>CM060926.1:827496516-828696516 GCA_030737875.1 Allium sativum | reverse complement strand
GAGGGAAGTCTCTGAAGTTAGACATGTACCCGCTATTTCTCATAACCCCATTTCTCTCACTCAGTTGGATCGCCATGGTTGTACTTATGATACTCGAGGTAGAGTTTTGAGAGTGAAGAATGGTGGTCATGTTATGATGAGAGGTGTCTTGGAGGAGGAGAACTCACACACGCACGCACGCATATATATATATATATATATATATATATATATATATATATATATATATATTGGATGGTTATGTGGTCAACTGTGGAAGGCGAGTGACGGTTGAAGAACCTAGTCCACAACAAGGTGGAGAGGTTAATTTGGTCACTGTTGATGTGTTAGACAGGGGTCTTCATGTTGATGGTGCTTGAAGGATCGGTAGAGATCTAGGAAAGAACTGTGATCAAGTGGAAGACGGGTGTCGATTTGGAAAATCCATAAGGTGGAGATCCTTGTTGTATTACAAGAACTTTTAGATCGTTAGTGTTGCATGGTGCATCTCAGAGGGAAGGTGCATCTTTTTGCAAGCGGTGAGTTGTGTTTGTAATGATTTAGTTGAGAGTAGGTGTCGTTGAAAGAGCTAGATGACTTGTTTGTTAATTGTTGGAAGTTTGCTTAATGATGTGATTTCATATCAAGGTGAAATGTTGTGATTTGGTGATATTTAAATCACATATATGTTGAAACTTTGACCGGTTATTTGCTGAGTATATTTGAGATACATTCTCAAGGACAAATTGGATATTTTGCCCAGGCCTTCTATTCTCCTATAAAAGTTGCATCTAGGATTGAATTAAAAGCATGGAATTGAGACCGAGATAATTGATCCAAGGGTTTGTCGTCGTTCTTCATTGTTCTCTTTCTGCAACAAAAGTTGTAGTCATCTGGATATTCTTTCCCTTTCTAAATAAGATTATTAATTCTTGTAGTTTGTTTACATTTGGTTTTTGATCCATTCAGTGTAAACAAAATTTGTTTTTGTGAATCAATAAAGAGGGCAGCTGGGTGAAATATCTTATGTTTGTGTGTGTAATTTCATATCTATGTTGTTTTTTCGTAGAAATCATCTTTAAGTAATTGGATGAATAAGATCCTAGTCGCTTCCGCAAATGCGCAATTTACCTAACACGGTGTGCGAAAAAGTTGAATCTGGACTTGATCCTTCTAGAAAGTTAAGCTGATATATATATATATATATATATATATATATATATATATATATATATATATATATATATATATATATATATATATATATATATATTCATGATGTGTAACCATTATTTTTAATATGCGTCTGTTGCGCTCTTACAATGCGAGACACCATAACAAATTTAATGTACTTAAGATTATACCGACGTGTTAGGGAACAAAGATTTATGTGGTTGCGTTTTGTCTTCTGGTAGTTGTCATGTTGCACTTAGGGTCAATGTTTTAAACACAAAAGTGTACATGAGACGTTTTCATGCCTCCAAGATGAACCATAAGCCTTTCAAGGAAAGAAAAAAAGTGCAAATCATGTAATGAAAATAGACATAGAACAACGTTAAATAGTATATGAAAACATAAATTACTACAAGCAATTCCAATAAAATATAGTTGTAACAAATGCATTTATGTATCAGAGGATCGTAAAATATTTTTATTTCATTCCCCGAGAGTCGGATCATTCTCATATTTTGATATGTTGGTTATAGGGATGTGAGACAAGTCCATAATTTTTATTAATTTTATTTATGACCATTTCCCCTCTGTCAGTTTTGTACAGGGCATAACTTTTGACTGTGATCGAATCAGGTCTTGAGATCGATTTCATTGAAAAGGAAATGATGTTGCCAATTCCTTAGAGTGGTCACATTAAGGATATGGTTCAGCGGTTTGTGAGGAATCGTAGTTTTAGTGCTACACAATTTCTAGACAGACTAATTAGTCATTGGTGGGCTGATTAGTGAGTTCCAATAGTGGGTTGATGGTTTGGTTATAAATAGGTGGGTAGATGCAAGGAAAGAGGGTTACTTTCTTCATTTCACATTTGGTTGGGGTTTGAGATTCTCCCTACTTCAATCAAGTACATCTCTCCTCCATTAAAATCTTAGATCTACATTAGAAGATTGAATATCAACATGAAGAGAGAGTGATCGCATCAAATTGAGAGATTTGAAGATCGTTCTTCGCTGTCTAGATTAGAGATTAGTTGATTTCAAGCTATTTCGAAGATTTTGTGAGTGATAAGCATCTCTCACACGAATTTAGTCGAGTACATGGGTTGTTTGATTTTATTTTCATAATTTCATGTTGTTTTCACCTAGATCTACATCATGGTATGTATATTTTCATTCAAATCACCATAGGATCTAATCTAGCAACTTAAATCGGTAAATATTTATGTGTTATTACAAGTTAGATCCATTTGTTTAATTCGTTTATTGTTTATCGTGAATTTGACGGATTTCTTATGTTTGAATGATGAATAATCGTTGTGTTAATGCTTGTTGACAGTTTGGTTTAAATTGTTGGTGATATTGAATGTTTTGCACGAGTTTTGGATTGAATTGGAGTTGGATCGGACGGGTTTTGGTAATGGATCAGATCGAGGATTCTTAGCATGGATCGGTTGGCTTGTTCTCCATTAAATGGAGTGGATCGGGCGTAAAAATGGTGATGGATCGGTCGTTTTTCAATGGATCGAGCAAGTTCTGTAGCATGGATCGGGCAAAGATCTAGCATGGATCGGGCGAGTTCTGGCATGGATTGAGAAAGTTTTGGCATGAATCGAGCACAAATTCTCGTACGGATCGGGCACAAATGCTCTAGTGGATCGGGTAGGTTTTCTAAGTATGGACCAGACATGTTTTCTG
This sequence comes from Allium sativum, assembly GCA_030737875.1. Lineage (NCBI taxonomy): Eukaryota > Viridiplantae > Streptophyta > Magnoliopsida > Asparagales > Amaryllidaceae > Allium > Allium sativum. The sequence goes on along the minus strand of CM060926.1, from coordinate 828,693,670 downwards.
GATGGACCGGACATGTTTTCTGGATGGACCGGACATGTTTTTTCTGGATGGACCGGACACGTTTTCTGGATGGACCAGACACATTTTCTAGATGGACTGGATATGTTTTTCACCATGGATAGAGTGTTTTTTTCACCATGGATGGGCATGTTTTTCACCATGGATTGGGCATGATCTGGACATTGAATCGGGCAAGTATATTTGGTGGATTGAATATCGACCAAAGGATGTATGTTTTTGGGTCTACGATGGTCATGGATTCGACATGAATTCAAGGAGGAATGTTTGAAATGTTTTGAAGTATTCGTTGCTCGTCGTAATGCAACGAATGTGAAGATGACTCAAAGGGTGTTGAGTTCGTAGATAATGGTCGCTCGAGAAGGCGCTTGAGCTATGGATAGTCGTCGGCGATGCGACTAGAGATAATGAAGGCTGAGGGATTATCGTTGTCGTAGGTTCTAGCGGGCTCAAAACATGGGTACAATAGGGATGCCTAAAAGACTGAAGGGATCTGGTCGAGTACCCTGGGTAGTCATGATGGGCTTGGAGATACGAGTCACGATGGCGTATGGAGTTTTGCTGGAACCAGGGTTACCATTAGCCCTTGGCGGACGACATCATATTGAGCCGATCATACGATTAATGATGGTTTCACAACAGGATAGGCGGTAATAGCCAAAATCATGGATGTTTGATTGTTTTCTTATATTGTCTTGTGTGGACTATTCAACGTCAAGGGAGATATTTCTCGGGTGCTTGTCTAATGTTGATTTCGGCCTTTGGGGGCATGTGCTTGGGAAATGTCGAACTTGATTAGGGTATTCCATGCTTGATTATTGGTTGCTATGATTACTACTTCTTGTATACTCCTGATTTTTTGTAAAGGCTATCAATGTCAGATGTAGGGAAGATGAGTTTGAGTTTCCTTTCTGTTGGTGTTGGTAGAATAGTTGATTGATCTACCTATTCACATAAACTTTATTGTTGATGTTAGATAGTTGTTTTATCGCTCATTAAAACTGTTGTCTGACTCAATATTTTATGTTTCCTCTTATTACCTTGGGTCGCTCATCCTGTTTTGGGATGGGCAGACTTAGTAGCAGGTAATAGGTAGCAGGGCTTAGAGAGGACAATGCTGCAGACCGATGACGAGCAGGAGGCTTGCGTATCATTTCCTATTATACAACTTGTTGCTTTGATGTATGCTACTCTAAGTGACCATGTAGTGAGGCATTTTGTACAGATACTTATGATGTATTTCAGTGGCTGTATGGATCTTTCTAGTTGATATAAAAGCTTAAATTTCTGCTCAAATGTGTTTCACTATTAATGCCTGTTATATATGTTGTATTATATTTTATCTATGCGCTGTGAGTTATACGACAGGTTCTTCGGGTGTTATCCTATCTTGATGATCGTCCATAGCTGCCTGACACGTCTTTCAGCGCATTGTTTCCCTTGTTAAGTGTAGAAGTTATGGGTGGTCGTCACAATAGTTGTCCAAAAACATTCAATGCGTGATCCAAGATCAAATTGAAATAAGTGAATACATAAGCATGCTATCATTCAAGTTACATAAGCAACATAATATATATATATATATATAAACTGAAGTAAAGAAATACATGTAAACAGAAGAAATATATACATGTAATTGAGCGGAACCAAAGTTGATTCCACTTTCAGGAATTGAGACCAATTTCTGATCAAAAACGATGTTTAGAAATCGATTTAGATTCTAAAACTCGAATAAATTGATTTTAAAAATCTTTTAAAATAATTACCTATTCTGTATTTTTTAACCTTATGGAATTCGAACTAGTAAAAAAGGAGTAAAAGTCACTTAAGAAGCATGATGTAAATTTATTTATCTAAAAAAGTATGCACAAAAACACTTTTCGACATTTTTTGTATGCATTTTACATTTTTTTAATGCTTTATATGTTTTTTTGCACCTCAAAAGATGGAGACTTACACTTTTATAAAAAGGCCTCGATAGTTGTGCCTCGATGCTTTTTTTTTGAAAACGCCTTGAGTTGTGCTTCGATGTTTTTTTTGAAAACGTCTCGCCTTGAGGTGCGCCTCACTCACATTTTTTAAAACACTAGGAGGGGATAGGTTGTAACACCCCTCATTTTGTAACAATTAAATAATTAAATAATGCATATATGTATATATATGCACAAACATTTAAGAAGAAATGCAATGCATATTTTAAAAAGAAAATAAAATTTTGAAGAGCTTCCAGAATTTGGCTACAGGATTAGCGTTATTGCGCTCGTGGTGATTTTCTGGTCAATTTAGACCTATGATTTGCAGAAAACTGATTTAAGATGAAAGAGATACCTTTAAATGAAGTATTGTAACAAAATATGAAAATAAGGAAAAAGAAGGAGAACAATGACTACCAGTGTTTCTAAACTTATTAACAAAAGACATCATAGTGTTTCTAAACTTATTAACAAAAGACATCATAACTCAGTTAGTTAATGCATTGGATAAGCAACAAAGAGGTCGGGGGGTTCGAACCCCGGTGGCAACATAATTTTTGTCTTTGTTTTAGAGAGGGCCAACTGAACATACAAATATATGTACATATACAAATTCAAAATTTGAAAGGATAAGAACACACATATAAGGGAAAAATATACATATAAGGAAATGAAGAAAATATATGTGTATATATATGAGAATATATATACATATAAATATATATATATATATATATATGCAGAAATATATGTATACAAGAGATAAAAGTTCAAGATAATGCTACAATCGATGAAATATGGCAAGAATCAAATAATGGTGCAACACCGTTTGAATTTTGAAAACGAAATGAAAGTTGTGCATATATATATACGCATAAATCGTTAGAAGAATTGTAAATGTATAAGAAAATTACATGTGAATATAACAGTTAAATAAATTCCAGAAAATTCAAACATTCGAAATTTAGAAATTCAAAATTCAAATTTCTGCGCCAAAACAGCTCATGGAACCTAGGGGTCGACACCCTGGGGTGTCGACACCGGGGTCGACACTCCCTAGATCCGGGCAGAACCATTGATGTATCTGGACCGTTTTCTTAACCAGGTTCAATGCTGATTCAGCATTGCGTGTACGATAAGATCCTGACACCTATAAAAAGGCTAGCAGAGCCTAGCCTAAATTTCACATTCTATGAGACAACACGTCTAAGCTCTGCCATTCTTCCTCCTCCTCAAATCTCTTTCGAAAATAAGATAATTAGTTTAAGAAAATTCTGAATCAAGATCTGGAGGAAAAGAATGAAAATTAATAAGGTGTTCATAATCAAATGCGAAGTGAGGTAATTTTCTAGATCCGGTCTATTTCAATATTTTTCCTCTTTCTTCCCTTTTTCTTTTAGTAAAAATTATGATTCCATGGTTGTTAGGTTCTGAATCCAATTAGGGGAAAACCATTGAATGCTAAATCTGGACCAGATGCAGGATTTGGAAAGCAAATGAGGTGAGTGGATTTAAGTTATATCATTTTCGATAATGGTATATTATCGTTTAACGTTCCCTGTTAACATGTCATGTAAATCTGATAAGAATGATTAAATTATCGAAATGCTAGTATGACATGTTAAGATACTAATATGTTAGAAATTCATATGTTGAAATGTTTAATGTGCTGAAATGTTCACCTATTGACATATAAACTTATTAATACATGTGTAGCATTACTGTTGTTATAATTACATGTCAGCTTGTGACAATTATAAATATACTTGAACCCTTAATTGTAGAGATGGGAATAACTACATGTTAAGTTAGAATAATTACATGATTTTGACGACCACATGTTATTGTTAGATTTGAGCAATTATCTGATTAATTGATTACATGTTAGAATAGAATTGATTATATGTTAGAAATAACATACGACATAAAATAGGCATAATATGATTGCACGAAATATATAAATTACAGTGCAAATTTGAAAGAATAGACATGCCTACATTATGTAGAAAATTTACAGTAAATAGAAAACTGTAACAGCACTTAGACACAAGGTTAAATTCAACTTGTGGTAGAAGTTTGCCCGAAACCGCCCGGCAAATCCAACATCCACAAGTTGTTAATTTAATGTGAGAGATCTAAGTGTGTAAATAAAACATGTAACAGTGCTAAGACACGAGGATAAATCAACCTGTGGAAGAAGTCTGCCCGGAACCGCTCGGCAAATCCAGCATCCACAAGTGTAAGCTTAATGTGAGAGGTCTAATGCATGAACATATATATAAATATATGTAAATGGCAGGATTGATAAATGGCATTAATTGTAATTAATGGATATGAATGGAAATGAAAGATAATTACAACAGTAAAAGGAAATGGGAATGAACGGGGAATGATAATAAACTATTATAAATAAATTACATTAATGAGAATGTTGTATAATAGGTAGACTTGTCCTAGGGACAAGTGAAGATTATAACTTAGGTTATAATAAACTAGTAAGGAAAATTAGGTAACTGATGAAATGAGATTAGTGGCACTTAATTGTAAATTAAGTAATCAGTAAATGGGGAAAACTGAAACCGGTTCTAATAAGTAGAAAAAAGGAGGAAATTTATGAAATGTAAGGAGTTGTACTTAATTATAAATTAAGTAATCTATAAACTTGGAAATTTTAAATATGCTGATAAGAATAACGTTTTAAGGCTTGTCCTAGGGACAAGAGGAAATTATAACATAGGTTATAATAAATGGAAAGGAGACATATTAGTAAACCTTAGTTAAGAGAACCAAGTTAATAAGTAAACAACGATAAGTTGTAGTGATAGTATAAGATGGAATTATGATTAAATAAGAAAGAATGAGGCAACTTATGAAATAAGTTATATTACATAAATGATAAGTGACATTTTAAATAGAAAACATGTGAATTGAAATATACTTAATTACATATTAAGTAGAATATGTTATGTAACCATGAATCGAATAAAAACAAAAAGGGGCTGTGGATTATAGACCTTGGATCACAATCTAGAGAAAAACTTGTTGTGGGCTTATTAATGGGCTTAAATGGGTTAAGTTATAAGACTGAAATTAATAAGCAAGAGTAACTTGGTAACTTGAATAAAAAGTCAATGTGAATGGGAATAACCAAGTTAAATGGAAACCTGATGAGGTGAAGCAAGCACATAAAAGAATGTTTAGACATACGGTCTAATAACACATTAAAATGAGGCGCTTGGACCAGTCCGCACGTTTGAGGGTGAATAACCCAATGGGGGTAGGTCATCGTGGTGTCATGAGGCACAAGGGGAGCGCACGTTCATATGATTATTCTGTCGGCTCCGAAGGACTGAAAGGGGAAGCACGCAGCTTCCTAAGATACGTAAGGTGCTCCTGGTAGTCCTCTGTGTGGTGGAAGATATTTAGGATGTGCTCTTAGAGGTTAGGTCTGCGTGTAACTACCGGGTGGGCGGGCCTTGACAGCAAAAGTAACTTTGCAGCCAGAATGATGTTACGAGGTGACATTAGGGTGATTCGGCGATCGCATCAATGGGGAGGTAGGGGTCACGACCAACAAGGATAGTAGATCATCGGGTACCCATCATCGACAGCTAGTGGGATACGAAAATACTAGAGCTAAACCCAAGAAACCATTAACCTTTCACTATCGAGGCATGGTGATTGAGGGGAGACGCTAACTAGGTGTTTAGATTGTTTGTTAGGGGCATGTCGCTTAGCTCTTGTAATATTCACTAGTTGAGGGAGGGGCCGAGGTGGGGCCATAGCCACCACGAAAAACAGACCCGAAGGATATTTGTATTTTGAGGCTCTTAAAGGGGAGCCTGTACAGATATGGAAAAGCTCCTAACTGATTTTCGTGTTTCTTGTATGACCCTGCCACGGAACTCGGTGCATATTAAAGGATACGTGCAGTTAAGGCATCGAGCTACAATTGATGATACGTATGCGAGAAAGTCTAGATACATGCATGTCTACTCTGGGTGGTGTATCGTGGACTGAAGGCATCACTCTGTGATAGAGTCTGATTCGATCGAAGGTGGAAGTCCATACGCTTACGTAGCATAGTAATTGGAAGATATATGCGGAACGTAACATTGTTATGTAGAGATCCGTACGTCACCTCGGCGTAGGATGAGGGACTACACATATTTATGTGACATTACGGTGGAGACTGTGCGAGTGGGGTACCATAGGATGTACCTTAATATTGGGGGTAGCTACATATATACTATATTAGGTTAATCCATTGGGGAGTAAATGGGTACGACGTGTGTGTAAGCCTTGAGTGCTGTTAACCCAAGTAACCTAATAAATAAGAAAATATGATTGAATGGTATATGTAGGATTATCCAAAGTGTACAGTTTAAATCCAGTCACCAGAACTTGTGTTCTGACCCCTTCTCATAACATACTCGCAGGTTAGATTTGTGGTAGAGACATGATAGCTTTGGATGCTAGTTAGCCAATATTATTAATACGGTAAGGCTATATTTTGATTACATTATATTTTATCCATTCCGCTGTGAGATATTTTCTGAGCTCTGACATGTTTTATGTCTCTTTCTTTTTTACAGGATACCGGAGCAAACCAACGCGAGTTTTGATTGATTAGAATTTTGGAAAAAAATCGGTCTGTCAGAATTTGGGTTGTTACATAGGTTGAAGCGGTCAGGTGATGCAAATATAAATAATAAATTTAAACGATTATGAATTTTGGCATCAAGGAAATAATAAATAACTGTAAGAACTTATGTACGAAAAAATCAGATTACATATGAGAAGACCGCAAAGAAGATTATTGAGCATGGTCAAGTTTTATGCTGTGAATCAAAAATTGTAAATATGAATAAAAAGAAATATAGTAGAAATACAATAGCATCAAGGCTGACATAAATTTTCACCATTAGATACTAAAGATATTATAGTATGAATATGATTTCCAATCATCTTTACCGAGCCGCATAGACTGACATCAAAGAAACCTTATGACAACAAAATATCTCATAAACCAACTAAGGACGGAGCCACATGGTGGCTGAGGTAGGCAAGTGACCCTCCCAAGAAACTTTACATATATGCTCAAAGATTATAAAAGGGTACGGAAATTAAATACGAGACTAGAATGTAGTGACGAACCGAGAGCAGAGGGAAAAGTAAATTAATGTACTGTTTGTTTTCTATATTTCAATATAGTATGTTCCTTTCAATAATCTTTATTACAAGCAAGCTTTTAACTAATAAAATCTGAAGTTGTGTGACTTTTATAAACAATATAATAATGGCTTAACATTTTGAACTAAACACTATGCAAGTACGACCTCAGCAAAATTTTCTGGCTTTGCCACTATACCAACTATTCTGAGACCCACAAAGTCATAATCATCATTTGAAGAACAAGATAGTAAAAAATGCCTGAGTTGAGAATCATTAGACATAGCCCATGCCCAGTTCTTATGTAACGGCTGGAAATTTCCGACTCCTCGGGAGTCGGAAATTCCGAGAACGTTAGTGAAAGAATTTAGAAGGTGAGAAAGAAAAGATAGAACTAATAGAATAGAAGAAGAAGAACACCAGAATCATCAGAGTAACACGAATCTCACAGCGGAACGAATAACATATAATATATAACATAGCCTTGAAGTAAACAGTTATATATATACAATAGCACTTATCAGAGTACAACACTTACAACACAGCGGAAATAACTATAGCTATAGAATCTTGCAGCCTCCTGCTCCAAGCTCTCCAAGTATATCTGTAAATCCCGACTACTTGACTGCCCGTACAAATTTAGGCACCCAAGAGTTTAGGGAAAACAACAAAGTAAACTCCGGGTCAGTCATGGGACTGGTATGAGTAAAACAGTTTAAAACAATTGAACAGGTATATGATATCTCATAAGACCACGCCGTGAATACGGAACGGGTTTTTCCTTATGAGTATCTAAACAACTTTGACAAGCAATATCATTGTGATATTATAATAATGTCTAAGTACAAATAGATATCAATCTAGCAGAAACGCTTGCATCTCACGTTCTACATACATAGTATAAAATCATAAACCGCAGGGCGCTTATCGGAAAATGGATTCCAATAGACAAGGTATAGGAGCACCTTCTGAATAGTGTACTCTAGAGGTGATACACTCAGGGTTCAACAAGAACGTCTTGCAACCCGGCCACACATGACCGCTCACTCATTTAGCTTGAGTGTCGCGAATATATTGCCACCACGGTTATAGGCCATCAAACCGTCATCCGAAGATACAGAATCAAAAAGAAGTATAAATATGGATATTCCCTAGATCGGTGACAATACACCCTGCTTGGGAATGACCCAACTAGCCATGCTGCCTAGCCCAACTTTTGTTACTTCCTGGTGTGAGGCTAGAAGCTACGTCTATCTTCAGAACATCTGATCACCATTCACTTTGAATGCCACATCGTCATACCCGCCAAATCACAAATTGACTTATTCAAAAATAACACGGGTATACAGCTAAGAGAAACGAATTCCTCCGCCACCAAACGTGAATACGTTTGAACAGATCAACTTACGCGATCCATTGGATATACTCTGTCAGACCTTCTTCCATATACGTTGTCCTGGGACTGGACAAACCGAAGGCACTATTCAGTATATCCATCTTAGTCACTGTTATCTAAGACTTATACAACAGCCCTTGCACTTTACTCCGTCTTCAATTTATCTTTGGCAGATATTGCTCGCAATGCTTATGCCAATACAGAGTGGTTCTTTGGATAATAATCCAACCGGTCTCTCCATATTAACAACGTTAAAATGGTAAAAACTTTGATAGTCTGTGATCTAACTATCAAATGAAAACATGTCGGTGTACAAACAACGATCTTATTTCCAAATGGAAATTCGATCGATCAATCATCATATGTTCATATCTCCTTATTTCATATATTTAGAAAATATATGTTATTAATCATTGGAAAACATTTCCATAGCTTATTTTCACATCACTATTATTTCGCAACTATCAGTCCCTAACTGTAACTAGTATGAGAACAATTCTCTAAGTATCAATCCGGAAGGTCGAAACCAACATCATATCGTTACTTAGAAAACCGTTCAACTTACCCTCTCCAGTCAGTTTCTGAATTTGCTTAACTCTATTTCTTAAATTCTTATCATGAAAACATTTCATTTTCTATGTTTAGAAAACATATCTGACTATATTTGGAAAACGTTTCAAAAACTCATTTACGGATTTCCAATGAACGTTGTATAAAACATCGTTTCGCTTAATCCATTTATCGCTTATTCCTTAGCTTTATTCCTAATCAACCTTTTAGATCGAACCACAACTATTCCTTTGTCAATTCTGAAGCCAATCAAGTTGGGGTATAGTTACCTCTCAGACCTTAATTGAACAACGTCCTTTACTGTGAAATAGATGAAGCTCATCACTCACTTTTTACAATCATCTGTTTACGCAAATTCTTAGATTCAGGTTACGAATCCACTTCTTATATGACAACGTTTGATTATAACTATAACATTATAATTCCAACCCCTAAAATATCCAACCTAAATTATAAATTTATTTCCTAACTCGAATAATTTAACAGACATCTAATTTCTAAATCAATAACTAAATCTTGATTTAAACCCTGGAAAGTAAATAGTACTTTCTCGAATTCGCTATAATCGAATTTGACGTATAACTCTCTTTCGAGTAATCTCTATTTGATTAACTCTTCTTCGAATAACCTATATTCGATTTTCTCTCTTCGAATAACTCATATTCGAAATCTCTCTCTTTCGAATAAACAATATTCGATCTCTTTCTTTCGAATATGCTATATTCGAAAATCTTCTTTCGATTTACTAATCGATAACTCCTTTCGATCAAACTAAAATCGATAACTCCTTTAACACTATTCGAATAACTAATATTCGACTAACTCCTTTGGATCGACTCATTTGATTAACTCCTTCGAATAACTAATTCGAATAACTTACCTTCGAATAACAAATATTCGATTTACTCTAACTCGATTAACTCAATTCTAATCGATTTACTCCATTTCGATTCAACTAAATTCAAATCGATTAACTTAACTCAATTTGATTAACTCCTTTCGAATAACTAAATTCGATTTAACTCTAATTGAATAACTAATATTCAATTAACTCTTACGTGTTTAACTCTATTTGAATAAGTAATTCGAATAACTCATTTCGAATAACTAAATTCGATTAACTCTTTTAACTTTACTCGAATAACAATATTCGATTAACACCTTCTTTCGAATAACTATATTCGATTAACTCTTCGACTAACTCCTTTGGATTAACTAACTTCGAATAACTCCTTTGGATTAACTCTTCGACTAACTCCTTCGGATTAATTCTTCGATTAACTCCTTCGGATTAACTAACTTCGAATAACTCCTTTGGATTAACTCTTCGACTAACTCCTTCGGATTAATTCTTCGATTAACTCCTTCGGATTAACTAACTTCGAATAACTCCTTTGGATTAACTAACTTCGAATACCCAATATTAACTACTCTTCGAATAAATAATATTCGATAACTCTTCTCAAATGAATCACATTTGATTTCTCCACTCGAATAAACTATATTCGATAACTCTTCTCAAATGAATAACATTTGATTTCTCCACTCGAATAAACTATATTCGATTTCTCTTCTCTCGAATATACTATATTCGATTACTCTACTTCGAATAAGTGATATTCGGCAACTCTACTCGATTAATTCTACTTGGATAACTCTAACTGGTCAACTCTAACTGGTTAACTCTAACTGGTCAACTTTAACTGGTCAACTTTAACTGGTTAACTCAAATGGTTTAACCTAACTTCATTTACTTGTCTCGATTAACTGAACTAATCCACTTAGTTTAACTTAGTTAATTCACTTTGATTAACTCTAACCGGTTCACTTAGTTTAACTCAACAAATTTACTTCGATTAACCACTTAGTTAACTTAACTAATTCACATCGATTAATCCTTTAGTTTAACTTAACTAATTCACATCGATTAATCCTTTAGTTTAACTTAACTAATTCTTATCGATTAATCCTTTAGTTTAACTTAACAAATTCACTTTGATTCACCGCTTAGTTTAACTTAACTAATTTACTTCGTTTAGCTCAACCAATTCACTTGGTTAACTCGACCAATTCACTTGGTTAACTTCTATTTATTTAACAAATAAATATCTTCTTTAGTTTAATTCTATTCATTTAATCTCTAAATAAATACCCTTTATAATATTCTATTTATTTAATCTCTAAATAAATATCCTTTATATTTGTTCTAACGAATATAATTCCCTTATATTTTGACTAACAAATATATCCTCTTATATTCGATTAACATATATATTCCCTCATATTGATTTACAAATAAAACTCTTTTATATTTGTTTTACCAACTATATTCCTTAATATTCAAAAATCCTTTTTCTTATATATATATATATATATATATATATAATCCCTTGATTTTATATAAATAAACTATTTTCAAAATATACTTTGAAAACCCCTCTCCTACAGTCTGGTATTTCTCATGTCTTCAACACACCATATAACAACGATAAATATCGTCCCATCACACATAGTTACACAGATTATATACATCACATTATATATCACAAATAAAAATCACAGTAAAATAACTGTTGAGGAATCCAGTTGGATTCCTCCAACCTGTTTCCCTGCATCACAGATGTTAGACAATATAGATAACATCACTTTCAGTTCCATATGATATATTCTGTTAAACAGAATCAATATAGAAATTTAACTAACTGACTAGCAGTTCAATCAAACAATCAATACACAGTCAAACAGTCAAACAGATAATATTTTAACAGTTCTAAGAATACAACGTGAAAATAAAACTGTTTTAGAGTTTGTGAGATTTACTCACCTTTGGACGATCATCGTCAATGACGATAACCATCGCTTGATTCAGACAATTTATTTTGCTATAAATTGTGACGGACTCCAATTGACTCGCGGTCAGTCGCATTGTGTAGTGCTCGTCCATACGATCCCGACGCGATAGACGGTTCGAGATTCTGATAACGTATGGTCAAGATATTATCATTACAAGTTAGTGTACAAATTATTTAGATTAAACTTAAATAATAAAACCATTCGGGCCTTAACTTTAAAACCCGTCGGCCCACTTAGCCCAAGCCCGAACTATCCTTCTTCCTCAATGACTGCCGTGACCTGCTGTGTATACTCCTTCACCATTTCAGAACTTCAACTGCTCCAAACCCCATCGATTTCATCACCGACTTCCCCATTACAATCACCAAAACTCACGTCCTTCCATCCTCTTCCTCCTGCACCCAAACTCGATCAACTCGCCGTCCTTTGGCATGATCCGATTCCAGCCAAAACACCTCGCCTCCACTAACAACTCCGACCAAAATCACCACCGAAACTCGCCATATTATCATAGCAGGTGCGCCTTAACCCCTTGGATCCAAAAACGACATCGAATTCCACCATCAATGCTTCAATCCACCACAATACCTAACCCTAGTCGCACTGTATATTTTCGAGCGCCAGGGGAAAACGCGTCGCACCTCAAACGAAGACCATCCAGCTGAAGAGAAAACTCCGACGATCTAAACCAACTTGGTTTCAAGATTTTAGGATTTGTTTTTGATTTGTTTGAGAATTTTCTTTTGGGTTTTCTTTTTGTGTTCGGTTTGTTTCTGAACTGGGAATTTGTTCTGTGTGCTTATACTTGAGGTAGTTGAGGGTTGTGGTTGAAAATGTTGAGCGCGTGGTCTGTTTTAGATCATAGATAGAGTTAGGATATTTTCAATTTCTATTTTATTGTTTTATTTTATTGATTTCAGCTTTCTAAAAATTCGTGCGATCACCCACTATACCTAAAAATCACCGAACTGGACATGTAGGTAGAGTTTGACATTACGAACCCAACGAAACTGGTTTCGTCGAATTCCGACTCCGTATGCTCACACAGTGTATTTTTAACTATCGAAAAACTGACTATTTTACACTCTAAAAATCCGTACGGCCACATACTGACTTCAAAAATCACGAAACTTGGAATTTAACAGCTATTCAACATTACGGATCCAACAAAACTGGTTTCGTCGAATTCCGACTTCGTTTGCAAAACTGGCTATTTTTAACGCTCTGAATAGCCTATTTAAATATATAAATATATTTAAATATAATTAAATTAAATATAAATAAATTTATATTATCGTATATATTCACAGTGGAATACCACACAGCTCCAAAATATTCCTGTATGTATTTACAGCTCGATATTACCTTGTCAGAGGTATATCGACGCTCGATTTCATTTTAAATCCTTATTTAAAATATAATTAAATCGTTATGGTCAGGGCGCTGCATTTCTGATAATTTGATCTGGACGTAACTCAAAATTTACACGACGAAATCCCGATCTTTCTCTTCCACTAGAAAGATATACTCCACCAGCTCCACACGTTTCTTGTTTCACAGAAATCCGGCTTAAAACGAATCCTATACATTCAGTTGAAGTTCAACTCGCCAAATAACGAACTGCCGCGTCGTTACGGGCTTGATTATAATTATTATTATAATTTATATGTTCAGCTATCGTTTATTTAATCTATTCGTTATTTAAATAATTAAATAACTTAATTATCATACCTTACGAAACGCGCCATTACATCTTATTAATACATTATCACAGGAAATAAATGAATCAGTGAAGTATGGATGAGATAATATATATAGAGAATACTCAATCGTATGTGGGTTACACATTTCTATTCTCTCATGTGTAATAAGTAGTTGGGATTAGCCCATTTACAATAAAGGTCTACACAATGTTATAAACAGACCTGTTCTCTGTACAACAAAATTATTCGAATATAATTCTTCGTTTAATCTTCTGCAATTCACTTTTTGTTATCATAACAACTTAACAACTTTTAAGTAAATTATGATTCAACAGTTCTGAATTTCAACTTGGTATCGGAGCGTGTTCTAGCTTAATAGCAAATAGATCATAGCTTCCGCAAATCCATATGAGTATTTTCCATCATTTGAATTGAATACTTTTCTTCTCCTCGGAGTAATATCATCACCGGAGAAGAAGAAGCCATAAACGATCACACTGTGCCTCGCCAACTGTCTTATACACGGCTGCAAATCGAATTTCAATCAGCTATGCACAAGAAAGTGACTGCATCAATCAATTGAAGTTTATGCCTTCTTGTTTTATCAAGAAATCATTCAAGAAATCAAGAAAGAATCAAGAAATCACTGAGCCATATCATTAAACATAATCAAAATACCATTTTCATCACATTGGTTACCTATTGCTGCAGTGAATTCTCAAAGTCATTCTTGATTACCTGATTACCCACTGTGTAGTTCTGTTCATCAATCATGGCCAATGATAACAACTCATCAACGTCACTAAATGATTCTATAACTCACAAAGAAGCCACACCTGTTGATAAGTTAATCAAAACGGTAGTAAGCCCTCAATCACAACTCATTTCTGTCCAATTAGATGATAATAACTATCTGCTTTGGAAATTACAAATAGATACTGCAATACAAGGATATAGTTTAGAAGGTTATATTCTTGGCACTATCAATATACCATCTAAATTCATATCTGATAAAGATAATAGGGTTGTAAGCAATGAGGAATTCACAAAATATCATAGACAGGATGGGTTGATCAGTTCATGGAGACTCTCATCTATAAGCTAAAGCATTCCACCACAAGTAGTTGGGTGTAAATCATCTAATGAAATTTGGCAAACTTTGGAAAAAGGTTTTAATAATCAATCATACGCCAAAGTGATGCACTATAAAAGACAGTTACAAAGAATTAGAAAAGAAGGAATTCAATGAGGGATTACTTAAGTAAGATCAAATCTTTATGTGATTTATTGGATGCTGCTGGTAATAAGGTACCTAAATCTGAACAAATTCTAATTATACTTAATGGTTTGAGTGAAGAATACGAAGCAGTTGAAGCAATTGTATCAACTCAGAAACAGTTTTCATCTATGGATGATGTTCACTCCATCTTACTATCACATGAGGCAAGAATCGATAGTAAAAAGTCTCAATAAAATGAACTGAGTATCAATTATGCTGCTAATAAAAATAAAAGTCAGAATTTAAACAATAGACCAGATCAGACCTTCCAAAGAAGTGGCACTTCAGCTCGAGGCAAAGGCAGAGGAAGATGGAGCAATAACAATAACAATAATAATAACAAGCCAAAATGTCAGATATGTGAACGAATTGGCCACACTACAATAAAATGCTATTTATGATGAATTAGTTGGATATTGTATATTTTAACAGTCTTTTTGCACTCCTCAAGTAAATTGTTTGCATTTTTTAGGAAATTTTTCATGGTTGGGCTAGTTTCTAAGTTTAATAACAAATTTAGATCAGTTTTGGAAATAATTACAAGAATAGACCTGTTTTGGAAACACGGAGGCGAAGTTTCGGAGTTAGCCAATAGGCAACTTTTCAAAATTCACCTGTAAATTATCTTATAACTTCCATAGCGACTTTCTGAAAATTTGATTTGAACATAAATCTAAATCTATAATATGAAATCCCCATTTTTCTGTTCCATTATAAAAATATAGTTCAATAAATTCGAACATTTCTTGTTTCAATGAAATCCGACCTATAACGAATCCTATATATTCAGAAACTTATTATTCCATCACATGTACTAAAATTATATTTTAATTCCGGGTGAACTTTGGAGGTTGATAATTTTTGTTACTTTATTTTTGCTTTTAAACCACAGATGGAGTGTAGCTAATGAAGTTCAATAACAACCAGGATAACCTTTCATTCATTTTTGGTATTTTGACTAACAGTAGAAAATATTAACAATGCAGATTAGTTAGTGCATTCAGGGTAACTATTCATGTGTTAGTCCATTAACCTACAAATCATTGTACTGTATGGTCCCGTTTTCTGTTCCATTATAAAAATAAAGTTCAACAAATTCGAACGTTTCTTGTTTCAATGAAATCCAACTTATAACGAATCTTATATATTCAATTGAAGTTGAAAACATAAAACTACTATGACATTACGAGCTTGTTTTTAATTACATTTAAATTATACATCCAAATAGCATCCATAGCCTATCCAAGCAATATTAACCAAATAACAAATTCAGATATCCAAAAATTAGACAGATACAAAGTCTGATACACGACAGATAAGTTCGAAACATAAAAAATACAAACACAAAAAAATCAACACAATGACATCTCATCATACATTTTCATTTTAAGCTACTGAAGCACACCGCTTTCTGTTATGGTCCTACGATCCACATTTGCTGCACCTATTTGTTTTAGGCGTTTAATGCTCGTCCATAACATTTTTGAATCTTATAGATTTAGGTCATCCGGGTTTCCTTTTTACAGGAGAAGCCAATATAAGTGGACCATTGTACGGTGCTTAGTATTTCTTATCATGTATAGGAAGAAACTCGGGCTTGTAGGAAGCTTTATAATTTTGGACGGAGTACCACTCAGAAGCAAAATCGTGATGTGCTCTATTTATACAAAATCCAGTGTTAAACAAGCATCATCACATGAGCACACAGTATCTTCTATAGAAGTGGGATGTTGCATGTACAGGTGCAATGAGAACCATCGATCTCAAAATCATATTCATCTTTGTAATAATGAATCACTTTCCATTTAGATCGACTAAATGTAACAAGCCTACTACGTCGTTCTTCAATAGCACGAGCTTCAATTTTAGCTTCCCATATTGGAGTAAGTTTTGTCTTCAAAGGCTCGCCTTTTTCCCACCTCTTATAAAAATATTCAACTGATCAAAAAACGTCCTTGCAACCAACGCCTTTATAGGCAATGATTTGGTGCCTTTTAAGACACCATTAAAACTTTCAGATGCGTTGGTTGTCATAAATTGGAAGCGGCCACCGTCATCTCTGCAAAGTGCCCAGTTTTCTTTTGAATTCCCTATGCTTCATTCAATCCATTCATACGCCCGTGGATTAGTTGCGATGATTTTTTCTCTGATTTGAGTGTACTCAACTACTTTAGAAGCACGTGCAGTAGCGTAAAACAAGCCTATTAGTCGCTTCTCTCGATGACCTGCAACTTGAAAATTGGCTTTAAGATGTCTTGCACAAAACCTATGTTTGTGCAGTTCTTACCATCTATCCTGCAAAGTTTTGGAATCCCTTTCATTCTGTCAGATAAAAGAAATGCATCGATTTCGTACACTGTAAATGAACTCACGCATGCATAAAAAGAACCTGGCCCAACTATCATATGATTTGGATTCGACAACTGCATAAGCAAATGGAAAAAGGTAGTCATCGGCATCTACAGCAGTAGTAACAAGCAGTGTTCTCTTGTACTTACCGTACAAATGTGTCTCGTCAATACATAGCAATGGACTACAGTGTTCAAAACATGCAATGGAAGGACCAAATGCCCAAAAAGCACGCTCAAATACCCCAATATCATCATGTAATATATATCATATTGAACATGGATTGCTTCTTTTTATTTCCTCAAAATATTGAGGCAAATACGTATACGATTCGGCCCTGTCACCGTTAATTTTTTTCCAAGGCTTTATTCAACATTCACCAAGCTTTCATATAACTGATTTTGATAAAGTATTGGTCATCGACAAGCACTTACACCGTACCAGCTGAGATATCCATCGAATTTCACAAAATACATGATTTTGGATGCAAGAAAACCAGAAGTGGCTTGGTTGTGGTTGGATTTAATCGTAGGGTTGATACAGTTATGTTAATGAGGCAATTTTCGGATTTCCCACCATCCAATTTGAGATTTCTTCGACACTATAGCATGTTTTCGCCATGAACATGTAGCATCAATATTACATACAACAGTATATATTATTTTATCCAACTTGACTGGCTTGTACAATACATCGTGAAGAATAGACCACTCCATAAGTTGGTGGAGAAACTGTTCTTTACTTTGGAATACCATCTCAACAGCAAAACCATTTTGTATGCAAACAATCGAGAATTTTTCACCAAAAAAACTCCATATTAGACACTATAGATCTGGTCATCATTTGAGCCATGCAGAGATCATCATCCAATGGTACTTCCATTTGAACCTCAACACCATTATCTTTGGGATTTTTCGTGTTTGGGAAGTCATAGTCCAGTGGTTCATTGTTGACTTCCATCCAGCATATATCATCAACAGTTGTCGTGGCAACCACCACGCTATCAATAGGGTCATTTACTTCAATACTTATGTCTTCGAGCATTTGTCTATTGTGAAAGTCCTGCACCCCAGTCTAATTCAGATTCTTCGGTCAATCTGTTAATAAATGCATTTCAGTCACATCTTACATTTCAATGAGTAATTAGTTAACTATAGTAATGTGCAACGCATACCTTTGGCTCATATCGTATAGTTCTGACTAAGAAGGAAATACATCATGTTGCAATTGTTGTCCATGGTCTTTTGACTGAAAAATTTGTGGTTGTTGATCATGAACATTTGGTTGAATAGTTTTTTGTTGTTGCTGATGTTGCTCGTCCTTATTCGGATGAAAATACAGATGTGTACATAGGAGAACTAAAGATGAATGAAGGATCTGCAACATTTATGTGAAATACCCTAAAACGGTACTCACGATAGGAGGTATAATGATTTCTTCCATGACTTCTTCCATAATTGCTTTTTCCATTGTTCCAACAAACAACTCAATCGATTTCTTAATAGCAAAAAATATTACTTGTACATCTTCATCATCTAAAAGTGATACTGCTCTCGACCATGAATCAGTGGGCCAGTTAATCGACAACCCACTATCATATTCGAGAGGGTTAATTTTGGTTGCTTTGAAGACCGATCCTTTCAAAGCATCAAGTGTGCAACCCTTTCAAACTCTCCCTGGTTTTCATAGTCCTCCCACATAATTTCCATTTTGGTGCTCATCCACGACCAATTCACCGCCATTGTAGGAAAGTGTAGGAATAAAATTAGGCGCCATTGTTGAGTGAGTACATTGGTTTTAAAGTTATTTGAAGTAAGAATTGAAGTATTTATGCAAAGAGAAATAATGTGTTGAAGAGATATGAAATAGGCAAAAGATCTCAAAATGTCATTGTCAAATCAACTTTAATCATCTCAGCAATGTCATGGTCAAGTCAGATTTTGCAGAGCTTTAATCATCCCATCTATTTCAAAATAAAGAAGTCTCACTTGTCCTTTGTCCAGCTTTATCACAAACAACAAGCTTTGTGCCAAATTTGGGAAAGCTTTAATCATCTCATCTATCTCAAAATAAAGCATAGTCATTTGTCCTTTGTCCAGATTTATCACAATGGACAAGCTATGGGTCAGATTTTGGCAGAGTCTTGTCAACTGAACAGTTTCGAAATAATGGCTCATTTGGCCAGCTTGATTAAATAGGACAATTTTGGACCATCTTTATCAGTGTCTAGTCAGATCACCTGATTTATGGCAGATCATACTGTATGGAAAAGCTTTGGCGTGACTTTACTTTATGGCAGTGAGTTGTCACTTCATCTTTATGTCAAGGTGTATTATACGAACCAGATTTAGTCAATTTAGTCTAATATACTGTTCGGGACCATCTTTGTTCAGTGTATTATGACTGATACTATTTGAAAACACTTTAGTCACTGAGTTGTCATTTCATCAAAGAAAGTTTTTTTGGCTGTAGACATTGATTATAATGCGTAAAAACATATAGTAATAAACAAACACATTTGCTCAGAGAAAAACAAGCATATAGTACTTCATACTAACCTTCCAAGTTCTACAAACATACAAACAATATTTCAAAATAATATTTGAAATACTATTACGACAAAAGATAATAGGAATACTAGTGGTTACGCTTAAATTGTAAGTCTTCTAGGAGTTGTTTAAGACGTCTAATTTCTTTTTCCATCTCGTTCGCATATGCTATGCCCCTTGGACATAGAGGTTCATCAATCCATTCTGAAAAATTGCATCCGTGGGAATGATTGGAACAAAGAAGAATTCGACGACCAATGTTTTCGCCATCAGCTGTTACAAAAACTTTAGCCATATATCCGCAATGGCAGCAACAAACTGGGTACGAGTTAATCTCTTGTTCAGATGGGGGTTGATTTATTGCTACATGCTCAACCTCTTGTTCTACAACGGGTTGATAAACAGGATGTTCATCCACTCGTGGGACATACACAGGTTGATTCGGTCCCGGTTGAAGTGTGAGTAGGTCAAGATTCGGGTATTCACGATCAAGCTCCTCATAATGTTATTCTTGATAGTTTAAATTCTAATCAATATCAGTGCGATAACTAGTGGTTGGAAGAGACATTCCGAATGGGAAATCAGAGTCCACGGATGATGGCCATGAAGGCATTTTGAAGAGAAATAGAGTTGAGAAGATATAATTGAGTATGAATCAGAATTATGAGAGAGTAGGTGGGTATATATAGAGTTTGGAAATGTGCCATAAAAATAACACAGGCGAACTTTGAGAATTCACATGAAGGCGAGTTTTGAAAATTTGCCAAGTTATCTCCCCGAACAAAACAGGTATGTATTTGTAAATATCTCCAGAACATGGCTAAATCAGTTATACTTTCTGTAAACAGGCCTAAACCTGTTAATTTTCCATTTTTTTTAAGATAGTAAAGGTTACATACTCTAAGAGAAGCAAATAGAAAACGATGGGCATTTCAGCCAAAAAGATCTTCCATGCAAAAGAAAACCCGAATGTAAATATACGATATAATTAATCACTTGACTTGTTCAAGTATTGACTGATTCAAATGTATTGTATTATAAATACTAAAGGAAACACGAATGTAAAATTTTCTCAAGCATTAATAAAATTTCATCTACTGTTATAACATTCTTCGTAATTAAGCATACTCATCAGCTTCTCAATCTTGAATCTCAAACTGAAGTAGTTGGTGTTCTGATTTATAGGTGCAATTTACTTTGCACTTTCTGTATATAATTATGTTCGATGAAATCATTCAAGATTTATCTTAATTGTAAGTGTAAATTTAGAGGTGAGGATTATTTGTTTAAGCCCACCAAACCAATTAATTTTATACTGTTTGGTTTGGTTTTGAAACTAAATTGTTTTATAATCGATCCGTAAAAAATGTTAATTTGATTACTGGAAAATAGTGTGAAGGAAAAAATGAACAAAAAATTTATCCAAAAAGACAAAAGGAAAAAAATTAGCCATAAGGACAAAGTTTAGTGTAAAGGATGAAATTATAGTGGACCCCTGAATTCCTCCCTTTACACTTAAAATTGTCCTTGAGGCTAAAATTTTAGGCTCTTGTCCTTATGGCTAAATTTTTGGTTGACTTTGTCCTTGTGTTTAAAAATCCCATTTAATTATTGGTTCAACCACATTAATCGAACTTCTATTATACTTTCAGAATTATTGTTGTTATAATAATTTTTTATAACAATTCAGTGATCCAAATAATTTTTTTCACTATATATGTTTAAAAAATACTTTAAGAAAGCATAAGACTGATAAATAAAAATATTTCGAGTATATGTTCTATTTCAAGTTACAATGAATATTCCGAACATAAATTGTAACATAGTTTTCGTTCGGTTAAATCGGATAACCAACCAAACTAGTCAAACTGAATTTGATTTGTTTGGCTTGATGTTCATTTTTATTGGCTTTAGTTTAGTTTAATCATGTTCATCATCAGGTAAATCAAATCAACCAAATTATCATCCATATGCGATTTAGTGCATCAAAAAATATTGGCTAAAAGGTAGAATATGTATAATCACTTTTTGAATTCTTTTGTCTAAGATGGTTCTTTTGTGACATTTGTATTTTGGAAGATAGACTGATCTGCCTGACCCTAAATGTCAGCCCAAAGCAATAGCAATCCTCTCAATGAAAGACAATAATCAAAAACTTAGAAGTCAACAAGTCAAACAATCTCATCTTAATTGCACCTTATGGTCACCTTTCTTTCTTTTATCAGGGCAGATCTAGAATTGTTAATGTAAGGTGACATGCTACAAAGAAGGGTATTTTATGTGCTTTATTGTCTGCCTCAACAGTCAAATGGATGATTACTAAATAAAGTGCGTATTTGGTTTCAATATCTCTTGAATACATCAAACACAATTCAATATGGAAGGTTGGTTGATATTAAAAGCTATCCCGATCTTCGAGGGGTTGCTATAAATAGCCGATAAAGACATCCATTTGTCATGCGATAGAAGATAACCAAATCAACGTCAACGAACAGTAACTGAAGACACATAGTGTGAGGAGCACATCAACGTTTGTGCAAAAAGACTTCAAGGTGTTGGATGCTAAGGTCCAAATTGTGTACTACTATTTCAAATATAACAAATGCTTCTGTAGCATAGTGGTATTGTGTTCGCTTCGTAAGCGAAAGGTCATGAGTTCAATCCTTGTCGGGAGCTTTAATATCTTTAAAGTTGACATTTCTAATTTTTGTCAAATTTAGAAATATAAATGCTATTTAATTTACTTTTATACCATAACCTTTTATTACTATTTTTTTTGTCAAATTTAGAAGTGTACTTCCCATTTAATTTATTTTTATATCTTACTCTTTTATTAATAACTGTAATACATATGTTGCCAACGCTTTTTTAACTTTTATATTTATTTTTTCAAATTGAGAGGTACGCACACTATTTAATTTACTTTTATATCTTAATCTATTATTAATATTAGTTTTGCCAAATTTAGAAGCATACATGCCATTCAATTTACTTGTATATCTCATCTTTTATTAAAAATTGTAATACATCCGTCATCAACTTTTTTTAGCTTTAATATTTATTTTGTCATATTTAGCGGTACACATGCTATTTAATTTTCGTTTATATCTTAATCTATTATTAATATTATTTTTGTCAAATTTTGAAACAAACATGCCATTCAATTTACTTTCATTTCTTAATCATTTATCGACAATTGTAATACATCTGTTGTCAACCCTTTTTTTATCTGCATACGTTACCAAAAATGTCCCTTTATTTTAGTATCACTTAAAAATTGAATTTCACTACTCGTACAAACTAAAATTTCTCTTATGCAAATATCACTAAATCTTAATATCGTTTAAATATAGGATCTAGCAAATAAATTCCTTTTACAAATTCAAATTTTCCTTCTACAAATATTACCAAACCTTGATATCACTTAAAAGTAAAATCTAACAAATAAACTTCTTCTTAATAAAAACAAAATTTTATCTAACAACAAATTAGATGCTGCAACTAAGAAATTACAAATATCAAACAATATACGCATCACTTCAATAGAAAAAATGGTTTTTTTTTTTTTTTTTGCAAATCATTTCTCTTAAATATGTCTAACATATTTAGCTTATAAAATAACAATTCACATGCAAAACATGTGTGATCATCACACACAAGCACATTCTGCAACGCTCATGCATACAATGGAGAACCTACTATTGAAATGCACTCCACCATCAGTCATCTTTAATAATATTTGTAACACACCCGATGTTATATTTTTTTACTATCAATGTGAACTGCCGAAAATGCCTATAATGTCGCTTGAAAATCTGATCTACCAACTAAATTCCTTTTACAAAGTTAAAAATCCTTCTACAAATATTGTCAAACCTTACTAACTTAAAATAGAATTTATCAGAAAAATATTAATTAATAGTATAAACAAAATTTCATATTTAAAAGTAAGAGATATTAAAGCATAAAATAAACTAACAACTGATTTTAGCACCAAACTATAGTTAATTATTTCTACAAATTATTTTTTAATGTGCTAAACAAGTACACCTGCATAAAAATAATCACGCGCAAATCGCGTGCCATCATCACATGCGAAGCACATGTTATAAGGCTTGTATATCATAACAGTGATATTTTATTCAAGAAAAGCACTTTTCCATTTAATCAAATTGTTTACTACATAAGCGCTATTTGTATTTAACTGTTTTCCGACATCATGTAGCGAGATATTGAACAATAAGTGGTATGTTAGTAACTTATGATACTATTGTCAATTTCACCGTATATATGTAAAAAGTTAGAGAAGAATGTTTAATTTCCACAAATGCTAAATAATAAGTGAGATCTACTCTTCCCTTAAATGAACATAAAATATTTTTAATCCTTAAATTTGATATATATATATATAGTCATATTCATCACTGCATATGTTTTGTAGTATTCTTCTCAAGGTTTTTTCTTTAAACCATAATAAAACATTATCATAGATCGAAAGCTATTGAAAATTCTTTAGTTTATTCCCATTTCCATTGAGCTATTAATTATTTATAATTTCACATTAATTCTTTATACTACTCGAACTACTCAATGTTAACCAAATATTCAAATGGATAAAAATGCAGCTACTTATTTTTTAATTCATGGAAATTTTACACAAAGTAAAAGGGAAGGACTTGAAAATTTAATTTGCTAACTAAGTTGTTACCGATCCACTATATGGTTTGATGTTATATTCTTAAACGAAACATGACAGATTGAAAACAAGTAATTTATTTTTCATTAGTATATTTAACATAGGAAGTACGTCAACAATTATAGAAAGAAAGTTTATGCCATCTTACTAAAAGAGAATACATTTAAATGGAGATCAAAAGAATAGTTGGATATGATAAGTCGAAAAGATTTGTTAATTCTTTCAATGTTTCTTAACCCAACAATGCAAGATTTAACGTTATTCTTTTACCATAAACTTTTAGGCAGTATTGATGCAAAACAAAAGGTGATTCACATATTTGTTCATTTTTTTTCCAATTTGCATTAAAATCATCATAAAACATTAATGAAAAATCAATAGTATTAAGGGCTACCCAATTTATTTACGTTTCTAAGCTTTAAATTGCCCTTAATATATTCATGATAACCCTTCACCTACATATAACATCCAGAGTTGACCAAGTATGCACGAAAAAATACCATCGTTCATCTTTTAAATACTAAGAATGTTACAACACATACGAAAAAGAAACATGGAAAACTTAATAGTGGATGGAACTTCATACCAATTATTTGACTTCGTATTCTTAAATAACACATAGAGCTATTGAGTATGATGTTTTAAAAGTGTTTTTCACTGAATATTATTAAAAACTTCATTAAGCAAGTAGTAAAATCCAAAATAATATAAGAATATCTTTCCTATTTGATGAAAACTCAACAAGCTGTTTTTATTTGAGGTTACAGTTTTATATGTTTTACAGCATGTATTGAGTGTTAGAGATAATAATAAAATATGTTTCCTTTTATTTGGATTGCATTAGTTATGAGTTATATTAGGATTGTATTAATTTGGTCTCTATTTGGTATAGACCCAAATATGCTCTAGAATATTCTATTCTAGAATGTTCCTTTCTCATCTATAAGTAGAGCCAATGTTTAGCATTGTAATCAATCAAGCATCGGTTTTGTAATATCAATCAAATAATCAATAAAAATGTAGTCTTTTAATTGTTTACCATTTCATCTCTCTTTCTCTCTGGATCTGACTTCTAACATGGTATCAGAGCTTCGTTATATAGAGAGACAGAGAGAGGGTTGCTATTAATATGTCATACAGAGAGATTAAAAAAAATATTGCTTACTGTTGTTGAACTGTTGCTGCTTGGAATCATCTTTCCTCTAACCTCCGTTTTCCCTTTTTTGTTTTGCTCCCTTCGATCCTCCTTCCTAAGTCTGGCTTCATGAATAGCCTTAGCCTGTCCTCTCCATCATGTTTTTATTGTTTATGAATATGATTGATTTTTTTTAAACAAAAATTTGAATTCCACAAAATCAAAATTGCATATCACATAATCGTGATTTGTAGAATCACACAATCGTGACTTGCAAGGGACAACACTTCTCTTTGTTATCTGGAGTTCAATGCTTTGCAAATTTGGGCGAAGTTCGGAAGGCGTGGTGATGGAGGATTAAAAAATGATGTGCAGTTTTTTGGACTTCGGATTGGGATTGGGAGGGGGGGGAGTCAGGTGCGATTGGTTGTTTTAGTGGGTTGGTTGCAATTGCTTTGAGTTTCTTGACGTAAGGGGTTTGGATGGTGGTGCGTGTAGGTTTTGTGCAAGGAGATTTCGAATTTTCTGGCAGTGGATGATGTATGGAGGTTGTAAAGTCAAAGCTTAATGATTTTGGGTGGGTATTCAGTTGGGAGTGCTGATGGAGGTGGGGCAGTCTGCTGCTTCGTGGTGGCGAGGTGACGAAACTTGCTGGTTTCCAGAGTTCGATCGGTGCTTGAAGGTTGGATAGGAGGAAGGCTGCAAGTAGTTTGGATGGTGTAGATATTTGTTGAAGTAAGGAATTTAAAGTCAAATAATGTTGATTGTGTTTCAGTGTGGGTACTGGTCAGTTGAACGTTGTTGAAGTGTTGGGAGGTATTTGCAGTTTCACTGGTACTTGATGATTTTGGAGGTACGTTATGGTGTTAAGAGATGGCAGAGGTGTGGTATAGGTTTCAGGAAGTTGTGTGTATGGTGAGATGGTAGTATGAAGAGGTGTGTTTGATATGCATTTTTGTGAAGAAACTTGTGGAGTGGTTGTTGAAGTGGAGCTGTAGACAAATTTGGTTTGTTTTGGTCATAAAGTTGCTGGCTATCGTTTGTGGTTACTGATGATGAGTTAGAGATGGAGGCTATTTCATGAAGGTGATGCAGATCGTCAGCTTTGTGTGTTCGATTTGGGAGTCTCGCAATTTTGAACGAGTGGTGCGCAGTTTGTGTGAAGGAGTTGATAGGCTGATTGAGTTGTTAGAGAATAACATTAGTTTGAAATTGTTTATCGTTCATTTGATGTCTGTATCGGTAACCCTGTTTATTAGGAAGGCAATTGACGTTGATTGAAGGTGGTAGGTGACACTGTAAGGTATGTTTGGAGGATGCAAACATAGGTTGATTCATCCCTATTGATTTGGTTTTGTTTTCGTTTGATATGCTTGGGGGATGCAAACATATGCAAACTCATCCCACTTTGGTTTAGGTTTGTTTTCTTTGTATGTTTGGGGGATGCAAACATACAAACACATCTAGGGACCAGTTTGTCATTTGGCCACTCAGATCTTTTGCTTACCGATCAGATTGAAAATAGTTGAGTTGTTTTGGATTGAAGATTGTTGAGTTGACTGAAGATTGTTGTTGAGTTAGTTGAAGTAATTGGTATTTGGTGCTTGGTGTTTAATGTTACTCTATAACAAAATTGAAATGGTTGCTCGATCTTGCTACTCTTCACTTTGCAGCTTCTATTTGGCAAACTCACAATTTTCTGCATCGTGAGTTTGAGGGGGGATCTTAGAGATAATAATAAAATATGTTTCCTTTTCTTTGGATTGCATTAATTATGAGTTATATTAGGATTGTATGTAACGTCCCATATTTTTATGGTATAATAATTAATTTATTTAATTATTTAAATATTTAAATAGTGTTTAGAGATTTAAATGGCTGTTTAATTAAATTATATTGAATATTTAATTAATATAAATAATAGAATAATATATTTATTTTCAAAATAATCGGAAATAACAGAATTCACAATATTGTGTGAATTTGACAATTTAAAAGATATATTTCAGTTTAGAGTTGAATTATATTAACGAGTTTATTTATTAGTGTCAGTTGAATGTATAATTTATATTATATTTTTAAAACCAAGCTCGAAATGGCGCGGCAATTCGTAATTTGGCGATTCGAACTTTAAACGAATATACGGAATCCGTTTTAAGTCAGATTTTTGTGAAACAAGAAACGTTCGGAGCTGGTGAAGTATATTTTTCTAATGGAAGAGAAAAATCGGGATTTCGTCATGTAGATTTTGAGTTATGTCCAAATCAAAATTTCAAAAAGTCGCTATGGAATTCATATATAATTTATAATGATATAAAAGGGTTTTTTTATTTTATATTGAATATCGATTAACTCTGATTTTGAAATATCAAATTATAAGTCGCGATATGTTTAATTTGGAGAGAGATAATATTCTAAATGTATACGATAATATTTATTTACAAATATTAAATTTAATTATTTTTAAATATATTAATATTTAAAATGGGGTTATTTAGAGCTTTAAAAATAGCAACTTTTGCAAACCAGCTCTATTTTTGACGAAACTAATTTTGTTGGATCCGGAATATTAAATTATTGTTAGATTTCAATTTTCATGATTTTTGAAGTCAGTATGTGGCCGTACAGAATTTTAATGTGAAAAAAGTAGATAATTTGACTTTAAAAATACGTTGTGTGAGCAAACGGATTCGGAATTCGATGAAACCAGTTGGGTCCTAATGTCAAACTCTAGTAGTATGTCCAGTTTCATCAAAATTAGATATTATATGTGATCGTAGAAAATTTTAATGATAAACACAAACAATGGTTAATTAAAAATGAATATAAAATCGAATAAAAAATTAGTTTAATCTTTCTATAAATAGGGTATCACTCTTTCTAACCATAATCAAATTTTCCTCAGAAGTCAAAAGCAAAGCATCCAGTTGTAACAACCCGTATTTTTATAACATATTATAACTATAAATCAAGGAAGAATTAATTTTTAAAATGAGAATCAAGGGAAACGGGTTACACCATTGCGTTCATCTCAAAATTCTGCTTGGAAACGAGTTTGAGTTTTTGAAAATCGGAGTCCGTATGACCAAGTTATGACCCTTCGAAGTTTTCAGAAAATTTCAAGTTCAAAACAGCTCAAAATTCGAATTCGAATTTCGAATTCAAACCACAGAACAGACTGGGCGGGAAATTTCCTGCCCAGGACCAGGTCGACATGGGGGTCGACCATAGAGTCGACCTGCCTAGGACCAGGTCGACCATAGTGTCGACCTGGGGGTCGACCTGGTGGCCGAGCCCACTTTTGAAGCTGGATCCACTTTGATGTTTCTGGCCTCGTTTCTGTCTACATTCGTTGACCTGACCCTATATAAACAGCCCCTAACATTAGTCTCTCTACACAAAATTCTCTCTGACCTTATGCTGCTCTAATTATGGTTGAAAAGTTAGAGAAAGGGACTATTTCTTCTACGTCGAAACTGCGTTAAGAGAATTGCTGATTTGGGGATTTCTGTTAGGACTTGACTAAGCATATAAAGATTCAACAACGACTTTCTTTTTCTAATTCTCGAACCACGATCTATAAGCCCCAGTTACTTTTAGATTTAAACTGTAAATGCGATATGAATATGTTGTAAATTGAAATTGGACCTGTGTATGATGACTGTTTTACATCCATTCTTGTTCATCTTGGATCTTGACTTTTGGGTATATTACTATGACATTGATTTGGGGCCTATTCATGTTGTAAATCAAAAAGAAAACCCCCTCATATTATCATGCCTACAATGTTGAATCTACTATTAGTCACAAGTTTATGACTATCATCTTATGTCAACCGTTACCATGACTATACTATCACCTTATGTCAACTGTTATCTTGGCTAGTACCTTATTTTGCTAAATTTGGAATCTTTATGTTTGAGGCCAATATTCCATATGCCGGTAATGTTATAATCATTTATCACAAGTCATACCATGCTATGCTAGTAATCACTTTTGCCACCTTATACCCGTCCCTTCTTATGTTATTCCCTAATTAGACTTATTTGTATCGATTCGAGTTTTTGTGCGATGGGAATACGATTTGGGTAGATTAGGTAAAACATGAATTGGCTTTGAACATGAATTTTATTATAACGTGAACCTATATATGGACAAGAACTTGACATGAAATTTACATGAAACCTGACATGAAAACTCGACATGAATTTTGACATGAAAACTTGAACATGGGCATGACACTTAGATAAACTTGAAAATGGCCAACTCGAGGTTGGGTTGAGTTTGCAGTGTAAATCTGCCCGGAACCTCCCGGCAAATCCAGTGACTGCAAACAATAGGATCCAATGTGGGTAGTTGGTCATATCGCACTTAAAACCCGAGATTAGACTATGTTGTGGTGTAAATCTGCCCGGAACCGCCCGGTAAATCCAGTGACCACAACAGTTAGTCTAATGTGAGAGGTTGGGGTGCATTAATGAATTAATGCCACATGATAGGGTTAAGTCATGAACCATTTGAATATACTTAACCAACTTGACACGATGATTTGATAGGGTTAAGTCATGAGCCGCTCGAACACACTTAACCAACTTGATACATGACCTGGATAGGGTTAAGTCACGAATTTGAATGACAACACTTAACCCATTAGAAACCCTAGTTATGCGGTCCTTTTCAGCGGTAACCCACTTAGATGTATCACGATGCCCTTGGACTAGGCGGGGTGGGGCACGATTACTGGGCTGATTGTAAGCGACCAGAACGACGGTTGAGTAGGTGCGCCATTGTAGGTTCAGGCGGACTATGGTCGTGCACGTAGTCCGGAGTTGAAAAAGCAGGCATTGGGCACCTATAGGTTTACACTGTGCTTGCTTGATTCGTGTCGGTGGTCGGCACCATAGAGCTTGACACACCCTATGGTGGACCTAGCACAGGTGACTACATTTTAGGATAGGGCCGTATGACACAGACACATGGCGAGTAAGAACTTGTAGGGAGTCGATCGATTAGTAGATCGTACCGTAGGACCCCGTAATGGGTCACTTCATGATACTGGGCCAAGGGATCATTTCATGATTAATACTTGACATGGGTTAGAATACTAGTACAGTTGGTGCAACGAATCTTGAATATGCGATGCTAGACTTGACTTACCTTGTTTATCATATCAGTCCTCTTATCATCCTTTTGTTTAATTCCAATTTTCGCATGTCATGTTACCTTTACTAATTTTTATACTGAAAGTCACTAGGGTTTACCAGTCTTATGACTGACCCTTTTTCTTTCGCCTCTTTTTCTTTCGTTTTCCCCCCAAGTTCTCAAGGAGGAAACACTAGCTCTTAGCTTGGATTTAGCTTGCTTTCTGACAGCTCATGTACGGTTTGGTCTTGAGCTATGCTATGGCTGCTTCTGCTATTTATGGGGAATAATTTACTTTTGTTATCTTAATTTTATGCTTCTTTATTTGGAACTTGATGTAATGGAATAATTTGTACCTTGGATATATGGGTTGTTGACTCTTTTCTTGAAAGTAATAAAAATTTGGTTTTTAATTTCTACCGCTACTTTATTTATGTTCTGCCTTGTGATATCTCTGTGTATAGATAATACTCCACCAAAACTAGTGCATTCCCTTTGTGAGTGACCCTAGCGGAGGTGGGGTGTTACATTTGGTATCAGAGCAGAAGGTTACCAGGCTGGGCAAAAAGTTTTAAAAAACCTTCTGAAACTATTTTCAAAACCATTTATAAAGAAGAATTTTTCAAGAAAAGTTTTTTGTTTAAAAAGGCTATTCCCCAAAAAAGCCATTAGCACTTTCCTTTGTTTCCTCGTTTGAATCTTTTTCTTTTAGTTTTTCAGCATGGCTGATCTTAACCTGCCTGAGGGAATACCCGTGCCTGGATGGTTCCGAAGGTACTTAGAAGCCAGGGCCAACGGCGCGGGCCCGTCAGACATCCCTCCTCCTCCTCCCCCAGTGGTTGCGGTTCCTCCTCCTCTTGGTACCGCCTTTGCCAAAATATGCAAAGATTTTAAAGCAATGGGCGGCAAGAACTTCGTTGGAACTGAAACCTTTGTTGAGGCACGAAACTGGCTAAAGAAGACTGAAGACTTTCTCATTATCTTTGATGTGGAGGACCATAGGAAAGTTCAGTTGGCAGCATGGTTTTTGAAAGAGAAAGCTGCATTTTGGTGGGAAGTCACCAACGCTACCAGGCCAGTTGAGACTTGGGAAGACTTTAGAGAGAGGTTTGGGCTTAAATTCTTATCGTCAGTAGAAGAGAACCTTTTGATGGAGAGGTTTCTAGCACTTAAGCAAGGGGACATGTCTGTTAGGGAGTACGTGAATAAGTTTAATCAGCTTGCTCGGTTTGGTTTGGATTTGGTCAACACGGCCCAGAAAAAGGTTGTACGCTTTGATCGAGGATTGAACGAGCCACTACGCAGTTTGGCCATAACTCATATACCCATTGGGGCAACCTTTGAAAGCTTGGTGGATATGGCTCTACTTCATGAGGAAGACAAGAATAGCAAGAAGGAGGTTAAGCCTAATGAGACTCAGAATAAGAAAGCTGGCTTCAAGAAGGGGGGCAACAAGAATAACAAGAATAACAAGAATAACAAGAGCAACAACAAACCACGTGAGACGAGGAAGTGCAACTTTTGTGGTACTACGGGACATCTAGCTAAAGATTGTAGAAAGAAGAAGAGGAAGTTGGGTGAATGCTTTCATTGTGGAGATACTGGACACATCAGCAAGGATTGCCCTAAGAAGCAAGTGCAGGGGCAAGGGCAGGCCCAGCGAGCAAGACCTTCTGGAGGGCAGTTGCATGCTCTCAACACCACTCCAGCTCTTGACCGAGGTAGTAATATTTCCGTAGAAAGCCTTGTTTACATTTCTGACTTTCCTGTTCGAACCTTATTTGACTCTGGCGCATCGCATACTTTTATTTCTTCTGATATTGTTGAAAATTTGCACCTAAGTACTAGTCTGGTTGAGGATCCCATTATGGTTTCAAATCCAATTGGGGGCTCCGCCCATTTATCTATGATGTGTATGGATTTGAGGATCTCTATCTTGAGCGTTGAATTCACGTGTAATGCTTATGTTCTCGGATTTATGGGATACGGTTTGATCCTAGGTATGGATTGGCTGTTCGATTATGGAGCCATTCTTGATTGTGAACAAAGGGTAGTGAGGCTCATGACTTGCCTTGGTAATACCCTTGAAATTTCTTGTAACCCTAAGGGTCCGGTCATGTTGTGTTATCTTGAATCTCTTGACTCGTCCGTCGATAATTTGCAATCTGTAAGAGTGGTCCGAGAAGATCCAGATGTCTTTGATGAGGTGAGGGGGTTACCTCCTAAACGCGAGATAGACTTCCGAATTTATCTTGTTGATAATGCCAAGCCAGTTTCATTGCCCGTTAGGCACATGGCCCCGCGAGAAAGAAGAGAGCTCAGTAAACAAGTTAACGAGTTGCTTGAGAAAAATTTCATAAGACGAAGCATTTCTGAATGCGGTGCTCCAGTGGTATTCGCTACTAAGGCGGATGGATCACTTCGTCTGTGCGTAGATTATCGTGAGTTAAACAAGCTAACTAAGAAAAATAGGCACCCACTACCAAGAATCGACGATTTGTTTGACCAGCTTGTGGGAGCATCTGTTTTCTCTCAACTCGATCTAGCCACAGGATTCCATCAGCTTAGAGTGGCTGAGGATAGCATTGACAAAACTGCGTTTAGGACTCCAGATGGGTTCTTCGAATGGCTCGTCATGCCGTTTGGGTTAACGAATGCACCCGCGTACTTTGTAGATTTGATGAGTAGGGTGTTTCGGGAGTTCCTTAACAAGTTTGTGGTAGCTTTCGTGGATGATATTTTGATCTTCTCAAAAGATGAAGAAGAGCATGCTAGACATCTCAAGGAAGTCATGGAAACACTTAGAGCACACCAGTTAAAGGCTAAGTTCTCCAAATGCCATTTTTGGAGGAAGGAAGTTCGGTTCCTTGGACATGTAGTTTCTAAGCAAGGCATAGCCGTGGACCCCGCAAAGGTAGTTGCGGTACAGGACTGGAAAATTCCTAAGAATGCAACGGAGGTGAGGAGCTTTCTCGGTTTGGCGGGCTACTACAGGAAGTTCATTAAGGACTTCGCTAAGATTTCAGCCCCTCTTACTAAGTTAACCAAGAAGAACCTAGCTTTTGCATGGGACATAGAGTGTGACGCTGCTTTTCAAAGACTCAAGAGAGCCCTCACCACAGCTCCAGTTTTGGCATTACCTGACGGAGGCAAGGTGTTTACAGTGTACACAGATGCGTGCGGCACGGGATTAGGCGCTGTCCTAATGCAAGAAGGAAGAGTAATATGCTACGGGGGCAGACAACTTAAAGTTCATGAGAAAAATTATCCCACGCATGACTTGGAATTGGCCGCGATTGTTTTTGCACTTAAAGCTTGGCGCCATTATCTTCTAGGGGAGAGGTTCGAGCTGTATATCAACCACAAATCGCTCAAGTACCTCTTCTCACAGAAAGATTTGAATCTGAGACAACAGCGGTGGATGGAATTCTTGGCATCATATGACTTCGATATAGCTTATACCCCTGGCAAGGGTAACGTGGTGGCGGACGCGCTAAGTAGAAAAAGGTTGACTTTGAGCCCCTTGTTTGTTGAAAGGAAAAGCCTTGAGTTTATAGCAACCTTTGATTTTACACCTGCTGTTGAGTCATTGACTGCTACGTTAGCGTCTCTTGAGTTAAGACCTACACTTCTAAATCAAGTAGGGACTTCACAGAAGGAAAACCCACAGATAGTCGAAATCATGGACAAGATGATTAGTGGTGAGACGTCAAGTCACCTCAGTAGGTATGCCATAGATGACAAGGGATGGCTAAGGCGCGATGGAAGGCTATGTGTCTCACAAGTGGGAGACCTAGTAAGGAAAGTTCTCGAAGAGGCGCATCACTCGAAGATGATCATACATCCTGGAGGGGATAAGATGTACAGAGATATGAAACACATTTTCTTTTGGGCTGGAATGAAAAAGGACGTGGCAGAGTTCGTTTCGAAGTGCATGGTGTGCCAACAAGTAAAGGCCGAGTCGAAGAAGCCCGGTGGGCTATTACATCCTTTGGAGGTTCCGCAATGGAAATGGGAGAGTATCTCGATGGATTTCGTGGATGGACTGCCTAGGTCAAGGAAGGGAAATACTAGCATATGGGTCATAGTTGATAGACTCACGAAAAGTGCTCACTTCATTCCGGTGAAAAGCAAGAGGACCGCATCATGGATAGCGTCTATTTACCTTCGAGAGATAGTACGGTTGCATGGGGTTCCTTCTAGTATAGTTAGTGATCGTGACCCGATTTTCACTAGCCAGTTTTGGAATAGTCCGCAAGAAGCCATGGGTACATGACTAAGTTTAAGCACGGCTTATCACCCGTAGACGGATGGACAAACCGAAAGAGTAAATAGAGTACTAGAAGATCTCCTGAGGCTATGCGTTCTTGACTTTGGTGGTACTTGGGTAGACCATCTCCCTCTCGTGGAGTTTGCATATAATAACAGTTACCAAGCTAGCATCGGAATGACACCATTCGAAGCCCTGTATGGAAGACCGTGCAAGTCGCCGACTTGTTGGTGGGAGACAACAGACAGGCTTATACTTGGGCCCGACATGATAAGGGACACTTCTGAGAAGGTTGAGTTGATACGAAGACGGATGAAAACGGCCCAAGATAGACAGAAATCTTATGCGGACAAGAGAAGGACAGACCTAGAGTTGTAAGTCAGAGATATGGTCTTTATAAAAGTTTCTCCGTTACGCAATGTAGTTCATTTTGGAGCAGTTGGAAAGCTAGCACCAAGGTTCGTAGGACCGTTCCCTATCACTAAGAGGATTGGACGGATGGCCTATAAGGTAGACTTACTCGAGAAGCTGACTGGAGTGCACAATGTCTTTCACGTCTCGCATCTCTGGAAGTGCTTGCATGAGTCAGCCGAAGTGGTTGAGCCAAGCATCCTTGAAGACGTAGAAGTGGAAAAAGAAGCAACATTGAGGCGAGTTCCGATTCGTATCTTAGGAACGGAAATTAAGAAGCTAAGGAATCGAGAAGTCAAGCTAGTTAAAGTGCAGTGGAGTGAAGCCCAAGAAGACGCAACTTGGGAAACCAAAGAGAAGATATGCGCGCTTTACCCATTTCTTTTTTAGGGTACATTCTCGATCTCTTTTTCCTATAAACTTGATAACCTTTCGTATTATGCTTCTACTACCTACGTTTGTCTTGTTATCTTCTCGATCTTATCTTGAGAACCTTAGGTTGAACCATATGGATGTAAACATGTGATTGAAACATGTTATGGTTGATGTTTGCAAATGATTGCAAGTGTTCGCAAGTGGTTGCTAGTGGATGCATGACACACATTAGGCACTAGATCGGCTCAGTCACATTTTCATGTTGCATATGCATGAGTGCTTATACTTGTACATGGATGGAACTTGTTATGTTATCACTTGGATGTTGCATATGAATGAATGTTATGGGCACTCATGTAGAGATTATAAATTATGTTTGGAATCTGCATACATGTTGGATTCATTACACTAACATATTTTGCATTAAGGAGGTTTACTGAATCAGTAACCGCCTGATCTTCTGCATTAGATAAGTACATATACACACACTTTCTGCATATGTTCATATAGCACTAGAAACCTTTTAAGGACAATGGTTGCTCGTGGATGATGCTTTGAGTAGATGGATGGTAGGACACATCCTCCCTAACTTAGAGATTTCGGGGACGAAACCCTTTAAGGGGGGGGGAATGTAACAACCCGTATTTTTATAACGTATTATAACTATAAATCAAGGCAGAATTAATTTTTAAAATGAGAATCAAGGGAAACAGGTTACGCCATTGCGGTCGTCTCGAAATTCTGCTTGGAAACGAGTCCGAGTTTTCGAAAATCGGAGTCCGTATGACCAAGTTATGACCCTTCGAACTTTTCAGAAAATTTCAAGTTCAAAACAGCTCAGAATTCGAATTCGAATTTCGAATTCAAACCATAGAACAGACTGGGCGGGAAATTTCCTACCCAGGACCAGGTCGACATGGGGGTCGACCATAGAGTCGACCTGCCCAGGACCAGGTCGACCATAGTGTCAACCTGGGGGTCGACCTGGTGGCCGAGCCCACTTTTGAAGCTGGATTCACTTTGATGTTTCTGGCCTCGTTTCTGTCTACATTCGTTGACCTAACCCTATATAAACAGCCCCTAACACTAGTCTCTCTACACAAAATTCTCTCTGACCTTATGCTGCTCTAATTCTGGTTGAAAAGTTAGAGAAATGGACTACTTCTTCTACGTCGAAACTGCGTTAAGAGAATTGCTGATT
The DNA here is from genome assembly GCA_030737875.1 of Allium sativum. Classification (NCBI taxonomy): domain Eukaryota; kingdom Viridiplantae; phylum Streptophyta; class Magnoliopsida; order Asparagales; family Amaryllidaceae; genus Allium; species Allium sativum. The sequence continues at coordinate 828,656,578 of CM060926.1, read as the reverse complement.
TGGGGATTTCTGTTAGGACTTGACTAAGCATATAAAGATTCAACAACGACTTTCTTTTTCTAATTCTCGAACCACGATCTGTAAGCCCCAGTTACTTTTAGATTTAAACTGTAAATGCAATATGAATATGTTGTAAATTGAAATTGGACCTGTGTATGATGACTGTTTTACATCTATTCTTGTTCATCTTGGATCTTGACTTTTGGGTATATTACTATGACATTGATTTGGGGCCTATTCATGTTGTAAATCAAAAAGAAAAACCCCTCATATTATCATGCCTACAATGTTGAATATGCTATTAGTCACAAGTTTATGACTATCATCTTATGTCAACCGTTACCATGACTATACTATCATCTTATGCCAACTGTTATCTTGGCTAGTACCTTATTTTGCTAAATTTGGAATCTTTATGTTTGAGGCCAATATTCCATATGCCGGTAATGTTATAATCATTTATCTCAAGTCATACCATGCTATGATAGTAATCACTTTTGCCACCTTTTACCCGTCCCTTCTTATGTTATTCCCTAATTAGATTTATTTGTATCGATTCGAGTTTATGTACGATGGGAATACGATTTGGGTAGATTAGGTAAAACATGAATTGGCTTTGAACATGAACGTTATTATAACGTGAACCTATATATGGACAAGAACTTGACATGGAATTTACATGAAACCTGACATGAAAACTCGACATGAATATTGACATGAAAACTTGAACATGGGCATGACACTTAGATAAACTTGAAAATGACCAACTCGAGGTTGGGTTGAGTTTGCAGTGTAAATCTGCCCGGAGCCGCCCGGCAAATCCAGTGACTGCAAACAATAGGATCCAATGTGGGTAGTTGGTCATATCGCACGTAAAACCCGAGGTTAGACTATGTTGTGGTGTAAATCTGCCCGGAACCACCTGGCAAATCCAGTGACCACAATAGTTAGTCTAATGTGAGAGGTTGGGGTGCATTAATGAATTAATGCCACATGATAGGGTTAAGTCATGAACCATTTGAATATACTTAACCAACTTGACACGATGATTTGATAGGGTTAAGTCATGAACTGCTCGAACACACTTAACCAACTTGATACATGACCTGGATAGGGTTAAGTCACGAATTTGAATGACAACACTTAACCCATTAGAAACCCTAGTTACGCGGTCCTTTCACTACTACAAAAGTGGGCATATTCGACACTATTTTACTGTGGCCGTAGATCAAAAAAGCGTTGCAGTAGCCCCTTTTTTCAAATAGGCAACACCAGGGGGGCGTGGCATCCGCGGCCGTTGCATTAGCCATCTAAGGCAACGCTTTAGCACATCTACTGCCACAGAAAGAAAGTGTTGCGTTATAAACGTAATGCAACACTAATTGTACATAATGCAACATTATTCAGCGTTGCTTGAAAATTAGTTAGATCCTGGGTACCAGGTCACGATAGCGGCGGCCACGTCAGCTTTCCATGTCAGCTGCCACCGTGTCACACGACACGTCAGATCTCCACGTCAGCTGCACACGTGTCACATGCCATGTCAGCTGTGGCATTTACGTGCCACGTGGACTTACTAATATTTTACGTAATGCAACATCACTGTATTATGGAATGCGACACCATTATCTTGAAACACGACATCAGGAAAAAAGCAAATGCAACAGTAAAAGAAGGCAAATACAACGCTTTAATTATAAATTTTGCAATCTCAGTTTTTTACATAGAAGAAACACATCCGTTACATTCATCATCACATTCAAACCTTCAATACATACCGCCTTCAATACATCCGATCAAATATATAACACATACGATCAAATACATAATTTAAAAGTAGTAAAAGTGCCAACACATACCACCTTCAATACAAGTGCCAATAAATACGATTAGTGTGCATTCTACAAAGTAGCAATGCCATGAACCAGAAACTGTATCTCTATGTCATTTCAGGTCCTCCACTTGCCGGCTGTATCTCCCCACGTCATTTCAGATCCTGCAATTTGAATTTACAAGTTATTAATTTGATAAGTGCATATGTGCTGTGTGCATGCATCTGTGCATTTGGCCATCTAATTAACTTATAAATCTTAGTGAGTTACGCATACAATTATAACAGTTGACCAATCAGCATTGGTCACTACGTGCCACCTCATCAGAAATAGAATTGAGTATGCTTCGTCTTCTGTGCAAGCATTTCCAGTTCACATATCTGCCTGACACCATCCATTGGGTCCCTCGCACATCCTTTCCAGCGTCAGAACATCATCTCCTCCATATCCCCTAAACCCCAATCTTCGAAATTTTAAAAAGAAACAAAAACAATGGACTCGTCTCTATACATCACAGCCACTGTTATTAAGGGACATTGGAATTTCGAAGCTGTGCAAGACGTTCTTAAGGTGGCTCTCAATCATAATTCGTGGCCTATACGGGTAATACCCAACAACTCTTTTCTAGTATCATGCCCATCGTACAGAATTCGTGATCATGCCCTAATGTTGAAAGTTTTTACAAAACCTGGTGGTGCTATTTACCTGCAATCATGGTCTGATGAAGAATTTGAGCCCTCACCAGCGTTAGAAGTGGAATCATGGGCTAAAGTTGATGGCTTTCCCGAGTTCCTAAAGAGTAATGTTCCTGCTGTTGAAGAAGTAATGAAGCCAATGGGACGTGTGCTTGCAATTGACGAATATTACTGGTCTCAGTATGACCATACATCTTTCTACCTGAAAATGCAATTTTATGAAGGCATTGGCAATATAAATACTTTTGCTGCTCAAATCAATAACAAGGTTTACTTTATTAAGGTTCAGCGCTGTACCCATGCTCATCCTGGGACAAGGCCTGAACTTCTTTTTGTGAGCAATAGGGAGGAAGAGGTGGATGGGAATGGGAAATAGATTCAGATGAAAGATTTAATGCAATGATACAAGAAGCTGCTGAGCTACCCCCTTGCCAAGCTTATTTCCGGAAGCCGCCCATGACATACATGTTGATAACCAAGCCCCAATGAACCAGAGGAATGATCAGTGGGTAGATATAGAAGTTGATCAGGAATTTGACTGGCCAAACTACCTCACCCCTTGTCCTGATGCTGCGGGTCCATCACATGCGGCTGCTCACTTCGGACCGGCTCTCCCACAGCTGCAAAGCCCTAACGAATCAGTTGGAAGTTCCACTGCCCCGCAACCCTGATCTGATATGAATTGATGCTACTATAATTTCATTTTTTTGGATGTGTATATATTAAGTTAACTTTATGATACTTTTGGATGTGGATGTGTATGTTATTTTTTGGATGTGTATGGTATGAACTGATCAATGCTGCCTTATTATACTTGTGCGTGTGTATATACTTGTGCGTGTATGGTATGAACTGATCGATGCTGCCTTATGATACTTGTGCGTGTGTGTATACTTTTGCGTGTATGGTATGAACTAATGTGTATTGTATGGATTGATGCTGCCTTATAATACTTGTGCGTGCGTGTTAGATACGGGTATTTGTATCACAAAACCGCAGTGCGACACATGTATTTGTATCACAAAACCTCAAGCATACAGTTGTATGTCATTTTTTGGATGTGTATGGTATGAACTGATGCAAAATTGAGCATATGTTTCCAAAATCGAAACATTGAAATTGGTAGTTTCCAAAATCAAATGGAAAATACCTGTGCGTGTTATAAGATACGGGTGAACGACTCGTCCGGATCGGGAAATTGTTAGCCTCAAGCACACCGCAGTGCAAACACACCGCATTACTACACATGTATATGCATCACAAAACCTCAAGCATACAATTATATGTCAGTGTAAATGAACGCAAAGTGCAAATCACTTTCGACTGTACAGTCCCCATTCCTTAACTAGCTCAATCTCTATAATAAACCAATGTCTTTTTCATGCCAATAGCCCGGTTCTCATGGTTTACTGCTAGGTACAATTTTCGAATAAACCTCAGCATAATCCCAAATCCCAAATCAATGGTCAAAGCGCAACTAATTACTCATAATCTAATATTTCATCGACTAATCACTCATAAGCGAACGGGTTTCCCTAAGTTTGGGATGTCCAAGCAACTAATTACTCATAAGCGAATGGGTTTTCCAAAGTGTAACAAATGAACTACTTACTAATTACTCATAATCCAATCTATAATAAGCGTAACTAATTCACAGTGCTATACAAACTGAACCTGAGTGAAAAAACTGGCGATGTCAATGCCCTGAGCAATCAAAGCTAGAAAGCATTTCAAAGCTTCAACCTTTTCAGAATAGAATTTGCTGTCGAGGAGAGGAGTGATACTGACGTGAATTTAGGTTTAAATTTTTGTCAATAGTAAAAAGGGGGAAAACGATTAGATGATAGAGAAGAAAACAATTTCGTGAAGGGAGAAGATCGCGCCAAAATTTCGTCAAAATAATGCAATGACGTGGCTGTCAATGATTGGATGATGGCTATCGTTAAGATCATCAGACCAACAGATGGTTTGAACCGTTGGATTAATCTTGCATCTACGGTTGGGGTTTTAATATATTGATAAGGCGGATCGCTGAGCTGGATTATATATATGTAATGCTACGCTTTTAACTGGTGTTGCACGTCAAAACACTAGAATTCCCACCGCAACAGTGCATTCACATATAATGCAACAACATATGAATATTGTTGCAGAAGATCAAAGAAAGCATAGCTTTCGCCACACTTTTCATGCAACGCACACAAATTAGTGTCGAATATGCCCACTTTTGTAGTAGTGTTTTCACCAGTAATCCACTTAGATGTATCACGATGCCCTAGGTGCGCCATTGTAGGTTCAGACGGACTATGGTCGTGCACGTAGTCCGGAGTTGAAAAAGCAGGCATTGGGCACCCGTAGGTTTACACTGTGCGTGCTTGATTCGTGTCGGTGGTCGGCACCGTAGGGCTTGATACACCCTATGGTGGACCTAGCACAGGTGGCTTCATTTCAGGATAGGGCCGTATGACACAGACACATGGCGAGCTAGAACTTGTAGGGAGCCGATCGATTAGTAGATCGTACCGTAGGACCCCATAATGGGTCACTTCATGATACTTTGCCAAGGGATCATTTCATGATTAATACTTGACATGGGTTAGAATACTAGTACTGTTGGTGCAGCGAATCTTGAATATGCGATGCTAGACTTGACTTACCTTGTTTATCATATCAGTCCTGTTATCCTTATGTTTAATTCCAATTTTCGCATGTCATGTTACCTTTACTAGTTTTTATACTGAAAGTCACTAGGGCTTACCAGTCTTATGACTGACCCTTTTTCTTTTGCCTCGTTTTCTTTCGTTTTCCCCCCAGGTTCTCAGGGCAGAAACACTAGCTCTTAGCTTGGATTTAGCTTGCTTTCTGACGGCTCATGTACGGTTTGGTTTTGAGCTATGCTATGGCTGCTTCTTCTATTTATGGGGAATAATTTACTTTCGTTATCTTAAGTTTATGCTTCTTTATTTGGAACTTGATGTAATGGAATAATTTGTACCTTGGATATATGGGGTTTTGACTCTTTTCTTGAAAGTAATAAAAATTTGGTTTTTAATTTCTACTGCTGCTTTATTTATGTTCTGCCTTGTGATATCTCTGTGTATGTTTACCTAGATAATACTCCACCAAAACTAGTGCATTCCCTTTGTGAGTGACCCTAGCGGAGGTGGGGTGTTACACCAGTTCTACTCCATAAAATAAGATCGCAACTTGTAAATTCTCAAACAATTAATATAAATTCTTATAAATTCCAATACCGTACATTGAAAACTTATGGGTTGAGAGCTTCAGCTTCATACAATTTTTGCTAAGTCCGATGCTGTTCCGGTTCACTGAAAATTTGCAAAGCGATTCTAGTGTTTTCGAAAACTCAGATTAGGAGCATCGATGTAAATTGTTGGCTTTGGATTTGGGTTAGGCATGCTCTATAGTACTTGCATGCATTGTTTAGTGCAAATCGATGCAGAAAGGTATCGCGAGTTACTGTGAAACTTGATTTCAAACCAGGGCTCGAGTTGTATCCGAGTGGTATGGGATGAAAGAGAATCGGATGGAGAGTTTAATGGTGGTTATAGTTTCTAATTTCATGGAGTGATTAGGGCTGTCGCTGGATTTGAAAATAGCGGTAATGGCCAGTTAAAAAGCTTCAGTGGATTTCCTGAAGTTCGGATGATGGAAGGACGGTGGAGAACCTTTTGGGTTTGAAACTGGTACGGTCTTTTGAAAGTAGGGTATGAAGAAAATGACGAAGAATAGTAAGCAGCGAGATGTTTTCTGGAATTGAAGTCGGGTCTTGTGTTGATGATACATGAAGAAGGGTTTATACGTGAGTCAGGTATCCTATTCGATGTTGTCGCAATTAGCAATTTGAAATCTTCATGTATTAAGACATGAAGATTGTTGATGAAGTTTGCACGTTCTGGGATATGCAGTGGTTTACGGTTTTGAGTTTGAGGATGTAACAGGTTGTGTTTTTGATGATGATGTGGTGTGGGATTGAAGTGGATGTGCGGCCGCTTATGAAAATTGTTTAATGGTGCCTGATGGTTCTTGATCTCAGCGGTTGCTGTGTTCAGCGAGGGGATGGCAGTGAGTAGTGAACAAGATTACTAATTGCTAATTCCTGGAGAATAGCTCACCAGTTTTAATTCGAGGGAGATGGACGCTATTCATCGGGTAAATATGAAGATGTTAGGCCGACAGTTTTGTTAGTGAGCCCAAATTAATAAAGTAATGATATAAAATAGAATAAATACTCGTTTAAAACTTGTAAACATTATAACTTTTACATACGATTACAGAGTTCAGCGAAACAAGATCCGTTGGGATCATATGGATGACGGCTACAAAATGGAACTGATTCGGTGTGGATTTGAGCTCGTTACAATTTATAGCAAAATAAATTGTCTGTCTGAATCAACAACAGTTTATCGTTATTTAACGATGAATTGCCAAAGTGAGTAAATCTCACTAACTCTGTATAGTTTATATTTTTATAAATATAATCTAGTATTGATAAATGATGATTGATTGATGTGTGTTGATTGTTTGGTTGAATTACTGATGTATTGGTTGAAATTATAGATAACGATATATATATAAATCGTTAATCAAATATTGATTCTGTTTATCAGAATATTTCATATTGAAATGAAATCGATGTTATTTATATTGTTTAACATCTGTGATGCAGGCAAACAGGTTGGAGGAATCCAACTGGATTCCTCAATATTTATAATACTGTTTGCTTTCATATATTGTGGTATATGATGTGATATATAATATGTGATTGATTTTGATGACACTGGTCATGTTATTTGGTATTTTAAATAGCCTATGAAATACTGGAATGTAAAAAGGAAATTTTCAAAGTGAATATTGAAATTGAAATATTTATATATGAAATAAATAGGATATTATAAAAATTAATATTTGGAAACAAATATTGGAAAATATAATTAAGGAAATATTTGGGAAATAAATAGAATTATATAAAAGGATTTATATAAAATAAATAGAATTATATTAAAGGGAAATATTAAATGGGATTATAACTATTAGAAAAATGAAATGAGATTTTATATAAATAATTCTATAATTAGAAGCATAAACAGAAATTGGATTTGGGGTATTGTTTTAAATCCGAAATCAAACTGTTTTGATTGCAAAGAAGAAATATTATTTACATTTAATGTGAATAAAGGATTTAAGTAAATATTTTGCTAATAAAATATTTATAAAGGAAATAGGGTTTGAAATAGGAATTTAAAATGGAGTTAAAGGAATTAGAAACTGACTGGAGATTAGTTAAGTTGAGCAGCTGTCTGGGTGTTGATCTGATGTTGGTTTCGGTCTTCGGTGTTTTAATATGTAGGGGTTTGTTCACTTACTAGTTTACAGTTAGAGACTGATATATGTGAGAAGATAGTGATGCGTAAATCAGAAATGGGAACGTTTTCCAAAGTTAATGACGTATATTTTCTAAAATTAGAAAATAAGGATTTGATGAATATATGGAAACGAGAAATGGGGAAATGAATAAATGTTGATTGATGATTGATTGATAGAATTTCCATCTGGAAATAATATCGTTGTTTGCACACATGTTTTTCTTTGATTGTTAAATCACTAGCTATCAAAGTTTTTGACCATTTTTCTGTCATCAATACGGAGAGACCGGGATCAGATTCATTATCTGAAAACCACTCTGTATGGGCGTTAGCGTTGCGATAAAATATGATGAAGATAATTGAAGACAGAGTTATGCAAGGGCTGTCCTGTTTACAGAATAGTACCTTCGGTCTGTCCAATCCCATGATGACCTGTATGGAAGAATGTCTCGCGGAGTATATTTAATAGATCGCATAAGTTGATCTCTTCAAATGTATTTACGTTTGGTGGTGGAGGAATTTGTTCTCTTAGCTGTTTACCCTTAATATGTTTGGAGAAATCAATTTGTGATTTAGCGGGTATGACGATGTGACATTCAAAGTGAATGAAGATGTGGTTTGAAAAGGATATGTTATGGCCTCTAGCCTCACAACTAGAAATGGTATAAAATCGGGTAGGTCGCATGGCTAAGTGGTTGGCTGCCAATTAGGGTGTATTGTCACCTAATCTTGAGAAATTCCATTTACTTCTATAATCTATTTCGATGCTGTCCCTTTCGGGAAACGGTTGTTGATCCCAGCCGTTGGTAATAATACATTCGGTACACTCAAGCGAAATGAGTCACCGGTCATGTTTAGCCTGGGTTACAAGATGTTCTTATTGAACCCGGTGTATTCCTCTCTAGAGATACACTGTCGGAAGGTGGTCCCATACCTTGCCAGTTGGAATTCATTACCCAATAAGCGCCCGCGGTTTTTGATTATATATTATGTATGTGGAACGTGAGATGAAAGCGTTCTGCTAGATGATTATTATATTGTGGTTGATAGACATTATTATAATATCAAATGAGTTTGATATAAAGATTATCGTTCCTTTCAAAAGGTTTTTTTTTTGGAATGTTGGACCAAGTGTTTTGGATTCTCATAAGGGAAAATCCCGTTCTGTGTTATACGGCATGGTCTTATGAGATATCGTTTATTTTCTCAGACTGTTTTAAATTGTTTACTCACACCGGTCCCATGATTGACCCATAGTTTATTTTGTTTTGTTTTCCCTAAACTCTTAGGTTCCCAATTTTGTATGGGCAGTCAAGTAGTCAGGATTTTACAGATATACTTGGAGAGCTTGGAGCAGGAGGCTTCAGGAATATATAGCTATTGTTTATTTCCGTTGTGTTGTAAATGTTATACTCTGATAATGTTACTGTATACATATACTGATTTTATTTCAAAGTTATGTGTCTATTATATATTGTTCGTTCCGCTGTGAGATTCGTGTTTACTCTGATGTTGTATGTTCTTCTTCTTCTATTCTAAGTTTCTATCTTATCCATTCTCACCCTCTAATTTATTTCATGGACTATCCGGTGTTTCCGATGCTTGAATAGTCGACATTGAGTTTATGTCAATTACTCAGGATCGCGAATACCCGAGTCGTTACATTGTATTAATTTGGTCCATATTTGGTATATACCCAAATATGCTCTAGAATATTCTATTCTAGAATGCTCCTTTCTCATCTATAAGTAGAGCTAATGTTTAGCATTGTAATCAATCAAGCATCTCTTTTGTAATAGCAATCAAATAATCAATAAAAATGTAGTCTTTTAATTGTTTACCGTTTCATCTCTCTCTTCTCTCTGGATCTGACTTCTAACATTGAGAATAGTAACACAGTATGCATGACCACTTTAGTCAATGTATGGTAACAGTTTCACGTTTCTCATTACGTAATGTTTACTTGGTCTCTTGTCCGCTATGTGGAAAGAAACAACATTAGTTGTTAAGTAGGTTTCTTAGCACCTGTATTACTTTTGGCGTAATAATAAAGAGTGTTACAAGCACTTTAAAAACGGTTTGGCTTTGCCAAAAAAAAACTCAGCAAGTAATAAGCCATTATGATCTAATATGTGGCTATTTAAGATTAGATATTTACAGTGATATAACATAAAATAACATTTTAATAAACAAACAAAATCCATAATATAAAAGGTCACTCAAACTTTGGCTTGATAATTATGATTGTAACCATATAATACCTAATGAATGAACAAACTTGCTTTAGGAAACCAAAAAACCTGTGTACATGTTTTTTTATAGGTTTCTATATTGATAAAGAAAGCATTCTTAGGACATTATAATTCCTTTCTTTTCATAATGCAATTCCCAAATTACCTAAAATATTATAATAAACAACTAATTTTGCTTGGTATAAAAATAATAGTAATAGCCAAACCACTATGAAGCCTAACCTTGGTCAAATCACTTATCGGAAATAGATAAATGCATTTTTTTTATCAAACTTTTATTAGCTTTCAACAGTTGGGAATTAGATTATTATCTCCCATGCCAAACTGGAGTGACCAACTTAAACTCCTAAGCATGTCATGATATTTTATTTTCATAAATTTTGTGGAACAAAATTTTTGAAAATTGGGACAAGATGAGATAGCCGTGTTATAAATAATATGCACGAGAAGAAAACATCAACAAGAAATATAGATGATTCCTCAGATAAAAAACACCAGAACATGGGTTTCCCCAGACAATTAGTCGCAAGTTCAGAAATAACCAACAAAAAACATATTTTTGCTTCATTTGTCAAGCATAAGTATAGAATTATAAATCGAAGATGTAACATTATAAGAGTAACCTTACTTCAGGATGGAGCATACGTGTACGAAATATTAGGTTCTAGGAGTTTGGACTACCATGAAACGAGACCAAGCCATACAGTTGAATGGATCATTTGGGAAGCTTGTTTCTGCTAAAGGTGTAGTCAGAAGGGAGGAGAGCAGGTTGAGAAAGCATAGACATCATTTGTGCATAAGCTTGGACAAAGTTAGCATTTAGGGTTTAGTGCGGGGTCCCTTCGCATTCCTTTAGGTGGTCAATACCAATTAAAACATTGAACGCTAGATGTCTTAAGCTGCTGTTATTTTATTTTTACTTTTTGGAAGATGTAAAGAAGGGAAGGAAAATTACTTCCTTGAGGAAGTGGTTAATGACACAATATTTTATTCTAGCGCTAAATATGCAGACTCCCGCCTTTTTGATTGTATAGCCTCTTCATGGATTTCTGTATTTCTATTCAAAAATGACCCAAAAAAAGTTTTTGTCAAATAATACCCTAGAGATCACATATTAAACTACCATATTACCCTTTTAATTCCTCCAATTCGCCTAAATTACACTATTATGGCATTTTGACAAAAAATTGTTTTTGTCATAGTAGCAAAACTCATTTCTATTACTCTAAATACTCTAATCTAGGTTTTAAGTCTTTCATAACCGAAAGAAGTTTCGATCCTCTATTATTTTTCAAAGTGGATTTCTGAATTTCTTCTATCCTAATTATCAATATCATAGGCTTCAGGTCCACTATTGTTGTAAGGGAATCGATTTTTTTATTATTTTCAAAGTGGATTTATGACTCTATCAGATATAATTTAATAAAGGTTTCGGGTCTTCTTGGAAAATATTTCAGAATCTATAATCATCATTGTAAAAGTTTGCAAGGCTCCTATTATTTCTAAAGCAATGGAAGGCTTTCAAGATTCTTGACATTAAAAGTAGGCTTCGACCTATGATTTCTCGCGTATACTCTTGATGTGCTTAAGCAATGAAATAAAAATAACCAGATCAATTCTAAGTGCAAGTCAATTAGTAAGGTAATAATATATCAAGGTCAACATAATAATAATCCATGGACTCGCTCGCCTAAACAAGATTTTTGAATATTTTAATTATTGTGAGAATTAACAAGTTTGCATGTAGGAGAATTATGCTAGCGGAAGCTTTAGTCTTGAGATTCTAGTACCAAAGATTTCCCCAATTTGGTTTCAAGATTACTAATTACTATTGAGAAAGTTTCAGGTCATCCAGCAATCTATGAAAGAAATTTTGGGTCATTGATCATGTCTAGGGAAAAAATTCCTAGCTTTAATAGAATCAGAGAAAGAAAGGAAAGGTATATGAATTTTTTTTCCTAAAGAATAATAGCTTCTTTCATACTAGGGGCAAGATGTTAGCCAAAAATTTACTTCGAAAGCAACAGAATGAAAGAAAGCAAATAGGGGCTACAAGAGATGATTTTCAAAGAATAAGGTAACTCAATTCCAAAGAGATGGACCTTTTAGGATCAATATAGAAATAAAAACTAGGTCGCTAGGAAGACACAGTAAACACAAAATGTATTCGGATCATCTGAAGAACGAATGGAACCACTTAGGAAAGAATCAAAAGGACAAAGTACACTTCCCAACATGAGCAAGCCCTTTCGTAAAAGCCGAAGGGGCATGATTCGCTTCAGTATAACGACAACTTTTTAATTAAAAGTGTTAGGAAAATTGTGTCTTTGTGGAAGCGACCAAGATCTTATTCACCCAATTACTTAAAGATGATTTCTATAGAAAAAAACACAGATATGAAATTACATGCTCAAACACAAGATATTCCACCCAACCACACTCTTTGTTGATTCAAAAAAACAAGTTTTGTTTACACTCAATGGATCAAAAACCAAAAGTCAACAAATTGCAATTCAATCAATAACTTTATTGAGAAAGGGAAAGAATATCTAGATGACTACAATATTGTTGGTGAAGGAGAATAATGAAGAACGACGGCAAACCCTTGGACAATTTGGAGGCACAAATAGGAATAGCTTCTCTCAGCCTTAATCCCTAATCTTCCTCTGCAGGGCACAAGCTCTGAAGGCATACAACCACTCAATCTCTCAACTCAATTCGGTCATACCCTAATCCAATCTGATAGCTCTTTATATAGGAGAATAGAAGACCTAGGCAAAATATTCAGCCTGCCCTTAGAATACATTTTAGGAATATATACCTAAAATAACAGGTCAAAAACTAGAAACCTGCCTCTTCCTCAATATTCTGATTTACACACCATCTTCTCCGTTATAAACACTCATCAAAACACATCGTCTTCAAAATACATGTGATTGAATATCACAAATCACAACACTCCACCTTGATATGAAATCACATCAACAAACAAGTCATTCGATTACCACGAACATGTGATATCACAAATCACAAATTACTCCACTTTAATATGAGATCACATGAATGCTCCAACAATCACCAAACAAGTTAAACTAGCTCTTTAACCAACCACCTACTCTCAATTAATACAACCCTCGATTTCAAGGCCATGAGATACAACCCCACATGTTTTTGGTGTACAGGGGCTCAATTGATTTTAGGAAAACATCCTCACCTAGTCCATGTTAATGGGCTATGACTACACCTATTCAATTACAAACACAACCCACCATTTGTAAAAGATGCATCTTCCACCATGAGCTGCACTATACAGAAACCAACAGCCTAAAAGTGCTTGCAATACCACAAGATTTCTGACTCCCCTATGGACACCTGTCTATCACTTGACTAAAGCTCTTTGCTTAATCTCCATTGATCCCTTGAGTACTATCAACGTGAAGACTTAAGTTGAAATCATGAACCGAGTCACCAAGGTATAAGCAAATCAAATCAATTGCTTTCTTCTTCCATCTTCCCTCGTCCATATCTAAGGGTTTCTTTCCATCTCCATCAATCAGATCATGAAGATCAATGAGGTAAAGCACATCCTCCATCTTAGGCTTCAAAATCCACCAATTTCTTCCATCACAAATAGCCATCTTCGGAAACGCCATCATATCCGACATAAAAAAATCAATTTTTTCCAATTCAAAAGCACTGTAAGCTTTGCGATGATCTAGCCCTGATACCAATTGTTAGGAAAACTGAGTCTTTGTAGAAGCGACTAGGATTTTATTCACTACATTACTTTAAGATGATTTCTACGGAAAAAAACACAAATATGAAATTATACGCTCAAACCCAAGATATTCCACACAACCACCCTCTTTACTGATTCACAAAAACAAATTTTGTTTGCACTCAATGATCAAAAAACAAAAGTAAACAAACTAAAATTGAATTAGTAACCTTAACGAGAAAGGGAAAGAATATCTAGATGACTACAACACTGTTGGAGAAGGAGAACAATGAAGAACGATGGCAAACCCTTAGACAATCCCGAGGCAAAAGTATGAATAACTTCTCTCATCCCTAATCTCTAATTTTCCTTTCCAGGGCACAAGCCTTGGAGGCATACAACCACTCAATCTCTCAACTCAATTCGGTCATACCGTAATCCAGTTATGAAAGCTCTTTATATAGGAGAATATAAGACCTAGAAAAAATATCCAATTTTACCCTCCAAATATATTTTAGGAACATATCCCTAAAATAACCGGTCAAAACTAGAAACCTGCCTCTTCCTCAATATTCCGATTCACACACCATCTTCTCTGTTATAAAGCACTCATCAAAACACATCTTCTTCAAAGTACATGTGATTGAATATCACATGTCACAACAAAAAGCGGCTAATTAATTCTATGCAGACCAAAACACACCCTTTGATTTAGTCCTCCAAAATAATATTTCTTGACTCATGCATACCTTTCGTCTAGATCAAAAGTCGTCATTTGATAGTTACAAAAGCTAGTTTGAAGGTAGTCATCAAAAGATGGTAAGAGAACTTACTGACAACTACCACATCAGAGGCTCTAGCCATAAGAGTATTAAAGACCCTATTTTTAGGCCTTCATATACACTTTTGCAAAAGCATTGAGATGAAGGTCTTGAAGCTAAAGAAGGGGCTAACCCTCACCTATAAGTTACGACCCCAGGGATCCAGAATCAATACTATGCCATTGGTGGCCTATGACAATCCCAAAGAAGTGACACAGTAGGTGCCAAAAAGTGTTGCTATAGGCAAAAAATGATCTGTGGCAACACTTTTTTGGGTTGCCTTTTGCCGCGCTTAGAGTTAAAGGCAACACCTTTGCGACCCTATGGTAACATTAGTACAAGTGTAGCCACAAGGGCACTACAACAAAAATACCCTTTTACAACTGCCAAAAATAGTTGTAATATGTCTACTACAACTGGAAAGTCCCACTAGTTATATTGCAATCGCAATAAAGTCAACCTTTTTTACAATTGTTTCCAGCAGTTGTTAAAATTTGTTTTACAACTGTTAAAAGTAATTATACCTCAACTGCTATTAATAAAAAAAATTCATAATATTATAATAAATATTATTATAACATAGGATTATTCAAATAAATATTTTATTTCAACATTTTAAATGGTACAAATTTCTTGACTCCACTATTGTACATGCACTGGTATATTACACAATCATTCATATTTACATACATTCCTCACTGCATTGTCACTCGATTCGCTCATATGAAGACTTACACATACAACTATAAGCAAGAAAAAATACACAAAAATGATTTGTATAAACTAGTACCTTTATTTTTTTCCTTCCGATGATTCGCTCGCAAATAACTTCTCTAGTTCAATCATGAATGGCCTCTAAGATATTGGCATTCCTTCATCATTGATCGCCTTGAATAGATCTGCATCACATACATTCATGATAAATTCCAAGCAATAGTAAAGATTCACAAACAAATGTGATCATCTACACATGCCATTCAAATACATGTATATTTCTAACTAATGCAAATGTTGATGTAAGAATACAATCTAGTTATCATGACAAGTAATAATGCTCATATACTGTAGAGAATATTTTCTGTTCAAAATGCTTGGTTGAGTGTTAAGGCAATAACTTTCATGAGGTTCAAATTGTCTACCCTCTAAAGTGGGGTTAACATAACTCTAATCAGCATGACTAACTTTATTCATTTCTTTAGTTTGTCATCTACAAACCATTCACGCAAGCTACAGAAAAATGACTAGCTTTGGGTCTTTCACAAGTAGCCCACTATTTTATAAGTGCCGACCACCAAACAATAAAGTAATAAAATAAAAACTATTTTAAAAATTATACATTATTAGATTTTATGCTCTATTATCCATCTCCGAACAGTGTGTCTTAAGACTTTTGTGGTGTGCATCACCACGTCGACATTTATTTCTACTTAAAACAAAATTTGAAAGTGAAGAAAATGAGCGATAATAGATTGGACTCTTCTTATAAAGGGCCTAAACCTTAAACGTTTATTAAACACACTGTCTAAGGTCCGGACATCAGTTTAATAAAAGCTTAAAGTTATAACATTTACTAAAAAATGTATGAATATCAAACAGATATTTGTTAAATAAATATTTATTCAACCGTTAGAATGCTTTATCATGGAGAGCACTGTAGAAAAATGAGTCCAGTAGCAGAAAGAAGAGATTTGTAATATAGTATGAAAAGCATTGTTAAATGAGCACAAACTTGTAATAGAGTAAGCTATTAGTGATTACATTTTCTTTTTATCATAGAGAAAACTGGGGTTTTTACCCTTAAGGACAAAAGGAACAATTTTTTTTCCATAAAGACAAGTGGGTAAAATTTTATCCTCAAGGACAAAATTTAGTGTAAAAGGAGGAATTCAGGGGACCAGCATAATTCCTTCCTTTACACTAAAACTTGTCCTTATGGACAAAAGTTTTGGCCCGTTGTCCTTATGGAATAATATTTTGTTTATTTTGTCATTCAGGGTTTTTTCCCAGAGAAAATTTACTTTCTATAAATTTACAGTCCATATTGTAACTTGACACGGACAAGTTGCAATTTTGAAAACAAAATTATAGCCAATTTAATAATTGGTCTAAATAGCTAATCACCAACTAACAAAAAAAAGGTGCTAACAAGTCGAAAATATACCTTTAGTTCTAGAAGAACTTTGTAGACCAAGTATTCTAAAATGATACGTTTAGATGAGTATCGTCTGCACTGCTTATGTTCGAAGTTTCCAGAAAACTTGCGTAAACTGCAAAAATTAGAAAATCAGACTTAAATACAAGCGAAAAAACATAAACAATTAGAACAAGTAACTGTAGAATAATGCCCTCAATATTCAGGAAGATGTATAAGATTCTCCCAACTGTAGAATACTGCCCTCCTGGATTTCTTACACTTCATTCATGGATAAAGTCATTTTTGATTTAACATTTTTGTATATGAAAGTGTCGGAGAAGTGCTTCTTCTATGGTGATGTGAATTGCCAAAATGATACTGACTTGTATCTAAACAATATCCTCACTTTATATGATTATTTTCAGTTATTAGTATTCTACTAACCTGTATTAAAATGAGCAAAAAAGAGAGAGAAAATGATACTATGGTTGACTTGTATCTAAACGGTATCCTTACTTTATATGATTATTTTCAGTTATCAGTATTCATGGCTTGAAATGTTGAGACTCTAATAACTTTTTAGCTGCACGAGTTACACGTAGGTAGCACCTGTTCACTACTGTGCTCACAGTATGAAATATGTCTGAGTGCCATTGAATGTGGTCATGAAGAGATAGTAAGCGTGCATTTATATAGGCATTTGGGTTTGAATGAATCATAGTATGGTGGATGATATATAAGATAAATTAATTTCAGTTCTAATTTTAGTTCTCCCAACCGTTATACGCCATTTGAATAAGATAATACTGGGAAATTTGTTTAGAAACTGGAAGATAAAAGTCAATATCAAATTGTACTTAATCATATATAGTGTTAATATTCAATAAATTTGAAAGCAAAATTAGAGGATCTTTCAGTTCTAATTTTAGTTCTCCCAACTGCTATATGCCATTTAAACAAGATTGTTCCGGGAATGAGCAAGACATGAGTTCTAGCAGTGGTAATAATTTTTTTTAGTCCTATTGCCGTAGAAGATTATTGGTTTAGTCCCATTTACTGGTTCATCAAATCAAATATGGATGCATCATGCATCATTAGTTTTGTTTTTCATTTAATGTCAATATTCGATTCAGAAAATGCAATTTAGCCATGAGTTGCTAATACTTGCAATTATCAGTTGAAGCACACTTACAAGCCCTCACAGAAAATGTTGCCTCTTGCTGTTAATACTTGTGGATGGGTGAAAGGTAATAGTTATGAACTACTTGTGAAGATGCTTGAATACATATGTGCAACTGTAAATCCTGCATAATACAAAAGTGCAAAGACATTATTACAACCAATTTAATATCACAGCAGCACTTTGCTATAAAGTGTAAAATTCACCTAAAAATCCAACAGAAAATGAGTAGTTTCTAATTTTCAGTCAATTACTACTCAATTAGCTCATAATAATAGTCAACAGCTGCATTGAAATGCTAATACTTCTCTCCTGATTTTGGGTCTCCTGATTTTAAGTAATGGAAACATCATCAAAGGATCTACAGAAAAATATTACATCAATTGATACTAGTAATGCATAGTCTATTTCTTCACAAATTACAAATGCTATAAGCAGATTAGCATACCAAAAGTAGTTGGAATTTGCCCCTCAAAAGCAGATTAGCATACCAAAACAGATAATAACTAACTAACTAGTAATTATTAATAACAATAACTAATAAAAATAACTAACCTACATGTAAAATACAGTAAATATTAACTATTAGCATACCAAAGCAGGTTAACATACCAAAGCATATTAACAAACTAACTAGTAATAGTTTACAGTAAAACAGATTAGCATACCAAAGCAGATTAGCCATTCTATTTTGTAGAAGCTTTATCTTTTGGATATCTAATTGAATCTGTGACCTGTAGGCCCAATAAAACACCTGATAGAAGATGGAAACCATGTGGAAATCAACGTGAAGCACAAAATCGCAACCTTTTGGAAATCAAAGACAATCACTTTTCATCCTAATTAACAATCACTAACCCTAATTAACATTTACTAACTTCCGAAATCAACATGAAGCACAAAATCTACACAGTTCACTAACCCTAATTAACGTTCACTAACTTCCTAAATCGTAATCGTATGAAAATGAATTGAAATCACAACCGTCTGGAAATCAATTGAAATAAACATTCACTAACCCTAATCTACCGTTTTCAAATTGATTTGACATCGCTACTACCTTGTGTGGACAAGAGGCTGAGATGGAGAGTCGATTTAGACTGGGGGAAGACAGAAATACAATGACCATAGCTGCCATCAGCACTATCTGTTTTTTTGTATTTTTTCTCCAAATGAAAAAAAACAAAGGCAAGTAGCGTAGGTTCAGCGGGAAATTGAAATTTTGGAGGGCAAAAGAAGTCAGGCGGCAAAGGAAAATAAGATAACGCGGATTGGTAACGTAAACCGTTGGATCCTATTCACGCGGATTGCTAATTTTTTTAATTAGAATATATCTAGTGCTACTACAACACATGTTGATATCTATACTAACACATTGAAGCGTGCATTGCAATAGACAAAAAACAACATAGCAATGGCAAAATTGTATCTAGCAAGACCATGGATTTTCGTTGCGATAGATTATCTATGGCGTAGTGCAAGGAGACTTTTTCATTCCAAAAATTGTAAGATATTTAGGAATTACTTATCACTTATAATCTATCTAAGCAATAGTTAATACAGAAAGGAGAATTGATTATCTTTGTCTAAGATTTTTAAATTTGTAGGATAAGAGAATTATGTTTTTCCACGAAGTCCCTCATAGTTGAAAGGGTTTTGGAAGACACCTTTCAATCCAATGGATCGAAAGGAGGTACCGACTGAAAATCCTTAAGTTGTCCCCCATAAAAGGTACAATGAATGGCTAACCCCGAAAGGCTTCATGACAAGAAAGTCACCAATGACCTTTACTTTCCATCGATTTTTATTTAACTGCATATAGTGGAAAGCAAAACGAATGTCTTCACTTTTGGATTTAACATTTTTAACATAGCACTGGATGTTAATGAATTTTATCGCAAAAAAGGTCCGTCACAAGTTACTAAAACTTATTTGTAAAGTATCAATCAGATTTATGCTATAACAACATCATTGATTGAAACCAAAATATCTGAAAGAACTAGGTCATGACTTGAATTGATAAACAAATTGTTGGAATTCATGAAAATGACACATTCTTAAAGAGTTTATATTCCTTTTGTTGATCAATGATTATGAAATGACCCGAACTTCCCCGTGAAGGAAAACCCGGATTGCTTTGAGAACAAGACGAATCAGAACACAAACAAAAGAACATTTCATTGCTTATTACAACAATTTCATCAGAATACAAGAATATACAGAGTATGAATAAATATTACACATTTACTAAATATCAGAGATTTACAAGTTACAATGTAGCGGAAAATAATACAAAACACAACTGAAAAGGATATACGGATACAGAGCTTTACAAATATCATTCCAACTGTAAACCAGGATCCTGTGAATATAAATCTGCAAAACCAAAACTACTAGCTGCCCATGTAGAAAATAGGGGCGCCCATAGTTTAGGTTAAAACAATAAACTCCAGGTCAGTCATGTGATTGGTGTGAGAACTAAAACAGTTATTAATTTGATTTTAAAGTTAGGTAAATCAAGGGACCACGCCGTATAACATGGAACATGTTTACCCCCAAGAAAACCAGTGCATAAAACAAACAGCGCAATGTTAAATAAAAAACAATGAAGCTATTATAAGACTCAAGTCCCATCACACAATGCAACGCAAGCCAGAGGATAGAGTTTTACCTTATAATAGACAAATATGCTTGGTACATGAAATTTCATCTTTTATTATTACTATAAGTGAAGAAATCAACTTCAAATATAAATGTATCAATCATAGACGGCATGAGTGCCCCATCCCACTATGTCGCCATACCAGGCTCTACAATCAAAACATCAAAATGTCGTATTGGAAGTTGGATTTCCATTTGTGAACCAGGGAAAGGGATCATCCATACCGCTTCGAGGCGCTCTAGCCCTTGTCTTATGACCCAGACTCAGGTGGGCCCTTGGATCATCAGGGCCGGTCCACTCGATGTGGATTAAAATGCCTGAACACTGTGTTTCCCCGCCCTATGGGGCGTCAATCTGGTCTGTATAAAGACCATCCATCGCCTCCGCAAAGACCGAAATAACCGAGGCACCTCGCAATCCATCATCCACATAAGTAAAATGTCAGGGCTAGTAAAATGCTGACACCACTCCTAGCTAGAAGGAAACGCATGCCCTCCCTGATGTTGTGACGACCCCTAAACCCCGTTCCACGGTGACAAGGGTAATCTTTGGAATATAACTCATAAACAAATAACAGCAGAACATAAATATATAAATACACCAGATAATGTACAACAAAATACACTGGATAAACATAAGCATAAGAGTTACACAGTATACGGGATCATACTTAGTACAAAATACAGTTCATCTTTACATATAATGTCTACAGCGGAATCAAAACATAATATGCACAGCAGGAGTTGAACAACATAAAAAGAAAGAAATGATAGAATCCATCTTCAGCTCCATAGCTATCCAGAAAGATCCTGCTAAAACCTGAATACAAGGCTGCCCGTGTAGAAATAGGGGCACCCGAGTTTGCAAGTGAAACAAACTACGAGTCAGTCATGGGACTGGTATGAGAAATCTATTTAACTTATATTACAATAAGGCCAATCACAGGACCATGCCGCTAACGCGGAATGGGTTTCCTCCATTGGATTGCCAGTGTTCAAAACAAGTAAATCATTTAAACATCGCAATGCTTTTTATAAAAATGAAGCCATTATAAGACTCAGTTCCCATCACACAATGCAACGCAAACCGGAGGATAGAGTTTTTACCTTATAATGGCCGAAAGATGCTTGATACGTATAAAACAAAAGTATTTGATATTATTACTAGTGTTTGTATGTTTCAAAAAACAATTTCAATCATAAGTATCAATCCTAGACAGCATAAATGCCCCGTACCACTATGTCGCCATATATAGGTATACAATCAAAACCGCACGATGTCGTATTTGGAAATTGGATTTCCGTCATGAACCAAGGCAAGGGATCGTCCTTACCGCTTTGAGACAATCTAGCCCATGTCTTAGGATCAAAATGCACCGACCCTTGGAGCGACAGGGCCGGTCCATACAGAGTGGATTAAAATGCCTGAACACTGCGTTTCCTTGCCCTATGGGGCGTAAATCTGGCATGTATAAAAACCATCCTTTGGCTCCGAAGAGACCGAAATAACCGAGACGTCTCGCTTTCCATCATCCACATAAGTAAAATGCCCGGGCGTGTAAAACCCAAAGCAGCACTCTTAGCTAGAAGGAAACGCAGGTCCTCCCTGAGGTCCTCTCCCGTTTCTGGTCCATACCAGGGAGTGAGGCTCACGAATCAACGCTAAACACAAAGCTAGCTATTTAAGCCATGCTTTGATCATCAACTATAAAGCTCTGCTTTTCAACAAAAGCTTTGATCATAGCATCTCTGCATGCCACGTCATCAATATACAACGTTAGACACCCATCCATTCACAAGTTCGTTCTGGGTCTGAACGAAACCGGAGGATCTTTATTCCTCGCGCATCCGAACGATCAAAAAATACGTCCGGACGACCACCACTATAACCCCTTCAGGGTAACAACTCCTGTCAAAGGCATCAGTAGCCATCCATTCGATGTGAAGATCATCGGTCTTACACCGTCTTCATATCTTCGACTCCTAATCGTCAATAAATTATTTGAAATGAGAATTAACTCGGCCTTTTCAAATAATTCACGTATATTTAGAATTTTAAATCAATTCAATTTCTGGTTGAATTATTCAACATCCATAATTCAGTTCATTAATGTAATATTCACGTCAAACACATTCAACCATCAAATATCCAATAAACCGGGTAAATTCGATTTATTTCCATTCCATATTGTTTATGATATTTTATAACTATTTATCGCTATTTTTGTTTATTTAAAAATAGCCAATTCATTCAAACGACGCTTCAGCCCATAACGCGACCATGGCGCTATTTTTCTTCACATTTGATTTACACATATCTGAAAATCCAGCCATTGGATCTTTACAAATTTTATATCATTGGAAAGATCTTTTCAAAACGAATCCAATGGTTCTAGTTTTGGGAAACTCCGACGGTCGGATCTCTCGGTACAATCGTTTGAACTTACAATTTCAAAATACGAACTATAGCATCATTATTCGATTTATTTTAATTATATTTATATATATATATATATAAATATAATCCATTCTGGCGCTGTTTTTATTTAGATTTGAATTAAACATTCCAGAAAATCTGACCGTTGGATCTTTGCAAAGTTGGTATCATTGGAAAGATATTAACAAAGCGAATCCAATGGTTTCGGTTTTGGGAAAATCCGATGGTCGGATCTCCAGCAATAACCATTTGAAATCACGGTTTCAGAATTTGAACTGCAGCTTTGTTATTCGATTTATTTTAATTATATTTATATATATATAAATATAATCCGTTCTGCGATTTCAAAACCATTTCATTTCATATATGTGATAAAATGATATTTTTATCCAACAAATATTTATTTCAACACATGATTATTTTTAACAATTCATATATATAATAAAAATGTGATTTTTTTTATTGTCAAAACAATTTATTTCAAACACGATTAAAAGTGTGATTTTTTTTATTGTCAAAACAATTTATTTCAAACACGATTATTTTATATACTTTATATAGATGATAAAAATGTGATTTTTATTGTCAAAACAATTTATTTCAAACACGATTATTTTATATACTTCATATAGATGATAAAAATATGATTTTTATTGTCAAAACAATTTATTTCAAACACGATTATTTTATATACTTCATATAGATGATAAAAAAAATGTGATTTTTATTGTTAAAATAATTGATTTCAATCATTCGATAAAAATGTTATTTTTATCGTTCAAACCATTTTATTTCATACATGAATATTTTTCCATCACATGAATATGTTT
Source organism: Allium sativum (assembly GCA_030737875.1). NCBI lineage: Eukaryota > Viridiplantae > Streptophyta > Magnoliopsida > Asparagales > Amaryllidaceae > Allium > Allium sativum. Next base: position 828,632,631 of record CM060926.1, on the reverse strand, counting down.
CAATATATGAATATAAATCAAATATAGAAATATTTCAGAAAATTTCGGCTGCATAACGGCAGGGTAGTTAAAACCGGCACCGTCCTGAGAACGGCTCCTCGCTCTACCTTAAAGACTCGCAGCTTTTAACAATGGGGATTTCAATATCTAGTTCATATGCAGACGAATTTTCCCATATACTAATCCTATTGGGATTCCAACCACAATCAATCATATCAAATCAAACATTCGTGATATTCACCAAATTTCACATCAACCAAAATCCAAACAATCACAACCAATATATATCGTCTATGGTCTGTGGACGAGGGGAGTATATATATACATATATATATATACGTATTTAAATATATTTTGATTTCATTTCAATATCATTTCAATGCATATATGATTTTACAACGCATATATAACTTATACATCGCACATACAACTTATACAACGCTTATACATGAGGTGTACAATGCTTATATAACTCATACATCGACCGTATAATTTATACATCACCATTCCATATCGTTTATAATTCAGAAATCTCACATTGGGTTCCACTCCTCCAAAAATTGTAGAAGGCTCAGAAAAATATCCGGTCTCTTCTAGAATGTAGAGGACGTCGCCACGAGTCCAATGTCTCCTGTTTCATCGAATTTCGTTAACATAGCAAAAAGATATGGGTTTTATTTGAAAATCATGATTAGCAACGCTTAAAAAACGTTATAGCCCTTTAATCAAAAGCAAGGACGTTACCTTCATTGTTTGCTTCAAAACTAGGTTTAAGGATTTAGCAAAAACCGTAGCACGATACCAAAATCCAGTTGCACCACGACGTAGAGGGGGGTGAGACGCGCCTGCACCTGGGATGGGGACCAGTTCGACGGCCTCTGGCTGTCGCAGCGGCGGTTCGAAGTCTCCGACTTCGAGCTGGTGGTTCTCACGAAATACTCGACGGTGGTGGGTGTACCTAGTACTGATTTGAAGAGGAAGGCGAGCTCTTTAAAAAGTTCAACGGGGGCAGGGTATTTTGATGAACGGAGTGGCCGGAATATGGCCAGGAAGCACAGAAAAGCTTTTTGCCGTCAGTTGAGGGTTACGGGGAGGGTTTTATCGCGATTTTTAAAATTAAAAATAATGAATATAAAAATTCTGATTGGTCGGAATTTATATTAAATTCTAAAATGATGTTTTCTAATACGAACTCCAATCCAAATCCAACGACAGTCTTCCCCAGCTAAATACCCCCATTCCGAACACAATGGAATATGTTTCGTAGGCCCATTTGACTATTTCAGTCAGTTATTCTTCAAATTAAAATATAAAACATTCAATATTTGATTTGAACGTACATTTCAATTTGCCGGGGCCACATACTGATCCCAAAAATTCCAAAAAAATAAATCTAGCTATGTTTTGACGATATGGTCCCAACAAAACTAGTTTCATCGAATTTGGAGACCGTTTGAAAAATGGCCATTTTTTGGTCGATCCAAATTGACTAAAATCAACCAAATACAATTTCTTTTGCCACGATCACATATTAACTCCAAAAATTATGGAATTTGAAACCTAGTAATAATTTGACATCCCGGATCCAACAAAAGTGGTTTCGTCAAAAACGGAGGTCATTTGCAAAATGGCTATTTTCAAGGGCTATATAAACTCCATAGCGACCTTTCTGAAAATTCACTTAGCCATAACTTTTGATTCCCGCTATGAAATTTCGATATTTCAGATCCGTTAGAAAGATATTCATAAACAGATTTAAATATTTTTGGTTTCACTAAAATCCATTTTATTTTGCACCTGGTACAATCAGTCAAAGTTCGAATTCAAATTTTCAAACTGCGGCGCCATTTCAGGCCTTGTTTTAAAATCAAAATAAATATATTCACCATAATTTTGATCCAAATAGATTTTTGGTCGTTATTATTTAAAATAATTTATTTTAGATATTCAAAATTCACTAAAATAGCCAAATTAAAATTTTTAAATTGGTTCTGATTTTCCGGGTTATTATAGATGTCCTCTCCCATTTCGGGTTCACACCGAGGTGTGAGGCTTGCGAACTAACGCTACACAAAGCTACGCTATATTAAAGCCGTGCTTTGATCATCAACCACAAGACTCTGCTTTTCAACAGAAGCCTTGATCATTTGCATCTCAGCATGCCACACAAGCAATTCACGCTATGCAACCGATGTCTATCAATCACATAGAATGAAATCTGATGTCAGACACACATCCATTTACAAGTTCGTTCTGGGTCTGAACGAAACCGGAGGCAGCTTATTCCTCCCCCATATGTCCAATACAGGGGAGAGGCCCTCGCATATCCGTCGATCTCCAAGTACGTCTGGACGATCACCACTTATTACCTTGTCTTGGGTGTACAACCCAATCAAGACATCAGTAATCATCCAAACGATGTGAAGACCTCCGGTCTTCAACCACCGTATTCATCCTCGACATATTGTCGAATCAGTTACTCAGAACGGAATAAACCCGGTCTTTCTGAATAACTCGCGTATCTTATAAACAAGTGTTATAAAAACACAACATACGCCTTATTCCAATCCAGAATATTCCTTTATTCAAATATTCTTATACTTTGGGGAAAGGTTCCCATTAATTTTATCAAAGATAAATTCTTTAAATTTATTCTTTAATCTTCCTTTGAATATCAATTCAAACCAAATTATGGTTTATCCAAACTAGTCGGGATTAATGAACCTTACCGAAGTAATCATTTGTTTTAATTTCCCAATCCCAACCTATTCGTCCCATGAAGCAAAACTGGTAATACTTCATATCTAACATCACGGTGTTACCGGTAAATTCAATTACCATTTCACGTTCAAATCTAATTAAAGATTTAACTATCGCCTGGAGTAAAACTGGTGGTACTCCATTCTCGATCATTTCTTGAATTTGATAGTATTAGTTATCAAATTCACCTTTCAATCTATTTAAAGATTCATTAAAACTCTAATTCAGTTTTAATTTCCAAAAATCATTACTTAATGATTATTCAAAGTAAGAAATTAATCTTATCTTTAACTAGGTTAAAGAACTAATGTTATTTAAAACACAGCTCACGATAAACCCAAAATCACATTCCATTTACAATGGAATCTTCATGGAAAACATATCAATATATATAATTGATATAAACTTCCATATTCAACCGATAATATAAATGGAATGACGGCAAAACCTTTTAAATTCCATATATATTAACAGTCTTCCTCTACAAAAGCTCACTTCGATTATTACCGAATCGAATTCCACTCCATTCCAATTTATTTTATTAAATTGGAAAACTTTACTTTAGAAAATCTCCTTTAAATCTTAACAAAAGATTTATAAATTCCAAATCACATTTCGCTGTAAATCGGGTTAAAGAACGAATGTCGTTAAAAAAACAGTTCACGATAAACCCAATTCACATTCCATTTTATTTCAATTATTAAATATAATTGGAAACTCTAACAATCTTAATTAAAAGATTTATTCTCTTCACATGGGGTTCAAGAACAGTGTTACTGAAGACACCATTCATGACAAACCCAGAATCCCATTTGATATTAAATACAAGGCTCAGAATAGAAAATATATCGGCTTGTATTCAATATCAAATACTACAACCAACAAATATCGTATTTGAAATAATGTTATAAATATATCTTTCAAATTTCCATAACAATATCTGTATAATCACGAAATCCAACATCGAAATATTCCGAAGACAATTTCGATTCAAATTCATTCCAATTTATATACTGGAAATTCTAGTTATTTTTAAAACGATTTCAAATCCAATAAATTATTTACAAAAATAATAATTGGATTATAATTCTAGTTCATAACTAGTTCATTTCGATATAAATCGATTTTTATCTTTTAAAATATGGAAATTTTCATCCCAATTCTTTCCAAATCATTTCTTACGATTTTACACAAATTGTTGATATTTTTAATAATTTTATCAAGGCCCATGCTGTCGATTTCCATAAACGGCCGTCGAACTGCACTTACAACGACCTTTTCCAAATTTGATTTGGACATAATTCCGAATCCAGTTGTTAGATTTCAAATCTCTAATATTCGTTAGAAAGCTCTTTTCGATACGAACCCAACGGTTCCGGTTTTAGGAGAATCCGACGGTCGAATCTCCCGTAATATCCATTCGAAGTCAATGGTCGAAATTCGCGAACTGCCACAACGCGGCGCGTTGTATTCAAGCCATTATATTATATATATAATATATATTTCGTCGATTTCCATTTAAAACGTATTTTATAAATCGTTTAAAATTCGTTTTCAAAACAGTTTCAACTCATATTCAATTTCAAATCAAAATTGAATATTCCATATCATTAATGTATAAATGATAATATTTTCAAACATCAGATTTTGAAATCAATTCCTTTTCGATATTCATAATAAAAATGAACAAAATCAATATAAATATCGTTCACGTTAAAATGGCGTTAATCTAATCAACACGGCTTTATATATTTAAATATTTTTGTGTCCACCCCAAAGCGGACACCAAAATCAGATTTTGATTCTTTTACTGAATATTATTTTAAAATATTCATTATTTTAAAATATCGTTATTTTAAATTATTCATTCTTTCTGAACTGGAATCAGACACAGTCAATTACCAAATAATGTCATTATATGTTTCATACACACGTGTACACAACAACAATCAAACACAGTCAACCATCATCCAGATTGCATTCTATACTGTATAAGCATTAAATATAAATATTTAACGCTTACAACAGTCTGTCAACCTATCGATTGATATACAACTAAACAGTTGGGATTAGTGTACGTCAAATATCATCCCAACACCCATGTGGGGTTATCAAACAACAAATACATATTTTATTTGTGCAGTTTGGCGATGTGTAAAATTTATCGTCCTAATCCATATCAGTAAAATGGGTGTTCATAAACAAATCGTCTGATTTACAAATGAATATTTATTTTATTCATATACACATTAAAAATTATTTTTTTAATGATAAAATATTTATTCAATTCATTTACACAATAAAAATAATATTTTTATAGTTCTAACATATTTTAGAAAATTTTGGCGGCATAACGGCGCGATATCAAAATCGGACAATGTCTAGCATTACCCCTCTCCTGATATTGGCTTGCGCCATACACACATAACAATTCTAATCAATTCATTTCACCCAAACAACCAAATTCCACCAAATAATCTAATCAACCAAACCAAACAATCAAACAAGTCGTCCATGGTCTGTGGACGACGGGGAACAGTTCATATATGCAGTTATAAAAATAAACAACTATATAAGAAAATATGGTGAGGAGTTCTCACCTTTGGGATCCACTCCGCTGTGCTTCGTTTCTGAACGATTCGGGTTTCGTTTTGAATTCAGTCAATACCATCGCTATCTTTTCCCGTTGTTCATAATAAAAATCACATTTTTAATATGACGTTTGTATTAAAAGAAATCACATTTTCATATCGCTACTTCCTATGTAAAAATCATATTTTTATAACGATGTTTATATAAAAATTATATTTTTACAACGCTACTTCCCATGTAAAAATTATATTTTTATATCTCCATAAATATATACAAGATCACATTTTTATTTAACCATTCAAACAATAAAAATCGTATTTTTACATACCTTTCATACATATAAAGATCATGTCTTTCTAGTTTTTAAAAAATCTGATCTTTTTTACTTTTAAAAATATAATCCTTTCGCTATAAAAATCAAATCTTTTTCGATATAAAAATCTCAACTCTTTCTATTTAAAAATCAGATTTTTTCTATTATCAAAATCAAATTTTATATTTTAAAACAAATCTAAGTTTATATTTTCAAACAAAGCTAGTTTTATATTTTCAAACATCATGCTATTTTTATATTTTCAAAAATTTGACCTTTCATATAAATAAAAATCCGACCTTTCATATAAATAAAAATCATATTTTTTTCTTATCTCTATAATATAAAAATCATATTTTTATTATCTCTATAATGTAAAAATCATAATTTTATTATCTCTATAATATAAAAATCATATTTTTATTATCTCTATAATATAAAAATCATATTTTTATTATCATATATATAAAAATCATATTTTTATTATCTCTATAATATAAAAATCATATTTTTATTTTATTATATATATAAAAATCCAAACTTTTCTTCATTAAAAATCATACTTTCTATAATTAATTACCTAACAATGTACTTACATTAAGTAAAACTGATTTAAAATTATATTTTTTTAACTTAAAATAAAATCAGAAATAAAACTAAAATAAAATAAAATAAAACTCACCTTTATAATATAAATCGCATCCTTGTCGAAGGGGGTGGAGCAGAGTGTCGGGTTGCTCCGCTGGTCGACGCAGGCGCGGAGATGGCGAGAAATGGGGGTGGCGGCTAGGTCAAATCGAACTGGGGGGCCTGACGCGAGGAGGAGGCGATAGGGAAGAGGAGGGGAGCTCAGGGAGGGGCGCGGTCTCGCGGTGCTTGGAGGAGGGTGGCGTCGCCCTTGACGGCGGCGATGGAGCGAGAGAGGAGCGACGGGTTATAGGATTGGGGGCGCGATTTATTTAATTAGGTTTAGAGGAGTAAAGGGGGTGCTGAGGCGTATATATATATAATATAATTATTATATTATTATTTTCCTTTTTCTAAAAAGTTGATTTTTCAACCAATCTCGAAATCGAAACCAACGACTATCGCCTCTAGCTAGTTACCCCCATTCCGAACACAATGGGATATGCCCCGTAAGCCAGTTCTATCGTTATGATCAGTTTCCGTTCATTTAAAATATAAGTCATTATATTTTAAATTCGAACGCACGTTTTAATTTACTGGGGCCACATACTAACCCCAAAAATTTCAGAAAAATTATTTCTAGCTTCGTATTGACGATACGGTCCTAACAAAACTAATTTCGTCAAATTTGAAGACCGTTTGAAAAATGGCCATTTTCGGGTTGATCCAAATTGACTGAAACTGTCGAAACACGTTTCCCTTTGCCACACTCACATATTGATTCCAAAAATTATGAATTTTGGAATCTAGCAATAATTTGACATCATGGATCCAGCAAAAGTGGTTTCGTCGAAAACAGAGGTCGTTAGCAAAATTTCCATTCTAAGGGCCAAAATTCCATAGTGACTATTCTGAACTTTCTACTGGGCATAACTTTTTATTACCGCTATGAAATTTGGATTTTTTTTGGATTTGTTGGAAAGATATCTTCAAATAGATTCAAATATTTTTTGTTTCGCTAAAATCCGGTTTATTTTGAATCCTGTACATTCATTTGAAATTTAAAATCGAATTTTCAAACTACCGCGCCATTTCCAATTCCTTTTATAATTAAAATAAATATTTATATTCTAATGTCGATTCAAATAAATTTATACGTTCTAATTCTATTCTAAATAAATTTCTAGTCGTAATTATCTAAAATAATTCATTTTAAATATTCAAAATTCATTTAAATCGCCAAAATAAAATTTTTAAATTGGTTCAGATTTCCCGGGTTGTTACAATCTCCCCCACTTAAAATCTTTTAATCCTCGAAAAGGAACGGAGCTGAAAGTTGTTTAACTAATCAACTCAACTTTCATTCTTCAACTTTTCAGTTTCTAAGAACTTTTCAAAATTTTCAAAAATTTGGCTAACACCCAAAATTTTCGAAAAATTTCGCCATAACCTCCTTTGTACGGGAGCACCAGGAAAATCCCCAAACCTCCACACAGGCCCTCTCATCTCAAAAAGAAAAAGCCAAGCGGCTAGCCAATCGACTCATAAAATCATCCAAACCCAAGAAATATAGCAAACATGCATCTATTTGTCGGGCATACAATTTTATTCCTCTTCTCTAGCCTTCTTGCTATTACCTGTCCAGTATATATGCATGTACATGTATGCAAATGCGATAAATTTTCAATACAGTTCAAATTTGATACAATTTGGCTAAATGGTTTAAATTTTAATTAATCAACCAATAATCAAACAACATAACCAGTAATCAATTAGTTGATTATCGTTTCAAATTCATAATTTTATATATATATAAAAATCCATTTTCGATGCCAAATCACAACAATAGACCTTATCTAGTTTTGGTTCTCACACCAGTCAATTGGAAACATATAGCTACCACGCTTTCGAAGCTCGAACATAATTATTGATGATGGAGCTCCATCATCAAAATCATCTCCAGGCGACTAGAGTGTGATTCTATATCCATCCAGTATATTCGAGGCTTCATATACACGTGGATCAGACGTATATTAAAATCTCTATATACCTGACAATCCAAATCAATTTAAAATAAAATATTCAAATACGTATAATATGGTTTAAAATTTCCAAATTGTTTCCATTTTTATTTTAAAAATAATACTCTTTCAACTTGTTCTAGGATACTACTGATCCCATTTCTAACGAGTCATTCTTATTGGATATTACTAATCCAATCTCTGATGGATTATTTCGTTTGGCTCTAACGTGCCTGGTTCTCCGAGCTCTGTAAACCAAAGCTCTGATACCAAAATGAAACGACCCGAACTTCCCCGTGAAGGAAAGCCCGGATTGCTTTGAGAACAAGACGAATCAGAACATAAATAGAAGAACATTTCATTGCTTATTACAACAATTTCATCAGAATACAAGAATATGCAGAGTATGAATAAATATTACACATTTACTAAATATTAGAGATTTACAAGTTACAATGCAGCGGAAAATAATACAAAACACAACTGAAAAGGATACACGGATATAGAGCTTTCCGAATATCATTCCAGCTGTAAACCAGGATCCTATGAATATAAATCTGCAAAAACAAAACTACTAGCTGCCCGTGTAGAAAATAGGGGCACTCAGAGTTTAGGTTAAAACAATAAACTCCAGGCCAGTCATGTGACTGGTGTGAGAAATAAACTGAGACGACCCCAAACCCCGTACTGACGGTGGCAAGGGTAATCCTTGGAATATAACACAGAAATAGAAAATAGCATAACATAATTAAATAAATACACCAGATAATGCACAATAGAATATACTGGATAAAAGTAATCATCAGAGTTACACAGTATACAGGATCATACTTAGTACAAATACAGTTCAGCTATACATAAATGTCTACAGCGGAAAACAAACATAATGTGCAATAGGAGCTGAATAGCATAAAAAGAGATAAATGATAGAATCCATCATCAGCTCCAGCTATCCAGAAAGAGCCAGCTAAACCTGAATACAAGGCTGCCCATGTAGAAAAAGGGGCACCCGAGTTTGAAAGTGAAACAAACTACAAGTCAGTCATGGGATTGGTATGAAGAATCTACTCCACACATTTAAAATATGGCTAATCCTAGGACCACGCAACTTTCGTGGAACGGGTTTACCCCATCAGATTGTCAGTGCTTCAAAACAAATAGATCTTTTAAACATCGCAATGCTTTTTATAAAAATGAAGCCACTATAAGACTCAGTTCCCATCACACAATGCAACGCAAACCGGAGGATAGAGTTTTACCTTATAATGGCCAAAATATGCTTGATACGAATAAAACAAAAGCATTTGATATTATTACTAGTGTTTATATGTTTCAAAAACAATTTCAAATCATAACTATCAATCATAGACGGCACTAATGCCCCATACCACTATGTCGCCATATATAGGTATACAATCAAAACCGCACAGTCACGTATTTGGAAATTGGATTTCCGTCATGAACCAAGGCAAAAGATAGTCCTTACCGAATTCGAGACTCTCTAGCCCGAGCCTCAGGCAAGCGCGCAGGCAAGCCTTGGAGCGACAGGGCCAGTCCACCGATGTGGATTATTATGCCTGAACAATACATTTCCCCGCCCTTTGTGGCATAAATGAGCCAACAAATGACTCCATCGGCTCCACATAGTCACTGATATATCCGAGGCGCTTCGCAACAGCAATAACCACGTAAGTCAATCTCGTCAGGGCGTGTAAAACCACTGACGCCACTTCTAGCTAGAAAGAAACGCATGTCCTCCCTGAGGTCCTCTCCCGTTTCTGGTTCATACCGGGGTGTGAGGTTCGCGTATTCACGTTGTCACAAAGCTACGCCACACAGGCGGTGCTTTGATCATCACCACAAGACTTTGCTTTTCAACAGAAGCCTTGATCACTGCATCTTAGCATGCCACACAGCAATTCAACCCATGCAAATGATGGCTATCAATCACACAGAATAAATTCCAATGTCAGACACACAGTCCATTTACAAGTCCGTCCCGGGTCTGAACGAAACCGGAGGCACTATATACCTCGCAAACCCATCGACCTCCACGTATGTCTGGACGATCACCATTATTATCCATATTTCGGGATGCCTCCCAATCAGGACATCGGTTACCATCCAAACGAGGTGAAGATTTCCGGTCTTCAACCACCATCTTCATCTTCGATTTCTTATCGTCGATTCAGTTATTCAGAATGGGATAAACCCGGTCTTTCTGAGCAACTCGCGTATATAATAAACACGTGCTACACAAACACTACATACGCATCATTTCAATTCATTAGTCACTAACCGTAAATCAGTAAGAGAACGATTTCCCAAATATTAACCCCAAAGGCCGAAACCAACATCAGATCAACACCCAGGAAACCATTCGACTTAGCCAACCTTCAGTTAGTTTCTAAATTTCACATCCATATCGTTTATAATATTTTATAACAATTTATCGCTATTTTTATTTATTTTAAAATAGCCAATTTATTCAAAACGACGCTTCGGGCCATAACGCGGCCGTGGCGCTGTTTTTCTTCAGATTTGATTTACACATATCTGAAAATCTAACCGTTAGATCTTCACAAAATTTACATCATTAGAAAGATCCTTTCAAAACGAATCCAACGGTTCCAGTTTCGGGAAAATCCGACGGTCGGATCTCCCAGTATAATCGTTTGAAGTTTCGATTTCAAAATACGAACTACAGCGTCGTTATTCGATTTAATATAATTATATATATATATATATATAATCGATTCTGGCGCTGTTTTTCTTCATATTTGAATTAAACATTCCAGACAATCCAACTGTTGGATCTTTACAAAGTGGGTGCCGTTGGAAAGATATTTCCAAATCGAACCCAATGGTTGCGGTTTAGAGAAAATCCGATGGTCGGATCTCCCGCACTAATCGTTTGAAATCACGGTTTCAAAATACGAACTGCGGCTTCGATATTCGATATATTTCAATTCTATTTATATATATATCGATTCTTCGATTTCAAAACTATATGATTTTCATACATTTGATAAAAATGATATTTTTATCTAACTGTCCTCTATTTCAACACTTCGCTATTTTTAACAATTCATGTATATAATAAAAATGTGATTTTTAATGTAAAACAATTTATTTCAAAACACGAATATTTTATATAGTTCATATAGATGATAAAAATATGATTTTTATTATAAAACAATTTATTTCAAAATACGATTACCATTCAGCACATGAATTTCAATTCAACGAATGAATTTCGATTCAACACATGAAGGTTTTCTATAGTTGGTATATATAGATAAAAAGGTGATTTTTTTATATTTAAAACACGAATACCATTCAACACATGAATTTCAATTCAACCAATGAATTTCGATTCAACACATGAAGGTTTTCTATAGTTGGTATATATAGATAAAAAGGTGATTTTTATTGTTAAAACAATTTATTCAAAACACGAATACCATTCAACACATGAATTTCAATTCAACGAATGAATTTCGATTCAACACATGAAGGTTTTCTATAGTTTGTATATATAGATAAAAAGGTGATTTTTTTTATATTTAAAACACGAATACCATTCAACACATGAATTTCAATTCAACGAATGAATTTCGATTCAACACATGAAGGTTTTCTATAGTTTGTATATATAGATAAAAAGGTAATTTTTATATTTCAAACACGAATACCATTCAACACATGAATTTCTATTCAATGAATGAATTTCAATTCAACACATGAAGGTTTTCTATTCAACGAATAAATATAGTTTCAACAAATGAAAATAATTCTAACACATGAATATTATTCAAAATTTCGGCAGCATAACGACAGGGTAGTTAAAACTGGGACCGTCCCTAGTACGGCTCCTCAGTCTACCTTAAAGTCTCACAGCTTTTGACAATGGGGAATCATGCATCTAGTTCGCACGCAGACGGCATGTATATTTTATTCATTTCCACAAACTAATCCTATGTGGTTTCAACCAAATATTTCTTAACCACAAACGAGTATTTTTCAACCACAATCAATCAATTTCAACCACAAATAATTTCAATCAACCATTCGTAATCAACCAATTTTCACACCAATCACAACCAATAAATATCGTCCATGGTTTGTGCACGAGGGGCGTATATATATATATATATATATATATATATATATATATCATTTCACTTCTATTTCAACACATATATAATTTTTACAACGCATATATAACTTATACATCGAACGTACAACTTATACAACGCTTATACAAGAGGTGTACAACACTTATATAACTCATACATCGACTATATAATTTATACATCGTCGTTTTCCATATCGTTTATAAATTAGAAATCTCACATTGGGTTCCACTCCACCAAAAATAACATAAAGCTCAGAAAAATATGCGGTCTCTTCTAGAAGGTAGAAGACGTCCACACGAGTCCACTGTCTCTTGTTTCACTGAATTTCATCAAGAAACGAAAAGGATATGATTTTTACAAGTTTGCAATGGTTTAAAAGTGTTAAAACAGTTGAAAATAAACAAAGCCGTATACCTCGTTTGAATCTTCAAAACTAGGTTTTGAATTTTTGCTCGATCCGTGAAGTATTACTACGATCGAGCGGTGCAGCGTTGAAGAGGGGTGAGAGGCGCTCAGGCGCGAGGGGAAGTGGGCCCACTCGGTGGCGCCAGCAGTCGGCGGCGGCGGCTTAAAGCCCCGAACTTCCCGACGTCGGTTCTTCCAAACCACACAACGAAAAAATCCAAACCATATATGGATTTGAAGATCTTCTCGCGCTCTTCAAAATCTTCAACTGGAGGAGGGGCTAATTTTGCCTGGTTTGGTCGGAAAATGCTCGGGAAGAGGGGAATGGATTTCCGCCGTCGAGCTGTGTAGCGGGGAGAGAAAATTTGGGGGGGGGGGGGGTTTCTGACGTGGCCCAATCCCTTTTTTTATTTATATATTTTTTTCCAAAAATACCCCCTTTCAGACACGAACCCCAATCCAAACCCAACGACTATCATCCCTAGCGTTTTACCCCCATTCCGAACACAATGAGATATTTTTCATAGGCCCATTCGTCTGTTTCAGTCAGTTTTCCTTCAATTTAAAATATATAACATTCAATATTCGATTTAAACGTACATTTCAATTTGTCAGGGCCACAAACTGGTTCGAAAAATTCCAGAAAAATAAATCTAGCTATGTTTTGACGACAAGGTCCCAACAAAACTAGTTTCGTCGAATTCTGAGACCGTTTGAAAAATGGCCCATTTCTGTTCAATCCAATTTAACTGTAATTGACCCAAAACACGTTTTCCTTTGCCATGCTCACATACTAGCTTCAAAAACTATGAAATTTGAAATCTAGCAATAACTTCACATCCCGGATCCAAAAAAAGTGGTTTCGTCGAATTCCGAGGTCGTTTGCAAAACGGCCATTTTCACGGGCTATATAATTTCTATAGCGACTTTTCAGAAAATTCATTTAGCCATAACTTTTGCTTCCCGCTATGAAACTTCGATTTTTCAGATTCGTTAGAAAGATATTCACTAACAGATTTAAATATTTTTGGTTTCGCTCAAATCCGTTTTGTTTTGCACCCGGTACAGTCAGTCAAAGTTTGAATTCAAATTTTGAAACTACCGCGCCACTTCAGGCCTTCTTTATAATTAGAATTAATCATATTCCTTTTCAATTGTCGATTCAAACTCAGTTTTCATCTTTATTATTTAAAATATTTATTTTATATATTTAAAATCCACTATTTTAGCCAATTTAAAATTTTTAAATTGGTTCAGATTTTCCGGGTCGTTACATAAACAGTTATTAATTTGATTTTAAAGTTAGGTACGTCAAGGGACCACACTGTATAACATGGAACAGGTTTACCCCCAAGAAAACCAGTGCATAAAACCAACAGCGCAATGCTAAATAAAGAACAATGAAGCTATGATAAGACTAAGGGCCCATCACACAATGCAACACAAGCCGGAGGATAGAGTTTTACCTTATATTAGCCAAATATGCTTGATACATGAAATTTCATCTTATATTATTACTATAAGTGAAGAAATCAACTTCAAATATAAATGTATCAATCATAGACGGCATGAGTTCCCCATCCCACTATGTCGCTATACTAGGCTCTACAATCAAAATCGCAAAATGTCGTATTGGAAGTTGGATTTCCATCTGTGAACCAGGGCAAGGGATCGTCCTTACCGCTTCGAGACGCTCTAGCCCGTGTCTCAGGACCCAGACTTAGGTGGGCCCTTGGATCGTCAGGACCGGTCCACTCGATGTGGATCAAAATGCCTGAACGTTGCGTTTCCCCGCCCTATGGGGCGTCAATCTGGTCTGTATAAAGACCATCCATCGGCTCCGCAGAGACCGAAATAACTGAGGCGCCGCGCAATCCATCATCCATATAAGTAAAATGTCAGGGCTAGTAAAACGCTGATACCACTCCTAGCTAAATGCATGCCCTCCCTGATATCTTCTCCTGTTCCTGGTTCACACTTGGGTGTGAGGCTTACGAATTAACGCTATACAAAGCTACGCTATATTAAAGCCATGCTTTGATCATCAACCACAAGACTCTGCTTTTCAACAGAAGCCTTGATCATTTGCATCTCAGCATGCCACACTGGCAATTCACGCTATGCAACCGATGTTTATCAATCACACAGAATGAAATCCGATGTCAGACACACATCCATTTACAAGTTCGTTCCAGGTCTGAATGAAACCGGAGGCACCTTATTCCTCCCCCATATGTCCAATATAGGGGAGAGGCCCTCGCATATCTGTCGATCTCCAAGTACGTCTGGACGATCACCACTTATTACCTTGTCTTGGGTGTACAGCCCAATCAAGACATCGGTAATCATCCAAACGATGTGAAGACCTCCGGTCTTCAACCACCGTCTTCATCCTTGACATATCATTGAATCAGTTACTTAGAATGGGATAAACACGGTCTTTCTGAATAACTCGCGTATCTTATAAACAAGTGTTATAAATACACAACATACGCCTTATTCCAATCCAGAATATTCCTTTATTCAAATATTCTTATACTTTGGGGAAAGGTTCCCATTAATTTTATCAAAGATAAATTCTTTAAATTTATTATTTAATCTTCCTTTGAATATCAATTCAAACCAAATTATGGTTTATTCAAACTAGTCGGGATTAACATACCTTGTAAAGTCGGTTGTGTACGACTTATGCAGGATCTATAATATGGCTATGCGGAATATGATATGATAACAATATATATATATATATATATATATCACCGATAACTTTAAATGCAGTAAAGTAAAGTAAAGTAGAGTAACGACACCAGGATTTTTATACTGGTTCGGACCTCCCGTCCTACGTCCAGTCCCGAAGCTCCTCTTTGGCTTTTCACTAAACAACACCCTCGCTTCACCCGGAGGAACAGGTTCACAACTACTTGATTTACGGGCTACAAGTTTACCCACTTGATTTCACGGGCTACAAGCTTACCCACTTGATTTCACGGGCTACAAGCTTACCCACTTGATTTCACGGGCTACAAGCTTACCCACTTGATTTCACGGGCTACAAGCTTACCCACAAGACGATTACAAGAGTTTGACCTTGAATGTGTTCTTTCTTCAACACTGATTAGTCAATGATTGAGTACAACCTTCCTATAATCTTATCCTCAAGTATATGAATTGAATGCGAAGATTTGAAGGAAGTTAGTTGCTTGTTGAATCAAAATATGAGAAATATTATCAAGGATTCAATAAGTAACTTGAATTTGGAGAGCTTTTGTTTGCAAAGAATATAGAGGTTTAAA
Source organism: Allium sativum (assembly GCA_030737875.1). NCBI lineage: Eukaryota > Viridiplantae > Streptophyta > Magnoliopsida > Asparagales > Amaryllidaceae > Allium > Allium sativum. Next base: position 828,616,481 of record CM060926.1, on the reverse strand, counting down.
TCAGAAATTAGAGAGAAAAATTCGGTGTGTGTCTGATTGAAAACTGATGTATTTATAGTAAATGAAAAGTTGCAATTGTTGGTGAAAAGTTGCAATCAAAAGAAATGATTTAAATGAAGAGAAATGGATGCAACTTTTCAAGAAAGAAGATGACTCTTCATGAAATTCAAAAATAGGTCGACAGGAAAAAATTAATAGGTTGACAGGTTTTTGACCGTTATTTCAAAAAGCTGTTGACCTGTTAATTTTAATAGGTTGACCTGTTATATTTAAAAATAGGTTGACCTGTTATTTTTAACAGGTTGACCTGTTTTTGTCAATATACAGTAAAAACGAGTTTTCATGCATAATTTTGAAAGCAATGAGAAGTATGATTATTTGAGGATAGATTTTAACATAAAATACTCTAAATAACCAACTTCTAACCTATGAAACCATTGAATCTTCTTTTTGTCGATCATGAAGCTTCTTCTCGTCATTAATCAAAACGATCATTAAAAGTCCTTGACTCAAGATACCTTACCGAAGTAATCATTTGTTTTAATTTCCCAATCCCAACCTATTCATCCCATGAAGCAAAATTGATAATACTTCATATCTAACATCACGGTGTTATCGGTAAATTCAATTACCATTTCACGTTCAAATCTAATTAAAGATTTAACTATCGCCTGGAGTAAAAGTGGTGGTACTCCATTCTCGATCATTTCTTGAATTTGAAAATTTTAGTTATCAAATTCACCTGTCAATCTACTTAAAGTTTCATTAAAACTCTAATTCAGTTTTAATTTCCAAAAATCATTACTTAATGATTTTTCAAGTAAGAAATTAATCTTATCTTTAACTGGGTTAAAGAACTATTGTCATTTAAAACACAGCTCATGATAAACCCAAAATCACATTCCATTTACAATGGAATCTTCACGGAAAACCGATCAATATATATAATCGATATAAACTTCTGTATTCAACCGATAATATAAATGGAATAATGGCAAAGCCTTTTAAATTCCATATATATTAACTGTCTTCCTCTACAGAAGTTCACTTCGATTATTGCCGAATCGAATTCCATTCCATTCCAATTTATTTTATTAAATTGGAAAACTTTACTTTGGAAAATCTTCTTTAAATCTTGACAAAAGATTTATAAATTCCAAATCAAATTTCACTATAAATCGGGTTAAAGAACGAATGTCGTTAAAAACACAGTTCACGATAAACCCAATTCACATTCCATTTTATTTCAATTACTTAATATAATTGGAAACTCTAACAATCTTAATTAAAAGATTTATTCTCTTCACATGGGGTTCAAGAACAGTGTTACTGAAGACACGGTTCACGACAAACCCAAAATCCCATTTGATATTAAATACAAGGCTTAGAATAGAATATATATCGGCTTATATTCAATATCAAATAGTACAACCAACAAATATCGTATTGGAAATAAAGATATAAATATATCTTTCAAATTTCCATAAAAATATATGTATAATCATGAAACCCAACATCGAAATATTCCGAAGACAATTTCGATTCAAATCCATTCCAATTTATATATTGGAAATTCTAGTTATTTTTAAAACCATTTCAAATCCAATAAATTATTTATAAAAATAATAATTGGATTACAATTCTAGTTCATAACTACTTCATTTCGATAAAAATCTATTTTTATCTTTTCAAATATGGAATTTTTCATCCCAATTCTTTCCAAATCATTTCTTATGATTTTACACAAATTATTGATTTTTTAATAATTTTATCAAGGTCCATGTAGTCGATTTCCATAAACGGCCATCGAACTACACTTACAGGGACCTTTTCCAAATTTGATTTGGACATAATTCCAAATCCAACCATTAGATTTCAAATCTCTAATATTCGTTAGAAATCTCTTTTCGATACGGACCCAATGGTTCCGGTTTTAGGAGACTCCGATGGTTGGATCGCCTGTAATGACCATTCGAAGTCAATTGTTGAAATTCATGAACTGCTGCAGCGCGACGCGTTCTATTTAAGCCATTATATAATATATATATAATATATATTTCGTCAATTTCCATTTAAAATGTATTTTATAAATCATTTTAAATTAATTTTAAAAACAGTTTCAACTTCATATTCAATTTCAAATCAAAATTGAATATTCCATATCATTAATATATAAATGATAATATTTTCAAACTTCAGATTTTGAAATCAATTCCTTTTCGATATTCATTATAAAAATGAATAAAATCGATATAAATATCATTCACGTCAAAACGGCGTTAATCTAATCAACACGGCTTTATATATTTAAATATTTTCGTGTCTATCCCAAATCGGACACCAAAATCAGATTTTGATTCTTTTACTGAATATTATTTTAAAATATTCATTATTTTACAATATCGTTATTTTAAAATATTCATTATTTCTGAACTGGAATCAGACACAGTCAATTACCATATAATGTCATTATATGGATTTCATACACACGTGTACACAACAATAATCAAACCCAGTCAACCATCATCCAGAGTGCATTCTACACTGTATAAGCATTAAATATAAATATTTAACGCTTACAACAGTCTGTCAACCTATCGATTGACATACAACTAAACAGTTGGGATTAGTGTACGTCAAATATCATCCCAACACCCATGTGGGGTTTTCAAACAACAAACACATATTTTATTTGTGCTGTTGGGCGATGTGTAAAATTTATCGTCCCAATCCGTATCAGTAAAATGGGTGTTTATAAACAAATCGTCTGATTTGCAAATGAATATTTATTTTATTCATATACATGTTAAAAATTATATTTTTAACGATAAAATATTTATTCAATTCATTTACACAATAAAAATAATATTTTTATAGTTCAAACATATTTTAGAAAATTTTGGCAGCATAACTGCGCGATATCAAAATCGGGCAATGTCTAGCATTACCCCTCTCCTGATATTGGCTTGCGCCATACGCACATAACAATTCTAATCAATTCATTTCACCCAAATAACCAAATTCCACCAAATAATCTAATCAACCAAACAATCAAACAAGTCGTCCATGGTCTGTGGACGACGGGGAACAGTTCATAAATGCAGTTATAAAAATAAATAATTGTATAAGAAAATATGGTGAGGAGTTCTCACCTTTGGGATCCACTCCGCCGTGCTTTGTTTCTGAACGGTTCGGGTTTTGTTTGATTTCAGTCGATACCATCGCTATCTTTTCCCGCTGTTCATAGTAAAAATCATATTTTTAATATGATATTTGTATTAAAAGAAATCACATTTTCATATCGCTACTTCCTATGTAAAAATCATATTTTTATAACGATGTTTATATAAAAATTATATTTTTACAACGCTACTTCCCATATAAAAATTATATTTTTATATCTCCATATATATATATATATATAAGGTCACATTTTTATTTAACCATTCAAATAATAAAAATCATATTTTTACTTACCTTTCATACATATAAAAATCATGTCTTTCTAGTTTTTAAAAAATCTGTTCTTTTTACATTTAAAAATATAATCCTTTCGCTATAAAAATCAAATCTTTTTTTATATAAAAATCTCAACTTTTTCTATTCGAAAATCCGATCTTTTTCTATAAACAAAATCAAATTTTATAGTTTAAAATAAATCTAATTTTATATTTTCAAACAATGCTAATTTTATGTTTTCAAACATCATGCTATTTTTATATTTTCAAAAATTCGACCTTTCATATAAATAAAAATCCGACCATTCATATAAATAAAAATCATATTTTTTCTTATCTCTATAATATAAAAATCATATTTTTATTACCTCTATAATATAAAAATCATATTTTTATTATCTCTATAATATAAAAATCATATTTCTATTATCATATATATAAAAATCATATTTTTATTATCTTTATAATATAAAAATCATATTTTTATTATCATATATATATATAAATCTAAACTTTTCTTTATTAAAAATCTAACTTTCTATAATTAATTTGCTAACAATGTACTTACATTAAGTAAAACTGATTTAAAACTATATCTTTTTAACTTAAAATAAAATCAGAAATAAAACTAAAATAAAATAAAAAAAACTCACCTTTATAATATAAATCGCATCCTTGTCGAAGTGGGTGGAGCAGAGGGTCGGGGTGTCAGGTGGTCGACGCAGGCGCGGAGGTGGCGGGAAATGGGGGTGGCGGATATGTCATATTGAAGGGGGGTTGACGCGAGGAGGAGGAGGCGATGGGGAAGAGGAGGGGGAGCTCAGGGAGGGGCGCGGTCTCGCGGCGCCTGGAGGAGGGTGGCGTCGCCCCTGACGACGGCGATGGAGCGAGAGAGGAGCGACGGGTTATAGGATTGGGGGCACGATTTATTTGATTAGGTTTAGAGGAGTAAAGGGGTGCTGAGGTGTATATATAATATAATTATTATATTATTATTTTCCTTTTCTCTAAAAAGTTGATTTTTCAACCAATCTCGAAAACAAAACCAATGACTGTCGCCTCTAGCTAATTACCCCCATTCCGAACACAATAGGATGTGCCCTGTAAGGCAATTCTATTGTTACGATCAATTTCTGCTAAATTTAAAATATAAATCATTATGTTTTAAATTCGAACACACATTTTAATTTACTGGGGTCACATACTGACCCCAAAAATTCCAGAAAAATTATTTCTAGCTTCGTATTGATGATACGGTCCTAATAAAACTAATTTCATCAAATTTGAAGACCATTTTAAAAATGGCCATTTTCTGGTCAATCCAAATTGACTGAAACTGTCAAAACACGTTTTCCTTTGCCGCGCTCACATATTGATTCCAAAAATTATGAATTTTTGAATATAGCAATAATTTGACATTATGGATCCAACAAAAGTGGTTTTGTCGAAAATGGAGGCCGTTTGCAAAATTCCTATTTTTAAGGGCCAAAATTCCATAGCGACTATTCTGAACTTTCTACTGGGGATAACTTTTTATTTCCGCTATGAAATTTGGATTTTTCGGATTTGTTGGAAAGATTTCTTCAAATAGATTCAAATATTTTTGATTTCATTAAAATTCAGTTTATTTTGAATCCTGTACATTCATTTGAAATCGAATTTTCAAACTACCGTGCCATTTCCAATTCCTTTTATAATTAAAATAAATATTTATATTCTAACGTCGATTCAAATAAATATATATGTTCTAATTCTATTCAAAATAAATTTATCATCATAATTATCTAAAATAATTCATTTTAAATATTGAAAATTCATTAAAATCGCCAAAATAAAAAAATTAAATTGGTTCAGATTTCCCGGGTTGTTACAGATTATTACAATATTTGACAAACCAGTCAGATATTTGATCCCACCCAGATATGTTTGCAAGATAAATAATTTTCTCCTCAACAATGATGCATCTCCTTTAGGGGTTCTAGGATTTTTCATCTTATATTCATCTCTTAAGTATTTGAACTTACAAAATCTTATTTTTATGGTAGACCAACTCGCTAGATACCACTGAGCCATTTATCATTAACATAATGACAAGAATCCCTTATTGCAGCCAAGACTACAAAATCAACTGCTTTATTTTGGCACCAGGTATTAAAAAAGTTTTCCTTGACTTATTGATTCAAAGATTAAATCACAAGCTTCCGATAAAATCCAGTTGTTTTAGTAAGATTTGTAATATGAACGCCTTTACGCTTTGCAGAAATATAAGCGGTCATTCTAGGATTCTGTTTCTTAGAAACATGATCAAAACGAACTCCCAAGTCCATCATCTCTTCCAAATGATGTTCCATTAATTTTTTGTCATTTTTCTTGCTTTTTATCTTCATTTTAAAAATAACTAATTGTTCCTACAAAACCTTATAATGAGGTTGACCAATGATACACAGTCCATGATGTTTATTTATTATTTATTTTTATTTTTTACTTAACAAAACTAGGAAGGAAAAAAGAAAATATTCTCTGCTTTGGAATTGTGGAATCGCATAAATGAATTTTTCTGATGTGCCATGGAAATTCTTTGGACCACAGGAACAAACAAATCTCAATGTTGTAGCAAAATATCTGTCACTTCTATTCCTTTTTTATTTCAGAATGATTGTTTCTATCTTGCCTTGAAGGGTGTTGTAAATTTTGAAAATCGATGCCGATTAGGATACTTCTTCCCTAGTACTCATGTAACAACCCTGAATTTTGGGGCCAATTTAAAATTTTATTTTAAGTAATTTTAATGAGTTTTTGATATTTAAATAAATTTATTTAAAATAGTAATGATTGAAAGTTGATTTAAATCGAAGTTAGAATGAATAATTTAATTTTAGTTATAAAAATAGTTAGAAATAACGCGGTAGTTGAAAAGTCAAACTTGAACTTTGACTGACTGTACAGGATGCAAAATTTAACGGATTTTAGTGAAACTAAAAATATTTGAATCTATTTAAAAATACCTTTCTAACGAATCTGAAAATTTGAAATTTCATAGTGGGAATCAAAAGTTATGCCCAGTTTAAAATTTAGAAAGGTCGCTATGAAATCTATAAAGGTCAAAAATGCTACTTTTTGTATATGAAGGAATTTGGACTCGAAACCACTTCCATTGAGTTCAGAATTATGCTTCTACATTGAAAAACAGTAAACACTTATATATTTCGAGTTTCGGAAATTATTGGTATAAAAATGTATTTTTAATATTAAATATATACGCCTTGAAAATAGCAATTTTTCAAACGACCTCTGTTTTCGATGAAACCACTTTTGTTGGATTCGGAATGTCAAAATATAGTTATGTTTAATTTTTCATAATTTTTAGAATTAATTTGTGGCCGTGGCAAAAAGATTTCAGTTTTGTCAATTTCGGTCAATTTTAATCAACTTGAAAATAGTCATTTTTCAAATAGGCTCAGAATTCAATGAAAATAATTTTGTTGGATTCGTATCGTCAAAACATATCTAAATATATTTTTCGGGAATTTTTGAAATTAATTTGTGGCCCTGGTGAATTTATTTGTACGGTTGAATTATAAATAAAGGACTTAAATTTTAAATCTAAAAAACGGAGGCCAAGATGACCATTTGGGATGACGAGACATATCCAAATGAGTTCGGAATGGGGGCTATTAGGTTTGAACGACAGTCGTTGGGCTGAAATCAGACAAAGTTGCAAAACGGGCCTTTATGGGTAAATTAGAGAATAAAATAATATTTTATTATATAAAGGTACGGATGCCGCTCCTTCTTCCCCGATTCATTCACGCACCAGATAACCCATAGCCGCCATACCCTTCCAAACTTCTCTCCTCCTTCTCTCCCAATCCGCAGAGAATTAGACTTAGGTTATGTTGAACTTTTTGAAGCTCTTCTCACTCTCTTTAATCTCCAACGAGTTTCATCCATTTTCATCGACCGTAGGCGAAGATTGAGCACCGCTAATCCGCGGCCTTTGCACCCAAACTGCACCTTCCATGTGCCACCATCCATCACCCTATTTTCTGATCTTTTAGATCTCTCGTAGCCGGACGTTTTGCCGCAAACCGTTCGCAAAACCATCAACTACAGAGAGAGAAATCTTGATCCAAAGTTTTGAACAAACTAAAAGTATAAGGTATGAAATTTCATTTCAGAATTTGCCATGCTTTTAGATGTGGCAACTGCAGTTGTAAAAAGTTAGTTTCTAATTTATACATATGAACTTCAAATTTAAATCTTTCAGACCCGAAATCGCCGTGACTTCGAACACGAGATCTGACCGAGTTTGGACCTTCATTTCAGTCCCAAGCAATGTGAGAATTTATTTTTAATTAAACTTAATTAATTTAATTATTATCCTAGCGTTATGTGAAGTTTGAATGGTAAATATCACGCTTACGATACAAATCTATTTTGTTTTGTCATATTTGATTATGGTTGGTTTGTGTTTGTGATGGATAGTTTAGATCCGTATGATTATCACCTCTTATGTAATCACTTGTGTTGATTTGGATTGATCTAATTTATCAATTCAAAATAATAGGAACATGATTATCACCTCGTATGTAATCACTTGTGTTGATTTGGATTGATCTGATTTATCAATTCAAAATAGTATAAATATGATTGTCACATTCTTATGTTTTCGCTTTCGTATGATTTGAATTAATCAAACTTATCGATTCATAATAAAAGAGACATGGTTTGCCATCGTTATGTTAGTGCTTTTGTTTTACTTGAATTGATCTAGATTATCAATTCAACATAGAAAATAAAGATTTGTCTTTTTATTTGAATTGATCTAGATTATCAATTCAACATAGTAAATAAATTTTACATTTTTCTTTTTATATGATATAAAAAGTAGGATTTTACGACGTGATAAAAATTACATTTTTCTTTGTAATCAAGACATGAATTTACCTCGTATGATTAAAATTACATTTTCTATGTAGTTAAAATGGGAATTTGTAATGTATGATAAAAATTACATTTTTCTTTGTAATCAAGACATGAATTTACATCGTATGATTAAAATTACATTTTTCTATGTAATTAAAATGAGAATTTGTACCGCATGATTAAAATTACATTTTTCTTTGTAATTAAGACGTGGATTTACACCGTATGATAAAAATTACATTTTTCTATGTAATTTATCTATGAATTTACATCGCATAATAGAAATCACATTTTTATATGTAGCTAAAGCAAGAATTTGCATTGTAGGATAAAAATTACATTTTTACATGTAATTTAGATATGAATGAGAACGGTAAAATAAAATTACATTTTTATATAAAACTTAGAATGAGAGATTTACAATGTAAATTAAAAATACATTTTTATATGTAATTAAAGGATGAGATTTTGCAACGTAAAATAAAAATTACATTTTTATATGTAATTAAGGTATGAATTTGCAACGTAAGATAAAAATTACATTTTTATGTGTAATTACAGTATGAATTTACAATGTAAACTAAAAATTACATTTTTATATAGAACTTAGAATGAGAGATTTACATTGTAAATTAAAATTACATTTGTATATGAAGTTAAGAATGAGAGATTACATTGTAGATTAAAATTACATGAAGTCAATAATGTGGATTTACATTGAAATGAAAAAATTACATTTTTTATAATGTAATAAAGAAGCAGGATTCACATTGAAATAAAAAAATTTACATTTTTATTATTATGTAATTTAAGAATAGATTTGCATTGAAATAAAGAGACAAAGCTATAGATTACATTTTTATATACAAACAAAAAGACAAGGTTATAAAATACATTTTTATATGTACTTTATGTACAAATAAAAGGATAAGATTATTAAACTTATTTTTATTTCCATGTTATGTGTAAATAAAATGGCAGAACTAAGGACCGTATTTTTATCTACATTTCACATGTATATAGAGGTTCATATTTTACTGTTAGATTTAAAATAATGATTTTTATCATCATTTGAGATGCGGTAAAAAGATTGTATTAAAATTTACATTTTTTAATATTTTTATATTAAACAAAAAGGTAGATTTTAAGAAGAGATTTTCATCGTCATGTAAAATTTGAAGAACATTTATGTTAGATTAGAAAGAACATTTATGTTAAAAATTTGAGGAACATTTATGTGAAATTAGCAAGAACACTTATGTTAAAAATTTGAAAGAACATTTATGTCAGATTAAAAAGGGAATTCATTAAAATATTCAAATCAGGATGGAATTGTGCTAACATAAAAATGAATGTTTTTTTAATTGTGTCCTTCAACACAAATATAAATTAGAAAAATAAACGATCTTTTATTTATGTTCTCTAATGTAATTAAAAAGTAGATTTGACAAGTATCAAAATCACATTTTTTATATGTAAGTATAGAAATTGAGAAAGTACCAAGTTTTATTCAAGATTTGAAAAGGGTAAGTTATAGTATCTGAAATCAAGTTAGTTTGGAAATATAGAATATTCCAAAATCAAGATATTTGGAAATGTGAAACATTTTAAAATAATATTTTTAGTAGAACAATTATAATGTTTAGTTAAAATTGTACTTGGACACGAGGTTAGGTCACATTTGTGGTGGAAGTCTGCTCGGACCCGACCGGCATATCCAGCAGCCACAAATGTTGGGCCTAATGTGAGAGGTCCAAGTGCGCAAATACAAATTGGGCCAAGACACGAGGTTAAGCCCAACTTGTGGGAGAAGTCTGTCCGGAACCGACCGGCCTATTCAGCATCCACAAGTTGTAGGCCTAATGTGAGAGGTTTGGCCCATATTAAAATATAAATGGATAACTTAGAAATTAACGTTATTTTCACACCATTATGTGTTAATAATGAAATGAATATTTTCACCTCCAAGTTTGTTATAAAAGAAAGTTACATTTTTAATAAAATAAGATAAGGATTATAAAAGTTTTACATTTTTCTTAATGTAAATATTAGAAAAATTACATTTTTCTAAATTAAATAAAAGGAAAATAGGAAGTTACATTTTTATATGTAATTGGTGTAATATAGAAACCGACATTTTTCCATGTAAATAAGGATGAAATAGAAATTATATTTTTGTATGCAAATAAAACAGTTTATGTAACAACCCGAATTTTTATAACATGTTAAAACAAGAAATCGGGGAAGAATTAAATTATAAGTTAAGAAGCAAGGGGAACGGGTTACGCCATTGCGTTCGTCTCGAAATTCTGCTTGAAAACGAGTCCGAAATTTCGTAAATCGGAGTCCGTATGACCAAGTTATGGCCCATAGAAGATTTCAGAAAATTCAAAATTCAGCCCGAAATTCAAATTCAGCCCCAAACAGATTGGGCGGGAAAATTTCCCGCCCAGCCCCAGGTCGACTGGGGTGTCGACTGGGGAGTCGACCTGCCGCAGTCCCAGGTCGACTGCCCAGTCGACTTGGGTGTCGACCTGGGGGTCGACTTCCATGGTCGGACCATGTTGGCCTGGTGCACCTGCTTGCTCTTTTGGGTCTGTTCAGCTGGCCATGACGAGATTTGATGGTTCAGATCTAAACTAGGGTTAATCCTATGGCCTAAACTTGTCTCTACTCCTATAAAAACACCCTAAGACCTAGCCTAAACCACCACAAATCATCCTAACCCCTAAGTGCTGCCAAAATGCTCCCTAATCATGGCCTCCATCTTCATCATTGAGAGCTTGAGAGTTCTAAACTAAAGCTAAGGCAAAGGAGCAATCTTTCTCCATCAAATCAAAGGAGCTACTTATATTCTCAAGGCTTCTAGTGTTGCTACATCATTCCTAGAGCTTCTACAACGTCTCTATCTTGTTCTATTTTGTTCTAGTTCTCATAGCCACGATTTGTAAGCCCCACTCTACTCTTAGATTTAAACTATGAAATTAATATGAACAGTAGCAAGTTGAAATGGGATTCTTGTGTAATACTTGTCTTTGGTCTATCATTGTATGCATAGATCCATTTATGACTCTTTTGATCTATGATTGTGGAACTATCACGAACCTAGTACCATTCATCTTGATTTTTGGGTAGAAAGCTTTGAGCTTTATTTGGGAATTTTGCATAATGCAACATAGAACCCCTCATAATCTTGATGTTAACTTGCCTATGATGTTGAACTACATGCTAGTCACAAGTTTATCACTCTATGTCAACTATTGCCATGTTATCACCGTATTTGCTAAGTTTTGATGTCATACATGTTTTGAGGCCAATAATCCTATATGCTAGTTGTGATGAACACCTTTGCCTCAAATATCATCATGTTTAACTTATGACCAACTTTACCACCTTATGCCCATCTTTGTCATATTGTTATGTTCCCCTTCTTGATCTATTTGTATTGATGCGAATTTACGTGCGATGGGAATACGTAATGGGTAGTTAGGCGAACTTGAAATGACATGAAAAACATGACTTGAAATGTGACATGAAAATTGATTATGCTTGAAAACTTGAATGTGGTCATGACATGTAGAAAACGATAAAGTGGCCAACTCGAGGTTGGGTTGAGTTTGTAGCGTAAATCTGCCCGGAGCCGCCCGGCAAATCCAGTGGCTACAAACAATAGGACCCAATGTGAGTAGTTGGTCATATCGCGCTTGAAACCCGAGGTTAGACTAGGTTGTGGTGTAAAGCTGCCCAGACCTTCCCGGCACATCCAGTAACCACAACAAAGTCTAATGTGAGAGGTTGGGCGCATTAAATTAATTAATGCCACATGTTAGGGTTAAGTCATGAACCACTTGGATACAGTTAACCAACTCGATACATGATTGGATAGGGTTAACCACACTTAACCCGTTAGAAACCCTAGTTACGTGGTCCTTTTCAGCAGTAACCCTCTTGGATGTATCACGATAACCAAGGGACTAGGCTAGGGTGGGGCACGATTACTGGGCTGATTGTAAGCGACCAGAAAGACGGCTGAGTAGGTGCGCCAGTGTCGGTTCAGGCGGGCTATGGACGTGCACATAGTCCGGAGTTGAAAAAGACAGACACGGGCTCCAGTAGGTTTAGACTGTGCGTGCTTGATTTGTGTCAGTGGTTGGCACCCTAGGGCTTGATACACCCTAGGGTGGACCTAGAACAGTTAACTACATTCCGTGATTGGGCCGTATGACACCGACACTCGACGAGTTAGGATTATAGGGAGCCGATCGACTAGACCATATAGTTGGACCTTGACTTGGGTCATCTCATGATATTGGGCCAAGGGATCATTTCTTGTTTATACTTGACATGGGTTAGAATACTAGTACTATTGGTGCAAAACTAAACCTTGTATATGCGATGCCACACTTGATCTACCTTGTTATCTATTTATCATGCCAGTTAGTTACCATCTTTATGTTTCATCTCAGTTTCTCATGTCTAGTTAACTTCATTAGTTTTTATACTAACAGTAGGTAGGACTTACCAGTCTTTATGACTGACCCTTTTTCTTTCGCCTCTTTTCTTCCATTTCCCCCCCCCCAGGTTCTCAAGGAGGGAATTACACTAGTGCTTAGCTTGGACATTTGGCTTGCTTTCTTGACAGCTCATGTAAGGTTTGGACTTGAGCTCGCTATGGCTTCACCGCATCTATTTTGGGGATAGTTTACTTTATGTTATTTTCAGTTTATGTTTCTAGACTTGTGGTAGTTGGAAAATGATAACTAAGTATTTTGATGTAAGTTGACTTTGGTTTTGAAATGGTTAACTATGGTTTTTAAATTTCTACCGCTGCTTTACTTATTTATTTATCTATGTTCTGTCTTGTGATATCTCTGTGCATGTTTACCTAGACAACACCCCTCCAAAGCTAGTGCAATCATTCGTGAGTGACCCTGGTGGAGGTGGGGTGTTACATTTGGTATCAGAGCATGAGGTTTACTAGACCAGACAAAAGTTTTAAAACCCCTTTTGAAAAACTATTTTCAAAACCAATTAAGTATTTTTCCAAGGAAAGTCTAGTTTATTTTAAAAAGGCTATTCCCCAAAAGCCATTACCACTATCCTTTGTTTCCTCATTCTAAATCTATCTTTTACTTCGTTTCAGTATGGCCGATAACTTTATCATCCCGGAGGGAATACCGGTACCCCTTTGGTTTAGGAGGTACATGGAGGCTAGGGCAGATGGATCCGGCCCAGCAAACACTCCCACTCCTCCTCCCGTACCTGAGGTTCCTCCTCCTCCTCAGCGTCCACAAGCGGATTTCGCGAAGATTTGTAAAGACTTTAAGGCAATGGGTGGCAACAATTTTGTTGGGACAGAGACTTTTGTTGAGGCAAGAAACTGGTTAAGGGAAACTGAAGACCTTTTTGCTATCTTTGATGTAGAAGATCGTAGGAAAGTTCTATTGGCAGTATGGCTTTTGAAAGTGGAAGCTGCTTATTGGTGGGAAGTCACCAACGCTACTAGGCCTATAGAGACTTGGGCCGACTTTAGGATGAGGTTTGGGCTTAAATTTCTATCATCTGCTGAAGAGAATATGCAAATGGAGAGGTTTATATCTTTGAAACAAGGGGACATGACCGTGTGGGAGTATGTGAATAAGTTTAACCAGCTTGCTCAATTCGGTTTAGACATGGTTAACACACCTCAGAAGAAGGCTCTATGCTTTGCTCGAGGATTGAATGAGCCATTGCAAAGTTTGGCCATGTCTCATATACCCATGGGGGCCACTTTTGAGAGCTTAGTGGATATGGCCTTGCTTCAAGGGGCTGATAAGAATGGCAAGAAAGAAGTTAAGCTTAATGAGACTCAAACCAAGAAGGCGGACTCCAAGTGGGGAGGCAACCAGAACAACAAGAACAACAAGGGTAACAAGGCCAACAACAACAAGGCAAGGGAGACAAGGAAGTGCAACTTCTGTGGGATCACTGGACACATAGCCAAAGATTGTAGGAAGAAGAAGAGGAAGTTGGGAGAATGCTTTCATTGCGGAGAGTCTGGACACTACAGTAAGGATTGCCCAAAGAAGCAAGGACAGAGGCAAGGACAGACTCAGCGGGCAGGACCTTCTGGAGGGCAGATGCATGCTCTCAACACTACTCCAGCTCCGGGCCGAGGTATTATTTCTGTAGAAAGCCTTGTTTACATTTCTGGTTTTCCTGTTCGAACTTTATTTGATTCTGGCGCATCGCATACCTTTATTTCTTCTGACATTGTTGAAAGTTTGCACCTAAGTACTAGTCTAGTTGAGGATCCCGTTAGTGTTTCAAATCCAATAATTGGGGGTTCCGCCCATCTATCTATGATTTGTATGGATTTGAGGATTTCTATCTTGACCATAGAATTCACATGTAATGCTTATGTTCTCGGGTTCATGGGATACGGGTTGATTTTGGGCATGGATTGGTTGTCCAGTTATGGAGCCATTCTCGATTGTGAGCATAGGGTAGTGAGGCTTATGACTCGCCTTGGCAATACCCTAGAGATTTCTTGTAACCCTATGGATCCCGTCATGTTATGTTATCTTGAATCCCTCGACTCGTCTATTGACAATCTTCAATCTGTGAGGGTGGTCCGAGAATATCCTGATGTCTTTGATGAAGTGAAGGGGTTACCCCCTAAACGCGAGATAGACTTCCGTATTTATCTTGTTGATAATGCCAAGCCAGTTTCATTACCTGTTAGGCACATGGCCCCGCGAGAAAGAAGAGAGCTTAGCAAGAAAGTCAAAGAGTTGCTTGAGAAAAATTTCATTAGGCGAAGCATTTTTGAATGGGGGTGCTCCTGTGGTATTCGCTACTAAGGCGGATGGTTCGCTTCGTCTATGTGTTGATTATCGTGAGTTAAACAAACTGACAAAGAAGAATAGGCACCCGTTACCAAGGATTGATGATCTCTTTGACCAGCTTGTAGGTGCTTCTGTTTTCTCTCAACTCGATCTAGCCACCGGATTCCATCAGCTTAGAGTGGCTGAAGATAGTATTGACAATACTGCGTTTAGGACTCCAGATGGATTCTTTGAATGGTTCGTCATGCCGTTCGGTTTGACTAATGCACCCGCATACTTCGTTGATTTGATGAGTAGGGTGTTTAGGAAGTTCCTTAACAAGTTTGTGGTTGTCTTCGTGGATGATATTCTGATCTTCTCTAAGGACGAGGAAGAGCATGCTACACATCTCAAGGAGGTTATGGATACTCTTAGAGCTCATCAGTTAAAAGCCAAGTTCTCCAAATGCCATTTTTGGAGAAGGGAAGTTCGGTTCCTTGGGCATATAGTTTCTAAGCAAGGCATAGCTGCAGATCCCGCTAAAGTAGTGGCGGTACAAGACTGGAAAGTTCCGAAGAATGCAACTGAAGTGAGAAGCTTTCTCGGTCTGGCAGGATTTTATAGGAAGTTCATTAAGGACTTTGCTAAGATTTCAGCCCCTCTTACTAAGTTAACGAAGAAGAACTTAGTCTTTGCATGGGACTTAGAGTGTGAGCATTCTTTTCAAAGGCTCAAGAAAGCCCTCACCACAGCTCCAGTTCTTGCATTACCTGATGGAGGGAAGTTGTTTACCGTATACACCGATGCATGTGGCACGGGATTAGGCGCTGTCCTGATGCAAGAAGGGAGAGTGATATGCTTTGGGAGTAGGCAACTCAAAGTTCATGAGAAGAACTATCCCACTCATGATTTGGAGTTGGCGGCGATCGTCTTTGCACTCAAATCTTGGCGCCATTATCTTCTAGGTGAAAGGTTTGAGTTATATACTGATCACAAGTCGCTCAAGTACCTCTTCTTGCAGAAAGATTTGAATCTAAGGCAGCAGAGGTGGATGGAATTCTTGGCATCATATGACTTCGATATAGCTTATACCCCTGGCAAGGGTAATGTTGTGGCGGATGCGCTAAGTAGAAGAAGGTTGACTTTGAGTCCCTTGTTTGTTGAGATGTAGAGCCTAGAGTTCTTGGCAACCTTTGATTTTACACCTGTTGTTGAGTCGATGACTGGTTCGTTAGCATCCCTTGAGCTTAGACGTACACTTCTTGATCAAGTTGGGACTTCACAGAGGGAAGACCCGCAGATAGTCGAGATCATGGACAAGTTGATTCGTGGTGAGACGTCAAGTCACCTCGCTAGATATACTATTGATGACAAGGTGTGGCTAAGGCGTGATGGAAGACTATGTGTCCCACAAGTAGGAGACTTAGTAAATAAAGTTCTTGAGGAGGCGCATCACTCGAGGATGACCATACATCCCGGAGGGGATAAGATGTACCGGGATATGAAGCGCATTTTCTTTTGGGATGGCATGAAAAAGGATGTTTCAGAGTTTGTTTCTAGATGCATTGTTTGCCAACAAGTAAAGGCCGAGTCGAAGAAGCCCAGTGGGCTACTGCATCCATTGGAGGTCCCGCAATGGAAGTGGGAAAGTATCTCTATGGATTTTGTGGATGGATTGCCGAGATCAAGGAAGGAGAATACTAGCATATGGGTCATAGTGGATAGACTCCCGAAGAGCGCTCATTTCGTTCCTGTGAAGAGCAAGAGGACCGCATCATGGCTAGCATCTGTTTATCTTCGAGAGATAGTGCGATTGCATGGAGTTCCTTCTAGCATAGTTAGCGATCGTGACCCAATCTTCACTAGCCAATTTTAGAATAGTTTGCAAGAAGCGATGGGTACGCGATTGAATCTAAGTACAGCCTACCACCCACAGACGGATGGTCAGACCGAAAGGGTGAATAGGGTACTAGAAGATCTGTTGAGGCTATGCGTTCTTGACTTTGGTGGCACTTGGGAAGACCACCTTCCTCTCGTAGAGTTTGCTTATAATAACAACTACCAAGCAAGCATAGGGATGGCACCATTCGAAGCTTTGTATGGGAGGCCGTGCAAGTCACCAACATGTTGGTGGGAGATGACGGATAAGCTTATACTTGGGCCCTACATGATAAGGGACACATCCGAGAAGGTTGAGTTGATTCGAAGGTGGATGAAAATGGCCCAAGACAGACAGAAATCCTATGCAGACAAGCGAAGGACAGACTTAGAGTTTGAAGTTGGAGATATGGTCTTTGTGAAGGTTTCTCCCTTGCGAAATGTGGTTCGTTTTGGAGCAGTTGGAAAGCTAGCACCAAGGTTCATAGGATCCTTCCCTATCATCGAGAAGATTGGGCAAATGGCTTATAGGGTGGAATTGCCCGAGAAGCTGGCTGGAGTGCACAATGTCTTTCATGTCTCGCATCTCCGAAAATGCCTACATGAATCAGCCGAAGTAGTTGAGCCTAGCATTCTTGAAGACGTGGAGGTAGAGAAAGAGGCAACCCTGAGGCGAGTTCCGATTCGTATCGTGGGAACAGAGATCAAGAAGCCGAGGAATCAAGAAGTCAAGTTAGTAAAGGTTCAGTGGAGTGAAGCCGATGAAGATGCAACTTGGGAAACCGAGGAGAAGATGCGTGGGCTTTATCCATTTCTTTTTGAGGGTACATTCTCGATCTCTTTTCCTAGTTAGCATATCTTTCTTTTGCTATCCATGTTTATCTTGTTATTTCGTTAATCTTCTCATGAGAACCTTAGGTAGAAACCCTTTGGATGAAACATGCATTTGAAACATGTTATGCTTGATGGTTGCAAATGGTTGCAAGTGGTTACTCGTGGATGCATGATACACGTTAGGCACTAAGATCGGCTCACACACTTTCATATTGCATATGCATGGGTGTTTATGCTTATTCATGGATGAAACTTGTTATGTTATCACGTGGATGTTGCATATGGATGTATGCTATGTGCATTCATGTAGAGATTATAAATTATGTTAGGAATTTGCATACATTTGGACTCATTTCACTAACATATTCTGCATTAAGGAGGCTTACTGAGTCAGTAACCGACTGATTTCGCATTAGATAGGTGCATATACACACACTTTTGCATATGTTCATACAGCATTAGAAATCTTTTAAGGACAATGATTACTTGTGGATGATGTTTTGAGTAGATGGATGATGGATGGTAGGATACGTTCTTCCTAATTTGGAGATTTCGGGGACGAAATCCTTTAAGGTGGGGAGAATGTAACAACCCGAATTTTTATAACATGTTAAAACAAGAAATCAGGGTAGAATTAAATTATAAGTTAAGAATCAATGGGAACGGGTTACGCCATTGCGTTCGTCTCGAAATTCTACTTGAAAACAAGTCCGAAATTTCGTAAATCAGAGTCCGTATGACCAAGTTATGACCCATAGAAGATTTCAGAAAATTCAAAATTCAGTCCGAAATTCAAATTCAGCCCCAAACAGATTGGGCGGGAAAATTTCCCGCCCAGCCCCAGGTCGACTGGGGTGTCGACTGGGGAGTCGACCTGCCCCAGCCCCAGGTCGACTGCCCAGTCGACTTGGGTGTCGACCTGGGGGTCGACTTCCCTGGTCGGACCATGTTGGCCTGGTGCACCTGCTTGCTCCTTTGGGTCTGTTCAGCTGGCCATGACGAGATTTGATAGTTCAGATCTAAACTAGGGTTAATCCTATGTCCTAAACTTGTCTCTACTCCTATAAAAACACCCTAAGACCTAGCCTAAACCACCACAAATCATCCTAACCACTAAGTGCTGCCAAAATGCTCCCTAATCATGGCCTCCATCTTCATCATTGGGAGCTTGAGAGTTCTAAACTAAAGCTAAGGCAAAGGAGCAATCTTTCTCCATCTAATCAAAGGAGCTACTTATATTCTCAAGGCTTCTAGTGTTGCTACATCATTCCTAGAGCTTCTACAACGTCTCTATCTTGTTCTATTTTGTTCTAGTTCTCATAGCCACGATTTGTAAGCCTCACTCTACTCTTAGATTTAAACTATGAAATTAATATGAACAGTAGCAAGTTGAAATGGGATTCTTGTGTAATACTTGTCTTTGGTCTATCATTGTATGCATAGATCCATTTATGACTCTTTTGATCTATGATTGTGGAACTATCATGAACCTAGTACCATTCATCTTGATTTTTGGGTAGAAAGCTATGAGCTTTATTTGGGAATTTTGCATAATGCAACATAGAACCCCTCATAACCTTGATGTTAACTTGCCTATGATGTTGAACTACATGCTAGTCACAAGTTTATCACTCTATGTCAACTATTGCCATGTTATCACCCTATTTGCTAAGTTTTGATGTCATACATGTTTTGAGGCCAATAATCCTATATGCTAGTTGTGATGAACACCTTTGCCTCAAATATCATCATGTTTAACTTATGACCAACTTTACCACCTTATGCCCATCTTTGTCATATTGTTATGTTCCCCTTCTTGATCTATTTGTATTGATGTGAATTTATGTGCGATGGGAATACGTTATGGGTAGTTAGGCGAACTTGAAATGACATGAAAAACATGACTTGAAATGTGACATGAAAATTGATTATGCTTGAAAACTTGAATGTGGTCATGACATGTAGAAAACCATAAAGTGGCCAACTCGAGGTTGGGTTGAGTTTGTAGCGTAAATCTGCCCGGGGCCGCCCGGCAAATCCAGTGGCTACAAACAATAGGACCCAATGTGAGTAGTTGGTCATATCGCGCTTGAAACCCGAGGTTAGACTAGGTTGTGGTGTAAAGCTGCCCGGACCCGCCCGGCACATCGAGTAACCACAACAAAGTCTAATGTGAGAGGTTGGGCGCATTAAATTAATTAATGCCACATGTTAGGGTTAAGTCATGAACCACTTGGATACAGTTAACCAACTTGATACATGATTGGATAGGGTTAACCACACTTAACCTGTTAGAAACCCTAGTTACGTGGTCCTTTTCAGTAGTAACCCTCTTGGATGTATCACGATACCCTAAGGACTACGCTAGGGTGGGGCACGATTACTGGGCTGATTGTAAGCGACCAGAAAGACGGCTGAGTAGGTGCGCCAGTGTAGGTTCAGGCGGGCTATGGTCGTGCACATAGTCCGGAGTTGAAAAAGACAGACACAGGCTCCAGTAGGTTTATACTGTGCATGATTGATTTGTGTCAGTGGTTGGCACCCTAGGGCTTGATACACCCTAGGGTGGACCTAGCACAGTTGACTACATTCCGTGATTGGGCCGTATGACACCGACACTCGACGAGTTAGGCTTATAGGGAGCCGATCGACTAAACCGTATAGTTGGACCTTGAATTGGGTCATCTCATGATATTGGGCCAAGGGATCATTTCTTATTTATACTTGACATGGGTTAGAATACTAGTACTATTGGTGCAAAACTAAACCTTGTATATGCGATGTCACACTTGATCTACCTTGTTATCTATTTATCATGCCAGTTAGTTACCATCTGTAACACCCCGTGTATTTTATAACAGTAAGATTCACAAATTAAAGTATAATTAATTTCAAATCAAAGAATTAAGGGAAACGGGATACGCCATTGCGTTCGTCTCGGAATTCTGCTTGAGATAGAGTCCGAGTTTGTGTAAAACGGATATCGTATGAAGAAGATATGGACGGACGAAGTTGGGCGAAAAAACAGAAAATGGGTCAAAATGCACTGGCGCACTTGGGAAGTGCGCCAGAACAAAAATGAACTGGCGCACTTGGGAAGTGCGCCAGTGCATTTTTAGCCTGGCGCACCTGCCAAGTGCGCCCAGGTCAGAATGTGCTGGCTGGACAGGTCTTGGCTGGCCTGGTCTATGTTTGGTCGATTTTCTGAGCCTTGCCTTGTCACTAGGGCTAGGTGTCAGCTCCGGATTGGCCTCTCCTTCAAACGAACGGCTATTATTGAATCAAGCTCCATCGACGGTCTAAAACAACTCACAAACATTATATAAAGGACCTAAGACCAAGCCTAAATCATACTATTTCATTTTAGCCTCAGGCCGCCGCCATTAAACCTAGAGCTTTGAATTAAAAATACAAAGAACAAAATTATAGAAGAGGAAGGACGACTACAACTAGAAGCTACAACAACTACGACGCTTTAGACAACGAATTTGGGACTATTTGATTTGGGATTTTTATTTGGATTATTTGCTTCATATTGTAAGTTCTATGTTACTTTTTAGGCAAAAACGCTAAAACAATATGGACATGCCATGAATTGAAACCGGATTTAGGAACTATTGTTAATCCATTGTTTATATTGTTTATCTTTGAATTATAATTTGGGGATATTGCTATGGCAACGTTGCAAGTTAAACTTGTCATGATTTTGATGTTGTTATGAATCACTTGGGCTTAATTGTTTGGCAAGTTGGACTAATACATGTCCATGGAATCACTATGTTTATTGAAATCTTTATGTTGATTAAACCATGCCTATGATGCTAATTAAACCATGGCTATGACTATTGATGGAATTATGCCTGTGATGTTAATATACCCATCATGATTAATGAAAAATTGGGTATTGCTAGGTTATGATGAAAAGTTGGAATTATTATGTTTATAATGTTAGATATGTTAAAAATGCTAAATTGGAATCATTATGTCTATAATGTTAATTGAGAATCATTATGATAAAAACGCTGAATTGGAATCATTATGTCTATAATGTTAGTTGAGAATCATTATGTTAAAAATGCTAAGTTGGAACCATTATGTTTATAATGTTAGATGAGAATCATTATGATAAATCGGAATCATTATGTCTATGAGAATTATTATGTTAAAAATGCTAAATTGGAATCCACTATGCCTACTAGGATTACTATGCCTTTAATGTTTCATATTTATTATTATTATGCCCGCAATGATTATTATGCCTATGATGTAAAGTTGAAATCATCATGTTAAATTAAGTTGGAATCATTACTATGCCAAGTTATCATCATGCTAGTATTGAAACCATGTGATATGTTATAGCCTGTTTATTATGCAAGTGATGTTGGAATTGTCACACATGCCTATCACATGTTTGGTGTTATTCCCCTTTATCTCTTGAATTGTTTATGCTTGTGAACGAAGTACGTTTATATACGTTGGGGATACGATTGGGTAGAATAGGCAAAACTTGAATTAATTATAAGCATAAACTGTGAAATTTGGCATAAGTAGAACATGAAATATGACACGAAAACTTGACTTGAACATGCCATAAATTGACTTTAAACATGCCTTAGTTGGGCACGAAGTTGACATATGAACATGATGTGGAAATAGCAAAATCTGATAAGAACATGGGCATGACTTTAGAAAACAAGAAAGTGGCCAACTCGAGGTTGGGTTGAGTTTGTAGTGTAAATCTGCCCGGAACCGCCCGGCAAATCCAGTTGCTACAAACAATAGGATCCAATGTGGGTAGTTGGTCACATCGCGCTTGAAACCCGAGGTTGGGTTGAGTTCGTAGCGTAAACCTGCCCGGAACCGCCCGGCAAATCCAGTGGCTACGAACAATAGGATCCAATGTGAGTGGTTCGGTGCATTAACGAATCAATTAATGCCAATTAGGGTTAAGTCATGAACATGAAAAGACAACTTAACCAACTTGAACACGATTTGTAGGGCTAAGTCATGAACTTGAAAACGACAACACTTAGCCAACTTGACATGACACGTAGGCGGGTTAAGTCGTGAACTGAAATGACATACTTAACCATCTTGACATGACTAGACTGGAAAAGGATTAAGTCACGAATTACATGACTTAATCTGTTAGGCGGGTTAGGTCACGAATTACATGACCTAATCTATTAGGCGAAACCCTAGACACGACCCCTTTCAGCAGTAACCCCCTAGAAGTATCAAGGTACCCTGGGGCTAGGCCGGGTGGGGCACGATTACTGGGCTGATTGTAAGAGGTGAACGACGGCAGTGGGGTACGCCAGTGTAGGTTCGGTGGACTACGATCGTGCACGTATCCGGGGCAGACACTGGGTATCCGTAGATTTATCTGTGCATCTTGAATCGTGTCAGGGGTTGACACCCTAGGGCTGATACACCCGAAGGTGGAACCAGCACAGGTGACTACATTCGTGATTAGCCGTATGACATGGACACTTGACGAGCTAGAACTTGTAGGGAGCCGATCGACTAGATAATCGCTCCGTAGGACCCCGTACTTGGGTCAGACCCCGTTTCAGGGTCATTTCATGACATTGGGCCGTGGGATTTATTTCGTGATTTACTTGTGATATGGGCTTAGTATACTAGTACAGTCGATGCAACGAATCTCGAACATGTGATGCTTTACTTGACTTGTCTTGACTTATCCAGATCACCTTAGTCTATCTTGTTCACCTTGACACCATTCTTAAGTTTAGTTCCAGTTCATACATGACAGGTTGTTTTAACCGTTTCTACACTGAAAGTCACTAGAACTTACTTAGTCTTTATGACTGACCCTTTTCCTTTCGCCTCCTTTTCTTTCGTTTCCCCCCCAGGTTCTCAGGGAGGGAATACCACAGCTTGATCAGTTTTCACATCCAGCTTGAAGAGAAAGAATGTATTGCTTGGATCTTTTTCCGTTTTGGACTATGGCTTTGGACAACAATTAGGGGACTTTTGCAGTTTATTTATGTTTTCTTTATGCTTCTTTAAATAATGTAATCAAGACAGTTATGATTTTGGAAGTATTGTAAGGCAGATTATGGCATGGTTTGTGTAACACGTATTTTGATGAAATAAAAGTTGTTATTTTCCGCTGTTCAAAAATATGTGTTATTATATCTGTCTTGTATATCTGTGACTTATACTTATAAACCTCCACCAAAATTAGGGCATTCCCTTTGAGAGTGACCCTAACGGAGGTGGGGTGTTTCACCATCTTTATGTTTCATCTCAGTTTCTCATGTCTAGTTAACTTCATTAGTTTTTATACTAACAGTAGGTAGGACTTACCAGTCTTTATGACTGACCCTTTTTCTTTTGCCTCTTTTCTTCCGTTCCCCCCCAGGTTCTCAGGGAGGGAACACTAGTGCTTAGCTTGGACATTTGGCTTGCTTTCTTGACAGCTCATGTACGGTTTGGACTTGAGCTCGCTATGGCTTCACCGCATCTATTTTGGGGATAGTTTACTTTATGTTATTTTCAGTTTATGTTTCTAGACTTGTGGTAGTTGGAAAATGATGACTAAGTATTTTGATGTAAGTTGACTTTGGTTTTGAAATGGTTAACTATGGTTTTTAAATTTCTACTGCTGCTTTACTTATTTATTTATCTATGTTATGT
This sequence comes from Allium sativum, assembly GCA_030737875.1. Lineage (NCBI taxonomy): Eukaryota > Viridiplantae > Streptophyta > Magnoliopsida > Asparagales > Amaryllidaceae > Allium > Allium sativum. Next base: position 828,591,916 of record CM060926.1, on the reverse strand, counting down.
CTTGTGATATCTCTGTGCATGTTTACCTAGACAATACCCCTCCAAAGCTAGTGCAATCACTCGTTAGTGACCCTGGTGGAGGTGGGGTGTTACAGTTTACATTTTTCAATGTAAACAAAAGAATGATTAGGAATTTAAATTTTCCAATGTAAATAGAATATGAAATAAAGGTTACATTTTCAATATAATAATATATTGAAGTATAAGTTTATGTTTCTCAATGTAAATAGTATAGGAATAGGAATTTACATTTTTCAATGTAAATAATAAGATTAGAAATTTACATTTCTAAGGAATAGCTTTTCATTATAAAAATAACGAAACCAAATATACATTTGGTGTAAATTGAAAAATGGAAGAGGAAAATATACATTGTTATGTTTAGGATGTGTATGTAAAGTAAAAATAGCGATAAATCGTTATAAATTATTAATAACAATATGAAACTGTTTCCAAATTTATATATGCGAGAGTTATTTGGAAAGACCGAGTTATACTCATTCCAAATAATGATACGACGTTCGAAGAATTGAAGACGGCGATTGAAGACCGACGATCTTCACATCGAATGGGTAACTAGTGTTGAGGCCCTGGATTGATTTGCTCCCAAGACGGGGCTAAGATTGTAGTTGTCCGGACGTAGTGCTGATTTGTACGGATTTGGCTTTCGCTCAGACCCAGAGCATAAACTTATAAATGGAATGTGTGTCTGACATTGTACTCCTTTATATTGTATTTATTGATTTTCTGTCGAATGTATGAATGTTTGGTGGCGGAGAATTTATTCTCTTGCTTAACACCATTTCATATGTTTCGGCAAAGGATTGGTAGTGTGATATGGAGTGACGATGTGGCATGCTAAGATGCATATGATCAAGGCTTTGTTGAAAAGCAGGCCTTGTGGGATGATCAAATCATAGCCTGTTTAGGCATAGCTTTGTGTATAGCGTGACTTCGCGAGCCTCACACACCGGCGGAGTCTAAAACGGGAGAAGGGAACGCAGGGTGGGCAGCACGTTTCTTTCTAGCTAGAAGTGGTGTTTGGGCTTTAACACGGCCCGACATTTTATTATGTGGATGATGGAATGAGGCGCCTCAGATGATAGGTCCGATAGGACCGAGAAACGTGTGTTCAGGAATAACTAATCCGCAACTCGTATGGTGGACCGGCCCTTGAGCTATCCAAGGGTTCACTGCGGGGGATCCTGAGACATTAGCTAGAGTGTCTCGAATCGGTAAGGAGCTCCTCCCTAGCCTTGATTCATTATGGAAACCCAATTTCCAATACGACCTCATGCGGTTTTGATTGTATTACTAGTATGGAAGCATAATATTATGGTATCTATGTGTCCTAGGATTGATACATTATGATTAAACTGTTTTTGAAAACATATATACCCTAATAATAATATCAAATTCGTTTTTATCGTATCAAGCATTTTTGACCATTATAAGGTAAAACCCTATCCTCCGGTTTGCGTTGCATTATGTGATGGGACTTGGGTCTTATGATGGTTTCATTTTTCTAAAAAGCATTGCGTTGTTTTAACGATTTACTTTAGTTTATGCACCGACAATCCATTGGAGTAAACCCGTTCCGCATTAGCGGCGTGGTCCTTGGATTTGCCTTATTACTATTAGTTAAATTAGTTAAGAATTCTCACACCAGTCCTTGTTTGGCATGCCTGGTAATAGGATGCAGCATGATGGGCGGTTCTCGCTTCGCGGTTTGGTGGCGAACGGGAGACTCTTACCCCCACATGTCCCTGATTAGTGTTGGTAGGCTGCGGCCGAGGGATCCCGAAAGGGTCGCCTTAAAACAAGGTGTCTGGGGTACAACTGTAATCCACGGTGGGTTTTACCTGCTGTACTGGAGGATGAAGGGATGGTTGCAAAGACTACCGGATTTCGCGGTTTCTTTACAGTTGGTATCAGAGCTTTGGTTAGCTCAAATCTTTGGCATACAACTCATTGGAACTGAACAAAAGACTCATCAGAGATTGGATTAGTAATATCCAATAAGAATACTCATTAGAGATAGGATCAGCAGTATCCTAGAATGAGAAAACTCATTAGAGATGGGGTTAGTAATGCCCTAGAATGAGTTGAGAGTAGCAAGCCTATCATATACGTATTTGTAATTATAATCTATTTTAGAAAATATGATTTTTGAATATACGAAAGTTATATATTTTAAAAGTTAATCAACTAATTGATTGATGGTTGTGTAGTGTAATTATTAGTTCAACTAATAAAATTATAGAAACGAATTAAAGAATGAAAGAAGAGATAGGATACTTAAACAACTTTAGCTTCGTTCCTTTTCGAGGACGAAAAGTTCTTAAGTGGGGGAGACTGTAACAACCCTGAATTTTGGGGCCAATTTAAAATTTTATTTTAAGTAATTTTAATGTGTTTTTGATATTTAAAATAATTTATTTAAAATAGTAATGATTGAAAGTTGATTTAAATCGAAGTTAGAATGAATAATTTAATTTTAGTTATAAAAATAGTTAGAAATAACGCGGTAGTTGAAAAGTCAAACTTGAACTTTGACTGACTGTACAGGATGCAAAATTTAACGGATTTTAGTGAAACCAAAAATATTTGAATCTATTTAAAAATACCTTTCTAACGAATCTGAAAATTTGAAATTTCATAGCGGGAACCAAAAGTTATGCCCAGTTTAAAATTTAGAAAGGTCGCTATGAAATCTATAAAGGTCAAAAATGCTACTTTTTGTATATGAAGGAATTTGGACTCGAAACCACTTCCATCGAGTTCAGAATGATGTTTCTACATTGGAAAACAGTAAACACTTATATATTTCGAGTTTCGGAAATTATTAGTATAAAAATGTATTTTTAATATTAAATATATACGCCTTGAAAATAGCCATTTTTCAAACGACCTCTGTTTTCGACGAAACCACTATTGTTGGATTCGGAATGTCAAAATATAGTTAAGTTTAATTCTTCATAATTTTTAGAATTAATTTGTGGTCGTGGCAAAAAGATTTCAGTTTTGTCAATTTCGGCCAATTTTAATCGACTTGAAAATAATCATTTTTCAAATAGGCTCAGAATTCAATGAAAATAATTTTGTTGGATTCGTATCGTCAAAACGTAGCTAAATATATTTTTTGGGAATTTTTGAAGTTAATTTGTGGCCCTGGTGAATTTATTTGTACGGTTGAATTATAAATAAAGGACTTAAATTTTAAATCTGAAAAACGGAGACCAAGATGACCATTTGGGCTGACGAGACATATCCAGATGAGTTCAGCATGGGGGCTATTAGGTATGAACGACAGTCGTTGGGCTGAAATCAGACAAAGTTGCAAAACGGCCTTTATGGGGAAATTAGGGAATAACATAATATTTTATTATATAAAGGTACGGATGCCGCTCCTTCTTCCCCGATTCATTCACGCACCAGATAACCCATAGTCGCCATACCCTTCCAAACTTCTCTCCTCCTTCTCTCCCAATCCGCAAAGAATTAGACTTAGGTTATGTTGAACTTTTTGAAGCTCTTCTCACTCTCTTTAATCTCCAACAAGTTTCATCCATATTCATCGACCGTAGGCGAAGATTTAGCACCGCTAACCCGCGGCCTTTGCACCCAAACTGCACCTTCCATGTGCCACCATCCATCACCCTATTTTCTGAGCTTGTAGATCTCTCGTAGCCGGTCGTTTTGCCGCAAACCATTCGCAAAACTCTCAACTACAGAGAGAGAAATTTTGATCCAAAGTTTTGAACAAACTAAAAGTATAAGCTTCATTTCAGAATTTTCCACGCTTTTAGATGTGGCAACTGCAGTTGTAAAAAGTTAGTTTCTAATTTATACATATGAACTTCAAATTTAAATCTTTCAGATCCCAAAATCGCCGTGACTTCGAACACGAGATCTGACCGAGTTTGGACCTTCATTTCAGTCCCAAGCAATGTGAGAATTTATTTTTAATTAAATTTAATTAATTTAATTATTATCCTAGCGTTATGTGAAGTTTGAATGGTAAATATCACGCTTACGATACAAATCTATTTTGTTTTGTCATATCTGATGATGGTTGGTATGTGTTTGTGATGGATAGTTTAGATCCGTATGATTATCACCACTTACGTAATCATTTGTGTTGATTTGGATTGATCTAATTTATCAATTCAAAATAATAAGAACATGATTATCACCTCGTATGTAATCACTTGTGTTGATTTGGATTGATCTGATTTATCAATTCAAAATAGTAGAAATATGATTGTCACATTCTTATGTTATCGCTTTTGTATGATTTGAATTAATCAAACTTATCGATTCATAATAAAAGAGACATGGTTTGCCATCGTTATGTTAGTGCTTTTGTTTTACTTGAATTGATCTAGATTATCAATTCAACATAGAAAATAAAGATTTGTCTTTTTATTTGAATTGATCTAGATTATCAATTCAACATAGTAAATAAATTTTACATTTTTCTTTTTATATGATATAAAAAGTAGGATTTTACGACGTGATAAAAATTACATTTTTCTTTGTAATCAACACATGAATTTACCTCTAATGATTAAAATTACATTTTCTATGTAATTAAAATGGGAATTTGTACCGTATGATAAAAATTACAATTTTCTTTGTAATCAAGACATGAATTTACATCATATGATTAAAATTACATTTTTCTACGTAATTAAAATGGGAATTTGTACCGTAAGATTAAAATTACATTTTTCTTTGTAATTAAGACGTGGATTTACACCGTATGATAAAAATTACATTTTTCTATGTAATTTATCTATGAATTTACATCACATAATAGAAATCACATTTTTATATGTAGTTAAAGCATGAATTTGCATTATAGGATAAAAATTACATTTTTACATGTAATTTAGATATGAATGAGAACGGTAAAATAAAATTACATTTTTATATAAAACTTAGAATGAGAGATTTACAATGTAAATTAAAATTACATTTTTATATGTAATTAAAGGATGAGATTTTGCAACGTAAAATAAAAATTACATTTTTATATGTAATTAAGGTATGAATTTGCAACGTAAGATTAAAATTACATTTTTATGTGTAATTACAGTATGAATTTACAATGTAAACTAAAAATTACATTTTTATACAAAACTTAGAATGAGAGATTTACAATGTAAATTAAAATTACATTTGTATATGACGTTAAGAATGAGAGATTACATTGTAGATTAAAATTACATGAAGTCAATAATGAGGATTTACATCAAAATAAAAAAAATTACATTTTTTATAATGTAATAAAGAAGTAGGATTCACATTGAAATAAAAAAAATTAAGTTTTTATTATTATGTAATTTAAGAATAGATTTGCGTTGAAATAAAGAGACAAAACTATAGATTACATTTTTATATACAAACAAAAAGACAAGGTTATAAAATACATTTTTATATGTACTTTATGTACAAATAAAAGGATAAGATTATTAAACTTATTTTTATTTCCATGTTATGTGTAAATAAAATGGCAGAACTAAGGACCGTATTTTTATCTACATTTCACATGTATATAGAGGTTCATATTTTACTATTAGATTTAAAATAATGATTTTTATCATCATTTGAGATGCGGTAAAAAGATTGTATTAAAATTTACATTTTTGTTTTATATTTTTATATTAAACAAAAATGTAGATTTTAAGAAGAGATTTTCATCGTCATGTAAAATTTGAAGAACATTTATGTTAGATTAGAAAGAACATTTATGTTAAAAATTTGAGGAACATTTATGTGAAATTAGCAAGAACACTTATGTTAAAAATTTGAAAGAACATTTATGTCAGATTAAAAAGGGAATTCATTAAAATATTCAAATCAGGATGGAATTGTGCTAACATAAAAATGAATGTTTTTTTAATTGTGTCCTTCAACACAAATAGAACTTAGAAAAATAAACGATCTTTTATTTATGTTCTCTAATGTAATTAAAAAGTAGATTTGACATGTATCAAAATCACATTTTTTATATGTAAGTATAGAAATTGAGAAAGTACCAAGTTTTATTCAAGATTTGAAAAGGGTAAGTTATAGTATCTGAAATCAAGTTATTTTGGAAATATAGAATATTCCAAAGTCAAGATATTTGGAAATGTGAAACATTTTAAAATAATATTTTTAGTAGAACAATTATAATGTTTAGTTAAAATTGTACTTGGACACGAGGTTAGGTCACATTTGTGGTGGAAGTCTGCCCGGACCCGACCGACATATCCAGCAGCCACAAATGTTGGGCCTAATGTGAGAGGTCCAAGTGCGCAAATACAAATTGGGCCAAGACACGAGGTTAAACCCAACTTGTGGGAGAAGTCTGCCCGGAACCGACCGGCCTATCCAGCATCCACAAGTTGTAGGCCTAATGTGAGAGGTTTGGCCCATATTAAAATATAAATGGATAACTTAGAAATTAACGTTATTTTCACACCATTATGTGTTAATAATGAAATGAATATTTTCACCTCCAAGTTTGTTATAAAAGAAAGTTACATTTTAATAAAATAAGATAAGGATTATAGAAGTTTTACATTTTTCTTAATGTAAATATTAGAAAAGTTACATTTTTCTTAATTAAATAAAAGGAAAATAGGAAGTTACATTTTTATATTTAATTGGTGCAATATAGAAACCGACATTTTTCCATGTAAATAAGGATGAAATAGAAATTATATTTTTGTATACAAATAAAAGAGTTTACATTTTTCAATGTAAACAAAAGAATGATTAGGAATTTAATTTTTCCAATGTAAATAGAATATGAAATAAAGGTTACATTTTCAATATAATAATATATTGAAGTATAAGTTTACGTTTCTCAATGTAAATAGTATAGGAATAGGAATTTACATTTTTCAATGTAAATAATAAGATTAGAAATTTACATTTCTAAGGAATAGCTTTTCATTAGAAAAATAACGAAACCAAATATACATTTGGTGTAAATTGAAAAATGGAAGAGGAAAATATACATTGTTATGTTTAGGATGTGTATGTAAAGTAAAAATAGCGATAAATCGTTATAAATTATTAATAACAATATGAAACTGTTTCCAAATTTATATATGCGAGAGTTATTTGGAAAGACCGAGTTATACTCATTCCAAATAATGATACGACGTTCGAAGAATTGAAGATGGCGATTGAAGACCGACGATCTTCACATCGAATGGGTAACTAGTGTTGAGGCCCTGGATTGATTTGCTCCCAAGACGGGGCTAAGATGGTAGTTGTCCGGACGTATTGCTGATTTGTACGGATTTGGCTTTCGCTCAGTGTAACAACCCATATTTTGAATAACAAGTGATAACATAAATCAAGGCAGAATTCAATGATAAAATCTGAATCAAGGGAAACGGGCTGTGCCATTGCGTTCGTCTCGGAAAAATACGCGAAATAGAGTCCGAGTTTTCGAAAATCGGAGTCCGTATGACCCAGTTAAGGCCCATGGAAATTTTCAGAAAATTTAAATTTAAAAACAGATTTCAAATTCTGCTGGGCAGGTAGGCGGGAAAAGATCCCGCCACCCCCCAAGTGACTGGGGAGTCGACTTGGGAGTCGACACACCCCAGGCTGTGTCGACTGCCCAGTCGACACCCCTGTCGACTTGGGTGGTCGGCCAGTCTGGCCTGGGTGCACCTGACTTGTTTCTCAAGACATGCTTGGAGGCTAGTGACGTGAATTGATGGCCCAGATCTGAATTAGGGTTAATCCTATGGTCTAAACTAACCTAATCTTCTATAAAAGGACCCTAATACCTAGCCTAAATCATCATAAATCATTCCTACAACTAAACTATGCCAAAATGTTTAATCATGGCCTCCACCCTCTTTTCATAGCCTCCATCTTCATTCATATGAGAGTTCCTAAGCTTGTTTGAGAGTTTCTAAGGCCAAAGTTCAATCTTTCTTCATCAAAGCAAGGATCTTCTTCTAATTTCTCAAGGGTTTTCATTGAAGCTTGCTATTTGGGGGTCTTTAGAGTTGCTAGTGGCTTCGTCTCAATCTTATTTATATTTTATAAGTCTTCATAGCATTGTAAGCCCTATACTACTCTTAGATTCTAACTATGAAGTTAAATATGACATGTTGCAAGTTTGAGTTTGGGCCTAAGTTTGATATGTGCTTTGATCCTATCATGTTATGCATAAATTTATTCTATGCATGTTTGTAAAGCTATCACCTTTACCTTATGCATAGAAAGCTATGAGCTTTGATTGGAAATGTTGCATAAAGCAACATAGAAACTCTCATAAACCTTGTGTTATCTTGCATATGATGTTATATGCGAATCACTAGCCACCATCCTATGTCATTTATGATCATGTTTCACCTATTTGCCAAAGTTTGATATCATGCATATTTTGAGGCTTATAATCTAATATGCAAGTTTATGGTCTACCTTATGCTATCTTGCATATGATGTTATATGCGAATCACTTGCTATCATCCTATGTCATTTATGACCATGTTTCATCTATTTTGCTAAAGTTGATATCATGCATGTTTTGAGGCCTATGATGTAATATGCAAGTTTATGAATACATTTGCCTCATATGCCACCATGTTTAACTTGTGGCCCAAAACCTTATTAATTATATCATGCTTCTAAGTTTCCCCTTTTGAGATCTATTTGCGTTTATGCGAACTTACATGCGATGGGGTTACGTTATGGGTAAACTAAAATGACATAAAAACATGACTTTAAAAGATGACATGAAATATGACATGTGGTTATGCTTGAAACATGAACATGACTTCTAGAAAACATGAGAATGGCCAACTCGAGGTTGGGTTGAGTTTGTAGCATAAATCTACCCGGAATCGACCGGCTTAACTAGTGGCTACAAGCAATAGGACCCAATGTAGGTAGTTGGTCATGTCACACTTGAAACCCGAGGTTAGACCAAGTTGTGGTGTAAAGCTACCCGGACCCGCCCGGCTTAACTAGTAACCACAACAAGGTCTAATGTGAGAGATTGGGTGCATTAAATTAATTAATGCCACATGATAGGGTTAAGTCATGGACCACTTGAATACTTAACCAATTAAACACGATGGGTTGAAGCGGTTAAGTCATGAACCTTGGGTACACTTAACCAACTTGATTGGGTAGGGTTAACCACATTTAACCCGTTGGAAACCCTAGTTACATGGTCCTTTTCACCGTAACCCTCTTGATTGTATCATGATACCCTAGGGACTAGGCTAGGGTGGGGCACGATTACTGGGCTGACATGTAAGCGACCAAAACGACGGCTGAGTAGGTGCGCCGGTGTAGGTTCAGGCGGACTATGGTCGTGCACATAGTCCGGAGTTGAAAAAGCAGACACGGGCACCGGTAGGTTTAGACTGTGCGTGCTTGATTTGTGTCCGTGGTTGGCACCCTAGGGCTTGATACACCCTAGGGTGGACCTAGCACAGTTTGACTACACTTCGTGAATGGGCCGTATGACACCGACACTTGACGAGATAGGCTTTTAGGGAGCCGATCGACTAGACCGTGTTGTTGGACCTTGATCTAGGTCATCTCAGGATATTGGGCCAAGAATGAGCCAAGGGATCTTTTCTTGTTGATACTTGACATAGATTACTAGTACACACTTGGTGCAACTTAACCTTGTACATGCGATGCCACACTTGATCTGTCTCTGCACCATGCCAGTTATCACCCCATGCTTCATCTCTGCTTTACATGTCCAGTTAACTTTATTAGTTTTTATACTAATGGTAGATAAGACTTACCAGTCTTTTTGACTGACCCATTTTCTTTCGCCTCTTTTCTTCCGTTCCCCCCCCCCGGTTTGCAGGGTGGGAACACTGGTACCTAGCTGGATCTTTAGCTGCTTTTCTGGATAGCTCATGTATGGTTCGGACTTGAGCATGCTATGGCTTTATTCTACTTTGGGGATAGTTACTTTATGATTTTCTTTCCAGTTTTCAGTTGATGTTTCTAGACTATGTTTTGTGGAAAATAATGACCAAGTACTTTGATGTAACTTGACTATGGTTTTGAAATGTTAGTTTTATCCGCTGCTTTATTTACTCTGTTTTTACTTATATGTTCTGTCTTGTGATGTCTGCCTGCATGTTTACCTTGTCCAACACCCCTCCAAAGCTAGTGTACTTGCAAGAGTGACCCTGGCGGAGGTGGGGTGTTACACTCAGACCCAGAGCATAAGCTTATAAATGGAATGTGTGTCTGACATTGTACTCCTTTATATTGTATTTATTGATTTTCTGTCGAATGTATGAATGTTTGGTGGCGGAGAATTTATTCTCTTGCTTAACACCCTTTCATATGTTTCGGCAAAGGATTGGTAGTGTGATATGGAGTGACGATGTGGCATGCTAAGATGCATATGATCAAGGCTTTGTTGAAAAGCAGGCCTTGTGGGATGACCAAAGCATAGCCTGTTTAGGCATAGCTTTGTGTATAGCGTGACTTCGCGAGCCTCACACACCGGCGGAGTCTAAAACGGGAGAAGGGAACGCAGGGAGGGAAGCATGTTTCTTTCTAGCTAGAAGTGGTGTTAGGGCTTTAACACGGCCCGGAATTTTACTTATGTGGATGATGGAATGAGGCGCCTCAGATGATAGGTCCTATAGGACCGGGAAACATGTGTTCAGGAATAACTAATCCGCAACTCGTATGGTGGACCGACCCTACAGCTATCCAAGGGTTCACTGCGGGGGATCCTAAGACATTAGCTAGAGTGTCTCGAATCGGTAAGGAGCTCCTCCCAAGCCTTGACTCATGATGGAAACCCAATTTCCAATACGACCTCATGCGGTTTTGATTGTATTACTAGTATGGAAGCATAGTATTATGGTATCTATGTGTCCTAGGATTGATACATTATGATTGAACTGTTTTTGAAAACATATATACACTAATAATAATATCAAATTCGTTTTTATTGTATCAAGCATTTTTGACCATTATAAGGTAAAACCCTATCCTCCGGTTTGCGTTGCATTGTGTGATGGGACTTGGGTCTTATGATGGTTTCATTTTTCTAAAAAGCATTGCGTTGTTTTAACGATTTACTTTAGTTTATGCACCGGCAATCCATTGGAGTAAACCCGTTCCGCGTTAGCGGCGTGGTCCTTGGATTTGCCTTATTACTATTAGTTAAATTAGTTAAGAATTCTCACACCAGTCCCATGACTGACCCGTTGTTTGTTTCCACCTTTACAAACTCGGGTGCCCTCTTTCCACACGGGCAGTCGAGTAGTTTGTCTACAGTTTCTTACCTCGAGCAGGATTCTGGATTGAAGCCTAAAGCTGTGTCCAGAGCATAGTTGTCTTCCGCTGCCTTAGTTATGTTATTTCCACTACAATGTATTAAAATAATGTAAAATTATCTTCCGCTGTAATTATTAGTTAATGTACTCTGATTTTCTGTACTCTGATGTAACATTTATTATTGATGTTATAAAAGTCTGCTGTTGTTGTTCTAATGTATTGTATTCCCAAAGTTAAAGTATTCGTGGATTTCCAACCTTTGGGTCAGACTTGTGTGGTTTATGGTCGATCCAAAGAGCGGGAATTTATGGGTCTTTACAACTCATTTTCTTTCAGACCTAGTAAGCAATTAATATGTCTCCCTAGAGCAGTTTTACTTAAACTATGGTCATTTCTTGGAAACTTTCCTAAGGTTAAAAGCTTTGAGTATTCAACGATGCCCTCGTTTTTCCTAATAAAATTTCCCATCATAGACCACTTCGTCTAAAGCAATCCTGCTCATTCTACTAATAGTAACTGATTAGTTCTACAAGCAAGAAAACATTGTATATTCTATCATCTAAAAAACCAGGACGTTTGATGTCATTTGTCATAAAATAATTTCTAGATTCCTATTACGAATCTGTGCTGTTTGAGATCGATAAACCTTTTAGATCTTATTAACAAAAGAAATAATAATTTGGATTATATCAGTTCAACTCCAATTTAAAGTCCCAAAGAAATTCCAAGAATTGTCGGTATAGTTCATTCAACCTTCGACTCTCCTTTCAAGGTTCATTAGTATTGAGCCAGTCAAATGCCCTTATATGATTTTCTCCACATTTGTATGCCCCCGTGTTACATCACCAAGTCAAGATTTTTCATATTCAAATGTAACTAATGTGCCTCCTTCTTAAAGGGTTTCTTTGTATTATTCGTGAACTATTGCTCTTAGATAAACAAACTTGGCTTAACTAATCTTATAAATAAGGAATCGACATGAACAATTAAATTTTATCACGTTTTTTTGGATTGTGTTTAATTAGACATAAATTTTCGCAAAATGTTAATCATTGTGGATGTTTATTGATAATGCCGCTATGTAAAAAGAACCAATACAAATAGGATAGATTCAGAATGTTGGTATTGCATTGGTTAAGATTATAAATCTTTTTGGTTTTCACCTATTATAGAGTATTTAAGTACTTCAAGTACTTGGAAAGGCACTTTCAAGCAATCGAATATCCAATAACTTTTTACCAAGATCTGATTATGAGTTATTAAATAGTAAGCTGAACTAAAGCTTATCGTTTTAGATATGGTAGTACCTAAAAGTCCTAACAAATCCCTAATTAGAAATATCAGATTCTACTCTTTTACCAGGATGTTATATTTCAAACCATTAATTGGACATAGCCTAACTCAAGAATAATTAAAAGATGACAAAAATATCAGAGCCTTATTTTGATTCAATAATCTGCCAATAGTTGCTTGGAGCTGAATAATTATTGAAATCTTCATCTTCAGGGAAAAATAATAATTTTTGTGCAATCTAATTCATTATCGAGGATCAATGCTAAATCTATCGTATCATACATTTTTCTACATATGAAAGACTTGACTTTACTAATTGATTTTTTATGAAATTTTGAATTAGACCGTTCGTCTTTACCTTAATAAGAAAAGCATTAAATTCTTCTGAAGAATCCTTTTGCTTGGTCCCATTCAATATTAAGCAAGTCCAACAAACTAAATACTCATGTGAAAAATTATAGTAATTGAGTTCCCATTTACATAAAGGATGTAACTGAAAATTCTAAGTTAGATGTCATCTTTATGCTGCAAGACATCCCCATTAATACAAGGACCGAATAATTTATGCCTTAATTGATCATTAATAATAGAGAATTCAGAGATATATCTTTCTCCAAAAGAAAAGGAACAAAAATCAATTTAACCATGATCTTGTGGAGTGAAAAAACACTAATTGGATCAGCATGGACTGCTTGATAGTAGCCATAAATTACTCGTTTATGATAATAGATGAACATTACTATGTATTTTTGGGTGTGAGGTAGACCTTGATACTCCAGTGCATTTCCCCTTCCAATTTAGAATAAATATGTCTTCCAACCTTCGGTTTAAGATGAAAAATAAACATTCCAACACGAATCTCAGAAATAACTTGTTCATATTCCACAAATTGATGATTCTGAACTAAAATAAAACTTTTGGGAGGAATATTCACATTATGTACAATATTCCATCTATCAACAGTTATATATAAGTCTACAGAACATAAAAAAGCAGTAATCCCATAATGGGTACATTTGGGACGAACCAAATACTCATGAACTTTTTTCTATTAGAAGGAGCTCGTACATATTCTTCAACACCACTCGTGAATATTGCACCTATATGAAATGTTCATGGTGTTAGTTGATTCATTGGTTCCCTAATTGGTTATCTTGTAATAATACCTATAGCTTCCCCTAATTCAACTAGATCACTGTAAGTGGAACTTCTATTGTAACATAGTTGACAAATCCAAGATGTATTCCTACAAGTAAAGGGATTCAAATATATACTTGTTGTGCTCAAAAAGTTATGAATCAATTGACAAGTCCAATCCTAATATCTTTATTTGGAGTGGTAATGCAATGTCTCTCTCTCTCTCTCCATATATGTAATAACCCGGAAAATCTGAGCCAGTTTAAAATTTTTATTTTGGCAATTTTATCGAATGTTGAATATTTAAAATAGATTATTTTAAATAATATCGACAAAAATTTATTTTGAATATAGAATTTGAACGTATATATTATATACGTCGTCGTTAGAATATAAATATTTATATATAATTATAAATAGAATTGAAAATGGCGCGGTAGTTCGATAATTCGATTTCAAACTTCAATTGAATGCACCGGGTGCAAAACAATCAGGATTTTAGTGAAACCAAAAACATTAGGATCTAATTGATAATATCTTTCCAACGAATCCGAAAAATTGAAATTTCATAGCGGGAATCAAAAGATATGTCCAGTTGAAAATTCTGAATAGTCGCTATGGAATTCAGGCCCTTAAAAATAGACATTTTGCAAATGACCTCGGATTTCGACGAAACCACTTTTGTTGGGTCCGCAGTGTCAAGTTATTGCTAGATTCCAAATTTCATAATTTTTCGAATCAATATGTGAGCGTGGCAAAGGAAAACGCGTTTGACCAATTTCAGTTAATTTTAATCGATTGGAAATTGGCCATTTTTCTAACGGTCTCAGAATTCGACGAAACTAGTTTTGTTAGGACTGTATCGTCAATATGAAGCTAGAAAATATTTTTTTGGAATTTTTCAAGTTCGTATGTGACCCCGGTAAATTAAAATGCGCGTTTAAATTCAATATATAGAGTTATATGTTGATTTTGATGAAAACTGATCGAAACAGCCGAATCAGCATACGGTACATATCCCATTGTGTTCAGAATGGGGGTAAAACGTTATAGACGACAAGCGGTGGGCCTCATTTCGAGGTCGTATGTGAAAGTCAACTTTTTGCAAAATAAAATAATAAAAATAAAAATAAAAAACCCCTCTTCCTTTATCTCTGGCCCCCCCTCTTATCTTTCAAAATCGATTTTTGACAGAAAAAAAAAGAAGAAAGGAGGAGCAGCAGCCGCCGCCGCGACCAGGGAGCCGCCACCCTCCCCGAGACCACCGCACGCCTCCCCTCCTCATCTTCTTCCTCGCGACAGCCACCCCTCGCCGGACCTCCACCGTACCCTCCCAACTCCGGCGCCCCCTTTAATCTTCGCCTCCAGCTCTCCTCCTTCTCCTCCCCTCTTCCAATTTAGCCGCACGACCCACGAACCCTAAAACCGACACCGCCTGCCCCCCTGACCCACCAGCGATGACGTCGGACCCCCCCTCGAACGACCTCAGGCGTAGCGCCGTTTCCCCCTCCCCCCCCATTTTGTCTCCGACGAGTAACACCCTGTACAGCGAGGAAGGTAATCAATTTATTTAAATTACTTAGTTATTAATTTAATTTGTTTAGTTAGCGAGGTTAAGATCTGATTTTAAAGTTATATAAATTAGTTGTGAAAAAAATATGATTTTTATATAAGGAAGAGGTAGAAAGATTTTTATTCAATTAAAAATATGATTTTTATATAAGGAAGGGGTAGAAAAGATTTTTATTCAATTAAAAATATGATTTTTATATTTTTAAAGTATTAAAAATATAATCTTTACTATATAGATGATGTAAAAATATGATTTTTGTTTAGGTAGAGAATTAAAAATATAATTTTTTACATGATAGAAATATTAAAAATAGCATCTTTATATGTGTAGCAAAATAAAGATTGATTTTGAAAAGACGATATTTTTAAATATGAAAAGACGATATTTTGAGATGAGTAGTGAAGTAAAAATATGATTTTTACTTCGAGAAAAATATAATTTTTATATTATAGAAATGCGAAATCTATATTATAGAAAGGCGAAATCTATATTTTTGAAAAGGCGAAATCTATATTTTTGAAAAGGCGAAATCTATATTATTGAAAAAGGCGAAATCTTTATATGGTGAAGAGTGAAGAGAAAATATATATTGAATAGCAAAGTAAAAATTCGATTTTTATATATTGAATAGCAAAGTAAAAATTCGATTTTTATATATTGAATAGCAAAGTAAAAATTCGATTTTTATATATTGAATAGCAAAGTAAAAATTCGATTTTTATATATTGAATAGCAATGTAAAAATTCGATTTTTATATATTGAATAGCAAAGTAAAAATTCGATTTTTATATATTGAATAGCGAAGTAAAAATTCGATTTTTGCATATGTAGTGGCTACATCAACGAAGATGACAAAAATGCGATAACGATGAAGATTTCTATCAGAAGAAGAGTCAAGATGTTTGGATAGCTATTGGTGAGAATTTCTCACTCTTCAATTTCTTTTCTAGTTATATATATACTAGGATGCAGACGGTGCTTAGTAGCACCCGACACAATCGTCCACAGACCATGGACTTGTTTGTTTGATTGCATAAATTAGTTAGATGATTTGATTTGAATTTGGTTGTTTGGTGATTTTGATTGATGTGTGAATGGCGTGGGCCTTCACTAGACCGGGGATAAGGCTAGGCCTCGTCCCGTTTCTAGTATCGTGCCGTTATGCCGCCGAAATTTTCTAAAATAAGTTAGAAAAATAAAGATAGCATTTTATTTAATAAATGAACTGAATAGAAATTCATATGTTAAAATAAAAATGTTTTATCGTTAAAAATATAAATTTTAACGTGAATATGAATATAGTGAAAGTGAATAAAATAAAATATTCATTTACAAACCGGACGGTTTGTTTATGTACACATATTTGAAGAACATTGATTGGGTCGATAAATTTTACACATCGCCCAACTGCACAAATAAAATCTGTGTTTGATTGTTTGAAACCCCACACGGGTGTTGGGATGAAATTTGAAGTTCACTCATCCTGATTGATTAAATATGTCGATCGATTGATTGACAGGCTGTTATAAGCGTTAGATATCTATATTTGATGCTTATACAGTGTAGTGCACTTTGGTTGATGGTTGATTATTTTTCAATGCTATTATATACGTGTAATGTATGAAAATCCATATAATTAACATTATATGGTGATTGGTTGGGCCTCATTCCCATTTAGAAAATAAAGGATAATATAAAATAAAAGTTCATGTGTTGACTGTACTCATTCGTGAGATTAGTCATGTGTTGAACGTAATATTTTAACAATAAATTTTATATCTTTATCACTATAAAATAAAGGTTCATGTGTTGACTGTACTCATCCGTTGAGATTAGTCATGTGTTGAACGAATATTTTAATAATAAAATTTACATCTTTATCAATATAAAATAAAAGTTCATGTGTTGACTGTACTCATCCGTTGAGATTAGTCATGTGTTGAACGAAATAATTTAACAAAAATAGTCACACGTGGACAGTACTCATTCGTTGAGATTAGTCGTGTGTTGACAAAAATAAATACTCATTTGTTGAAAATAGAAATATTTGAAATAGAATATTTGGAAACAGAAATATTTGAAATAGAATATTTGAAAATAGAAATATATGAAGCCGGGTTGATTAGATTGACGCCATTTTGACGCGAACGATGTTTATATCGATTTATTCATTTTAAAATGAATATGAAAAGTGATTTCGAAATGAATATGAATAGTGATTTCGAAATGAATATGAAAAGTGATTTCGAAATAAATATGAAAAGTGATTTTAAAATCGAATATTTTGAAATGAATTGAATATAAAACGATTTCGAAATGAATTGAATATAAAACGATTTCGAAATGAATTGAATATAAAACGATTTCGAAATGAATTGAATATAAAACGATTTCGAAATGAATTGAATATAAAACCAATTTGAATTGAATCGAATAGAAAACCAATTCGAATTGAATCGAATAGAAAACCAATTTGAATTGAATCGAATAGAAAACCAATTTGAATTGAATCGAATAGAAAACCAATTTGAATTGAATCGAATAGAAAACCAATTTGAATTGAATCGAATAGAAAACCAATTTGAATGGAATCGAATAGAAAACCAATTTGAATTGAATCGAATAGAAAACGACTTTGAAATTGAATTGAATTGAAAACGAATTCAAATTGAATAGAAAGCGAATTGAAATGAATTCAAATTGAATTGAAATTTGAATAGAAATGAATTTTAAAACGAATTTATAAAGAAGAATTCAATTTTGCTTTGGATTGAAATGGAAGTTGAAATTGTTTTTGAAACGAATTCAAAACTATTTATATAATTCGTTTTAAATAGAAATCGACGAAATATATATTATATATATTATATATATAATATAATGGCCTGAATAGAACGCGCCACGGCAGTTCGTGAATTTCGACCATTTATTTCAAACGGACATTACGGGAGATCCGACCGTCGGATTCTCCTAAAACCGGAACCGTTGGGTTCGTATCGAAAAGAGCTTTCTAACGAATATTAGAAATTTGAAATCTAACGGTTGGATTTGGAGTTACGTCCAAATCCAATTTGAAAAAGGTCGTTGTAAGTGCAGTTCGATGGCCATTGTTGGAAATCGACTGTACGGGCCTTGATAAAATTATTAAAAATAGTAATAATTTGTGTAAAATCATAAGAAATGATTTGGGAAAAATTGGGATGAAAAACTCCATATTTGAGAAGATAAAAATAGATTTTTATCAAAATGAACTAGTTTGAACTCAATTTAAAACCCGGGTTTTTATTTTTAAATAAATAAATTAGATTTAAAAAGGGGTTTTAAATAATCGGAATTCCTAATATATTTGATTTGAATTGAACTAGAATTGATTTGTGGGTTTATCGTGAACTGTGTTTTAAATAACACTAGTTCTTTAACCCGATGATAAATAGAATGTGATTTGGGTTTGTCGTGAACTGTGTTTTAAATAACACCTAGTTTTTTTAACCTAGTAAAAGGAGTTTTAACGAATCTGCAATTAGGTTGAAATGTGAACCTATAATCTAAATTATCAAATTTAGAAATGAGCGAGAATGGAGTATCGCCAGTTTTGCTCCAAAGCGATAGTTAAATCTTTAATTAGATTTGAACGTGAAATGGTAATTAATTTTACCGATAACACCATAGTATTAGATATGGAGTATTACCAGTTTTGCTTCATGGGATGAATAGGTTGGGATTGGGAAATAAAATAAATAATTACTTCGTTGTGGTTCGCTAATCTCGACTAGCTTAGAAAACCATAATTTTGGTTTGAAACCATCCAAAGGAAGATTAAAGGATAAATTTTAAAGAATTTATCTTGGATAAAATTAATGGGAACCTTTCCCTAAGAATGTGATTTCGTGAATAAAAAGGATATTCTGCATTGGAATGAGGCGTATGTTGTGTTTGTGTAACATTTGTTTTAAATATACGCGGGTTGTTCGGAAAGGCCGGGTTTATACCCATTCTGAATAACCGATTCGACGATATGTCGAAGATGAAGACGGTGGTCGAAGACCGGAAGTCTTCACATCGTTTGGGTAATTACTGACGATCCTGATTGGGCTGTACACCCAAGAGGATGGAAATAGTTGGTGGTCATCCAGACGTACTTGGAGATGGATGGATATGCGAGGAAAGTACCTCCGGTTTCGTTCAGACCCAGAACGGACTTGTAAATGGATTGTGTGTCTGACATTGGATTTTATTCTGTGTTGATTGATTTCTATTAAATATACATCTGTTTGGCGGCGGAGAATTTATTCTTTTGCTTAACGCCCTTCTCTGAGACGTACGAGCTCAGTGGTTGTATACCAATGGACATCAGTCGTATGGCATGAATTGCCTGTGTGGCACGCTAAGATGCAATTATCAAGGCTTCTGTTGAAAAGCAAAGTCTTGTGGTTGATGATCAAAGCACGGCCTATGTGGCAGCTTTGTGTATAACGTAAATTCGCGAGCCTCACACCTCGGTATGAGTTAAAAACGGGATACGGGCCGTTGGGAGAACACGACGTTTCTTTCTAGCTTTGGTGGTGTCAGTGACTTACCAGCCCTGACATTTATATACTTTTCACCTTTGTGGTTGTTGGAATGAGGCGCCTCGATTATAGGTCTGTAAGGACCGGGAAACGTGTGTTCAGGCATAACTAATCCTCTAACGTAAGTGAGGACCGGCCCAACCGATCCAAGTGGCTGCCCAGAGTGTGTAGTCCTGAGCATTTGCTAGAGTGTCTCAAAAGCGGAGAGAAGCTTGCCCCTTGCCTCGACTCATGACGGAAATCCAATTTCCAATACGTGTATTGCGGTTTTAATTGTAGAACTAGTATGGCGAGATAGTGGGATGGGGCACTCATGACGTCTATGATTTATATTTATGATTGAAATTGTTTTGACACTATACACTTATTATAGTATCAAATGATTTGTTTTAAACATATCAAGCATGTTTGGCTGTTATAAGGTAAAACCCTATCCTCCGGCTTGCGTTGCATTGTGTGATGGGACTTGGGTCTTATAATAGCTTCATTTTTCGGAAAAGCATTGCGTTGTTTATTATATGCACTGGTATTCTTGGGAGGAAACCCATTCCGTGTCATACGGCGTGGTCCCTTGAATTACTCTCTTTTAAAGTAAAGCTTTAAATAACTGTTTTAGTTCTCACACCAGTCACATGACTGACCTGGAGTTTATTGTTTTAACCTAAACTCTGGGTGCCCCTATTTTCCGCACGGGCAGCTAGTAGTTTTGGTTTTGCAGATTTATATTCACAGGATCCTGGTTTGCAGCTGGAATGATATCCGGAAAGCTCTGTATCCGTATATCACCTTCAGTTGTGTTTTATATTATTTTTCCGCTGCTTTGTAAATTATTGTAACCTCTGATATTTATCGAATGTAATTTATTCATTTATACTCTGTATATTCTTGTATTCTGATGGAATTGTTGTAATAACAATGAAATGTTCTTCTGTTTGTGTTCTGATTTGTCTTGTCCTCACAGTAATTCGTTCTTTCTCATCTCTTCGGAGACCGGGGAAGTTCGGGTCGCTACATTATATATATATATATATCTTTATAATAATACAAATACCCAGGTATGGTGAAGCTTTTTTGGATTTCCAGAACAGCCCTTCACCCATCAAAACGCCAAATGCCACAACCGATTAATTTAATGGCAGACATGTCATTTACCGTCCACTACCCCCATAACTCAATTCTGTTTCGTCAACCGGTTCACAAATTTCTGTACTTTTCACCTCGCCGCCTTTCTTCTCTCCGTCATCCACTTCCTTCCCACTTTCGTCGGTTGTCAACTTACTGTCAAACCCTCCAATTTCTCCTAATTTCCCCTATTATTCACCGCTTACTTCTGTAACGACCCAGATTTTTGAATAATTTATTTTAAATATTTAATATTGTTTTAAATATTTAGTTGATAATATAAATGATATTTTATATTGAATTATCAATTTAATATGGCCGTTTATATTTACATTCGAATTTAAATTTCAATATCAGATCATAGAGTTCAAAATAACGTTGTAACATTGGAACAATGGTTAGTACGTTAACATAGCGGTTCGTGATTTAAATTAATGGACCCCGAGATATTTAATTGTGGATAGGCTTGAGATCAAATCGATATCTGTTTAAAAAGAAATAAAAATCTTTCTATATCAAATCGTATTTAATAAAAATCAAATCAAAAAAAAAATCTTTTTAAAATAAAATAAAAGATTTGTTGTGTACTTTAGCCTACACAAATTTAATACCTATGTACGTTTGTCCCCTTCAACTTCTTTATAAAACCGCGACATCTCCTCTTTGTTTCCCCTTTCATTTCCGTTCTGCCAAACAAACTAAATCAAAAGCTTCAGGAAATGGTTTCCCTCTTTACCACCGTAAATTTCTTTTCCTCAATAAAATTCCGTCCATCCCCTTCAGAAGGAAATGGCCTCTTCTCGATTCAAAATCGAAATCGAAATCCTCAGAAGAAAAAAAAAAAAAGAAAAAAAAAAAAGAAGCAAATTCGAAATCGAATTGGCGGCTCGGACTGAAGCTTGATACTGGTGCCAGCGAACTTAGGGTTTTTGGAAATTGAATTTGGCAAGGTCGAAGGTCGACCTGAGGGTATGGGTGAGTTCGCGATAAGGAGAAGCGGCGTTAGTGAAGTGATAGTGGAGTTCGATGTTGGGGCACGTCGAGGTGTTCATTTGGGCTATACGATGAAGCCCAGGTCACCGTTAGGAGAAGTCGACATGGGTTTTGAAGGTGAGTTCAGAAGCGACGTTAGTCGCCAGGAGCTCGACATTTGGGGGTTTTCATTTTGCAAGAGTTTGTTTTCCTGTGTGCTGTCCCTAGTCACGTTGGGTCCTGGCAATAGAGAAGGAGGTCGCAGGGTTCTTATTGCCTGTATCGTGTTCTGTTCGTCCAAGGCAAGAAGAAGACGTGGGAAAGAGGGAGATCAGATCTGTGAAGATGAGGCTGGTATGCGAAGCAGGAAAGAAGAAGGGTTTTAAAATGGTGATTAAGGTAATTTATATTATTAAATAAAATTTTAGTTAACAAGTTAATGACCATTTAAACTTTATCAAATTTGTAACACAAATATATACCTCTTACGATACCAGATTCAAGCAAAACAAAACTTGTCATGTTGAATTCGTGTTGTCGTTACCTGCGAAATGGAAATAAATTGGGATAAATCAAGATAAAATCCCTGATGAGTAAATCTCACTCACCTTTAGAATTATTTTTATTTTATTAAAAATAATTGTTTGCTGCTTGTGTGAATGTTTTCTGGTTGTTTATATATATATTAGTTATTTAGGCTATTATATATATATATTGGGTTGATTGATTGGTTGGATTCCCGCAGTCTCATTAGCGGATGCCCGCGGTTTCATAGCGGATGATTACCCTATACGCCCCACGCTATGATTAGTGGATGACCTTCTATACCGCGATATTCTGCCACGAAGCAGAATGGGTATTATTTATGTGCTAACATCGGTGGATGCAGGAAAACAGGTTGGAGGAATCCAACTGGATTCCTCAAAAATATATTATCTGTTTGTTTATTTGTTGCATATATATTGTTATATATGATGTGTTAGAAAAATAAACAATTGGTTGCTTTGTGTGTTTTATCACTGGGCTTAAGTAATGATATTTAAAAATATCGTAAAAAGGATATTGGAAATTTAAAAAGGGGAAAAATTCTGTTTTTAAATAGAATTTGAATTTTAAATGGAATAAAAATATAAACTTGTTTTGAAAATAAAACAAGAAGTTTCTTTATAAACAAAGTTTATAAATAGTTCTTTTATAACGAAGTTATAAATGAAGTGAATAGAATTATCATTTGATAATTCAGAAATAGAAATACAAGTTTGGATTTGGAATTTGAAAATGAAATTTGAGTATAATATTTGAATTTTAAAAGGGGTTTAAATATTTGAATTTTAAGAAGAGATTGAATATTAGAAATTCAAATAGAAGTTCAAATAGAACTTGAATAGATGAAATTAGAATGCAAAGTAGAATTTGAATTCAAGGAATTAAAATAAAATCTGAAATCAAAGGAATTCGAATAAAGAAATTCGAATAGAGATTTCAATGTAGAAATTCAAAATAGAATTTGAAATATAGTATTTCAAAGAAGAATTCAAATGTGAAATTTGAATAGAGATTGAATGGAATTTAAATATGAAATTTGAATAGAGATTTGAAATGGAAATTCGAGTATTGAATTTTGAATATGGAATTTGAATATTAAAATTCAAAAGGAAAATGGAATTTGAATATAAGAGATTCAAATTGAATTCAAATCGGATTTGATCTATGGGATTTGAATATGAAATTCAAATGGGTTTTAACTATGGAATTTTGAATATAGAATTTAAAAAGGAGTTTGAATATTTGAATTTCAATAAATTTCAAATATAGAAATTGGAATATAGAAAGTCCAAATGAAATTTAAATATAGAGTTTGAATAAAAGAATTCAAATGAATTCGAACATAGAATTTGAATATAGGGAATTCAAAATAGAAATTCAAGTATTGAATTTGAATATCAAATAGAAAAGGAATTGGAATTTGAATTTAGAATTCAAATAAAAGTGAGATTTGAATTTAAATCAAGCAGAGTTAAATGGAGTGAATTCTTTTTAAAGAAGTTTAGAAGTTTAAAAGTTTTTATATATATATATATATAATTAACACGAACTCGCCGCAGCGCTGCAGTTCGTAAAATAGCGATTCGAACTTCAATCGAATATACAGAACTCAATTGAAGTCGAAATTCTTTGAAACAAGAAACGTCAGGACCGGTTTGATAATAGTTTTCTAATGAAAGAGAAAAATCTGAATTTCGTCGTATAGATTTTGAGTTATGTCAAAATCAAATTTTCAGAAAAACAGCGCCAGAACCAATTGAAAACCGTAATGGTGTATTTAAATGAATAAAAGGATTTTTATAAATAAAAATCCGAATTTCCATCTAGACTGGAGATATAAAACAAATATGAACTCCAGTGAAGTAAATGAATTGATTTTTGAAACAGAAATCAGATTTTTGATTATCGAATAGAATTAACTAAATTGAACAGAAATTAGTTAATGAGATTTCGAATGAATATTGGGGTTTTAATAAGTGAATTCGATTTGAAAATTCATATTCGAAATAGAAAAGGAAACTAGAATTGAAATCGAAGTTCGATTGGGTTATGAACGAGTTAAATATTTTGTTCGAACATGTTATGTTCAACAAAGAAGTGAAATAGGCAAAATGACTAATTAAAGAATAAATGGGCGAAACTGAATTCAAATGATTAGATGGTATTGAATTGAATTGAAAACAGGTGAACATGTGTAAGCAGGTTGGATATGAAGTATATGAAGATTTAAATTTATGTGCTCGACAATAAGGTACATGTTTAAATTCATATATGGGTTTTATGCGCCGTATCGGCAAGCCACTTGGCTTTTCCTTTTTCTTTTTGATTGAGGAAGATACCGGGAAGCTATTTGAAATTTCCCGATGCTCCCAATACAGGGGAGGTTATGGCGAATTTTTCCGGAAATTTAAGAAGTTAGAATATTTTTAAGAAATTTGACAATTAGAAATCTATATATCGATATATATGGAATTCGATAAGGAAACGAAATCAAAAATAGCGTAAAGGGCCAAGATATGGTTATTGAAATATTTGGTAAACAAATATTGTTAGAGAAAATGGAGAAGAGATTTAATTAATGAAATATTAATTAAAGGGCCCAGTGATTTGTTTGATATGTTGGATGAACACTTGTTTTTATTCGATAGTTAAATCACAGACTATCGAAGTTTTTGACCATCGTTGTCAATATGGAGAGACCGGTTGGATTATTATCCGAAGAACCACTCCGTATCGGCATAAGCGTTGCGAACCAAGTATGCTAGATATATTGAAGACGGAGTAAAGTGCAAGGGCTTTTCTATTTATAGAAATAGTGCCTTCGGTGTCGTTCAATCCCAGAACGAACGTAAATGGACGAATGTCTGACAGAGTATTTCCAATGATCAAATGGGTTGGTCTGTATGAATATATATGGTTGCAACGGATTTATCCCTTAGCATAATATCCAGAATATTTGTGCAAACTCAACTAGTGATTAACGGATCTGACGATGTGGCATTCAAAGTGAATTGTGTTATCAAGGAATGGTAAGTATTCGTAGCCTCAGGCCTCAACAACCGGGAAAGGACAAAAATCGGGCAGGCAGCATGGCTATGTGGGTCGCACCCATTAGGGTGTATAATCACCTATCTAGAGAAATTCCTTTTGTTCCTAAATCTATCGATTCTGCCCATTCGGGAAACGGTGGTTTGAGTCCAACCGTTGGTGATATACATTCGATACACTCAAGCGAAATGAGTGGTCGGTCATGTGTGGGCCGGGTTGCAAGATGTTCTTGTTGAACCCAGGTGTATTTGCTCTAGAGATACATCATCGGAAGGTGGTCCCATACCTTGTCATGTTGGAAATCCAATCTCCAATAAGCGCCATGCGGTTTTTGATTATATACTATATATGTGGAGCGTGAGATGCAAGCGTTCTGCTATTTGGTTATTTACTTGATGTAGACATTATTATAATATCACTGGATTTTTGTATCAAAGTGTTTTGGGTTATAGTAAGGTAAAAACCGTCCGTGTTTATGTGTGGGCTGGTCTTACTATTACCTTTTCCTTCGAAAAGAGTTTTGAAAGTTAAACAAGTGGTTGGAGTTTACTCACACCAGTCCCATGACTGACCCAGAGTTTATTTTGTTTTGTTTTTCCTAAACTCTTGGGTGCCCAAATTTGTACGGGCAGTCAAGTGTTTCAGGCTTTTACAGATACACTTGGAGGAGCTTGAAGCAGGAGGCTTCAACGTTAGTTATTTAGAGTTACTTCCGCTGGATCAAATGTTATGTGTACTCTGATGATGGTATGTATGTATGTACAAAACAGATTTGTATTTCGAAGTTTATGTTATATAATATATTTTCTTCGTTCCGCTGTGAGTTGTGATCTTCGTTTTTCTTCTATTCTAATATTTCTTTCTTTCTATTTCTCATCCTCTAACTTCTTTCTAATAATGAGTCGTATTTCTGTGTTATTTGAGTTGGACGTGTGGTGTTTTTAGTCAACTCAGATAGCTCGGATTTGCGGGTCGTTTCAGTGGTATCAGAGCTTAGGTTGAGCGAATACCTAGGCTTTGTGGGGTTGTGCTCATTAGAGATAGGGTCAGCAGTGCCCTAGAATGAGTTGAGTGTATAGATACGAGAGAGCGTATTTGTAAGTTGATATAAAAATTTGTTTTATATTGTGTTGACTAGTCTGTGAGTGGTTTATGAATTCTGGTCGAATCGTGGGACGCCACGAAGTCGATAGGAATTTCTAAACACTTGAACAGAAAATACGACATGATATTGTTTTAAAGTGGGTAAATGAAATAATTTTACCCAAAATTTCTATTTTGATATAGAAAGAATAATTTTCTAGAATTATTATTATATGGATGGGTTGGATGTTGATTTTATAATCAAATGAGATTATAAAATTTGAAGGGTTATTTATAACCAAATAGAATTTGTATAGGAATTAAATATACAAATGAGATGAATTAGAATTAAATTCAAACCAGGATTAAGAATTCAAAATCCTGGGAAGTTGAAAATATTTTTCAAAGTATATTAAAATGATATAGATTTGTTTTAAAGGATTTGAAAGAAATCATGGATTTTGAAATAATAAGGCACTGAACTCACTTCAGTGGCTGGGAAATTATTCTGATGATGATTGCAACATCATCAGTGTTCATTTCCGAGTTTCTAAGTGATAGGTTGCTACCTTAGAAAGTTTTGATGGAAATTTGTTTGAAAGAAAGCAAGTAGTTTGAAAATTCAAATGTTTTGAATTTGAAATGGAAATAAATATACATGTATATATTTAAGTGATTTCAAAGGAATTTGAAAAGAAAACCCAGGGATTTGGATTCTGGGATTGAAAATTTAACTTAAACTAGTTAAATGGATTGATCGTAGATCATTCGAATCAAATGTGTGAAGACCAAAAGTTTTGGTTGGAGTTAATTTGTTGAAATATGAGGAGTTGAGTTTCAACATAAGTAAGATGTTGAAAAGTAATAGATTTGTACCCTTTTTCCTACCTTAGCAATTTCGAGGACGAAATTATTTTAAGGGGGGAAGAATGTAACGACCCAGATTTTTGAATAATTTATTTTAAATATTTAATATTGTTTTAAATATTTAGTTGATAATATAAATGATATTTTATATTGAATTATCAATTTAATATGGCCGTTTATATTTACATTCGAATTTAAATTTCAATATCAGATCATAGAGTTCAAAATAACGTTGTAACATTGGAACAATGGTTAGTACGTTAACATAGCGGTTCGTGATTTAAATTAATGGACCCCGAGATATTTAATTGTGGATAGGCTTGAGATCAAATCGATATCTGTTTAAAAAGAAATAAAAATCTTTCTATATCAAATCGTATTTAATAAAAATCAAATCAAAAAAAAAATCTTTTTAAAATAAAATAAAAGATTTGTTGTGTACTTTAGCCTACACAAATTTAATACCTATGTACGTTTGTCCCCTTCAACTTCTTTATAAAACCGCGACATCTCCTCTTTGTTTCCCCTTTCATTTCCGTTCTGCCAAACAAACTAAATCAAAAGCTTCAGGAAATGGTTTCCCTCTTTACCACCGTAAATTTCTTTTCCTCAATAAAATTCCGTCCATCCCCTTCAGAAGAAAATGGCCTCTTCTCGATTCAAAATCGAAATCGAAATCCTCAGAAGAAAAAAAAAAAAAGAAAAAAAAAAAGAAGCAAATTCGAAATCGAATTGGCGGCTCGGACTGAAGCTTGATACTGGTGCCAGCGAACTTAGGGTTTTTGGAAATTGAATTTGGCAAGGTCGAAGGTCGACCTGAGGGTATGGGTGAGTTCGCGATAAGGAGAAGCGGCGTTAGTGAAGTGATAGTGGAGTTCGATGTTGGGGCACGTCGAGGTGTTCATTTGGGCTATACGATGAAGCCCAGGTCACCGTTAGGAGAAGTCGACATGGGTTTTGAAGGTGAGTTCAGAAGCGACGTTAGTCGCCAGGAGCTCGACATTTGGGGGTTTTCATTTTGCAAGATTTTGTTTTCCTGTGTGCTGTCCCTAGTCACGTTGGGTCCTGGCAATAGAGAAGGAGGTCGCAGGGTTCTTATTGCCTGTATCGTGTTCTGTTCGTCCAAGGCAAGAAGAAGACGTGGGAAAGAGGGAGATCAGATCTGTGAAGATGAGGCTGGTATGCGAAGCAGGAAAGAAGAAGGGTTTTAAAATGGTGATTAAGGTAATTTATATTATTAAATAAAATTTTAGTTAACAAGTTAATGACCATTTAAACTTTATCAAATTTGTAACACAAATATATACCTCTTACGATACCAGATTCAAGCAAAACAAAACTTGTCATGTTGAATTCGTGTTGTCGTTACCTGCGAAATGGAAATAAATTGGGATAAATCAAGATAAAATCCCTGGTGAGTAAATCTCACTCACCTTTAGAATTATTTTTATTTTATTAAAAATAATTGTTTGCTGCTTGTGTGAATGTTTTCTGGTTGTTTATATATATATTAGTTATTTAGGCTATTATATATATATATTGGGTTGATTGATTGGTTGGATTCCCGCAGTCTCATTAGCGGATGCCCGCGGTTTCATAGCGGATGATTACCCTATACGCCCCACGCTATGATTAGTGGATGACCTTCTATACCGCGATATTCTGCCACGAAGCAGAATGGGTATTATTTATGTGCTAACATCTGTGGATGCAGGAAAACAGGTTGGAGGAATCCAACTGGATTCCTCAAAAATATATTATCTGTTTGTTTATTTGTTGCATATATATTGTTATATATGATGTGTTAGAAAAATAAACAATTGGTTGCTTTGTGTGTTTTATCACTGGGCTTAAGTAATGATATTTAAAAATATCGTAAAAAGGATATTGGAAATTTAAAAAGGGGAAAAATTCTGTTTTTAAATAGAATTTGAATTTTAAATGGAATAAAAATATAAACTTGTTTTGAAAATAAAACAAGAAGTTTCTTTATAAACAAAGTTTATAAATAGTTCTTTTATAACGAAGTTATAAATGAAGTGAATAGAATTATCATTTGATAATTCAGAAATAGAAATACAAGTTTGGATTTGGAATTTGAAAATGAAATTTGAGTATAATATTTGAATTTTAAAAGGGGTTTAAATATTTGAATTTTAAGAAGAGATTGAATATTAGAAATTCAAATAGAAGTTCAAATAGAACTTGAATAGATGAAATTAGAATGCAAAGTAGAATTTGAATTCAAGGAATTAAAATAAAATCTGAAATCAAAGGAATTCGAATAAAGAAATTCGAATAGAGATTTCAATGTAGAAATTCAAAATAGAATTTGAAATATAGTATTTCAAAGAAGAATTCAAATGTGAAATTTGAATAGAGATTGAATGGAATTTAAATATGAAATTTGAATAGAGATTTGAAATGGAAATTCGAGTATTGAATTTTGAATATGGAATTTGAATATTAAAATTCAAAAGGAAAATGGAATTTGAATATAAGAGATTCAAATTGAATTCAAATCGGATTTGATCTATGGGATTTGAATATGAAATTCAAATGGGTTTTAACTATGGAATTTTGAATATAGAATTTAAAAAGGAGTTTGAATATTTGAATTTCAATAAATTTCAAATATAGAAATTGGAATATAGAAAGTCCAAATGAAATTTAAATATAGAGTTTGAATAAAAGAATTCAAATGAATTCGAACATAGAATTTGAATATAGGGAATTCAAAATAGAAATTCAAGTATTGAATTTGAATAACAAATAGAAAAGGAATTGGAATTTGAATTTAGAATTCAAATAAAAGTGAGATTTGAATTTAAATCAAGCAGAGTTAAATGGAGTGAATTCTTTTTAAAGAAGTTTAGAAGTTTAAAAGTTTATATATATATATATATATAATTAACACGAACTCGCCGCAGCGCTGCAGTTCGTAAAATAGCGATTCGAACTTCAATCGAATATACAGAACTCAATTGAAGTCGAAATTCTTTGAAACAAGAAACGTCAGGACCGGTTTGATAATAGTTTTCTAATGAAAGAGAAAAATCTGAATTTCGTCGTATAGATTTTGAGTTATGTCAAAATCAAATTTTCAGAAAAACAGCGCCAGAACCAATTGAAAACCGTAATGGTGTATTTAAATGAATAAAAGGATTTTTATAAATAAAAATCCGAATTTCCATCTAGACTGGAGATATAAAACAAATATGAACTCCAGTGAAGTAAATGAATTGATTTTTGAAACAGAAATCAGATTTTTGATTATCGAATAGAATTAACTAAATTGAACAGAAATTAGTTAATGAGATTTCGAATGAATATTGGGGTTTTAATAAGTGAATTCGATTTGAAAATTCATATTCGAAATAGAAAAGGAAACTAGAATTGAAATCGAAGTTCGATTGGGTTATGAACGAGTTAAATATTTTGTTCGAACATGTTATGTTCAACAAAGAAGTGAAATAGGCAAAATGACTAATTAAAGAATAAATGGGCGAAACTGAATTCAAACGATTAGATGGTATTGAATTGAATTGAAAACAGGTGAACATGTGTAAGCAGGTTGGATATGAAGTATATGAAGATTTAAATTTATGTGCTCGACAATAAGGTACATGTTTAAATTCATATATGGGTTTTATGCGCCGTATCGGCAAGCCACTTGGCTTTTCCTTTTTCTTTTTGATTGAGGAAGATACCGGGAAGCTATTTGAAATTTCCCGATGCTCCCAATACAGGGGAGGTTATGGCGAATTTTTCCGGAAATTTAAGAAGTTAGAATATTTTTAAGAAATTTGACAATTAGAAATCTATATATCGATATATATGGAATTCGATAAGGAAACGAAATCAAAAATAGCGTAAAGGGCCAAGATATGGTTATTGAAATATTTGGTAAACAAATATTGTTAGAGAAAATGGAGAAGAGATTTAATTAATGAAATATTAATTAAAGGGCCCAGTGATTTGTTTGATATGTTGGATGAACACTTGTTTTTATTCGATAGTTAAATCACAGACTATCGAAGTTTTTGACCATCGTTGTCAATATGGAGAGACCGGTTGGATTATTATCCGAAGAACCACTCCGTATCGGCATAAGCGTTGCGAACCAAGTATGCTGGATATATTGAAGACGGAGTAAAGTGCAAGGGCTTTTCTATTTATAGAAATAGTGCCTTCGGTGTCGTTCAATCCCAGAACGAACGTAAATGGACGAATGTCTGACAGAGTATTTCCAATGATCAAATGGGTTGGTCTGTATGAATATATATGGTTGCAACGGATTTATCCCTTAGCATAATATCCAGAATATTTGTGCAAACTCAACTAGTGATTAACGGATCTGACGATGTGGCATTCAAAGTGAATTGTGTTATCAAGGAATGGTAAGTATTCGTAGCCTCAGGCCTCAACAACCGGGAAAGGACAAAAATCGGGCAGGCAGCATGGCTATGTGGGTCGCACCCATTAGGGTGTATAATCACCTATCTAGAGAAATTCCTTTTGTTCCTAAATCTATCGATTCTGCCCATTCGGGAAACGGTGGTTTGAGTCCAACCGTTGGTGATATACATTCGATACACTCAAGCGAAATGAGTGGTCGGTCATGTGTGGGCCGGGTTGCAAGATGTTCTTGTTGAACCCAGGTGTATTTGCTCTAGAGATACATCATCGGAAGGTGGTCCCATACCTTGTCATGTTGGAAATCCAATCTCCAATAAGCGCCATGCGGTTTTTGATTATATACTATATATGTGGAGCGTGAGATGCAAGCGTTCTGCTATTTGGTTATTTACTTGATGTAGACATTA
Source organism: Allium sativum (assembly GCA_030737875.1). Classification (NCBI taxonomy): domain Eukaryota; kingdom Viridiplantae; phylum Streptophyta; class Magnoliopsida; order Asparagales; family Amaryllidaceae; genus Allium; species Allium sativum. The sequence goes on along the minus strand of CM060926.1, from coordinate 828,559,591 downwards.
TTATAATATCACTGGATTTTTGTATCAAAGTGTTTTGGGTTATAGTAAGGTAAAAACCGTCCGTGTTTATGTGTGGGCTGGTCTTACTATTACCTTTTCCTTCGAAAAGAGTTTTGAAAGTTAAACAAGTGGTTGGAGTTTACTCACACCAGTCCCATGACTGACCCAGAGTTTATTTTGTTTTGTTTTTCCTAAACTCTTGGGTGCCCAAATTTGTACGGGCAGTCAAGTGTTTCAGGCTTTTACAGATACACTTGGAGGAGCTTGAAGCAGGAGGCTTCAACGTTAGTTATTTAGAGTTACTTCCGCTGGATCAAATGTTATGTGTACTCTGATGATGGTATGTATGTATGTACAAAACAGATTTGTATTTCGAAGTTTATGTTATATAATATATTTTCTTCGTTCCGCTGTGAGTTGTGATCTTCGTTTTTCTTCTATTCTAATATTTCTTTCTTTCTATTTCTCATCCTCTAACTTCTTTCTAATAATGAGTCGTATTTCTGTGTTATTTGAGTTGGACGTGTGGTGTTTTTAGTCAACTCAGATAGCTCGGATTTGCGGGTCGTTTCAACTTCCTTCCAACTCTTCCGTCTTCCTTCCTTCCTTTCCTCACACCTTCCATGTCGATTTCCGTCTTCACCCTCTATCCGCCCCATCCTTGCTCAAAACCAACTTCTTCTTTTCACCTCCCGCCAGATCTACATCTCCTCTTCCCTTCTACACGTGGATTAACCGTTAATCTTCCTCGACCGCGACATCTCAGGTGAGATAATTAAACGGTTCCTTTCTTCCTACTTTTTGCTTTAACTTTTGATGTTCTTTGTCACGTTTTTCCAGATCTACCATTCCTCCACCTTTCTGCCACCGGATCAACCTTTGCTCCGCGTTCACGACGCTGTATGAGGTGACTTACGTTGCTCTTTACCATATTATTTTCAGTTTTAATTTCTCAGTGAAAATTTTTAAGCAACATATTATACATATGTTTTAGTCATACTGTTTACTATTTGTTTCACTAACTGTATTGCACTATATTGAAGGTGCATACCTTGGTTATGCTGCTTTCGACAATCATCTGAAAAATTATATGATACCTATTTCATTGTACTGCATTCGTTCTTTCAACTATTACATTTTTTTGCTGATGTGGTCCAACTAAATTTTATTTTATTTGGCTGTTAACTAAAAGCTTTCTGTTTTGATATGTAGTCTGATAATGTTCAATTTTTACGTGTTTGCTTCACTCCATATTTAATTTACTACTCACTTGGTTGATACATGAATTGTTGAAATGCACTTTCATTTTAGTTTATTATTCTGAAATCCGTACGTCAATTTTTAAAAATTTCTCCACCTTTTGTATCAACTAAAGTTAGTATACATTAAAGTAACATAATGAAGCACAGTTTAATTTTTTATGTTCTAATTGCCACAGTAACTCATCTTTATTACCCCTGCCGTCCTGATGTCCTGCGGAACATACACATATGTATTTAAATTAGTGCACATAAAAGTATGTACTTAACTTACTATACATTTTTTTTGGTTTTATAGGACATTAATATCTGTACCACACGGCCCTGAGGAACACACGGATGTGGAAGAGCTGTATCCTGAAATAGTTGGATACGTGAAGGTAAACAGACATGCAACTCTATTTACCAATTATTCATATTTTTTCCTGTCCAACATCCATGTTGTTATTTACTTTGAACAATTTCTGAATATGGTATTCCACATTCTGTACGTTGAAGATTATAATTGATTTGGCTTCAATGATTAATTTTTCTACTGATATTGTGATGTTTATAATACGCTGACCATGCAATGTAACGGATTACTGGCTAACTTTAGTATTTTCTGCTGATGTATGGCTTTCAAATTGGTTTAAATACACTGTTTGTATGTTACTCACTGTCCATCTACTTCTTAGTTGTATGCAATTACATTTTTTTTACTAAATAAATAATATACAAATAACACATTTGATGCTCTTTTTCTTTAAATACACTGTTTGTATGTTACTCACTGACCTTATCTTCTTTTTCTTTAAATTATTATTACTTGCTTATGTTGAAAACTTGGCATAAACGGTATATATTGATAATGATTAATTTAAAACATTAGCTTCCTACATTTTTTTTCATGAAGCTTGAATTTTTTTTACTAGAATAGTGGTTCATAATTTAATTTTTGGACACAGCACAAGTACTTTCTTGGTTGCGTGACAAGGAAATATTATTTACTTAACTTCCACCTGTTATTGATCAACTTAATATTGGTTATCAGTACATTTATGTCGCCGCCTTTTTTTTGGGATGAAAGAGTTGTCCGACTCATAATATTAAATAATAATCGAAGTCCATACAAAGGAATGATGGGGTTAAATTGTTAATCATCACCCTATTGATTTGTAGAATGAAATTTTTATAAGAAGGTAGGCTTTTTCCCTCTTTGCTTTGTTTCATCTTAGAAGCATGCTTCTACATTTCATTTCTCAAAAACATCATCTTTTCATAATTTCATCTTATTCATCTTCTCTACCTTTAAGTTCGTAGAAATAAAATTCTCATTTGTATAACAGAAAAAAAGAAAAAGTAAATAGAAGGAAGGCAAACAACAATCAAAACAAATAATTTTTAAAGCAAGCAACCAAGCATGGAGCTTTCAGGTTCAATTAGGGATAATATGGTCTAAAGGCAGGAAAACAAAGTTTATATATATATATATATATACACATATCAATTTTACAAGTTCAAACATTAAACCAAGTATGGACATGTGCTTTTATGTGTGTTGTTTGTTCATTTGCATTGCATTTTTGTTCTGTCTTTTCAAGTCAACAACAAACCACCCTTGCTGTTTAAAAGAAAAACTTGAAATATATGAGCGAGTCTATGTTTTTAATTCTTCAATCGTGCTTGATATCACATGATTTCATGATTTAAATCCCTGAATGGATCATTTTATTCTTGAGCAACTGTAAAAAAGAAGTTTGAAACCTGGAAGCCTTCAACAACCAGAAGCCTTCTTGAAAGCTTGAAGGCATAAACCCCTTGCAATCAGTAATCAATTTCTCCAAATCCTATTGTTTTTAGATAAAAATCCCAACTGTAAAGTTGTATAAAATCCTCCTATGTTTATTTTAGAAATCATTAGGTGATTCTTAATTGTGTATATTAAGACATATGGTAGAATATAAGTAAGTAGATGGATGTTGGCCGTCAATCATGGTTTCTGCCTCATAAAAAGTACATCGTTTTTTTTAAAAGGAAATGTACTTATATATATATTTTTTACAAGTTCAAACGTTAACCAATTATGGTCATGTGTGCTGTTATGTGTGTTGTTCATTTGCATTGCATTTTTGTTCTGTCTTTTCAAGTCAACAACAAACCACCCTTGCTGTTTAAAAGAAAAATTTGAAATATATGAGCGAGTCTTTGTTTTAAATTCTTGAATCGTGCTTGATATCACATGATTTCATAATTTAAATCCCAGAATGGGTCATTTTATTCTTGAGCAACTGTCAAAAAGAAGTTTGAAACTTGGAAGCCTTCAACAACCAGAAGCCTTCTCTGTTGAAAGCTTGAAAGCATAAACCCCTTGCAATATGTAATCAATTTCTCCAAATCCTATTGTTTTTAGATAAAAATCCCAACTTTATAGTTGTATAAAATCTTCCTGTGTTTATTTTAGAAATCATTAGGTGATTCTTAATTGTGTATATTAAGAGACATGGTAGAATACAAGTAAGTAGATGGATGTTGGTCGTCAATCATGGTTTCTGCCTCATAAAAAGTACATCAGTTTTTTTTAAAATGAAGTACATCCGAAATATATTTATACAATCAGTACAATAAGGGAAAATAGCAGCGGGAGAAAGGGCAGGTTGTTGCTTCATAACAAGTAGCTATTGCTATTGCTATATGATCCTAAATTGGTGTAGCTAATGTTCCATTGAAGTTGCAACATACTGCATTGGTTGTGAATTGTACTTGCATTGATTTAGAATGGGTAAACTTTACAATTATATTAAATATAGTCCAAAGTAGGGAGCAATTCAAATTTAAGTTTTTCTCTGCTATAAAAGTTTTTCTATCATACGTAATAACGAGTTTGTACTTTCAAATTTTGACATCCTTACTTTTTTTGGAGTAATTTTTTACCGTCGTTTCTCTTTCTAGGATCTCATGTTAATACCTTTATAGTCTCATTTTTTGGGGTTTTTTGTACAGCAACATAATCATCTGATTGCTGTTTTTGTAACAGGGAGGAAGATTAGTTTTTGCTTGACTTTATTTTGGGGAAAAAATTTTATAGACTCATTCCGGGATATGCCTACAAACCTGTGTGGAGAAAAGAAGGCATCTATAGCTAGGCTTCAACCTATGGAAGGATGATCAGCCCCATTGATCTTACTTAGTTTCATGTTATTTGACATGGAATCTGTTTATGGACTGCGGTTTGGATGCTATTCGCAACATTTGGGCATGTACTCCTTCGGATAGAATAAAAATATTGTTTGGGCTTGGATCTTGCATTTTCTGTGATGTAGTAGACCATTGAAGGAGCTGCTGCAACAAAATATATGTATTTTTATGTTAAGTATGCTTTTGTCCTTTTTATTGCATGTGTTTCTGAATTTTTCCTAGCCTTATGTTGTAAAACAAATGGGAGTGTGTTTTTTCTCCCTTGGCTTTGCTGTAGGTTTGCTTATAATGTTGTATGTAATCTGTTGGACTCCCATTTGTACATGATATAATTATCTAAGATTTAGTTCATGATATAATTATTCTGTTGGACTTGGACGCCGCACACTATTTCTCATTTTTATACCTTCATCTACCTGCTATATAAACCAAGCTTTTTATACCTCCAACATAACCTTGCCATTGTAATTATTCTTCTTTTTCACATTTGTTGAGTATAAGCCTTATGCTGTAAACCAAGATTTTTCTACGCTGTATTACTGTATTTGTCTACAACTCCTATTTTTATTACCCACCTTACGTGTTCTACAGCAGGTCCGCATGTTTTCTTTATCAAACACTGCCTGACACTCATTCTGCAACGAACACTGCTTTCTACTTTCTTACCACTGTATTTGTTATATACTTATAATTTTCAACCCATTTCGGCACTCATCCAGCTTTACATCCGGGTGTCTATGCACACGTCCAACGGACGTGCCTTCGTACTGGTATATATATATATATATATATATATATATATATATATATATATATATAACACGACCACTAAGTCCCGACTGTTAGAATTTGTACAAACTTTTCTTGTCATCCCATTTTGAGGACTCATAGAAATACCTCAGATAGTACCATAATATTTTCTACATATAATAATGTGACGAACAGCTTCAACAAGTCTATGTGTGAGGTATCCAGCATCTGATGTTTGTATAGCGACATCCACAACTCCTTTTCGAGCTCTTGTAGCATGAAAATATAAATTCTATCAAAGAAAGTCCTTCATGTAAATTGATTTGAATGGGCAGGTCAATCGTTTATCCCTAGAGAACTAACATTAATAGTCTCATACCTACTAATTAACTTAACTATGATGCATCTCCTCGAGCTCCTAAAATGGGGTTAGATGGACTTGATTAGATGGACCAGTCATCCAAAAATTAGGATTCACTTCTTGTCTCAAATATTTACTTGTAGCATACTATATCTCAATGGATTGACATAAATTTTCTGCCTCTTGTACATTTCCATAATGGTGGTGTTTCACAAAATAAAATTTCATCGTTCACCATTTTGAACTAACTAACCCTTAGAAGGTATTATTAAGAGATCATCAACCCCTAATGAAGTAGATGTAATAAGGCTTGCTGTAAACCTTGAGTCTGCACAAGATGTAGAATATGTGATGTGTATATCATTATGAAAAGATCTATTGATCTACTAGCATATCATTTCATAGCAGTTCCATCTATCACTTATTATTGAAGATCAGGTCAGCTTGTTCTGCCGTAAGTACCTACATACTCCACTAAGTCAAATTCGACACTATACCATAAAAGTTATTTTGCCATGGCTTGGGACCTAGTTAAATGGGCAATGGCTAGGCAGAGAGCCGAGCTAAATGTAAATTTGCCTTGGCTCGAAGTTATGGCTAAATTTAAATTAGTGATTGCCCATTGCCGTGGTAAATTTATCTTTAGCCACAACTAACTAAAACTAGAGACCGTTTGGCTCTGGTCCGGTTTAAGTTTCAAAATACAAGAAAACTTCATGTCCTAAACTTTATAATTTAGGTCCCTGTTTTTCAAAAATCATCAAAAAACAACGTATAAATTTACCAAATTTTAAATTTTAATTTAGCACGTAATCATCGTCATATTCACGCAAGAAAACTAAAAAAATGCACGTTCTAACGAATTGCTGCAATTTTTCCGCTGTAATTTTTTCAGAAAATTGCAGACATCGCAACAATTATATCAAAAAGTTACAGAATTTCATGAAATTTTTGCTAATTTGCGTAAAAAATTCAAACCCAAATTGTATACCAATTCAAACATTCAAGTATTGCAGAAAAATCAACAGAAAAATGATAAAATTGCATATAAATGAAAAATATTTCATCTTCGGTAAATTGGTGCAAAAGATGCAACATTTGTAAAATTAACGTACATTTCTATAACTTTTCGCGTAGTAACATAATGTTACACTACATTGTAAAACAATTACAGATATGTGTGCAATTATTTATAATAATTGCACACATTGCCACAACTATTCTTCCGTCTTTCAACATATGCAGTGCACTGTGTGTATAATTACAGAAATGTCTGCACTTATTCACAAAAAGTGTTGATATTTTTGTAAGTTTTTTTGTAAAATCCTTCCATGAATATTTATAATTTTTGAAACTTTTTTTATACAACAACGCAAAAAAGATATGTTGCTACAGTAAAATAGGGACCTAATTTAAATATAAACTTACACAGGAAACTGCGTTACATTAGCTTTGGAATAGGGTTGTCACCCTAATTTCCACTTAAAACTAACTATGGTTTTGAGCTATTGCTAGTTTGATTTTTCCCCAATTTTTTCTAACTGCTTACGACAAAATCCTAAAAGAAAAAAATCAATAAGTAGTTAGCATAGTCTAAAAAATATTCAATAGGAAGTTAACAACCTTTTTAAAAATAGAATTACCCTAAAGAAGCAATATTTAACAATGAACTTTTAATAAATGGGCATAAACAACTCATTTTTTTTTATGCATCACACAGTTTAGAAAATACTCAATACTAGGTACATTATAGTTACAATCAGGGCCCGTTCAATTCCCTAGGCTGCCCTAGGCAAGTAACAGTAGTTCTAGTAAAAATTCTGCCCTAGGCAACTCAAAGCAGCGGATGTAAAAATTTAGAAGCAAAAGAATATCCAAAAAAGAACAGTTGCAACGAATCAAACTGGAGACCTGGGCAAAGGCAAACTTGTACACAACCGCCACACTAAGTTCTACTTTGCAAACTAAAATATAATACTTTTTCTAAATTGTAAATTTGATTAACCATCATTTACCTCCTCCATGTTGCCCTCCATCCGGGGGTTGCCTTAGGCGGCCATCTTACTAGACTTGCCCTAAAACCAGGCCTAATTACAATACTTCATGCATTTCAACAGTGTTACATACCATACAAAGTTTAACAATGTTACATATAGTACAAAGTTTGGCAAAATACTTAAAACACAAAGTTCAACAAGTTTGGCAATCACAAACTTTTGACAATAACAACAAAACATATATCTTACCAATATCTTCACCATCACCATCAGTGATCCCAACATTATATCCTATAAAATGATATGTATGTTAGTTAAGGTACATTTACTTGAACAGATCCGGTTCTAGGGCTAGGCTAGTCAAGCGGTAGCCTAGGGAAACCCCTTGGGCGGATGCAGCAAGGTGGAGGAAAAAATATTAAACCAATATATAAATAAAAACGAATGTTGTATTCCCTGAAATGTGAAGGTCATTTAGCCGAGCGGTTCTGCATGTGCCTCATAATTCAGAGGTCTACAGTTCAAGCTTTGGAGAAGAAAGTTCTGTATTTGTGATATTTTTTAGTTGCAACTTTCTGTTGCTTGGGGAAAATAAAAAAAATGCTCCATCTCGTATGTACAACTTCTTTATGTTGTCTAGGGTAACCCATATTATCAAGTCGGCCCTATGCTTGAATAATGGTTAAACAAGCAGTACATGGCAATGAATGAGTAGACATGACAATATACTTCAACATTAGCCTATGTATTAACTAACTAGTTGAAACGACCCGTGACTACCCCGTAAAGGAAAGCGACGGATAGTTCGAGAACAAGCCACAACAGAACTCATATAAAAGAACGTTTCATTGTATATTACAACAATGCATCAGATTACAAGAATATACAGAGTTTAAATGAATATTACACAGAAATATCAGAGATTTAAATTACATTTAAATACATAGCAGCGGAAAATAATACAATACACAACTAGAAGAAGATATACGGATACAAAGCTTTCCGGATATCGTTCCAGCTGTAAACCAGGATCCTGTGAATATAAATCTGCAAAACCAAAACTACTAGCTGCCCGTGTCAAAATAAGGGCACCCAGAGTTTAGGTTAAAACAATAAACTCCAGGTCAGTCATGTGACTGGTGTGAGAACTAAAACAGTTAATCTTTATTTTTAAAGTTAGGTAAATCAAGGGTCCACGCCGTATAACACGGAACGGGTTTCCTCCCAAGAATACCAGTGCATAAAACAAACAGCGCAATGCTAAATAAAGAAAAATGAAGCTGTTATAAGACCCAGGTCCCATCATACAATGCAACGCAAGCCGGAGGATAGGGTTTTTACCTTATAACAGCCAAAGAATGCCTGATACGTTTAAAACAAATCATTTGATACTATCATAAGTGCATAGTGTGTAAAACAACTTCAAATCATAAGTATCAATCATAGGCGGCATGAATGACCCATACCACTATGTCGCCATAAATAGGTTTACAAATAAAACCGCAAAGTCACGTATTTGGAAATTGGGTTTCCATCTATGAACCGAGGCAAAAGATAGTCCTCAACCGATTCGAGACAATCTAGCCTACCATGTCTCAGGAACAGAGCTCGAGTGTCCCCTGGATCCTCAGGGCCGGTCCACCGTTGTGGATTAAAATGCCTGAACACTACGTCTCCCCGCCCTTTGGGGCGCAAATGAGCCAACGAATGACTCCATCGGACCCGGATCGTCCGATCAAACCGAGGCGCCTCGCAACAGCAACAACCACACAGGTGAAAAGTATATAAATGTCAGGGCTGGTAGGTCACTGACACCACCCTAGCTAGAAAGAAACGCATGCCCTCCCTGACGTCCTCTCCCGTTTTTGGTTCACAACCGGGGTGTGAGGCTCGCGAATTCACGTTACACAAAGCTGTGCCACACAGGCTGTGCTTTGATCATCACCACAAGACTTTGCTTTTCAACAGAAGCCTCGATCAATTGCCACTTAGGCATGCCACACAGGCAATTCACTCCATGCGTTTGATATCCATCAATATATAACCCCTGAGCTCGTACGTCTCAGAGAAGGGCGTTAAGCAAGAGAATAAATTCTCCGCCGCCAAACAGATATATATTTAATAGAGATCAATCACACGGACTAAAATCCAATGTCAGACACACAGTCCATTTACAAGTCCGTTCTGGGGCTGAACGAAACCGGAGGCACCTAGTACCCCGCATATCCATCGATCTCCAAGTACGTCTGGACGATCACCAACTGTTTCCATCTTCTTGGGTGTACAGCCCAATCAAGATCATCAGTAATCACCCAAACGACGTGAAGACTTCTGGTCTTCGACCACCGTCTTCATCTTCGACACCACGTCGAATCAGTTATTCAGAATGGGACAAACCCGGTCTTTCTGAATAACTCGCGTATATATTATAAAAGTGTTACACAAACACAACATACGCCTCATTCCAATTCAGAATATTCTTTTATTCAAATATTCCCATACTTTGGGAAAAGTTCCCATTAATTTTATCCAAGATAAATTCTTTAAATTAATTCTTTAATCTCCTTTGAATATCAATTCAAACTAGTCGGGATTAGCGAACCACACCGAAGTAATCATTTATTTTATTTCCCAATCTCAACCTATTCTTCCCATGAAGTAAAACTGGTAGTACTTCATATCTAACACCACAGTGTTATCGGTAAATTCAATTACCATTTCACGTTCAAATCTAATTAAAGATTTAACTATCGCCTGGAGCAAAACTGGTGATACTCCATTTTCGATCATTTCAATCTAATTAAAGATTCATTAAAACTCCACTTAGTTTTAATCTTCGGCTGGGTTAAAGAATCAGTGTCATTTAAAACACGGTTCACGATAAACCCAAAATCACATTCCATTAATTATCGGGTTAAAGAACGAGTGTTATTTAAAACACTGTTCACGATAAACCCAAAAATCAATATCACTTCAATTCCAATTAAATATCATTCAATTGGTACACTTCATTAAATCTAAATAAAAAGATTTAATCTTTTCACAACTGGGTTCAAGAACAGTGTTAGTGAAGACACCATTCACGACAAACCCAAATCACATTTGATATTCAATACAAGGCTCTGAATAGAAAATATATCGGCTTATATTCAATATCAAATTCTACGATTAACAAATGTCGTATTGAAATAACGATATAAATGTATATCTTTCAAATTCCCATAACAACATCTGTATAATCACGAATTCCAACATCGAAATATTCCGAAGACAATTTCGATTCAAATCCACTCCAATGCAATCATTGGAAATTCTGGTTATTTTCAAAACCCTTTTCAAATTCAATTTATTTATTTAAAAATAAATAGAATTATAATTCTAGTTCAAAACTAGTTCATTTCGATAAAAATCTATTTTTATCTTCTCAATTATGGAGTTTTCATCCCAAATCTTCACAAATCATTTCTTATGATTTTACACAAATTATTACTATTTTTAATAATTTTATCAAGGCCCGTACAGTCGATTTCCATCAATGGCCATCGAACTGCACTTACAGCGACCTTTTTCCAATTTGATTTGGACATAATTCCAAATCCAACCGTTAGATTTCAAATTTCTAATATTCGTTAGAAAGCTCTTTTCGATACGAACCCAACGGTTCCGGTTTTAGGAGGATCCGACGGTCAGATCTCCCGTAATGTCCGTTTGAAATAAATGGTCGAAATTCGCGAACTGCCGCGGCGCGGCGCGTTCTATTCAGGCCATTATATTATATATATAATATATATAATATATATTTCGTCGATTTCTATTTAATTCATTTCGAAATCACTTTCAATTCAATTCATTTCGAAATCGCTTTCAATTCAATTCATTTCGAAATTACTTTCAATTCAATTCATTTCGAAATCACTTTCAATTCAATTCATTTCGAAATCGTTTTCAATTCAATTCACTTTGAAATCACTTTCAATTCAATTCATTTCGAAATCGTTTTCAATTCAATTCATTTCGAAATCGTTTTCAATTCAATTCATTTCGAAATCGTTTTCAATTCAATTCATTTCGAAATCGTTTTCAATTCAATTCACTTTGAAATCACTTTCAATTCAATTCATTTCGAAATCACTTTCAATTCAATTCATTTCGAAATCGTTTTCAATTCAATTCATTTCGAAATCGTTTTCAATTCAATTCATTTCGAAATCGTTTTCAATTCAATTCATTTTGAAATCACTTTCAATTCAATTCATTTCGAAATCGTTTTCAATTCAATTCATTTCGAAATCGTTTTCAATTCAATTCACTTTGAAATCGTTTTCAATTCAATTCATTTCGAAATCACTTTCAATTCAATTCACTTTGAAATCACTTTCAATTCAATTCATTTCGAAATCACTTTCAATTCAATTCATTTCGAAATCGATTAAAATTGATATAAATATCGTTCACGTCAAAATGGCGTCAATCTAATCAACACGGCTTCATAAATTTCTATTTTCAAATATTCTATTTCAAATATTTCTATTTCAAATATTTCTATTTCTAAACTGGAATGAGGCCCAATCAATTACCATATAAAATTAATTATATGGATATTCATACAACACATGTATATAATAGCATTGAAAAATAATCAACCATCAACCAAAGTGCACTACACTGTATAAGCATCCAATAAAGATATCTAACGCTTATAACAGCATGTCAATCAATCGATCGACATATTTAATCAATCAGGATGAGTGAACTTCAAATTTCATCCCAACACCCGTGTGGGGTTTCAAACAATCAAACACAGATTTTATTTGTGCAGTTGGGCGATGTGTAAAATTTATCGACCCAATCAATGTCCTTCAAATAGGTGTACATAAACAAACCGTCTGGTTTGTAAATGAATATTTATTTATTCACATTCACGTTAAAAATTATATTTTTAACGATAAAACATTTTATTTCAACCTATGAATTTCTATTCAATTCATTTACACAATAAAATGATATTTTTATTTTCTAACATATTTTAGAAAATTTCGGCGGCATAACGGCACGATACTAGAAACGGGACGAGGCCTAGCCTTATCCCCGGTCTAGTGAAGGCCCACGCCATTCACACATCAATCAAAATCACCAAACAACCAAATTCAAATCAAATCATATAACTAATCTATGCAACCAAACAAACAAGTCCATGGTCTGTGGACGATTGTGTCGGGTGCTACTAAGCACCGTCTGCATCCTAGTATATATATATAACTAGAAAAGGAAATTGAAAGGTGAGAAATTCTCACTTATAGCTATCCTAGCTCCACAGCACTTCTAATGCAGGAAATCTTCGCCAACTCGCCTTCGTTGTCCGCTTTCACTACATATGTAAAAATCGAGTTTTTAGTTCGCTATTCAATATATAAAAATCGAATTTTTAATTCGAAGTTCAATATATAAAAATCATATTTTTAATTCGAAGTTCAATATATAAAAATTCTATTTTTCTTTCGAAGTTCAATATATAAAAATTCTATTTTTATTTTCGAAGTTCAATATATAAAAATTCTATTTTTATCACTATGTTATATAGATAAAAATTATATTTTTATCACGCTATTTTCCATATAAAGATTTCGCCTTTATAAAAACATAGACTTCGCCTTTCCAAAAATATAGATTTCGCCTTTTCAAAAATATAGATTTCGCCTTTTCAAAAATATAGATTTCGCCTTTTCAAAAATATAGATTTCGCCTTTTCAAAAATATAGATTTATAAAAATCACATTTTTATATTTCTACACATATAAAGATGATATTTTTAAATTTTCTTATCATGTAAAAATTATATTTTTAATCCTCTACATAAACAATAATCATATTTTGACATCATCTATATAGTAAAGACTATATTTTTAATACTTTAAAAATATAAAAATCATATTTTTATCACTTTAAAAATATAAGAATCATATTTTTATTATCCTCCTTAAATAAAAATTATATCTTTAACCTTTTCTTTGTTTTAAAAATTATAACTTTTTATTTTAAAATTCTCAAAACTCAGATTTTAAATTGATTAACCTAAATTGAACATTTAAAACAAACTAAAACAAGACTAAATAAAATAAAACGAAGAGAAGGGCTTACAGCAAAATGGGGGGGTTTGGATCCGCGTACGGAGGAGGGAGGCCGCTGCCTGGTGGTCGGCGGTTGGAGGAAGGACCAGGCGGAGGCGTTTGGGCGGTCGTGGCTTCAGGGGGGGGGCTCGATCTGGTTAGAAGGGGGAGGAGGAGGTCGAGGCACTGCTGGGGGGGGGGGGGTTCGAGGTGGCGCTCGCGTTTGGGAGGGCTCTCGGCCTTGGTGGCGACGCAGGCTTCGACGAGGGGGGGGGGCTTTGGTCGCTGGAGGGAGGAGCGGAGCATTAGAGGGGCGGCGGTTGGTCGTCGGCGGTGAGGAGGGTGAAGCGGCGGTGGGAGGAGCTCCTCCTGGTGGTAGGCGCGACTTCGACTATTTTTTTTTTTTTTTTTAGAATGATTTCAACGGGGGGGGGGGGGGGGGGGCTGGGTATATGGAAGGAGAAAGAGGGAATTCTTTTTTTTTTTTTTAATTATTTAATTTCTAAAAAAGGTACTTTTACATACGACCTCGAAACGAGGCCCACCGCCTATCATCCATAGCATTTTGCCCCCATTCCGAACACAATGGGATATGCATCGTAGGTTGATTTGATCGTTTCGATTAGTTTCCTTTGAATTTACATTTAAATCTCTATATTGAATTTTAAACGTACCTTTCAAATTACCGGGGTCACATACTAACTAGAAAAATTCCTGAAAAATATTTTCTAGCTTCGTATTGACGATACGATCCTAACAAAACTAGTTTCGTCGAATTCTGAGACCGTTAGAAAAATGGCCAATTTCCAGTCGATTAAAATCAACTAAAACCGGTCAAACGCGTTTTCCTTCGCCACGCTCACATACTGATTCAGAAAATTATGAAACTTGAAACCTAGCCATAATTTTACATCACGGACCCAACAAAAGTGGTTTCGTCGAAATCCGAGGTCGTTTGCAAAATTCCCATTTTTAAGGGCCTGAATTCCATAGCGACTATTCAGAATTTTCAACTGGACATATCTTTTGATTCCCGCCATGAAATTTTGATTTCTCAGATTCGTTGGAAAGATATTATCAATTAGATCCTATCATTTTTGGTTTCACTAAAATCCGGATTGTTTTGCACCCGGCACATTCAATTGAAGTTTGAAATCGAATTATCGAACTACCGCGCCATTTTCAATTCCATTTATAATTATATATAAATATTTATATTCTAACGACGACGCGTATAATATATACGTTCTAATTATATTCAAAATAAATTCCTCGTCGATATTATTTAAAATAATTCATTTTAAATAATCAAAATTCGCTAAAATTGCCAAAATAAAAATTTTAAACTGGCCCAGATTTTCCGGGTTGTTACAATCTCCCCCACTTAAAACTTTTCGTCCCCGAAAAGGAACAAAGTTGAAAGCGGCTTGATTATTCAGCTCTACGCTCGATCTGGCTTCCATTCTCCAACTCTTTAGTTTCTGAGAATTTTCAAATTTCAAAAATTTGGCTAACACCCTAAATTTTCGAAAAATTTCGCCATAACCTCCCCTGCAATGGGTGCATCGGGGAATTTCAAATAGCTTCCCCGGTCCTTCAGATCTCAAAAAGAAAAAGAAAAAGCCAAGCGGCTAGCCAATAGGCTCACAAAATCATCATCACCCAAACAAAACAGGAAATTATGTAGTAAACATGTACCTATTTGTCGAGCAAACAAATTTTATTCCCTGCTTTAGCCTCCTTGCTATGACCTGTTCAATGATATATATGTATATGCAAGCAAATGCGACCAATTTTCAATACAATTCAATATTTGATTTAGTTAGGCATAAAGGTTCAAAATTAGCAAACAAATGAACAAACAACACAAACATCAATCAATTAGTTGAATTAGAGTTTCAAATTCATAAATTTGATACATATACAAAAATCAGATTTTTGATGCCAAATCACAACAATAGGCCTTATCTAATTTTGGTTCTCACACCAGTCAATAGGAGGTATATAGATATTACACGTTTGTCACTCGGATATAAACTCTGATGATGATATATCAATCATCAGAATCACCCCCGGGCGACTAGAGTATAATTCTATATCTATCCAATATATTAAAACTTCAAATACACGTTTGCAAGGCGTATATGCAAAATCTTTATATACTGGACTGTCCTAATCAATATAAATAAATAATCAAATACGAATAAGTGATTTAAATTTTCAAAACAAAAAAATTTGTTTTCATTTTAAAAATATACTCTTCACACTCGTTCTAGGATACTGCTGATCCCATCTCTAACGAGTCATTCTCATTGGATTTTACTAATCCAATATCTGATGAATTCTTTCGTATGGTTCTAATGTGCCTTGTTCTCTGAGCTTGGTAAACCAAAGCTCTGATACCAAATGAAACGACCCGTGACTTCCCCGTAAAGGAAAGCGACGGATAGTTCGAGAACAAGCCACAACAGAACTCATATAAAAGAACGTTTCATTGTATATTACAACAATGCATCAGATTACAAGAATATACAGAGTTTAAATGAATATTACACAGAAATATCAGAGATTTAAATTACATTTAAATACATAGCAGCGGAAAATAATACAATACACAACTAGAAGAAGATATACGGATACAAAGCTTTCCGGATATCGTTCCAGCTGTAAACCAGGATCCTGTGAATATAAATCTGCAAAACCAAAACTACTAGCTGCCCGTGTCAAAATAAGGGCACCCAGAGTTTAGGTTAAAACAATAAACTCCAGGTCAGTCATGTGACTGGTGTGAGAACTAAAACAGTTAATCTTTATTTTTAAAGTTAGGTAAATCAAGGGACCACGCCGTATAACACGGAACGGGTTTCCTCCCAAGAATACCAGTGCATAAAACAAACAGCGCAATGCTAAATAAAGAAAAATGAAGCTGTTATAAGACCCAGGTCCCATCACACAATGCAACGCAAGCCGGAGGATAGGGTTTTTACCTTATAACAGCCAAAGAATGCCTGATACGTTTAAAACAAATCATTTGATACTATCATAAGTGCATAGTGTGTAAAACAACTTCAAATCATAAGTATCAATCATAGGCGGCATGAATGACCCATACCACTATGTCGCCATAAATAGGTTTACAAATAAAACCGCAAAGTCACGTATTTGGAAATTGGGTTTCCATCTATGAACCGAGGCAAAAGATAGTCCTCAACCGATTCGAGACAATCTAGCCTACCATGTCTCAAGAACAGAGCTCGAGTGTCCCCTGGATCCTCAGGGCCGGTCCACCGATGTGGATTAAAATGCCTGAACACTACGTCTCCCCGCCCTTTGGGGCGCAAATGAGCCAACGAATGACTCCATCGGACCCGGATCGTCCGATCAAACCGAAGCGCCTCGCAACAGCAACAACCACACAGGTGAAAAGTATATAAATGTCAGGGCTGGTAGGTCACTGACACCACCTTAGCTAGAAAGAAACGCATGCCCTCCCTGACGTCCTCTCCCGTTTTTGGTTCACAACCGGGGTGTGAGGCTCGCGAATTCACGTTACACAAAGCTGTGCCACACAGGCTGTGCTTTGATCATCACCACAAGACTTTGCTTTTCAACAGAAGCCTCGATCAATTGCCACTTAGGCATGCCACACAGGCAATTCACTCCATGCGTTTGATATCCATCAATATATAACCCCTGAGCTCGTACGTCTCAGAGAAGGGCGTTAAGCAAGAGAATAAATTCTCCGCCGCCAAACAGATATATATTTAATAGAGATCAATCACACGGACTAAAATCCAATGTCAGACACACAGTCCATTTACAAGTCCGTTCTGGGGCTGAACGAAACCGGAGGCACCTAGTACCCCGCATATCCATCGATCTCCAAGTACGTCTGGACGATCACCAACTGTTTCCATCTTCTTGGGTGTACAGCCCAATCAAGATCATCAGTAATCACCCAAACGACGTGAAGACTTCTGGTCTTCGACCACCGTCTTCATCTTCGACACCACGTCGAATCAGTTATTCAGAATGGGACAAACCCGGTCTTTCTGAATAACTCGCGTATATATTATAAAAGTGTTACACAAACACAACATACGCCTCATTCCAATTCAGAATATTCTTTTATTCAAATATTCCCATACTTTGGGAAAAGTTCCCATTAATTTTATCCAAGATAAATTCTTTAAATTAATTCTTTAATCTCCTTTGAATATCAATTCAAACTAGTCGGGATTAGCGAACCACACCGAAGTAATCATTTATTTTATTTCCCAATCTCAACCTATTCTTCCCATGAAGTAAAACTGGTAGTACTTCATATCTAACACCACAGTGTTATCGGTAAATTCAATTACCATTTCACGTTCAAATCTAATTAAAGATTTAACTATCGCCTGGAGCAAAACTGGTGATACTCCATTTTCGATCATTTCAATCTAATTAAAGATTCATTAAAACTCCACTTAGTTTTAATCTTCGGCTGGGTTAAAGAATCAGTGTCATTTAAAACACGGTTCACGATAAACCCAAAATCACATTCCATTAATTATCGGGTTAAAGAACGAGTGTTATTTAAAACACTGTTCACGATAAACCCAAAAATCAATATCACTTCAATTCCAATTAAATATCATTCAATTGGTACACTTCATTAAATCTAAATAAAAAGATTTAATCTTTTCACAACTGGGTTCAAGAACAGTGTTAGTGAAGACACCATTCACGACAAACCCAAATCACATTTGATATTCAATACAAGGCTCTGAATAGAAAATATATCGGCTTATATTCAATATCAAATTCTACGATTAACAAATGTCGTATTGAAATAACGATATAAATGTATATCTTTCAAATTCCCATAACAACATCTGTATAATCACGAATTCCAACATCGAAATATTCCGAAGACAATTTCGATTCAAATCCACTCCAATGCAATCATTGGAAATTCTGGTTATTTTCAAAACCCTTTTCAAATTCAATTTATTTATTTAAAAATAAATAGAATTATAATTCTAGTTCAAAACTAGTTCATTTCGATAAAAATCTATTTTTATCTTCTCAATTATGGAGTTTTCATCCCAAATCTTCACAAATCATTTCTTATGATTTTACACAAATTATTACTATTTTTAATAATTTTATCAAGGCCCGTACAGTCGATTTCCATCAATGGCCATCGAACTGCACTTACAGCGACCTTTTTCCAATTTGATTTGGACATAATTCCAAATCCAACCGTTAGATTTCAAATTTCTAATATTCGTTAGAAAGCTCTTTTCGATACGAACCCAACGGTTCCGGTTTTAGGAGGATCCGACGGTCAGATCTCCCGTAATGTCCGTTTGAAATAAATGGTCGAAATTCGCGAACTGCCGCGGCGCGGCGCGTTCTATTCAGGCCATTATATTATATATATAATATATATAATATATATTTCGTCGATTTCTATTTAATTCATTTCGAAATCACTTTCAATTCAATTCATTTCGAAATCGCTTTCAATTCAATTCATTTCGAAATTACTTTCAATTCAATTCATTTCGAAATCACTTTCAATTCAATTCATTTCGAAATCGTTTTCAATTCAATTCACTTTGAAATCACTTTCAATTCAATTCATTTCGAAATCGTTTTCAATTCAATTCATTTCGAAATCGTTTTCAATTCAATTCATTTCGAAATCGTTTTCAATTCAATTCATTTCGAAATCGTTTTCAATTCAATTCACTTTGAAATCACTTTCAATTCAATTCATTTCGAAATCACTTTCAATTCAATTCATTTCGAAATCGTTTTCAATTCAATTCATTTCGAAATCGTTTTCAATTCAATTCATTTCGAAATCGTTTTCAATTCAATTCATTTTGAAATCACTTTCAATTCAATTCATTTCGAAATCGTTTTCAATTCAATTCATTTCGAAATCGTTTTCAATTCAATTCACTTTGAAATCGTTTTCAATTCAATTCATTTCGAAATCACTTTCAATTCAATTCACTTTGAAATCACTTTCAATTCAATTCATTTCGAAATCACTTTCAATTCAATTCATTTCGAAATCGATTAAAATTGATATAAATATCGTTCACGTCAAAATGGCGTCAATCTAATCAACACGGCTTCATAAATTTCTATTTTCAAATATTCTATTTCAAATATTTCTATTTCAAATATTTCTATTTCTAAACTGGAATGAGGCCCAATCAATTACCATATAAAATTAATTATATGGATATTCATACAACACATGTATATAATAGCATTGAAAAATAATCAACCATCAACCAAAGTGCACTACACTGTATAAGCATCCAATAAAGATATCTAACGCTTATAACAGCATGTCAATCAATCGATCGACATATTTAATCAATCAGGATGAGTGAACTTCAAATTTCATCCCAACACCCGTGTGGGGTTTCAAACAATCAAACACAGATTTTATTTGTGCAGTTGGGCGATGTGTAAAATTTATCGACCCAATCAATGTCCTTCAAATAGGTGTACATAAACAAACCGTCTGGTTTGTAAATGAATATTTATTTATTCACATTCACGTTAAAAATTATATTTTTAACGATAAAACATTTTATTTCAACCTATGAATTTCTATTCAATTCATTTACACAATAAAATGATATTTTTATTTTCTAACATATTTTAGAAAATTTCGGCGGCATAACGGCACGATACTAGAAACGGGACGAGGCCTAGCCTTATCCCCGGTCTAGTGAAGGCCCACGCCATTCACACATCAATCAAAATCACCAAACAACCAAATTCAAATCAAATCATATAACTAATCTATGCAACCAAACAAACAAGTCCATGGTCTGTGGACGATTGTGTCGGGTGCTACTAAGCACCGTCTGCATCCTAGTATATATATATAACTAGAAAAGGAAATTGAAAGGTGAGAAATTCTCACTTATAGCTATCCTAGCTCCACAGCACTTCTAATGCAGGAAATCTTCGCCAACTCGCCTTCGTTGTCCGCTTTCACTACATATGTAAAAATCGAGTTTTTAGTTCGCTATTCAATATATAAAAATCGAATTTTTAATTCGAAGTTCAATATATAAAAATCATATTTTTAATTCGAAGTTCAATATATAAAAATTCTATTTTTCTTTCGAAGTTCAATATATAAAAATTCTATTTTTATTTTCGAAGTTCAATATATAAAAATTCTATTTTTATCACTATGTTATATAGATAAAAATTATATTTTTATCACGCTATTTTCCATATAAAGATTTCGCCTTTATAAAACATAGACTTCGCCTTTCCAAAAATATAGATTTCGCCTTTTCAAAAATATAGATTTCGCCTTTTCAAAAATATAGATTTCGCCTTTTCAAAAATATAGATTTCGCCTTTTCAAAAATATAGATTTATAAAAATCACATTTTTATATTTCTACACATATAAAGATGATATTTTTAAATTTTCTTATCATGTAAAAATTATATTTTTAATCCTCTACATAAACAAAAATCATATTTTGACATCATCTATATAGTAAAGACTATATTTTTAATACTTTAAAAATATAAAAATCATATTTTTATCACTTTAAAAATATAAGAATCATATTTTTATTATCCTCCTTAAATAAAAATTATATCTTTAACCTTTTCTTTGTTTTAAAAATTATAACTTTTTATTTTAAAATTCTCAAAACTCAGATTTTAAATTGATTAACCTAAATTGAACATTTAAAACAAACTAAAACAAGACTAAATAAAATAAAACGAAGAGAAGGGCTTACAGCAAAATGGGGGGTTTGGATCCGCGTACGGAGGAGGGAGGCCGCTGCCTGGTGGTCGGCGGTTGGAGGAAGGACCAGGCGGAGGCGTTTGGGCGGTCGTGGCTTCAGGGGGGGTCGATCTGGTTAGAAGGGGGAGGAGGAGGTCGAGGCACTGCTGGGGGGGGGGGGGGTTCGAGGTGGCGCTCGCGTTTGGGAGGGCTCTCGGCCTTGGTGGCGACGCAGGCTTCGACGAGGGGGGGGGGGCTTTGGTCGCTGGAGGGAGGAGCGGAGCATTAGAGGGGCGGCGGTGAGGAGGGTGAAGCGGCGGTGGGAGGAGCTCCTCCTGGTGGCAGGCGCGACTTCGACTATTTTTTTTTTTTTTTTTAGAATGATTTCAACGGGGGGGGGGGGGGGCCTGGGTATATGGAAGGAGAAAGAGGGAATTCTTTTTTTTTTATTTAATTATTTAATTTCTAAAAAAGGTACTTTTACATACGACCTCGAAACGAGGCCCACCGCCTATCGTCCATAGCATTTTGCCCCCATTCCGAACACAATGGGATATGCATCGTAGGTTGATTTGATCGTTTCGATTAGTTTCCTTTGAATTTACATTTAAATCTCTATATTGAATTTTAAACGTACCTTTCAAATTACCGGGGTCACATACTAACTAGAAAAATTCCTGAAAAATATTTTCTAGCTTCGTATTGACGATACGGTCCTAACAAAACTAGTTTCGTCGAATTCTGAGACCGTTAGAAAAATGGCCAATTTCCAGTCGATTAAAATCAACTGAAACCGGTCAAACGCGTTTTCCTTCGCCACGCTCACATACTGATTCAGAAAATTATGAAACTTGAAACCTAGCCATAATTTTACATCACGGACCCAACAAAAGTGGTTTCGTCGAAATCCGAGGTCGTTTGCAAAATTCCCATTTTTAAGGGCCTGAATTCCATAGCGACTATTCAGAATTTTCAACTGGACATATCTTTTGATTCCCGCCATGAAATTTTGATTTCTCAGATTCGTTGGAAAGATATTATCAATTAGATCCTATCATTTTTGGTTTCACTAAAATACGGATTGTTTTGCACCCGGCACATTCAATTGAAGTTTGAAATCGAATTATCGAACTACCGCGCCATTTTCAATTCCATTTATAATTATATATAAATATTTATATTCTAACGACGACGCGTATAATATATACGTTCTAATTATATTCAAAATAAATTCCTCGTCGATATTATTTAAAATAATTCATTTTAAATAATCAAAATTCGCTAAAATTGCCAAAATAAAAATTTTAAACTGGCCCAGATTTTCCGGGTTGTTACACTAGTGAAAATTGTGGCACCATTAATGGTGTGTTTTAAAACTAACAAAACAGAATGTGAACCCAAATAATATAAAAATTAACAATAAGTACAGCTGCAAGTCCAGTAAGTATGCAAGTTCTCATTTGCATAAAAAAGACCCATTGTCCACTATGTACAAACTACTATTGGTAAAAGGCGATATAATTAATTATAATACCAATATTTACTATATGCAGTACATGTAAATGAGCCAAAATTCATGTTAAATTCTTTTGTTCAATATAGAAGTCAACTTATTTCTATGTCAGATTTCAAATGCATTTGATTGTTTATTATTTACTATATATAAAACTGAAAATAAGAAAGGAAAAGAAATTTTTATATGAACATAGGAAAATTTAAGCGTGGAAAATGAAATATGGATGTTGTGCAATGATAGTTGTTAGGATTTCAATATATTTTAGCAACATTCAATCATGAAACCCTAGATCCAAACATGTATTTTATATTAATCTGATTGAGAGCTGTTGGAAAAATGGTTTATTTTTACAAAGGTGAATTATTTAAAAAAAGAAAAAAATGAATAAGTGCATGAAAGGCTCGGGCCTGGGCTTTGGCTTGGTAGACACTTATAATTTTAGCCGGAAATACCTTGCATTTTATTTAATCAGCTTTATTTGACTTGGTAAAAGTGAGATCCTTTTTTTTAGATCTGAACCGACTTCCTCCGCTAGCATGAGAACACGTTTATTTTTTTTTCAAACTACTCTCTATATCTCTTTCTTCTTCCTCTGCCATTTTTTTTCTCCGAACAAAAACAGAACGAGCAGTTCATTATTTTTAGAAAGTGCAAATCTAAATTGTTTTGTTGTGCAAGCAAATCGATTATTTTCTAGGTTGTTTTATCCTAAGGGTGTCGGTGATTCAGAACGAGTGGTTTGCGCCTCTGACCAGATCGCCGAAACGTCTTCAAGAGAGCGACCTAGTCCGTGACTCAGCCATTGTTTTCCACACAATTTGAAGATGATATGAAACAATGGCTTCGACCTCAAACCTAGATGGTGCTGCTCCACCCTCTGCCTTTCAGAACCTGCTCGTAACTGCTGCTCCGTTCAGATTCGAAGGCTTACATTTCAAACGATGGCGTAAGAAGATGGAGTTCTACCTGACGATAAGAAAGGTGGTGGATGTTCTGACAACTAACAAATCACATCTACCCAACAAACCTGACAAAACTGATGAAGCACGGATGGCTTCCTGGACTGAACAGGATTATCTATGCAAGAATTTTATTCTTAATGGACTGAGCGATGACCTGTATGACTACTACAACTTAGAGGAAAAGACAACAAAGGAGATTGGGGAACCACTGAAGAAGAAGTATGATACATAGGAGAAAGAGGAAAAGAAATATGTTGTCAGCTGCTACCTCAAGTACCAAAAGATAGATGACAGGTCAACAGAGATGCAGTCTCACGAGCTTCAGAAAATAGCTCATGTGATCATCTCTGAAGGTATGGCATTGGACGAAAATTTTTAAGTTGTTGTTATTATTGATAAATTGCCCCCTACATGGATGGATTTCAGGAATGTCTTAAGGCATAAGACTAAGGAGTTTTCCTTAGAGAGCTTGATCACGTGCCTCCGTATTGAGGAGGAGGCTCGCAAGCAGGACAGAAAGAAGAAGTGCTAATTGTAAACAACAACAGCACTAAAAAGACCAAACCCACAGTTCTGAAACCGTACCAGAAGTCATTTAAGAATCAGAACAAGAGCAACAAACAGAATGGGAATCCGCAAGGAAACCCTAAATGACAGTAGAAACCAGCCCACAAGAATAATTCTGGATAGTTGTTTCTATATTACAACTGTGGAAGACCAGATCATATAGCACGAAAGTGTTGTAACATGCCAAGCTCTTCACCGCAGGCTAACCTAACCGAGGAGCCTCTTACAACTATGATTACTGAGATTCACCTTATTGTTGGATTAGAGGGTTGGTGGGTAGACACTGGTGCTTCTCACCATGTCTGCTATAATCGTGATTTGTTCACTACATACATAGTTGCTGATGATCAAAAAGTGTTGTTAGGAGATTATAACACCACTAAAATTGTAGGGATTGGCAATGTGGAAGTCACGTTTACCTGTGGAAAGACTGTGATTCTGAAAGATGTTATGTATACTCCAGAGATTAGGAACAATCAGGTTTCTGGCATTCTCTTTAATAAGGCTGACTTTACTCAAGTTATTGAGGATGATTTGTATACCTTAACTTATAAGGGAACTTTTGTGGGAAAGGGTTATGCTTGTGAGGGAATGTTTAAATTGAATGTTGAATCTAATATAGTGACCAGTTCTGCTTATATGTTGTGTGATTTTAGTATTTGGCACTCTAGATTATGTCATGTTAACTAACAAACACATTATTCATAACATGTGCACATTAGATATGATTCCTAAAATATTAGAATCTGAACTTGGTAAATGTGAATTCTGTACTCAAGCAAAAATAACAAATAAACCTCACAAATCTGTTGATAGAGTATCTGAACCCTTAGACTTGATTCATTCTGAAATATGTGAGCTTAATTGCACTTTGACTAGACATGGACATCGCTATTTTATCACTTTTATTGATGATTGTTCTGATTTCGCCTATGTATACCTTATGAAAAATAAAAGTGATGCTTTTGACATCTTTAAAACATTCAAAATTGAGATTGAGAATCAAACAAAAAGAAAATTAAGAGACTTCATAGTGATAAAGGAACATAATATGAATCTACTTCAATTCTGGATTTCTATAAACTACATGGTAGAGTACATGAGAGAACTGCACCCTATTCACCTGAAATGAATGGTAAAGCTGAAAGAAAAAATAGGACATTTACCGAATTAGTAGTTTCCATTTTACTAAATTTTGGTGCAGTAAAACATTGGTGGGGGTATATATTATTAACCATAAGCTATGTTTTGAACATAATCCCTAAATCTAAGAATAAAATTTCACCTAATGAAATTTTAAAGAATTATAAACCCAATGCGTCATACTTTAGAACTTGGGGTTGTTTAGCATATGTTCGCATTCCAGACCTAAGAGAATAAAATTGACAAGTAGAGCATATGAATGTGTACTTATAGGCTATGCTATTAATAGCAAAGCATACAAATTTTATGGCCTAAATACACATAATATAATTGAATCAAACGATGTCGATTTTTTATGAAACAAAATTTCCTTTTAAATTAAGGAATTGTGGGGGTACTTCAAGTATGCCTATTAAAACGGAACTTAATGGAAATTCTGAAGCAGAACCTAAAAGAAGTAAAATAGCAAGAACCATAAAAGATTTTGGTTCAGATTTTTTTTGCTTTTACTATAGAAGAGGATCCCATAAACCTCCAAGAGGCCTTATCTTCTTTAGATACCGAATTTTGGCAAGAGGCTATAAATGTTGAGATGGATTCTTTGGAATCCAATAAGACTTGGCACTTAGTAGATTTACCCCCTAGTTGTAAATCTATAGGCTGTAAATCGGTACTTAAAAAGAAATTAAAACCTAATGGCACCATTGATAAATATAAAGCATGACTGGTAGCTAAAGGTTTTAAGCAAAAACAAAATATAGATTTCTTCGATACTTTCTCAATCGTAACTAGAATTACATCCATTCGGGTATTAATCTCACTTGCTTCTATTCATAATTTATTAATACACCAAATGGATGTTTAAACCCTTTTTTAAACGGTGAATTAGACGAAGAAATTTATATGGACCCGTTTGAAGGATTTGTAGTACATGATCAAGAACATAAAATATTCAAATTACATAAATCAATATATGGTGAAAAGAAGCACCTAAACAATGGCATGAAAAATTTGATAACTTAAACATTTCATAGGGTTTAAAGTTAATGAAAGTGACAAATGCATTTATTACAAATCTGAGAATGATATTTGTATTATTATATGTCTTTATGTGGATGACCTACTCATTTTTTGGTCTAACATTCATGTCATAAATTCAGTCAAATCCTTATTAAGTGCTAATTTTGATATGAAAGATCTAGGTGAGGCGAGTGCAATCCTTGGTATTAAGATTACTCGGTCAAAAAAGGGATTTTTCTTTGGATCAATCTCATTAAATTGAGAAGACCCTAAAGAAATACAGTTACTTTGACTGTAAACCTGCATGTACACCATATGATCTCAGTGTAAAATTATTTAAGAACACTGGTGAAGGTGTAAGACAGTCTGATTATGCAAGCATCATTGGCAGCCTTCGGTATGCCACTTATTGTACTAGACCCGACATTGCATATGTCGTGGGATTATTGTGCAGGTTTACCAGTAGACTTAGTATAGAGCATTGTCATGCTATTGAAAGGGTCATGAGATACCTTAAATGAACTACGAATCTTGGATTACATTATTAAAAGTTTTCAACTGTAATTGAAGGACATTTAGATGCAGACTGGAATACTTTATCTGATGATTCTAAAGCAACCAGTGACTATATATTTAGTATTACTGGAGGAGTTGTTTCTTGATAAATTCAAGAAACATACTATTTTGACTTATTCTACTATAGAGAGTGAGATAATAGCACTAGTTACACTAGTAAAGAAGCAGAGAACTAAAGATATCTGCTATTTGAGATCCCTATATAGGAAAAACCGACACCGGTGGTGTAACCTATTGCGATAGTTTCGCGGCTATTGCAAAAGGTATATAACCATTATTACAACGGTAAAAGACGAAAGTCATAAGAATGATATTGTAAGAGAACATCACATATGTATTGACGACAATTTGACGGCTATTGAAAAAGGGATAGAACCGACATTACAACGATTATAAATGACAGTCGTATGCACAGTATTGTTAGAGAACATCACATATGAAGTGATGATAATTTGGCAGATCCTTTGACGAAAGGACTGACCAGAAAGAAACTTCTTAATGATTCTAAAAGAATGGGACTATGCCCTGAGATGATGGAATCACACACAATGGTAACCCGACCTAAATGACTGGAGATCCCAAGGAATATGTTCAATGGGTAAAAACAAGTTGTGTAGTGATAGTTGATGAACATGCTAAATTTATATATTAAGAAGAATGTATTTGTGAAGTGATTAGAGGATGAGTTTAATAGAAACTCTTAATGAGATCTATACTCTATTTGGAGTGGAGTACCTACCTTCAGGAGTACAATTGACAGACTCACCTATGTGAATGTGGAAATATGGCCATTTCCTATGGAGTTTTGGGCAAGATTCCTAGAGTGTTCACTAAACTGGGATAGATGTGCATGGGCTTATTTGATTGCACTATACAAAAGGTTGTGCGTGTCAGCTGTCAAGAATAGAGTTCAAGACCACGTGTCACTCTAATAAAAACTGAATCTTATCCACTATGCAGAGGTTTGAGTCGGATGACACCTTTGTTTACACACAATCTTATGTTTTTAGAAACTGGTCAAAAATATTTTTAAAAATTTCAAGTGGGGGATTGTTGGAAAAATGTTTTATTTTTACAAAGGTGAATTATTTAAAAAAAAGAAAAAATGAATAAGTGCATGAATGGTCAGGCCTGGGCTTTGGCTTGGTAGACACTTATATTTATAGCCGAAAATACCTTGCATTTAATTTAATCAATTTTATTTGACTTGGTAAAAATGAGATCCTTTTTTTTAAGATCTGAACCAACTTCCGCCACAAGCATGAGAACACGTTAATTATTTTCGAACTACTCTCTTTATCTCTTTCTTCTTCCTCTGCCATTTTTTTCTCTGAAAGAAAATAGAACGAGCAGTTCATTGTTTTTAGAAAGTGCAAATCGAAATTGATTTGTTGTGCAAGCAAATCGATTATTTTTTAGGCTATTTTATCCTAGAGGCCTCTGTGATTCAGAATGACTGTTTTGCACCTCTGACCAGATCGCCGAAACGTCTTCAAGAGAGCGACCTAGTCAGTGACTCAGCCATTGTTTTCCAAACAATTTTTCATCACTGCGTATTTGATCCACAGTTGTCACCGTTTGCGACTTGTTGCATCTTGTGCAAATTCAGATCTGATATCTTAATGAAATAAATAAGCTTAGCTTTAATTGAATCATCTAACACGCGTGCTTATAATCACACGTATATTTGAATTAACTGCATAGTTCTAGGGTTTTGATAGGGCTTTCACAAAAATTAAATCAGCCGACACTAAATGTAACGACCCGGAAAATCTGAACCAATTTAAAATTTTTAAATTGGCTAAAATAGTGGATTTTAAATATTTAAAATAAATATTTTAAATAATAAAGATGAAAACTGAGTTTGAATCAACAATTGAAAAGGAATATAATTAATTCTAATTATAAACAAGGCCTGAAATGGCGCGGTAGTTTCAAAATTTGAATTCAACCTTTGACTGACTGTACCGGGTGCAGAACAAAACGGATTTGAGCGAAACCAAAAATATTTAAATCTATTAGTGAATACCTTTCTAACGAATCTGAAAAATTGAAGTTTCATAGCGGGAAGGAAAAGTTATGGCCAAATGAATTTTCAGAAAGGTCGCTATGGAATTTATATAGCCCGTGAAATTGGCCATTTTGCAAACGACCTCGGAATTCGACGAAACCACTTTTGTTGGATCTGGGATGTGAAGTTATTGCTAGGTTTCAAATTTCATAATTTTTGAAGCTAGTATGTGAGCGAGGCAAAGGAAAATGTGTTTTGGTCAATTACAGTTAAATTGGATCGACCAGAAAAGGGCCATTTTGCAAACGGTCTCAGAATTTGACGAAACTAGTTTTGTTGGGACCGTATCATACAAATATAGATAGATTTATTTTTCGTGAATTTTTCGAATCAGTTTGTGGCCTGGCAAATTGAAATGTACGTTCAAATCAAATATTGAATGTTTTATATTTTAATTTGAAGGAAAACTGACTGAAACAATCGAATGGGCCTACGAAACATATCCCATTGTGTTCGGAATGGGGGTAAAACGCTAGGGACGATAGTCGTTGGGTTTGAATTGGTGTTCGTGAGTGGAAGAGGGTATCTTAGAGATTTTAAAATATATAAATAAATAAAAAAATTCATTGGTCAACTCTATTTCTCTCTCCCTGATTAAACAGATGAACGACGGAAAGGCCTTCTTTCCTTCTCTCCTCGATTTCTTCTAATCCGCTCAATAAAATCACCTGCTTCAGTTAAGGTTTTTGTAGAGATTCTTCTAAGCTTCAGATCCATACCTACTACAGATTTTTTCATGGAGTTTTTGGGTAGATATCGGGCTCGAAAGTCCGACTGTTTCTGGCGCCGCCGCGAGTTGCTCCGGCCACCGAAAACCGCCACGCCACTGGCGAACCTACGCCTCTCCTCCCCTTTCGACCTCGCGCAACCTGATCGTGGAACCGTTACACGGATCGATCGAAAAATCCAAACCTAGTTTGGAACCATTTCAGAAGGTAACGGCTAATATTATATTAAACTATATTATAGCAGTTTAAAGCGCTACGGTTTTTGATTTCACTTTAAAAATCATATCTTTTTCATTTCTTGACGAAATTCAGCGAAACATGAGGCAGTGGACTCGTGTGGACATCTTCTACATTCTAGAAGAGACCGCATATTTTTCTGAGCTTCTGCTATTTTTGGTGGAGTGGAACTCAATTTCTAATTTATAAACGATATGGAAAACGACGATGTATAAATTATATAGTCGATGTATGAGTTATATAAGCGTTGTACACCTCTTGTATAAGCGTTGTATAAGTTGTACGTTAGATGTATAAGTTGTATATGCATTGTAAAAATTATATATGTGTTGAATAGAAGTGAAATGCTTATATATATATATATACGCCCCTCGTCCACAAACCATGGACGATATTTATTGGTTGTGATTGGTGTGAAAAAATTGGTTGATTACGAATGGTTGATTAGAACTGTTTGTGCTTGAAATTGATTGATTGTGGTTGAAAAATACCCGTTTGTGGTTGAGAAATATTAGGTTGAAACCACATAGGATTAGTTTGTGGAAATGAAAAAAAATATACATGCCGCCTGCGTGCGAACTAGATGCATGATTCCCCATTGTCAAAAGCTGCGAGGCTTTAAGGTAGAGCGAGGAGCCGTACTAGGGACGGTCCCGGTTTTAACTACCCTGCCGTTATGCTGCCAAAATTTTGAATAATATTCATGTGTTAGAATTATTTTCCTGTATTGAAACTATATTCGTCTATTGAATAGAAAACCTTCATGTGTTGAATCGACATTCATTCGTTGAATAGAAATTCATGTGTTGAATGGTATTCATGTTTTAAATATAAAAATCACCTTTTTATCTATATATACCAATTATAGAAAACCTTCATGTGTTGAATCGATATTCATTCGTTGAATAGAAATTCATGTGTTGAATGGTATTCGTGTTTTAAATAGAAAAATCACCTTTTTATCTATATATATCAATTATAGAAAACCTTCATGTGTTGAATCGATATTCATTCGTTGAATAGAAATTCATGTGTTGAATGGTATTCGTGTTTTAAATATAAAAATCACCTTTTTATCTATATATACAAACTATAGAAAACCTTCATGTGTTGAATCAATATTCATTCGTTGAATAGAAATTCATGTGTTGAATGGTATTCGTGTTTTGAATAAATTGTTTTTAACAATAAAAATCACATTTTACTCTATATATACAAACTATAGAAAACCTTCATGTGTTGAATCGACATTCATTCGTTGAATAGAAATTCATGTGTTGAATGGTATTCGTGTTTTGAATAAATTGTTTTTAACAATAAAAATCACATTTTATTCTATATATACAAACTATAGAAAACCTTCATGTGTTGAATCGATATTCATTCGTTGAATAGAAATTCATGTGTTGAATGGTATTCGTGTTTTGAATAAATTGTTTTAACAATAAAAATCACATTTTTACTCTATATATACAAACTATAGAAAACCTTCATGTGTTGAATCGAAATTCATTCGTTGAATTGAAATTCATGTGTTGAATGGTATTCATATTTTGAAAGAAATTGTTTTATAATAAAAATCCTATTTTTATCATCAATTTGAACTATATAAAATAATCTTGTTTTGAAATAAATTGTTTTATAATAAAAATCCTATTTTTATCACCTATATTAACTATATAAAGTAGTCGGGTTTTGAAATAATTCGTTTTACAATAAAAATCACATTTTTACTATATATATGAATTGTTAAAAATAGTGAAGTGTCGAAATGTGTATGTTGGATAAAAATATCATTTTTATCAAATGTATGAAAAGAATTTAGCTTTGAAATCGAAGAATCGATATATATATATATATATATATATATAGAATTGAAATATATCGAATAACAAAGCTGTAGTTCGTATTTTGAAACCGTGATTTCAAAACGATTAGTGCGGGAGATCCGACCTTCGGATTTTCCCGAAACCGCAACCGTTGGGTTCGCTTTGGAAATATCTTTCCAACGGCACCAACTTTGTAAAAATCCAACGGTTGGATTGTCTGGAATGTTTAATTCAAATCTGAAGAAAAACAGCGCCAGATTCGATTATATTTATATATATATACACATAAATATAATTATATTAAATCGAATAACGACGCTGCAGTTCGTATTTTGAAATCGAAACTTCAAACGATTGTACTGGGAGATCCGACCGTCGGATTTTCCCAAAACTGGAACCGTTGGATTCATTTTGAAAAGATCTTTCTAATGATATAAATTTTGTGAAGATCCAACGGTTAGATTTTCAGATATGTGTAAATCAAATCTGAAGAAAAACAGCGCCACGGCCGCGTTATGGCCCGAAGCGTCGTTTTGAATAAATTGGCTATTTTAAAATAAATAAAAATAGCGATAAATCGTTATAAAATATTATAAACGATATGGATGTGAAAATTAGAAACTAACTGAAGGTTGGCTAAGTCGAATGGTTTCCTGGGTGTTGATCTGATGTTGGTTTCGGCCTTCAGGGTTAATATTTGGGAAATCGTTCTCTTACAGATTTACGGTTAGCGACTAATGAATTGAAATGATGCGTATGTTGTGTTTGTGTAGTACTTGTTTATTATATACGCGAGTTGCTCAGAAAGACCGGGTTTATCCCATTCTGAATAACTAAATCGACGATAAGAAATCGAAGATGAAGATGGTGGTTGAAGACCGGAAATCTTCGCCTCGTTTGGATGATAACTGATGCCCTGATTGGGAGGCATCCCGAAATATGGATAATGAGTGGTGATTGTCCAGACGTACGTAGAGATCGATGGGTTTGCGAGGTATATAGTGCCTCCGGTTTTGTTCCGACCCAGAATGGATTTGTAAATGGATTGTGTGTCTGACATTGGAATTTATTCTATGTGATTGATAGCCATCAGTTGCATGGTGTGAATTGCCTGTGTGACATGCTAAGATGCAGTGATCAGGGCTTCTGTTGAAAAGCAAAGTCTTGTGATTGACGATCAAAGCACCGCCTGTGTGGCATAACTTTGTGTATAACGTGAATTCGCGAGCCTCACACCCCGGTATGAACCAGAAACGGGAGAAGGACCTCAGGGAGGGCATGTGTTTCTTTCTAGCTAGGAGTTGTGTCAGTGTTTTTACACGACTTGACATTTTACTTATGTGGATGATGGATAGCGAGGCGCCTCAGATATATCGGTCGATCCGGGACCGATGGAGTCATTCGTTGGCTCATTTGCGCTCCATACGGTGGGGAGACGTATTGCTCAGGCATTTTAATCCACATCGGTGGACCGGACCTGACGATCCAAGGGTCACTCGAGCTCTGATCCTGAGACATGGAAGGCTAGATTTTCTCGAATTCGGCAAGGACTATCTTTTTCCTTGGTTCATGGCAGAAATCCAATTTCCAAATACGTGACTGTGCGGTTTTGATTGTATATATCTATGGTGACATGATATATGGTACCCATGCCGTCTACGATTGATAGTTATGATTGAAATTGTTTTCGAAACCTATGAACACTAGTGATAATATCAAATGCTTTTGTTTTATTCGTATCAAGCATATTTTGGCCTTTATAAGGTAAAACTCTATCCTCTGGTTTGCGTTGCATTGTGTGATGGGAACTGAGTCTTATAATGGCTTCATTTTTATAAAAAGCATTGCGATGTTTAAAGATTTACTTATTTTAAAGCACGGGAAATCCAATGGAGTAAACCTGTTCCACGAAAGTGGCGTGGTCCTGTGATTAGCCATATTTTAAATGTGTTGAGTGGATTTCTCATACCAGTCCCATGACTGACTCGTAGTTTGTTTCACTTTCAAACTCGGGTGCCCCTTTTCTACACGGGCAGCTTTGTATTCAGGTTTTAGCTGGCTTTATCCGGATAGCTGGAGCTGAAGATGGATTCTATCATTTATCTATTTTATGCTGTTCAGCTCCTATTGTACATATTTTGTTTGTTTTCCGCTGTAGACATTTATGTATAGCTAAACTGTATTTTTACTAAGTATGATCCTGTATACTGTGTAACTCTGATGATTACGTTTATCCAGTGTATTCTATTGTGCATTATCTGGTGTATTTATTTAATTCTGTTCTGCTATTATCTGTTTATGTTTTATATTCCAAAGATTACCCTTGCCACCGTCAGTACGGGAAATGGGGTCGTCACAACGTGGTATCAGAGCTTTGGTTAAGCTTAGTTCTGGAATATAACATATTAATGAACTCGTCAGAGATAGAACCAGTAGTGTTCTAGGACGGGTAACTCAATACAGATAGGATCAGTAATATCCTAGTGTGAGTGTAGCATAATCAGAATAGCTCGTTAGAGATGGGGTCAGAAGTGACTCAGAACGAGTCGAGGGTAATATGTTTTTAAATAACGTCTTTGTGATTATATATATAGCCTGGTTTTAGAAATATGATTTTTGAATATATAAAGGATATATTTTTGAATAGTTAAAAACAAATTGTTGGTTGTTTGCATTGTGTGATAGTAAATTGGACTAATTAAATTATTGAAACGATGGTTAATTTAATTAATAAGATAATGAATGGTAGGATTTATTCATTTAACTCACACATTGAACTGATTTAAAAATAGATAGAAATATATACTTGTGCATTATATGTGTTTGAACAGGTAATTGGATAGCTGTTGAATAAAGAATTTATTTGCGTGCCCGACAAATAAGTAAACCTTAATGAGTTGGATGCGAAATATTATTATATCAACTCCTGTGAATGCCATTGGATGCGGAGTGCTGGTTGTTCTGTGTGAAATAATAAACATCGCCATAGGATAGTAACAATTAATTTTGAACTACACTACATGGCATACTTCTGAAGATATGCATACTTCATCATATGTCACATAAGCATTTGGAGCTTGTGTGATGAGGTGGAAGATTTACCATACGAGCAAGAGGCTTGTATGGCGATGACTATATTTTATAGGTTGAACTGATGACTGATATGACCATATAAAAAGGTAACGATAAATTGCCAGATTAATAAAAAAAAAACCCACACGGGTCTGGAGTTGACAATAATCACGTCTCTCTAGTCATTAGATACGACACATGGACTATTTATTTCCCACACGGGACGAGGTGACGAGGATTTATCCTCTGGAGCAATTAAAATACACACTCCCTCAGGCTTTGACAGGGTGACGAGAATTTATTCTCTGGAGTTATTATCAATACACGCTCCCCTGTAAACACCAGAATATACCACTATAAATATGTGTATGCTTATTAGGATTTATTGGGTACCTAATACGGCCCAATAAATTTCCAAACCTCTCTCCGTACAAAGGAGGTTATGGCGAAATTTTTCGAAAATTCCGGGTGTTAGCCAAATTTTTGAAGAATTTGAAAATTCTCAGAAATTGAAAAGTTGGAGAATGGAAGCCATATTTAACGTAGAGTTGATTAATCAAACCACTTTCGACTTTGTTCCTTTTCGGGGACGAAATTTTTTAAGTGGGGGAGATTGTAACGACCCGGAAAATCTGAACCAATTTAAAATTTTTAAATTGGCTAAAATAGTGTATTTTAAATATTTAAAATAAATATTTTTAATAATAAAGATGAAAACTGAGTTTGAATCGACAATTGAAAAGGATTATAATTAATTCTAATTATAAACAAGGCCTGAAATGGCGCGGTAGTTTCAAAATTTGAATTCAAACTTTGACTGACTTTACCAGGTGCAGAACAAAACAGATTTGAGTGAAACCAAAAATATTTAAATCTGTTAGTGATTACCTTTCTAACGAATCTGAAAAATTGAAGTTTCATAGCGGGAAGCAAAAGTTATGGCCAAATGAATTTTCAGAAAGGTCGTTATGGAATTTATATAGCCCGTGAAATTGGCCATTTTGCAAACGACCTCGGAATTCGACGAAACCACTTTTGTTGGATCTGGGATGTGAAGTTATTGCTAGGTTTCAAATTTCATAATTTTTGAAGCTAATATGTGAGCGTAGCAAAAGAAAATGTGTTTTGGTCAATTACAGTTAAATTGGATCGACCAGAAAAGGGCCATTTTGCAAACGGTCTCAGAATTTGACGAAACTAGTTTTGTTGGGACCGTATCGTCAAAATATAGCTAGATTTATTTTTTTGTAATTTTTCGAATCAGTTTGTGGCCTGGCAAATTGAAATGTACGTTCAAATCAAATATTGAATGTTTTATATTTTAATTTGAAGGAAAACTGACTGAAACAATCGAATGGGCCTACGAAACATATCCCATTGTGTTCGGAATGGGGGTAAAACGCTAGGGACGATAGTCGTTGGGTTTGAATTGGTGTTCGTGTGTGGAAGAGGGTATTTTTGAGATTTTAAAATATATAAATAAATAAAAAAAAACATTGGTCAACTCTATTTCTCTCTCCCTGATTAAACAGACGAATGACGGAAAGGCCTTCTTTCCTTCTCTCCTCGATTACTTCTAATCCGCTCAATAAAATCACCTGCTTCAGTTAAGGTTTTTGTAGAGATTCTTCTAAGCTTCAGATCCATACCTACTGCAGATTTTTTCATGGAGTTTTTGGGTAGATATCGGGCTCGAAAGTCCGACTGTCTCTGGCGCCGCCGCGAGTTGCTCCGGCCACCGAAGACCGCCGCGCCACTGGCGAAACCGCGCCTCTCCTCCCCCTTTGACCTCGCGCAACCTGATCGTGGAACCGTTACACGGATCGATCGAAAAATCCAAACCTAGTTTGGAACCATTTCAGAAGGTAACGGCTAATATTATATTAAACTATATTATAGCAGTTTAAAGCGCTATGGTTTTTGATTTCACTATAAAAATCATATCTTTTTCATTTCTTGACGAAATTCAGTGAAACATGAGGCAGTGGACTCGTGTGGACGTCTTCTACATTCTAGAAGAGACCGCATATTTTTCTGAGCCTTCTGCTATTTTTGGTGGAGTGGAACCCAATGTGAGATTTCTAATTTATAAACGATATGGAAAACGACGATGTATAAATTATATAGTCGATGTATGAGTTATATAAGCGTTGTACACCTCTTGTATAAGCGTTGTATAAGTTGTACGTTAGATGTATAAGTTGTATATGCATTGTAAAAATTATATATGTGTTGAATAGAAGTGAAATCCTATTTGGTTGAAACCACATAGGATTAGTTTGTGGAAATGAAAAAAAATATACATGCCGCCTGCGTGCGAACTAGATGCATGATTCCCCATTGTCAAAAGCTGCGAGACTTTAAGGTAGAGTGAGGAGCCGTACTAGGGACGGTCCAGGTTTTAACTACCCTGCCGTTATACTGCCGAAATTTTGAATAACATTCATGTGTTAGAATTATTTTCCTGTATTGAAACTATATTCGTCTATTGAATAGAAAACCTTTATGTGTTGAATCGACATTCATTCGTTGAATAGAAATTCATGTGTTGAATGGTATTCGTGTTTTAAATATAAAAATCACATTTTTATCTATATATACCAATTATATAAAACCTTCATGTGTTGAATCGATATTCATTCGTTGAATAGAAATTAATGTGTTGAATGGTATTCGTGTTTTAAATATAAAAATCACCTTTTTATCTATATATACCAATTATAGAAAACCTTAATGTGTTGAATCGATATTCATTCGTTGAATAGAAATTCATGTGTTGAATGGTATTCGTGTTTTAAATATAAAAATTACCTTTTTATCTATATATACAAACTATAGAAAACCTTCATGTGTTGAATCGATATTCATTCGTTGAATAGAAATTCATGTGTTGAATGGTATTCGTGTTTTGAATAAATTGTTTTTAACAATAAAAATCACATTTTACTCTATATATACAAACTATAGAAAACCTTCATGTGTTGAATCGATATTCATTCGTTGAATAGAAATTCATGTGTTGAATGGTATTCGTGTTTTGAATAAATTGTTTTTAACAATAAAAATCACATTTTACTCTATATATACAAACTATAGAAAACCTTCATGTGTTGAATCGATATTCATTTGTTGAATTGAAATTCATGTGTTGAATGGTATTCGTGTTTTGAATAAATTGTTTTAACAATAAAAATCACATTTTTACTCTATATATACAAACTATAGAAAACCTTCATGTGTTGAATCGAAATTCATTCGTTGAATTGAAATTCATGTGTTGAATGGTATTCATATTTTGAAAGAAATTGTTTTATAATAAAAATCCTATTTTTATCATCAATATGAACTATATAAAATAATCTTGTTTTGAAATAAATTGTTTTATAATAAAAATCCTATTTTTATCACCTATATTAACTATATAAAGTAGTCGGGTTTTGAAATAATTCGTTTTACAATAAAAATAACATTTTTACTATATACATGAATTGTTAAAAATAGTGAAGTGTCGAAATGTGTATGTTGGATAAAAATATCATTTTTATCAAATGTATGAAAAGAATATAGCTTTGAAATCGAAGAATCGATAAATATATATAAATAGAATTGAAATATATCGAATAACGAAGCTGTAGTTCGTATTTTGAAACCGTGATTTCAAACGATTAGTGCGGGAGATCCGACCATCAGATTTTCCCGAAACCGAAACCGTTGGGTTCGCTTTGGAAATATCTTTCCAACGACACCAACTTTGTAAAACTCCAACGGTTGGATTGTCTGGAATGTTTAATTCAAATCTGAAGAAAAACAGCGCCAGATTCGATTAATATATATATATATATATAATTATATTAAATCGAATAACGACGCTGCAGTTCGTATTTTGAAATCGAAACTTCAAACGATTGTACTGGGAGATCCGACCATCGGATTTTCCCAAAACTGGAACCGTTGGATTCATTTTGAAAAGATCTTTCTAATGATATAAATTTTGTGAAGATCCAATAGTTAGATTTTCAGATATGTGTAAATCAAATCTGAAGAAAAACAGCGCCACGGCCGCGTTATGGCCCGAAGCGTCATTTTGAATAAATTGGCTATTTTAAAATAAATAAAAATAGCGATAAATTATTATAAAATATTATAAACGATATGGATGTGAAAATTAGAAAGTAACTGAAGGTTGGCTAAGTCGAATGGTTTCCTGGGTGTTGATCTGATGTTGGTTTCGGCCTTCGGGGTTAATATTTGGGAAATCTTTCTCTTACTGATTTACAGTTAGCGACTAATGAATTGAAATGATGCGTATGTTGTGTTTGTGTAGCACTTGTTCATTATATACGCGAGTTGCTCAGAAAGACCGGGTTTATCCCATTTTGAATAACTAAATCGACGATAAGAAATCGAAGATGAAGACGGTGGTTGAAGACCGGAAATCTTCGCCTCGTTTGGATGGTAACTGATGTCCTGATTGGGAGGCATCCCGAAATATGGATAATGAGTGGTGATCGTCCAGACGTACGTGGAGATCGATGGGTTTGCGAGGTATATAGTGCCTCCGGTTTCGTTCCGACCCTGAACGGACTTGTAAATGGATTGTGTGTCTGACATTGGAATTTATTCTATGTGATTGATAGCTATCAATTGCATGGTGTGAATTGCCTGTGTGACATGCTAAGATGCAGTGATCAGGGCTTCTGTTGAAAAGCAAAGTCTTGTGATTGATGATCAAAGCACCTGTAATAACCCGGAAATCTGGGCCAATTAAAAAAATTTATTTTAGCAATTTTAGCGAATTTTGACTATTTAAAATGAATTATTTTAAATAAAAACGACGAGAAATTTATTTTGAATAGAATTCGAACGTATATATTATATAGATCGTCGATAGAATATAAATATTTATTTATATTTATAAAAGGAATTGAAAATGGCGCGGTAGTTCGATAATTCAATTTCAAACTTCAAATGGATGTACAGGATTCAAAATAAACCGGATTTTAGTGAAACCAAAAATATTTGAACCTAATTGAGAATATCTTTCCAATGAATCCGAAAAATCAAGATTTCATAGCGGGAATCAAAAGATACGCCCAGTTGAAAATTCTGAATAGTCGCTATGGAATTCAGGCCCTTAAAAATGGGAATTTTGCTAACGAACTCGGATTTCGACGAAACCACTTTTGTTGGGTCCGTGATGTCAAATTATTGCTAGATTCCAAATTTCATAATTTTTCGAATCAATATGTGAGCATGGCAAAGGAAAACGCGTTTGACCAGTTTCAGTTGATTTTAATCGACTGGAAAATGGCCATTTTTCAGACGGTCTCAGAATTCGACGAAACTAGTTTTGTTAGGACCGTATCGTCAATACGAAGCTAGAAAATATTTTTCTGGAATTTTTCGAGTTAGCATGTGACCCCAGTAAATTGAAATGCGCGTTCAAATTCAATATATAGAGTTATATGTTGATTTTGATGAAAACTGATCGAAACGATCGAATTGGCCTATGTGGCTTATCCCATTGTGTTCGGAATGGGGTTATTAGCTATAAACGATAGTCGGTGGGTTGGATTTCGAGGTCAAAATAAAAAGGTACCTTTTTGAAATTAAATAAAAAAAATTCCTATACCCTCACCCCTCTTCTCTCTCTACCCTTCATACCGGTTTTAAAATAAAAAAAAGAGAAAGAAGGGAACGGATCCCCCGTCGCCCCCTACCCACGAACACCGACCGCCTCCCCAAGCTTCTCCTCCCTCGCCACCGTCGATCGCACGCCACCCCCTTTCCCTCTAGCGCCTCATTTCCCTCATCCCCCTCCTGCAATCGACGATCCTCCAAACCCTAGGCCACCGTGACCTGCTCCCCTCCCCCAAATCGAAGCGTCCACCTCCTCCGACCCTCCACCTAGCTACGACGCCGAGCACAGCATCCCTCGCCGACCCTCGCCGTCCAAGACCGACCAGCGACCTCCCTTTTTGCCAAAGACAATAGAAATGGGTTAGTTTTTTTTATTATGCTTTAGTAGATAAATTTTATTTATATGAAATTGTTAGTTTTATGTAAATAAAGTTGAGATTTTTGAATTAGAAAAAGGTAGGATTTTTATAGGTGGAAAGATATGATTTTGATTTGTTTAAAAATATATGGTTTAGTCATATGAAGTTGCGCTGTAAAAATCTAATTTTTATAATGTAGATTCGAAAGGAAAATACGATCTTTAGTATATAAAAATATTATTTTTATATTTATAACTTTGCAGTAAAAATTAGATTTTTATTATAAGAACATCGATAAAAAAATGTGATTTTTACATGTGTAGCGAAGTAAAAATTCGATTTTTATATATTGAATAGTGAAGTAAAAACTCGATTTTTATATATTGAATAGCAAAGTAAAAATTTGATTTTGAATAGCGAAGTAAAAATTCGATTTTTATATATTGAATAGTAAAGTAAAAAATTCGATTTTTATATATTGAGTAGCAGTATAAAAATGTGATTTTTACATATGTAGAGAATACGGGCAAAGAAAGTGGCAAGAGGCGAGAACGGCGAAGATTTCTACAAAGAAGAGTCGTGGAGTTGGGATAGCTTTGGTGAGAATTTCTCACTCTTCAATCTCTTTTTCTAGTTGAAATATATACTAGGATGCAGACGGTGTTTAGTAGCACCCGACACCCGTCGTCCACAGACCATGGACGTCTTGTATGCTTGGTTGTTTGATTTTGATGTGTAGTTGATTGTGTGATGTGATGTGAAATGAAATAAAACATTTATATAGTTGAAATAAAATATTTTATAGTGGAAAATATTTTATAGTTAAAAATAGAATTTTTAATGTGTATATGAAATGAAATAAAAATAAACAAATCGGACGATTGGTTTATATACACACATTTGACTGATATTGATTGGGACGATAAATTTTACACATCGCCCAACTGCACAAATAAAATATGTGTTTGATTGTTTGAAACCCCACACGGGTATCGGGATGATATTCGACGTACACTAATCTCGATTGTTTAGTTGTATGTCGATCGATTGATTGACAGACTGTTATAAGCGTTGAATATTTATATTTGATGCTTATACAGTGTGGAATGCACTTTGGATGATGGTTGATTATTCATCGTTGTTGATATATACCGGTGTTGTAGAAAATCCATATAATTAACATTATATGGTAATTGATTGGGCCTCATTCCAGTTTAGAAGAAGAAATATTTGAAATAGAATATTTGAAATAGAAATATTTGAAAAAGAAATATTTGAATAGAAATATTTGAAATAGAAATATTCGAAATGGAATATTTGAAAATATGAATATATGAAGCCGTGTTGATTAGATTTACGCCATTTTGAGGTGAATGATATTTATATCGATTTTATTCATTTTATAATGAATATCGAAAGTGATTTCAAAATCTAAAATTTTGAAAAGAATTGAAATTCGAATTAAATTGAATAGAAATGAATCCAAATTGAAATTGAATAGAAATGAATTCGAATTGAAATTGAATAGAATTGAATTCGAATTGAAATCGAAAGGAATTGCATTCGAATTAAATTGAAATTAAATTGAAATCAATTTGAAATCAATTTGAAATCAATTTGAAATGAATTTAAAATGAATTTATATTGGAATATTCAATTTTGATTTGAAATTGAATATGAAGTTGAAACCGTTTTGAAAATGAATTTAAAATGATTTATAAAGCACGTTTTGAATTGAAATCGATGAAGTATATATTAT
This sequence comes from Allium sativum, assembly GCA_030737875.1. NCBI lineage: Eukaryota > Viridiplantae > Streptophyta > Magnoliopsida > Asparagales > Amaryllidaceae > Allium > Allium sativum. The sequence goes on along the minus strand of CM060926.1, from coordinate 828,516,691 downwards.
ATATATATAATATAATGGCCTGAATAGAACGCACCGCGCCGCGGCAGTTCGCGAATTTCGACCATTGACTTCGAATGAATATTGCGGGAGATCCGACCGTCGGATTTTCCTGAAACCGGAACCGTTGGGTTCGTATCGAAAAGAGCTTCCTAACGAATATTAGAAATTTGAAATCTAACGGTTGGATTTGGAATTATGTCCAAATCAAATTTGGAAAAGGTCGTTGTAAGTGCAGTTCGATGGCCGTTGATGGAAATCGACTGTACGGGCCTTGACAAAATTATTAAAAATAGTAATAATTTGTGTAAAATCATAAGAAATGATTTGTGAAGAATTGGGATGAAAAACTCTATATTTGAAAAGATAAAAATAGATTTTTATCGAAATGAACTAGTTTTGAACTAGAATAGTAATTTATTTATTTTTAAAATAAATAAAGTGAGTTTGAAATGGTTTTGAAATATAACCAGAATTTCCAATAATTAAATTGGAATGGATTTGAATCGAAATTGTCTTTGGAATATTTCGATGTTGGAATTCGTGATTATACAGATGTTGTTATGGAAATTTGAAAGATATATATTTATATCGTTATTTCCAATACGACATTGGTTAGTCGTAGAATTTGATATTGAATATAAGCCGATATATTTTCTATTCAGAGCCTTGTATTGAATACCAAATGTGATTTGGGTTTGTCGTGAATGGTGTCTTCATTAACATTGTTCTTAAGCCCAGTTGAGAAAAGATTAAATCTTTTTATTTAGATTTAATGAAGTGTACCAATTAAATAATATTTAATTGGAATTGAATTGGTATTGATTTTTGGGTTTATCGTGAACAGTGTTTTAAATAACACTTGTTCTTTAACCCGATAGTTAATGAAATGTGATTTTGGGTTTATCGTGAACCATGTTTTAAATGACACTGATTCTTTAACCCAGTTAAAGATTAAAACTAAGTGGAGTTTTAATGAATCTTTAATTAGATTGAAAAGATCGAGAATGGAGTATCACCAGTTTTACTCTAGATGATAGTTAAATCTTTAATTAGATTTGAACGTGAAATGGTAATTGAATTTACCGATAACACCGTGGTGTTAGATATGAAGTATTACCAGTTTTACTTCATGGGATGAATAGGTTGGGATTGGGGAATAAAATAAATGATTACTCCGGTGTGGTTCGCTAATCCCGACTAGTTTGAATTGATAATCAAAAAGGAGATTAAAGAATTTATCTTTGATAAAATTAATGGGAACCTTTCCCAAAATATAAGAATATTTGAATAAAAAGAATATTCTGAATTGTAATGAGGCGTATGTTGTGTTTATGTAACACTTTTATAATATATACGCGAGTTATTCAGAAAGACCGGGTTTATCCCATTCTGAATAACTGATTCAACGTGGTGTCGAAGATGAAGACGGTGGTTGAAGACCGGAGGTCTTCATGTCGTTTGGATAATTACTGATGGTCTTGATTGCGCTGTACACCCAAGAAGATGGAAACAGTTGGTGATCGTCCAGACGTACTTGGAGATCGATGGAGATGCGGGGTACTAGGTGCCTCCGGTTTCGTTCAGACCCAGAACGGACTTGTAAATGGACTGTGTGTCTGACATTGGATTTTAGTCTGTGTGATTGATTTCTATTAAATATATATCTGTTTGGCGGCGGAGAATTCATTCTCTTTCTTAACGCCCTTCTCTGAGACGTACGAGCTCAGGGGTTATATACTGATGGATATCAAACGCATAGAGTGAATTGCCTGTGTGGCATGCCTAAGTGGCAAATGATCAAGGCTTCTGTTGAAAAAGCAAAGTCCTGTAGTTGATGATCAAAGCACCGCCTGTGTGGCATAGCTTTGTGTAACGTGAATTCGCGAGCCTCACACCCCGGTTGTGAACCAGAAACGGGAGAGGACCTCAGGGAGGGCATGCGTTTCTTTCTAGCTAGGGTGGTGTCAGTGACCTACCAGCCCTGACATTTATATACTTTTCACCTGTGTGGTTGTTGCTGTTGCGAGGCGCCTCGGTTTGATCGGACGATCCGGGTCCGATGGAGTCATTCGTTGGCTCATATATGCCCCAAAGGGCGGGGAAACGTAGTGTTCAGGCATAATAATCCACATCGGTGGACCGGCCCTGATGATCCAAAGGGTTGATGCGTTCTGATCCTGAGGCTCGAGAGTCTCAAATCGGTTGAGGACTATCTTTTGCCTCGGTTCATAGATGGAAATCCAACTTCCAAATACGAGACATTTGCAGTTTTATTTGTAGAGCCTAGTATGGCGACATAGTGGGATGGGGCGCTTATGCCGTCTATGATTGATACTTATGATTTGAAGTTGTTTTATACACTATACACTTATAATAATAATAATAAATGATTTGTTTTAAACGTATCAAGCATTCTTGGCTATTATAAGGTAAAAACCCTATCCTCCGGCTTGCGTTGCATTGTGTGATGGGAACTGGGTCTTATAATAGCTTCATTTTTCCTTATTTAGCATTGCGCTGTTTTTTTTTTGCACTGATATTCTTGGGAGGAAACCCGTTCCGTGTTATACGGCGTGGCCCCTTGATTTACCTAATTTTAAAATAAAGATAAATAACTGTTTTAGATCTCACACCAGTCCCATGACTGACCTGGAGTTTATTGTTTTAACCTAAACTCTGGGTGCCCTTATTTTGACACGGGCAGCTAGTAGTTTTGGTTTTGCAGATTTATATTCACAGGATCCTGGTTTACAGCTGAAACGATATCCGGAAAGCTTTGTATCCGTTTATCTCTTCTAGTTGTGTATTGTATTATTTTCCGCTACTATGTAATGTATTGTAATCTCTGATATTTCTGTGTAATATTGATTCATTTATACTCTGTATATTCTTGTATTCTGATGGAATTGTTATAGTATACAATGAAATGTTCTCCCGTTTGCGTTCTATTTTGTCGTGTCCTCACAGTAATTCGTTCTTTCTCATCTCTTCGGAGACCGGGGAAGTTTGGGTCGCTTCAGCACCGCCTGTGTGGCATAGCTTTGTGTATAACGTGAATTCGCGAGCCTCACACCCCGGTATGAACCAGAAACGGGAGAAGGACCTCAGGGAGGGCATGTGTTTCTTTCTAGCTAGGAGTTGTGTTAGTGTTTTTACACGACCCGACATTTTACTTATGTGGATGATGGATAGCGAGGCGCCTCAGATATATCGGTCGATCCGGGACCGATGGAGTCATTCGTTGGCTCATTTGCGCCCCATAGGGCGGGGAGACGTATTGCTCAGGCATTTTAATCCACATCGGTGGACCGGCCCTGACGATCCAAGGGTCACTCGAGCTCTGATCCTGAGACATGGAAGGCTAGATTGTCTCGAATTCGGTAAGGACTATCTTTTGCCTTGGTTCATGACGGAAATCCAATTTCCAAATACGTGACTGTGCGGTTTTGATTGTATATATCTATGGCAACATGATATATAGTACCCATGCCGTCTACGATTGATAGTTATGATTGAAATTGTTTTCGAAACCTATAAACACTAGTGATAATATCAAATGCTTTTGTTTTATTCGTATCAAGCATATTTTGGCCATTATAAGGTAAAACTCTATCCTCGGTTTGCGTTGCATTGTGTGATGGGAACTGAGTCTTATAATGGCTTCATTTTTATAAAAAGCATTGCGATGTTTAAAGATTTACTTGTTTTAAAGCACGGGAAATCCAATGGAGTAAACCCGTTCCACGAAAGTGGCGTGGTCCTGTGATTAGCCATATTTTAAATGTGTTGAGTGGATTTCTCATACCAGTCCCATGACTGACTCGTAGTTTGTTTCACTTTCAAACTCGGGTGCCCCTTTTCTACACGGGCAGCCTTGTATTCAGGTTTTAGCTGGCTTTATCCGGATAGCTGGAGCTGAAGATGGATTCTATCATTTATCTATTTTATGCTGTTCAGCTCCTATTGTACATATTTTGTTTGTTTTCCGCTGTAGACATTTATGTATAGCTGAACTGTATTTTTACTAAGTATGATCCTGTATATTGTGTAACTCTAATGATTACGTTTATCCAGTATATTCTATTGTGCATTATCTGGTGTATTTATTTAATTCTGTTCTGCTATTATCTGTTTATGTTTTATATTCCAAAGATTACCCTTGCCACCGTCAGTACGGGAAATGGGGTCGTCGCAACGTGGTATCAGAGCTTTGGTTAAGCTTAGTTCTGGAATATAACATATTAATGAACTCGTCAGAGATAGAACCAGTAGTGTTCGAGGACGGGTAACTCAATACAGATAGGATCAGTAATATCCTAGTGTGAGTATAGCATAATCAGAATAGCTCATTAGAGATGGGGTCAGAAGTGCCTCAGAACGAGTCGAGGGTAATATGTTTTTAAATAACGTCTTTGTGATTATATATATAGCCTGGTTTTAGAAATATGATTTTTGAATATATAAAGGATATATTTTTTAATAGTTAAAAACAAATTGTTGGTTGTTTGCATTATGTGATAGTAAATTGGACTAATTAAATTATTGAAACGATAGTTAATTTAATTAATAAGATAATGAATGGTAGGATTTATTCATTTAAATCACACATTGAACTGATTTAAAAATAGATAGAAATATAAACTTGTGCATTATATATGTTTGAACAGGTAATTGGATAGCTGTTGAGTAAAGAATTTATTTGCGTGCCCGACAAATAAGTAAACCTTAATGAGTTGGATGCGAAATATTATTATATCAACTCCTGTGAATGCCATTAGATGCGGAGTGCTGGTTGTTCTGTGTGAAATAATAAACATCGCCATAGGATAGTAACAAATAATTTTGAACTACACTGCATGGCATACTTCTGAAGATAGGCATACTTCATCATATACCACATAAGCATTTGGAGCTTGTGTGACGAGGTGGAAGATTTACCATACGAGCAAGAGGCTTGTATGGCGATGACTATATTTTACAGGTTGAACTGATGACTGATATGACCATATAAAAAGGTAATGATAAATTGCCAGATTAATAAAAAAAACCACATGAAACTGGAGTTGACAATAATCACGTCTCTCTAGTCATTAGATACGGCACATGGACTACTTATTTCCCACACGAGACGAGGTGACGAGGATTTATCCTCTAGAGCAATTAAATTACACACTTCCTCAGGCTTTGACAGGGTTACGAGAATTTATTCTCTGGAGTTATTATCAATACACGCTCCCCTGTAAACACCAGAACATATCACTATAAATATGTGTATGCTTATTAGGATTTATTGGGTACCTAATACGGCCCAATAAATTTGCAAACCTCTCCCCTTACAAAGGAGGTTATGGCGAAATTTTCGAAAATTCCGGGTGTTAGCCAAATTTTTGAAGAATTTGAAAATTCTCAGAAACTGAAAAGTTGGAGAATGGAAGCCAGATTGAACGTAGAGTTGATTAATCAAACCACTTTCGACTTTGTTCCTTTTCGGGGATGAAAATTTTTAAGTGGGGGAGATTGTAACGACCCGGAAAATCTGAACCAATTTAAAATTTTTAAATTGGCTAAAATAGTGGATTTTAAATATTTAAAATAAATATTTAAAATATTTAAAATAAATATTTTAAATATTTAAAATAAATATTTTAAATAATAAAGATGAAAACTGAGTTTGAATCGATAATTGAAAAGGAATATAATTAATTCTAATTATAAACAAGGCTGAAATGGCGTAGTAGTTTCAAAATTTGAATTCAAACTTTGACTGACTGGACCGGGTGCAGAACAAAACTGATTTGAGCGAAACCAAAAATATTTAAATCTGTTAGTGAATACCTTTCTAACAAATCTGAAAAATCGAAGTTTCATAGCGGGAAGCAAAAGTTATGGCCAAATGAATTTTCAGAAAGGTCGCTATGGAATTTATATAGCCCGTGAAATTAGCTATTTTGCAAACGACCTCGGAATTCGACGAAACCACTTTTGTTGGATCCGGGATGTGAAGTTATTGCTAGGTTTCAAATTTTATAATTTGTGAAGCTATATGTGAGCGCAGCAAAGGAAAATGTGTTTTGGTCAATTACAGTTAAATTGGATCGACCTGAAAAGGGCCATTTTGCAAACGATCTCAGAATTCGACGAAACTAGTTTTGTTGAGACCGTATCGTCAAAACATAGCTAGATTTATTTTTCTGGAATTTTTCAAATCAGTTTGTGGCCCTGGCTAATTGAAATGTACGTTCAAATCAAATATTGAATGTTTTATATTTTAATTTGAAGGAAAACTGACTGAAACAATCGAATGGGCCTACGAAACATATCCCATTGTGTTCGGAATGAGGGTAAAACGCTAGGGACGATAGTCTTTGGGTTTGAATTGGTGTTCGTGTGTGGAAGAGGGTATTTAAGAGATTTTAAAATATATAAAAAAATAAAAAAAAAAATCATTAGTCAACTCTATTTCTCTCTCCCCGATTAAACACGACGAACGACGGAAAGGCCTTCTTTCCTTCTCTCCTCGATTTCTTCTAATCCGCTCAATAAAATCACCTACTTTAGTTAAGGTTTTTGTAGAGATTCTTCTAAGTTTCAGATCCATACCTACTGCAGATTTTTTCATGGAGTTTTTGGGTAGATATCGGCTCGAAAGTCCGACTGTTTCTGGCGCCGCCGCGAGTTGCTCCGGCCACCGAAGACCGCCGCGCCACTGGTGAACCCGCGCCTCTCCTCCCCCTTCGACCTCGCGCAACCTGATCGTGGAACCGTTACACGGATCGATCGATAAATCCAAACCTAGTTTGGAACCATTTCAGAAGGTAACGGCTAATATTATATTAAACTATATTATAGCAGTTTAAAGCGCTACGGTTTTTGATTTCACTATAAAAATCATATCTTTTTCATTTCTTGACGAAATTCAGTGAAAAAAGATATATTGGACTCGTGTGGATGTCTTCTACATTCTTGAAGAGACCGCATATTTTTCTGAGCCTTCTGCTATTTTTGGTGGAGTGGAACCCAATGTGAGATTTCTAATTTATAAACGATATGGAAAACGACGATGTATAAATTATATAGTCGATGTATGAGTTATATAAGCGTTGCACACCTCTTGTATAAGCGTTGTATAAGTTGTACGTTCGATGTATAAGTTGTATGTGCGTTGTAAAAATTATATATGTGTTGAATAGAAGTGAAATGCTTATATATATATATATATATATATATATATATATATATATATATATATATATATACGCCCCTCGTCCACAAACCATGGACGATATTTATTGGTTGTGATTGGTGTGAAAAATTGGTTGATTACGAATGGTTGATTAGAATTGTTTGTGGTTGAAATTGATTGATTGTGGTTGAAAAATACCCGTTTGTGGTTGAGAAATATTTGGTTGAAACCACATAGGATTAGTTTGTGGAAATAGAAAAAAAATATACATGCCGCCTGAGGGCGAACTAGATGCATGATTCCCCATCGTCAAAAGCTGCGAGGCTTTAAGGTAGAGCGAGGAGCCGTACTAGGGACAGTCCCGGTTTTAACTACCCTGCCGTTATGCTGCCGAAATTTTGAATAATATTCATGTGTTAGAATTATTTTCCTTTATTGAAACTATATTCGTCTGTTGAATAGAAAACCTTCATGTGTTGAATTGATATTCATTCGTTGAATAGAAATTCATATGTTGAATGGTATTCATGTTTTAAATATAAAAATCACCTTTTTATCTATATATACCAATTATAGAAAACCTTCATGTGTTGAATCGATATTCATTCGTTGAATAGAAATTCATGTATTGAATGGTATTCGTGTTTTAAATATAAATTCACCTTTTTATCTATATATACCAATTATAGAAAACCTTCATGTGTTGAATCGATATTCATTCGTTGAATAGAAATTCATGTGTTGAGTGGTATTCGTGTTTTAAATATAAAAATCACCTTTTTATCTATATATACAAACTATAGAAAACCTTCATGTGTTGAATTGATATTCATTCGTTGAATAGAAATTCATGTGTTGAATGGTATTCGTGTTTTGAATAAATTGTTTTTAACAATAAAAATCACATTTTACTCTATATATACAAACTATAGAAAACCTTCATGTGTTGAATCGATATTCATTCGTTGAATAGAAATTCATGTGTTGAATGGTATTCGTGTTTTGAATAAATTGTTTTTAACAATAAAAATCACATTTTACTCTATATATACAAACTATAGAAAACCTTCATGTGTTGAATCGATATTCATTTGTTGAATAGAAATTCATGTGTTGAATGGTATTCGTGTTTTGAATAAATTGTTTTAACAATAAAAATCACATTTTTACTCTATATATACAAACTATAGAAAACCTTCATGTGTTGAATCGAAATTCATTCGTTGAATTGAAATTCATGTGTTGAATAGTATTCATATTTTGAAAGAAATTGTTTTATAATAAAAATCCTATTTTTATCATCAATATGAACTATATAAAATAATCTTGTTTTGAAATAAATTGTTTTATAATAAAAATCCTATTTTTATCACCTATATTAACTATATAAAGTAGTTGGGTTTTGAAATAATTCGTTTTACAATAAAAATCACATTTTTACTATACACATGAAGTGTCGAAATGAATGTATGTTGGATAAAAATATCATTTTTATCAAATGTATGAAAAGAATATAACTTTGAAATCGAAGAATCGATAAATATATATAAATAGAATTGAAATATATCGAATAACGAAGCTGCAATTCATATTTTGAAACCGTGATTTCAAACGATTAGTGCGGGAGATCCGACCATCGGATTTTCCCGAAACCGCAACCGTTGGGTTCGCTTTAGAAATATCTTTCCAACGGCACCAACTTTGTAAAAATCCAACGGTTGGATTGTCTGGAATGTTTAATTCAAATCTGAAGAAAAACAGCGCCAGAATCGATTATATTTATATATATATATATAATTATATTAAATCGAATAACGACGCTGTAGTTCGTATTTTGAAATCGAAACTTCAAACGATTGTACCGGGAGATCCGACCGTCGGATTTTCCCAAAACTAGAACCGTTGGATTCGTTTTGAAAAGATCTTTCTAATGATATAAATTTTGTGAAGATCCAACGGTTAGATTTTCAGATATGTGTAAATCAAATCTGAAGAAAAACAGCGCCACGGCCGCGTTATGGCCCGAAGCGTCGTTTTGAATAAAATGGCTATTTTAAAATAAATAAAAATAGCGATAAATCGTTATAAAATATTATAAACGATATGGATGTGAAAATTAGAAACTAACTGAAGGTTGGCTAAGTCGAATGGTTTCCTGGGTGCTGATCTGATGTTGGTTTCGGCCTTCGGGGTTAATATTTGGGAAATCATTCTCTTACTGATTTACGGTTAGCGACTAACGAATTGAAATGATGTGTATGTTGTGTTTGTGTAGCACCTGTTTATTATATACGCGAGTTGCTCAGAAAGACCGAGTTTATCCCATTCTGAATAACTAAATCGACGATAATAAATCAAAGATGAAGACGGTGGTTGAAGACCGGAAATCTTCGCCTCGTTTGGATGGTAACTGATGTCCTGATTGGGAGGCATCCCGAAATATGGATAATAAGTGGTGATCGTCCAGACGTACGTGGAGATCGATGGGTTTGCGAGGTATATAGTGCCTCCAGTTTCGTTCTGACCCAGAACGGACTTGTAAATGGATTGTGTGTCTGACATTGGAATTTATTCTATGTGATTGATAGCCATCAGTTGCATGGTGTGAATTTCCTGTGTGACATGCTAAGATGCAGTGATCAGGGCTTCTGTTGAAAAGCAAAGTCTTGTGATTGATGATCAAAGCACCGCCTGTGTGGCGTAGCTTTGTGTATAACGTGAAATCGGAGCCTCACACCCCGGTGTGAACCAGAAATGGGAGAAGGACTTCAGGGAGGGCATGCGTTTTTTTCTAGCTAGGATTTGTGTCAGTGTTTTTACACGACCTGACATTTAACTTATGTGGATGATGGATAGCGATGCGCCTCGGATATATCGGTCGATCCGGGACCGATGGAGTCATTCGTTGGCTCATTTGCTCCCCATAGGGCGGGGAGACGTATTGCTCAGGCATTTTAATCCACATTGGTGGACCGGCCCTGACGATCCAAGGGTCACTCGAGCTCTGATCCTGAGACATGGTAGGCTAGATTGTCTCGAATTCGGTAAGGACTATCTTTTGCCTTGGTTCATGACGGAAATCCAATTTCCAAATACGTGACTGTGCGGTTTTGATTGTATATATCTATGGCGACAAGATATATGGTACCCATGCCGTCTATGATTGATAGTTATGATTGAAATTGTTTTCGAAACCTATAAACACTAGTGATAATATCAAATGCTTTTGTTTTATTCGTATCAAGCATATTTTGGCCATTATAAGGTAAAACTCTATCCTCCGGTTTGCGTTGCATTGTGTGATGGGAACTGAGTCTTATAATGGCTTCATTTTTATAAAAAGCATTCCGATGTTTAAAGATTTACTTGTTTTAAAGCACGGGAAATCCAATGGAGTAAACCCGTTCCACGAAAGTGGCGTGGTCCTGTGATTAGCCATATTTTAAATGTGTTGAGTGGATTTCTCATACCAGTCCCATGACTGACTCGTAGTTTGTTTCACTTTCAAACTCGGGTGCCCCTTTTCTACACGGGCAGCCTTGTATTCAGGTTTTAGCTGGCTTTATCTGGATAGCTGGAGCTGAAGATGGATTCTATCATTTATCTATTTTATGCTGTTCAGCTCCTATTGTACATATTTTGTTTGTTTTCCGCTGTAGACATTTATGTATAGCTGAACTGTATTTTTACTAAGTATGATCCTGTATACTGTGTAACTCTGATGATTACGTTTATCCAGTATATTCTATTGTGCATTATCTGGTGTATTTATTTAATTCTTTTATGCTATTATCTGTTTATGTGTTATATTCCAAAGATTACCCTTACCACCGTCAGTACGGGAAATGGGGTCGTCACACTAAATGAGACTGTAATCATAACCACCTCATAGACATGTTAAATTGTTTGTCAGAATAATAAATCAAATAGAAACATCCAAATAGATTTATTAGTTGCACGCACCTGCTAGCAGAAACTGAAATCCTAATTCGAACGATTGGATTCAGCTTCCTTGTAGACAAGAAACCGGTTGATAATCTGAAATTGTCAAGGAACCAGCTGCTACACTTGATCGATTCTCCGATCCACTATTGTCAAATCAGAGAATTGATAAATAAGTTTACAGAAGCAAAACGTGAATAGTTGGTTATTGTAGTACCTGAATTCCATAGCTGACTATTAATGAAAACATGGATTTGGTTCTATTTTCCAAATTGACACAAACCCTAGATTTGAATTAGCTCTCCATAAAAGTGGGTTAGAGAGCTGTTAAGGCTTGTGTAATTTGGGAAATAACCCATCATTTATAAAGTAGGTATTTTGTAATTTGGCCCTATAATAAATTAAAAATGCCTCGATATCTACACATTAGGCCCATGATAAGTTAAATTTTAAGCCTTTTATTTCTATTCTAGAACTAGATCACTTTAATTGGGCTTTACACCAAAATAGCACAACACATTTTATTTTACATATGTGACCTAATTGTCGAAATAATCCAATAATCTCCCTTTGGGCCACATATGAAATAACTATACAAATGTGTTTAACTTTATGAGCTCCAAAGTTTGCTATTTATAACGTATAGTGTATTTGAAACAATCTTGTCCATTAATTGTATTGACAAAGGATTAAAGCAGCATTCGTTAGATTTATCATAACTAAACCCATCTACGGTCATATATATCTATACAATCAAACGATATATATCAATCATGGATTTTAAATGAAATATGATCTATACATGTCTACTTCCAACTAGTCCTTCTTTAGTGAAACCAAAAACATTTAATATTTCAACAACCTGAGTGCAAAGAAAAATTTACTACTTTATTTCTAATCAGAAAAAGAATTTAATATACATATATCTGTAACTGAAATATGGAGCAATGAGTCATATGACAATACCAAATACAAACTCCCCCCGAATCAAAATATCCTTACATAAAAGTTACACCAATTGAGCTACATGCTCATGAAAGACCTTACGTCATAATCTTTTGGTAAGAGGATCCGCAATAATGAAGTTTGTCAAAGTATGCTCTATGAATTATAGTATATTTTACACTCTCCCCTTATTGAAAATAATATGTTCTTTATTGTCACAATATTACTTGGTCTTTTAATTCTTTATCAATAACTGGAGTTTTGGGACAAAATTTCATTATTATTTTCCATAGGTGATATTTCGAAAGTGGTGGAAGTTATAAGTGTTCAAATGACACTTCTCCTTATATAGTTTCCCCCATAAAATATATTATCATTGCCTGAAGTGGATCTTTTACAGTAATGACATCCAAAATATTCGAATTGTAATTCTTTATGATCTTCAGCCAATCCAATATTTTATTTATGAGCATATCATCTTTTATTTTGTTTCTTAAAGATGTCTCATAACCATTTTAGCTACTAATCAGTGATCCACTTTCGATATCAGTAAGATATCTACCAAATAACATACGCATAGCCATATGTGTATATACTTTAGTATACATTAGAATTCACACTACATATAGGGAATTTTTTGCATTTCTTTAGTTTCAAGGATATTAACATTTGTCTCTTTTAGCAAAAGAGAATCAATTGAATCGTAGTTTGAATACCAAACCTTCTAAGCATTTATCTATCAAATTCTTTTGTGATAATTCAAATATCATCCCATGAATGATAATGATGTATTTGAATCTAAGTGGAATTCTTAAGATGTTTCATCAATGTCTCAATTAATAAACACAACTTTAATCTCTGTCAGATTCTGCTTAAAATTAAAATATGGAATAAACTTCAAAGTTGTTTTATTGAGTCGCATACTAAACCCAAGAGAATATTACTTTAAAGAAAGAAAAGTTCTTTAAGAATCATCTTTTCAATAAAAATGCCATATACAATTCCATATCACCACTAATTACCTTTAACTTAGAATAATTATTCACAATCACTAATCTTATTACTTAAGTTAGAGGGAAATTGCAAACTTTATTTTTCATATAGATGTACATTGTTGACCAACCTTTTGGAAAGGTCATCACCCTATGAGCTACCGCTGATAGATCCAATCAGGGCTCAAGCATGGGTCTACACAAGCTTGGATACCGCTCGACGCAGGCTGAACCCTTGATACAATCACCTTTGGGCTCGTCTATACCCAGCAACATCAAGAACATACTAGGGTCGAAGAAAAGGGTACACGAAGCCTTGGATCGAAGGAGAGCCTTCCTACTAAACTCAGCTTGGATGAAGCTCCAGCTCGGATCGAAGACAACACTCTAGGAAAAGCAAAGCTCGAGTCCAACATCAATTGGGTCCAACATCATCTGGGTCTAACAACTCGAGTCGAGACTCTAGCGTCGAACGCCAACGGGTCGAACTCAACCCGACCCCACTTGAGCGGTTACCCAGGCACCAATATGGACCTATTCATATGGTTATCCGCTTGCTCAGATCATCTATAAACCCAAGTCAGGTTCATCCTGACATAAACAAACCGACCCAGGTAATCCACCATGATCCAAGATTCCTTGTACAACTGCCACGTGGTAGTTCGACCCATACCTGAATACGCCTATAAATACACCGTTTTGTAGATAATTAAAGAACTTTTGGCCTTGTGAAGCTCTGCACTACTTAGCCATGGATATCGACCTATTCTATCTCGAAATATGAGTGATATTCTTGATTGTAATTCAAAACAATCAATAGAAAGAATGTTGTATTAGAGATTCTGGCAATCTCATTCATTGTAACTCCAATAATCTGACATTATCGTGAGATTATGAAGTGGATGCGGGCTTGTGAACGCGGAATCACTATAAAATTGTTGTCGTCTTGCCGTTTCTTGCATTTTTTGTATATTTTCTCGTATTTCATGCTCTAAACACAACTTATTAGGTGTTAGTGCCATTTTTTGGTCTAACATACACTATATATTCATATCATAAATCCACTTTTTTTAATTAGTATCTTATATGGATTGATGTAAGTACAAGAATCATATTCATTAATCCATTATTTATCTTTAAGGAGAAATACTATAGAATCATCTAGAGTAGTATTGTTTCCTCTACAAGTAGATTTCCTTAGTAACCATAGACTTTGAGGTAATTGAGTTTTCCTTCTTGAAATGGTAACCTTAGCTTAAAGAAACTTTTCTTTAGCATCGTCTTATTATGATTCTTAATTTACTTCTTCTCAATGAAAAAAAAAATCTTAAACTTTAGTTGCAAAAGCAATTATGGTTTATTCAAGATAATGATTCCCTCTAAAGACAATGATCATACTTTATTTCTCCCACCAAACTCAACATCCTCAAAAAACTATTGCATTTCCCACCTTAAAACTTTTCCTTAGTGTGGGTTCATAAAACTATAAACTTTAAGTCGTTTAAATTGTCAATAAGATATTTGCTATCTTCAATGTCCCAATCTAGAATTATTTAGTGCTAAAGAATATAATCATAATTATTACCAAATCGAAGTTTAAAAACTTTAGTATTAATGGTATTAGCACAATTAGATGCAAGTTATATTTAAAAATTAGCCGCTTTGATTTCAAAGGAAAATTTGAATAGTATTCACTAATTATTTCCATACGGAGAATAATAATCGGTTTGTTTATATTAGAAATAGAAAGCCATGATTTGTCTAAATGACAACATAACACAAAAATATAAATAAACTCAAGTAATATAACTGAAATATCAACAATAACTTTGAAATATCTAATATATTTTACTTTATAGGTCTGGATATCTCATCAAAGAAACAACAATAACATATATGTGTATTTTTTTTCTATTAGATCTTCAGTGACTTCTCATCTTTATTGATACAAAAATGTATATCAAATGAGTACTTTCAAACATAAAAGCTTAATCTCCCTTGTAATTACCAAAGCACTAAATTAGCCCAATAAGATGATATCTTACTTTTAAAACAATATCAAACTTTAAATGATTATACTGGAAATAACACCAAAAATAACAATAACTTGCGCCTTTATCCTTTAAAGCAATTTTTTTTATAGTAATCATATATATATATATATATATATATATATATATATGTGTGTGTGTGTGTGTTGACTTTATGGAATCAAGCACCACAAACTGTGTTTGTTCCCCATTATTGTTTCCCTAAAATAATTTTTGTTCTTAATTGATAACTCATCAAAAGTTAGCACATCGAATACTTCAAAGATACTTTACCATATAATCCTTTTACTCTTGCGAATTGCATTATACCACCTACTAATATTCTTTAAAATATCAAAAGAACATTCAAATGTAATAGGGCCGAATAAGACCCTCTTAATTGCAAGAGTTAGTGTAACGAATAGGTAATTTCGACGTATTAAAATATAAAATTTATCAAAGATTTAATGTTTTAAGTGAATGTTTATAATCTTAACTTGAATTTGAAACTTGAATCTCGATTTACGTTATAAGCGTGCGTAACAACCCGGAAAATCAGAACCAATTTAAAATTTTTATTCTAGCGATTTTAATGAATTTTGAATATTTAAAATGATTTATTTCAAATAATAACAACCAAAAATTTATTTTGAATAGAATTAGAATGTATAAATTTATTTAAATCAAAGTTAGAATATAAATATTTATTTTAATTATAAAAGGAATTAGAAATGGCGCGGTAGCTTGAGAATTCGATTTCAAATTTCAATTGAATGTATAGGATTCAAAATAAATCGGATTTTGGTAAAACCAAAAATATTTGAATCTGTTTGAAAATATCTTTCTAACGAATGTGAAAAATCCAGATTTCATAATGAGAATAAAAAGTCATGTCCGGTTGGAAATTCAGAATAGTCGCTATGTATTTTATATAATATATGGCCCTTAAAAACAACGATTTTGCAAACGACCTCTGTTTTCGACGAAACCATTTTTGTTGGATCTGGAATGTCAAATTATTGCTTAATTCCAATTTTCATAATTTTTGGAATTAATATGTGAGCATGGTGAATTTAAATGTGTTTGGTCAATTCAGTTTGAATTTAATCAACTGGAAAATGACCGTTTTTCAACGATCTCAAAATTCGACGAAATTAGTTTTGTTAGGACCGTTTCGTCAAAACTTAGCTAGATTTATTTTTTGGGAATTTTTTGGAGTTAGTATGTGGCCCGGTAAATTAAAATGTGCGTTCTAATTCAATATATATTGATTTATATTTTAATTTTGAGAAAAACTAACTGAAATGAGCGAATTGGCTTACGCTACATATCCCATTGTGTTCAGAATGGGGGTATTTGGCTAGGAGCGCACTCGTTGGGTTCGATCTGGTGTTCGTAGCAACTAAGGGATATTTTTGGAATTTAATAAAATAAAATAAATTATTTATATAAAAACCGGCCAATCAGGAAATTCCATTTAAACCCTAATTTTGCGCTGCTGCTTCAAAACCTCCGGCAGTTTTTGCTCGAAATTTTGGATCCAAATAGCTTCCAATCCACCGCAAATTAGCGTATGATACTGAAGAGAAAATTGAAGGGCTACGAGTGGGATTCAAATCCATGCCAGTTGGAAGTGGTATCATTTCGTGTTAGGGAAGAATTTCGAGCCCAATGTCAGCTCGTTCGAGCGTGAATTCCGTCGCCCTGGCGCCATTGAGCGACGCGCCACCATTGGCAGCGGTGAAGCTGGCGTCGACGATCAACGTGGTGGCATCAAATGATGGACTCTGGTCTCGTAGCGCATGCAAAGGGGAAACCAAGATTTGAACGAAATGGGTTAGGAGGAATCGCGTTTTATAGAGAAAGGGGGAAGAAGGTAACGATTTTAACGTTATTTTTAAACATTGTAAACTTAATTAATTTTATCTTAATCATTTCAAAATGTAATTAACGAATAAAATATCGTAACTTTTACATACGAGGTCCAAATCGCGCGAAACTTGATCCGTTGTGATTGTGAGGGTGAGAGCTTCGCAACAAGACTGACTGGGTTAAATTTGGAACAAATCAGAATTTAGGGAAAATTCAAACCTGAACTGTTCAGAAATAAAACCGACGGAGTGGATCCTAATGTGAGAACTCCTTCTCACTCTAATAGTTTGCAATTAGATATATACTAGGATGCAGACGTTGCTTAGCATCACCCGACACTTTTGTTTGAAAACCATCGATGTTTGAATTTTTTATATTGGGTTTATTGTATATAAGAACTGAATAAAATATTCATGTGTTGAATAAAATATTTGAACGACATATTCATGTGTTGAATAAAATATTTGAACAATAAAAATATCAATTTTGTTGTACATATGAACTGTATAAAATATTCATGTGTTGAATAAAATATCTGAAAAATAAAAATATCTATTTATTGTATATATGAATTGTATAAAATAGTCATGTGTTGAAATAAATATTCATAAACAAATCGGATGATTTGTTTATGTACACCCATTTATCTGATACTGATTGGGACGATATATTTACATATCGTCCAACTACACAAACAAAATCTATGTTTGTTGATTGAAACCCCACACGAGTATTGGGATGATATTTGACGCACGCTAATCCCAATTGTTTAGTTGTATGTCAATCGATGGGTTGACAGACTGTTGTAAGCATTAATTAGTTATATTTAATGCTTATGCAGTTGTGTAGTGCACTCTGGTTGATGGTTGATTGTTTATCATTGTTGATATATACATGTGTTGTATGAAATCCATATAAATAAAATTATATGGTAATTGATTGGGTCTGATTCCAATTCAGAAATAAGGAATATTTTAAAATAACGAATATTTTAAAATAATATTCTGAAAAGAATCAAAATATGATTTTGATGTCCGATTTTGGATGGACACGAAAATATTTAAATATATGAAGCCGTGTTGATTAGATTTGCGACATTTTGACGCAGACAATATTTATATCGATTTTATTCATTTTTTATAATGAATATCGAAAAGGGAAGTGATTTAAAAATCTAATGTTTTGAAAATATTATCATTTAATATTATAATGATAAGGAATATTCAAATTTGATTCGAAATTTGAAATGGAATTGAAATCATTTTAAAATGAATTTAAAACGAATTATTATGGAATATTCAAATTTGATTTGAAATGGAACTGAAATTGTTTTAAAATGAATTTAAAACGAATTTATTATGGAATATTCAAATTTGATTTGAAATTTGAAATGGAACTGAAGTCGTTTTAAAATGAATTTAAAACAAATTTATTAAGGAATATTCAAATTTCATTTGAAATGAATTTGAAATCATTTTAAAATGAATTTATTAAGGAATATTCAAATTTGATTTGAAATTTGAAATGAAGTTAGAATCATTTTAAAACGAATTTATAAACGATCTATAAAATACGTTTTAAAATGGAAATCAATGAAATATATAAAATATATATATATTATATACACTTAATGGTCTGAATAGAATGCGGCGCGGCGCAACAATTCGCGAATTTCGACCATTGACTTCGAATTGACATTACGGCAGATCCGATCGTCGGATTCTCCTAAAACTAGAACCATTGGGTTCGTATCGAAAAGAGCTTTCCAAAGAATACAAGATATTTGAAATATAACAGTTGAATTTGGAATTATGTCCAAATCAAATTTTGAAAAGGTCGTTGTAAGTGCAGTTCGATGACCATTTATGGAAATCGACTGAAAGGGCCTTAATAAGATTATTAAAAATATTGATAATTTGTGTAAAATCGTAATAAATGATTTGGAAAGAATTAGGATGAAAAATTCCATATTTGAAAAGATAAAAAATATATTTTTATTGAAATGAACTAGTTATTAACTTAGAATTATAATCCAATTATTTTAAAAAATAAATTGGATTGAGAATGGGTTTTAAGATAACCAAAATTTCCAATATATGAATTGGAGTAGATTTGAATGGTAATCATCTTCGGAATATTTCGATGTTGGATTTCGTGATTATACAGATTTTTTTATGGAAATTTGAAAGATATATTTATACCATTATTTCTAATACGATATTTGTTGGTTTCAGAATTTGATATTGAATATAAGCCTATATATTTTTTATTCAGAGCCTTGTATTTAATATCAAATGGGATTTTTGGTTTGTCGTGAACGGTGTCTTAAATAACACTATTCTTAAACCCAGTTGAGGAAAGAATAAATCTTTTTATTAAGATTTAGTGAAATTTTCCAATTAATTAATATTTAATTGGAATGGAATAAAAGAATTGGATTTTGGGTTTGTCGTGAACGGTGTCTTCAGTAACACTATTCTTAAAACCCGTTTGAAAAGAATAAATCTTTTAATTAAGATTATTAGAGTTTCCATTTACGTTTGGTAATTGGAATAAAATGGAATGTGAATCCGGTTTATTGTGAACTGTGTTTTTAACGACATTCGTTCTTTAACCTGATTCACAGTGAGATGTGATTTGGAATTTATAAATCTTTTATTAAGATTTAATTAAAATTTTCCAAAGCAAAGTTTTCCAATTTAATAAAATAAATTGGAACGGAATGGAATTCGGTTTGGTAATAATCGAAGTGAGCTTCTGTGGAGGAAGACCGTTACTATAAATGGAATTTAAAAGGCTTTGCCGTTATTCTATTTATATTATTGGTTGAATACGGAAGTTTATATCAATTATATATATTGATCCGTTTTCCGTGAAGATTCCATAATTAATGGAATGTGATTTTGGGTTTATCGTAAGCTGTGTTCTATATAACATTAGTTCTTTAACCCAGTAAAAGATAAGATTAATTTCTTAACTCTGAAAAATCATTAAGTAATGATATTTGAGATTAAAACTGAACTAGAGTTTTAATGAATCTTTAATTAGATTGGATTGTGAATGGTATAATTAAATTTATCGAATTCATGAAATGATCAAGAATGGAGTATCACTAGTTTTGCTCCAAGCGATTGTTAAATCTTTGATTAGATTTGAATGTGAAATGGTAATTAAATTTACCGATAACACTGTGGTGTTAGATATGAAGTATTACCAGTTTTGCTCCATGGGATAAATAGGTTGGGATTGGGAAATTAAACAAATGATTACTTGGGTAAGGTTCGCTAATCCCGACTAGTTTATAAACCTTAATTTGGTTTAGAATTGAAATCCAAAGGAATATCAAAGAATAAATTTGAAGAATTTATCTTTGATAAAATTAATGGGAACCTTTCCCAAAGGATACGAATATTTAAATAAAAGAATATTTAGAATTGGAATGAGGCATATGTTGTGTTTTTGTAGCACTTATTTATAATATACGCGAGTTATTCGGAAAGGCCGGGTTTATACCCATTCTGAATAACTGATTCGACGATAAGTCGATGATGAAGACGGTGGTTGAAGACCGGAGTTCTTCACATTGTTTGGTTGATTACTGATGTCTTGATTGGGTTGTACACCCAAGACGAGGTAATAAGTGGTGATCGTCCAGACGTACTTGGAGATCGACCGGATATGCGAGGACCTCTCTCCTATATTGGACATATGGGATGAGGAATAAGGTGCCTCTGGTTTCGTTCATACCCAGAACGAACTTGTAAATGGATGTGTGTTCGACATTGGATTTTGTTCCATGTTGATTGATATCTATTAAATATATATCTATTTGGTGGCATAGAATTCATTCTCTTGCTTAACACCCTTCTGTGAGACATATGAGCTCAGAGGTTATATATCGATAGACATCAATCGCATGGCGTGAATTGCCTATGTAGCATACTGAGATGAAAATGATCAAGGATTCTGTTGAAAAGCAGAGTCTTGTGATTGATGATCAAAGCACGGCTTTAATATAGCATAGCTTGTGTTTAGCGTTAATTCGCGAGCCTCACACCCCGGTGTAAGCCAGAAATGGGAGGGGCATCAGGGAGGGCATGCGTTTCCTTCTAGCTAGGAGTGGTGTCATGGTATGGAGCCCACACATTTTACTTATGTGGACGATGGATAACGAGGCGCCTCAGATATATCGGTCACTACGGGGACGATGGATGACTTGGTCGACATACTAACCAGACTTACACCCCATAGGGCGGGGAAACACATATTCAGGGATTTTTAATCCTCTTAAAATGTGGACCAGCCCTGACGATCCAGGTGCAGTTGCGGATGTTCCTGAGACATGGGCTAGATTGTCTCGAATTTGCATAGGATGGTCCCTTTGCCTTGGTTCACAGATGGAAATCCAACTTCCAATACGACATTGTGCGGTTTTGATTGTAGTGCCTAGTATGGCGACATGATATATGGTACCCATGCCATCTATGATTGATACATTTATATTTGAAGTTGTTTTATACACTATTCACTTATAATAGTATCAAAGGATTTGTTTTAAATGTACCAAGCATATTTGGCTATTATAAGAAAAAACTCTATCCTCCGGCTTGCGTTGCATTATGTGATGGGACCTGAGTTTTATAATAGCTTCATTTTTCAAAAAGCATTGCGCTGTTTATGACTATTTATGCACTGGTATTCTTGGGAGGAAACCCGTTCCGTGTTATACGGCGTGGTCCCTTAATTTACCAAAATTTAAAGTAAAGTTTTAAGTAACTGTTTTAGTTCTCACACCAGTCACATGACTGACCTGGAGTTTATTGTTTTAACCTGAACTCCGAGTGCCCCTATTTTCCACACGGGGAGCTAGTATTTTTGGTTTTGCAGATATTATATTCATAGGGTTTTGGATTATAGCTAGGGCTATTTTCGGAACGCTCTGTATTCGTGTATTTCTTTAAGTTGTGTTATGTATTATTTTTCCGCTGCTATGTAATGTATTTTAAATCTCTGATATTTTTCTGATGTATTAATTATTCATACTCTGTTATATTCTTGTGCACTGATGTAATTGTTGCAAAATGCAATGAAATGTTCTTCTATTTGTGTTTTGATTTGTCGTGTTATCAACTCAATCTGGGCTTTCCCGTAAGGGCAAGTTTGGGTCGTTATAGCTTGGTATCAGAGCCTTGGTTTACAGGGCTCGAGAATAAGGCACATTAGAATCGAACGAAAGAATTCATCAGGGATTGGATTTGTAATATCTAATGAGAATGACTCGTTAGAGATGGGATCAGTAGTATCCTAGAATGAGTTGGGAGAGTGTTATTTAAAAAAAATGAAAACAAATTTTGTTTTGAAAATTTAAACCATATTATACATATTTGAATATTTTAATTTGATTTGGACAATCAAGTATATAAAGGTTTTTCATATACGTCTGATCCACATGTATACGAAGTCTCAAATATACTGAATGGATATAGAATCACACTCTAGTCGCCCGGAGATGATCCTGGTGATTAATCGATTATCATCAGTATCTATGTTTGATTTTCGAAGGTGGTATATCTATATATTTCCAATTGGCTGGTGTGAGAACCGAAACTATATAGGGTTATTGTTGTGAATTGGCATCAAAAACATGATTTTGTATATACATATGTATATCGAAGTTATGAATTTGAAAATATAATGAACCAATTGATTGCTGATTGTATTGTATGATTATTAGTTCAACTAATTAAAATATTGGAATGATCAAACCAGTAGGAGAATGTATGGTAAATTTAGCTAAATTGAACCAAATTATTGAATTGAATTGAAAATTGGTTGAAATTGCATGCATATACATGTATATACATTGAACAGGTCATAGCAAGGAGGCTAAGAAGAGGAATAAAATTGTATGCCCGACAAATAGGTACATGTTTACTACTTTTTTGGGTTTGGATGATTTTATGAGCCGATTGGCTAGCTGCTCAGCTTTTTCTTTTTCTTTTTGGATTGTTTAGGGCCCTGCGTGGCTAGTTGCAATTTTAAATGTCTCCCCATACAAAGGAGGTTATGGCAAAAAATTTCAAAAATTTAGGGTGTTAGCAAAATTTTTGAAGAATTTGAAAATTCTTAGAAACTGAAAAGTTGAAGAATGAACGCCAAAATGAAAGTTGAGTTGATTAGTTAAACAACTTTCAGCTCCGTTCCTTTTCGAGGATGAAAAGATTTTAAGTGGGGGAGATTGTAACAACCCGAAAAATCAGAACCAATTTAAATTTTTTATTTTAGCGATTTTAATGAATTTTGAATATTTAAACTGATTTATTTTAAATAATAACGACTAAAAATTTATTTTAAATAGAATTAGAACGTATTAATTTATTTAAATCGAAGTTAGAATATAAATATTTATTTATTACTTATTTTTTATATATAATATATATTTTTAATAATTTTTTTTATTTTATAATTATTTATTATATATTATTAATTTTTTTATTTATTTAAATAAACATATTAATAAATAATATATTTTTTCTTTTTTTATTTTATTTTATTTTCATAATAAATGATTTGGAAAGAATTAGGATGAAAAATTCCATATTTGAAATGATAAATTTTTTTCTTTTCGAAATGAACTAGTTATTAACTAGAATTATAATCCAATTATTTTTAAAAATAAATAAATTGGATTGAGAATGGGTTTTAGATAACTAGAATTTCCAATATATGAATTGGAGTAGATTTGAATGGAAATCATCTTCGGAATATTTCGATGTTGGATTTCAAGATTATACAGATATTGTTATGGAAATTTGAAAGATATATTTATATCGTTATTTCCAATACGATATTTGTTTATTTTAGAATTTGATATTGAATATAAACCGATATATTTTCTATTCAAAGCCTTGTATTTAATATCAAATGGGATTTTGGGTTTGTCGTGAGCGGTGTCTTAAATAACACTGTTCTTAAACCCAGTTGAGGAAAGAATAAGTCTTTTTATTAAGATTTAGTGAAATTTTCCAATTAATTAATATTTAATTGGAATAGAATAATAAAAATGGATTTTCGGTTTGTCGTGAACGGTGTCTTCAGTAACACTGTTCTTAAACCCCTTTTGAAAGGAATAAATCTTTTAATTAAGATTATTAGAGTTTCTAGTTACATTTGGTAATTGGAATAAAATGGAATGTGAATCCGGTTTATCGTGAACTGTGTTTTTAACGACATTCGTTCTTTAACCCGATTTACATTTAGATGTGATTTGGAATTTATAAATCTTTTATTAAGATTTAATGGAAATTTTCCAAAGTAAAGTTTTCCAATTTAATAAAATAAAATGGAATGTAATGGAATTCGATTTGGTAATAATCGAAGTGAGCTTCTGTGGAGGAAGACCGTTACTATAAATGGAATTTAAAAGGCTTTGCCGTAATTCTATTTATATTATTAGTTGGATACGGAAGTTTATATCGATTATATATATTGATCTGTTTTCCGTGAAGATTCCATAATTAATGGAATGTGATTTTGGGTTTATCGTAAGCTGTGTTCTAAATAACATTAGTTCTTTAACCCAGTAAAAGATAAGATTAATTTCTAAACTTTGAAAAATCATTAAGTAATAATTTTTGAGATTAAACTGAACTAGAGTTTTAATGATTCTTTAACTAGATTGGAATGTGAATGAGGTAACTAAATTTATCGAATTCATGAAATGATCGAGAATGGAGTATCACTAGTTTTGCTCCAAGCGATAGTTAAATCTTTAATTAGATATGAATGTGAAATGGTAATTAAATTCACCGATAACACCGTGGTGTTAGATATGGAGTATTACCGGTTTTGCTCCATGGGATAAATAGGTTGGTATTAGGAAATTAAACAAATGATTACTTCGGTAAGGTTCGCTAATCCCGACTAGTTGATTTTTATTGTTTGAATGACACTATAAAAATATAATGTTTAGAGAGATAAAAATATATTTTTTAGTGATGTAAAAATATGATTTTTATTATATAAACATCATTATAAAAATATGATTTTTATATATGTAGCGATATGAAAAAATACGATTTTTATATAAGTAGCAATATGAAAAATATGATTTTTATATATGTATATGTAGCGATATCAAAAATATGATTATATATATATTTTTATTTATATATATAGCGATATAAAAATGTGATTTTTACTATGAACAGCTGTATTTTTTTTCTTTTTTATTTTAGCATGTATTTGAATTCTAATGAGTACTTGAACTTATATGTTGTTTGAAATATATCATGTAAGACGATAAATTACATTTAATACTTGTTCCTTGGAATAAACACGAAATCAATACATTATAGGAACGTTAAGTCTTGAAAAAAATTAAATACTTCTAACTAATTGAATAACGAGAAATGTCTATGTTGCTTGTTTGGTTTATGCAATCAATTGACTGTAACGACAATCTTTATGTTGTATTTGACATGAAATTTAAAAGTTGAATTAAACTACGAGATTTCCCCTGAAACACACCGTCGACTGTGAGGCATCCGAATCCACCAAACTGAAGCTTGCCTTTCTCGATTTATTTCGAAACCATCGACTCCATTCGGAGGCACTTAAGGTGCTTGAATAAATGCCTAAAAGGCTGCGGGTAGGTTTAAGCATACCATAAAGTTAGATTTTGGGTTGAGTTCCTTGTTCCTTTATTGGTCTGTTCCAGGCTGATGAGTTTACTTTGACTGTCAAATATCTTTATGCATGTCATCGTTCATTTTTAAAACATTGATTTTAATTGTCGTTTGGTTAACTATAGTTTTAAAACATCAATGGAATTTAGATAGAGCACCGTTGAGTTCGTTGGTTATGTTTGTCTCTGTGCAGTTAAAGCGCTTAGTGATTGCGTAGTGGTGGAGGTGCAAAAATGTGTAGCGGGGATATAATGGAGGTGCAAAAAGGTACGTTAAATGTAAAACTAAATATTTTAAAATTAATTAATTATCAAAAACTAATATTAAATCATCTTATATAATAAAATAAAAGAATATCATGGTTACGCACATTAGAATTGATTATTATAATATATGTTTACTATATAACAGAGACTTATGTGTTAAAATTATTTCTTTACACTAACTTGATTGATTTTTTTTTAAAAAAAGAGAACTAGTTAAATCAAGCTTTGTATATTAATATTGATAAATTGGATGTTAAAAAGCGTTGATTTAGCGGGTGCAGCGGAAAATAGCTAGGTTTAAAGAGGATCTGTAGTTCATCGACGCTAAATTAAAATAGCGTAGCGATTGAAAGGTGATATGGGCTATAGTAGAGATTTTGCAGGGATTTAGCAGGGATTTAACTACGCAGGTTTGTTAAGAGTCAAGTTAGAATATGTTCATGCATTTCAATATTACATTTATGTACATATATACACCTATGTATATGTGTATATGAACATATTGGATGTATGCTCGTTGTTTCGCTATGAAGTCTCGCTCGCTGTGTCAATTTTGCATTCATCTCCTTTGTAAAGGCCCACAAATCTATACCCTTTGAGTCACCTAAATACAACACGCATCCAACCAAAATTGCACGAAAATACGAATCTTTTTGGGTTAAAAAAGAAAAGAGATAGAAGAAGAACAAATCGATACACAAAATCTCACAATCGCAGTGGAATAAAATATAATGTATATAACAGCTTTTAAAATATAGAACTACATTGTATATACATACCATTCATCAGAGTACATCATATATGTGATATAGCGGAAAGTAAACACTAAAGAGCTAACGGTGTAGCCTCCTGCTCTAAGCTCCTCCAACTGCGTCCGTAAGAACCTGAAATACTTGATTATCGTAAAAATTTGGGAACCCAAGGACTTTAAAAAATAAAAAAATAAAAAATAAACTATGAGTTAATAATGGGAATGGTTTGACTAAACTCCAAACAACTTGCTTAACTTTAAAAAAATTCCATTTTAAAAGAATGAAACTCTCTTAAGAAACGACCACACATAAAAATGGCATGTGTTTTTACCTTACGATAACGAAATCACTTTTTACTATAAAAATCGAGTGATATTATAATAATGCCTATCAAATTACAAATAAAATAAAAGTATAACCGAAAAGCTTGCATCTCACTTTTAAACATAGTTGGTTCACATCTAAAACGTACGGCTCGTATTAGAGTTTGTATTTCCAACATGGCTACGTGTGGAACCACCTTCCGATCATTGTTCTCTTGAGATAAAACACTAGGGTTCAATAAGAACATCTTGCAACCCGACCACATAGAACTGGCCACTCATTCAACTTGAGTGTATCAAATATATCATCACCACGGTTGTTGGCCTTCAAACCATACTCATTCTAAAGCATACAACAAAGGGACAATCAATTTATCTAAACCAGGTGATGATATACCCTAATGGGTATGACCCACATAGCTCTAATGCTTGCCCGATTTTAGTCATTTCCCGGTTGATGAGGCCGGAGGCTACGATTATCTTTTAAGATATCGCATTCAAACTTTGAATGCCATATTGTCAGATCCGTAAATCACTAATTGATTTGCACAAATATACTATGGGTGATAAGCTAAAAGAAAATATCTTCTCTGCCACCATATTCGGTACATTTGTAAAAATCAAAGTGCGTGATTTTTGGAAATATGCCGCCAGACATCCGTCCATACAAGTTCGTTCTGGGTTTGAACGAAACCGAATGCACTATTTCCTATTAATCCATTTTAAGCAATTTCTAGCTAGCATTAAAAGAAATATCCCTTGCATTTTACACCGTCTACGATTATCTTCAATATAATCTAATTCGCAACGCTTATGCCTATACAGAGTGCTTTTCAAATAACAAATCTGATATTGGTCTCTCCGTATTGACAACGATAGTATTTAATTGGCCAATATTTTGATAGTTGGTTATTTAATTATCAAAGAAAACAAAAATTCAACTAAAGATCTTATTACAGATGGAAAATTTTCTAGTTAAGCAACAAACAACACTGATCCCCTTTTTAATTAATATTTAATTAATTAAAACATTTCCCAACTTCCATTATCAATATATTTACCCAAATATTTTTCAAATCGCTTTACCTTCTCATGACATTTGCATAACATTTCTATATTTCACAAAAACCTTTATTTTCTATACTTAGAAAATATCTCATATTCTAGCTGGAAAACACTTCCATTTACTTATCTCTTTCACGAAACCATTCATTTTCTATACATAGAAAATATTCACTATCATATTTCTAAACCGTACTTATTTGGGTTAAAACGAATGTTGCGTAAAACATTGTTACGACAACCCAAAGTACTACATATTCTACTAAGTATATTTTAACATTGATGTTCAATGATGAATCTCTTATATTTATTAGTTAATAATGGAATCAACTGAGTTGGGGGCATAATTACCTCTTAAACCTTGACTGAATAACATTATTAACTTCAAAATGGTCAAAGATTACCTATCTCAAATAATCAACATCATATATAGCTTATAATTTAAAAACTCATATTCAGCTTAAACCATTTCTTTTTCGAAAATCATTTACTATAACGATGGTGTTATAGTCCACATTTTTCTATTATTCAGGAAATGTCTATTATAACAATAAACGTTGACATCTACTCTTCGGGTACTGAATTCATTCCAAAACACTTTATTGAAAACAATTTCAACTTCATTTTGATACATCATTTCAAAATATCTATTAGCCAATTATCCGTTTTTAAACGTGTATATGTTTCATATACTAAATTCTCAAGATTTAATTACCAAAATAATTTTTGATCTCACATTTATAAACCCTTGTTTATTAACCATATTGCATTTTATAAAATTTCTTAAATAGTCAAAACTTCCGTTTTGGCTCGTTTACCAAAATACATAAGTTTACTTCTCATGAATTCTCTTTGCTTAAAACAAACGAATTTAATCTTCCTAAAACTATTTCCAATTTCCATTTAAATTTCATGAACTTCTATTTATAAAATTCTTGCTTATAAAATTCCATTATAAGTTCAATTTTACCAGATGCCATTATAAGTCTAAAATCACCTATAATTTGGTTTATAATTTCATTTCGACTTCTAATCTATTTATGAGATATTGGTTCAAAAATCAATATAAATCTACTTTCCAAATCTCCATTTGTATATTTATTTATACAATCAAGTTACATACTCCTTTTGTAAAGTCGATGTTTAATTAACAGTTTCAATTTTTTTAAATAGCCCAACATCTCTTTTGGGATGTATTTTATGAGCTACACATTCTGTAGCTTCCAAAATCAACTTTATTTGATTTTAACAAATCCTTTCCATTTAAAGATGCCAATTTAAAATAATTATATATTGTTACCAAACTTATATATATATAAATAGAATTTATTTTCATACAATAAATATTGAAAATTTAGCTTCTTAAGATTTGTTTAATTAAAGTTTCTACTAAATAAAATTCAAATATCCTTTTTGAAAATAACTCTTTTTTTATAAAATTCGACATAGTCGATTTCCAATTATAAATCCTTCTGGATTTTTCTTTACTCCATTTACATTTCAAACCTCAGAATAAAATTCATTGTTTCCTTCCAAATCAATTTCAAAATCCTTTTTAAATTCACATTGGAATTTATATGCCTAAATTATCTAATGATAATTATTCACCTTATTTATAAGCATCGTCTATAAATTTAATCCCCTGTTTTATCAATTGAAACAAGTTCATATTTTCAAGTCCATTTAAGATTCAACTTCTATTTGGCAAAATATAATTTTTCCTTATATCTTTATATATATATATCAAATTCTTTTTCTTTCCATTAAAATATATTTTATGGTATTTAAATACCAAAACTTTAGGGCCAGCGTTATTTGAACATTCAAGATACATAATAATCTGTCACAGATTGTTTATCACATCATATAACAATGTATATGAAAATAATAACATAATTGTTGAGGAATCTAGTTGGACCCCTCTAACCTATTTTCCTACATCCATAGATGTTAGTCATCATAAATAATACCAATCCCACTTCAAGGCATGATATCTAGGCACAGACGGTCATTCACTATAACAACCCGGCAAATCAAAACCAATTTAAAAATTTTATTTTGGCTATTTTAATAAATTTTGAATATTTAAAATGATTTATTTTAAGTAATAACGACTAAAAATTTATTTAAATCAAAGTTAGAACGAATAAATTTATTTTAATTATATAACGAGCCTGAAATGGCGCGGTAGTTTGAAAATTCGATTTCAAATTTCAAATGAATGTACAGGATTCAAAATAAACCGGGTTTCAGTAAAACTAGAAATATTTGAATCTGTTTGAAAATATCTTTCCAACGAACGTGAAAAATCCAGATTTCATAACGGAAGTAAAAAGTTATGTACGATTTAAAATTTAAAATAGTCGCTATGGAATTTAATATACTTTTAAAAATAGTCATTTTTCAAATGACCTCCATTTTCGACGAAATCATTTTTGTTGGATCCGGAATGTCAAATTATTGCTAGATTCCAGAATTCATAATTTTTGGAATTAACATGAAAGAGTGAAAAAAAAACGTGTTTTGTCAATTTCTGTCAATTTGGATCGTTTAGAAAATGACCATTTTTCAAACGGTCTCCAAATTCGACGAAATTAGTTTTGCTAGGACCGTATCGTCAAAACATAGCTAGATTTATTTTTCTGAAATTTTTGGGGCCAGTATGTTGCCCCAGTAAATTGAAATGTACATTCAAATTGAATATATATTGATTTATTTTTTAATGTAAGTGAAAACTGATCGTAACAGCCGAATTGGGTTACGAAACATATCCCATTGTGTTCGAAATATGGGTAGTTAGCTAGAGGCAATAGTCGTTGGGCTCGATTTAAGATTTGAATTAAAAATCAATTTCATGGAATTTAAATTAAATTAAATATATAATTCATATAACCCCACACCCTCCACTCTCTCTCCCTATCATTCTTCGTTCAAAACTAAAAAATAGAAAATAAAGAAAAGGGGGAAACCGCAGATCGACGTCGCCCCCCACAAATCTCTGACGCGCCGCTCTCACCGCCGCCAGCACGACGACACCACCCCACCTGACCTTGCGGCAACCCTCCCATCCTCCTCTTCCCTCTGTTCGACGCCCAAAACCTTACAAAACCACGACACCCTAGCTCCAGCAGCCGCCATGGGTCCTGCTTCCGGCCGCCGCTGGCCATTATGCCTTCCCCCGACCATCTCCAGTGCGCAGCAGTCCCCCCCTCTTTTGTACACGAAAAATAGTAAGTTTATATATATATTAATTTTGTTTTCAGTTTTAAATATAAATATCATTATAAAAATCTGATCTTTAATATATATATATATATATAGCATAGGGAAAAGACATGATTTTTAGATTATAAAAGACATGATTTTTAGATCATAAAAGACATGATTTTTAGATTATAAAAGACATTATTTTTATTTATTAAAAGATTTGATTTTAATCTTAAAAAGATTTGATTTTTAATCATGAAAAGATTAGATTTTCAAGCATGAAAAGATTATATTTTTAATCATGAAAAGATTAGATTTTTAATAATGAAAAGATAAGATTTTTAAAAATGAAAAGATATGATTTTTAAAAAGGAAAAGATATGATTTTTCATAATTTAAAAATATGATTTTTATATATGAAGAGAATATAAAAATATGATTTTTTTTATATATGTAGATAATATATAAAAATATGATTTTTATATATGTAGTGAAATAAATATATGATTTTTATATACATAGCAGCAATATAAAAAAGTGATTTTTAAATATATATATATATATATAGCATTGTTAAAAATATGATTTTAACATATACTGCGTGAAACAGATTGCGATGGAACTGTCAGGAAAACAAATCCAAATCTAAACCGTTCAGAAATAAAGAATGGAGGAGTGGAAACCCAAGGTGAGAACTTCTCACTCTAATTTTATTTTCTAGTTAAATATATATACTAGGATGCAGACAGTGCTTAGTAGCACCCGACACCTTTGATTGAAACCACGGTTGTTTGGATGGTTGTTTTGATTGATAAATTGGTTGAATTTGATTTGGGATGTAAATTGAATTGATTAGAATTTGGTTTGTATATGGCGCGAGCCATTATTAGGCGAGGGATAAGGCTACACCTTATTCCGGTTCTAGTATCGCACCGTTATGCTGCCGAAATTTTCTAAAAATGTTAGATTAAATATCATTTTTATTCTATAAATGAACTGTATAAAATATTCATGTGTTGAAATAAACATTTTATCGTTAAAAATTTATTTTTTAACGAGTTTATGAATGAAAATAAATATTCATTTACAAATCGGATGATTTATTTTTGTATACCTATTTAACTGACATTGATTGGAGTGATATATTTTACACATCGCCCAACTGCACAAATAGAATCGGTGTGTGTTGATTGAAACCCCACATGGGTATTGGGATGATATTTGACATACACTAATCCCAATTGTTTAGTTGTATGTCAATCGATTGGTTGACAGGCTATTGTAAGCGTTAATTATTTATATTTAACGTTTATGCAGTTGTGTAATGCACTCTGGATAATGGTTGACTATGTTTGATTATTGTTGTGGACATGTGCGTATGAAATCCATATAAATAAAATTATATGGTAATTAACTGTGTCTGATTCTAATTTAGAAAGGACGAATATTTTAAATTAACGAATATTTTAAAATGACGAATAATGAATATTTTAAAATAACTAATATTTTAACATAATATTCAGTAATGGATCAAAATATGATTTTGATGTCCGATTTGGGATGGACACGAAAATATTGAAATATATATGAAGTCGTGTTGACTAGATGTGCGCTATTTTGACGCGAACGATATTTATATCGATTTTATTCATTTTTATAATGAATATAAAAAAGGAAGTGATTTCAAAATCTAATGTTTAGAAAATATTATCATTTATATATTAATGATATGGAATATTCAATTTCGATTTAAAATTGAATATGGAGTTGAAATCGTTTTTAAAACGAATTTAAAACAATTTATAAAATATGTTTTGAATGGAAATCGACCAAAATATGTATAATATATATATTACATATATTTAATGGCCTGAATAGAACGCATCGCGCTGTGGCCATTCACAAATTTCGATCATTAACTTTGAATTGATATTACGGGAGATCCAACAGTCGGATTCTCCTAAAACAGGAACCGTTGGGTTCGTATCGAAAAGAGCTTTCCAACGAATACAAGAGATTTGAAATCTAACTGTTGGATTTGGAATTATGTCCAAATCAAATTTGAAAAAGGTTGTTGTAAGTGCAGTTCGATGACTGTTTATGGAAATCGACTGAAAGGGCCTTAATAAAATTAGTAAAAATATGGATAATTTGTGTAAAATTATAATAAATGATTTGGAAAGAATTGAGATGAAAAATTCCACATTTGTAAAGATAAAAATATTTTTTATCAAAATGTACTAGTAATGAACTAGAATTATAATCCAATATTTTTAAATAAGTAAACTGGATTTGAAATGGTTTGAAAAATAACCAGAATTTCCAATATAGGGATTGTAATGGATTTGAATCGAAATTATCTTCGGAATATTTCGATATTGGATTCCGTGATTATACGGATATTGTGGAGGAATTTGGGAGATATATATATCGTTATTCCCAATACGATATTTGTTGATTTCAGAATTCGATATTGAATATAAGCCGATATAATTTCTATTCTGAGCCTTGTATTTAATATTGAAATGGATTTTGGGTTTGTCGTGAATGGTGTTTTCATTAACACTATTCTTAAGCCTAGTTGAGAAAAGAATAAATCTTCTAATTAAGATTTAGTGAAGTTTTCCAATTAATTAATATTTAATTCGAATTGAATAAAAGAATTGGATTTTGGGTTTGTCGTGAATGGTTTCTTAAATAACACTCTTCTTAAACCCCGTGTGAAAAGAATAAATTTTTTAATTAAGATTATTAGTGTTTCTAGTTAATTAACATTTAATTGGAATAAAATGGAATGTGAATCAGGTTTATCGTGAACTGTGTTTTTAATGACATTCGTTCTTTAGCCCGATTTACAGTGAAATGCAATTTGGAATTTATAAATCTTTTTATTAAGATTTAACGGGAATTTTCCAATGTAAAGTTTTTCGATTTAATATATTAAATTGGAATTGAATGGAATTCGATTTGATAATAATTGAAATTAGCTTCTGTGGAGGAAGACTGTTAATATCTATGGAATTTAAAAGGCTTTATCATTATTCCATCTATATTATTAGTCGGATACAAAAATTGGTATCGATTGTATATATATCGATCTGTTATCCGTGAAGATTCCCTAATTAATGGAATGTGATTTTGGGTTTATCGTGAACTGTGATTTAAATGTCATTAGTTCTTTAACCAAGTTAAAGACAGGATTATATGTCTAACATTGTATTTCGAACTGTAGATCTCTGCTATATATATATATATATATCTGTTTGGTAGCGGAGAATTTATTCTCTTGCTTAACACCTTTCTCTAAGACGTACGAGCTTAGAGGTTATATATCGGCAGAAATCAATATTACGGTGTAGATTGTCGATGTGGCATGTTTGTGTTTCCAAAGTTAAATAATCATTAAAATTGATTTTTAGGAAGATTAAAACTAAGTGGAGTTTTAATGAATCTTTAATTAGATTGAAATGTGAATAAGATAATTTAAATTATCAAATTCGGGAAATGATCGAGAATGGAGTATCACCAGTTTTGCTCCAAGCGATAGTTAAATCTTTAATTAGATTTGATTGTGAAATGGTAACTAAATTTGTCGATAACACCGTGGTGTTAGATATGGAGTATTACTAGTTTTGCTCCATGGGATGAATTGGTTGGGATTGGGAAATAAAATAAATGATTACTTCTGTAAGGTGAGCTAATCCCGACTAGTTCGGATAAACCGTAATTTGGTTTAAAATGATATCCAAAGAAAGATTAAAGAATAAAGTTAAAAGAATTTATCTTTGATAAAATTAATGGGAACCTTTCCCCTAATGTCGTGAACATTTGAATAAAGGAATATTCTGAATTGGAATGAGGCGTATGTTGTGTTTGTGTCGAACTTGTTTATTATATACGCGAGTTACTCGGAAAGGCCGAGTTTATACCCATTCTGAATAACTGATTCGATGATAAGTCGACAATGAAGACGGTGGTTGAAGACCGGAGGTCTTCACATCATTTGGATGACTACTGATGTCTTGATTGGGTTGTACACCCAAGACGAGGTAATAAGTTGTGATCGTCCAGACGTACTTGGAGATTGACCGGATATGCGAGGATATCTCTCCTGTATTAGACGTATGGGACGAGGAATAAGGTGCCTCCGTTTTCGTTCAGACCCAAAACGAACTTGTAAATGAATGTGTGTATGACATTGGGTTTTATTCTATGTTGATTGATCTCTATTAAATATGTATCTGTTTGGTGGCGGAGAACTTATTCTCTTGCTTAACACCCTTCTTTGCGACGTACGAGCTCAGAGGTTATATATCGATAGACATCAGTCGCATGGCATGAAATGCCTGTGTGGCATGCTGAGATGCAAAGGATCAACGCTTCTGTGAAAATCAGAGTCTTGTGGTTGATGATCAAACCACGACTTTAATATAGCATAGCTTTGTGTATAGCGTTAATTCGCTAACCTCATACCTCAGTATGAGTCAAAAACAGGATAAGGGACCTAAGGAGGACATGGCGTTTCTTCCTAGCTATGGGTGGTGTCATGGTATGGAGCCCAGACATTTATTTTTACCTTTGTGGATGTTGGATAGCGAGGCGCCTCAGATATATCAGTAACTACAGAGCTGAGGGATAGGTCCGATAGGACCGGGAAACGTGTGTTTAGGAATACTAGTCCACTAACGTAAGTGTGGACCGGCCTTGGAGGATCCAAGGGTTTCCCAGAGTGTGCAGTCCTGAGGCATTTTCTAGAGTGTCTCAAAGCGATTAGGAGTACATCCCTTTCCTTGACTCATGATGGAAATCCACTTTCGAATACGTAACATTTCGGTTTTAATTGTAGAACTAGTATGGCGACATGATAGATGGTACCCATGCCGCCTATGATTGATACATTTATATTTGAAGTTGTTTTTGAAACTATACACTTATAACAGTATCAAATGATTTGTTTTAAATGTACCAAGCATGTTTGGCTATTATAAGGGAAAACTCGATCCTCCATCTTGCGTTGCATTATGTGATGGGACCTGAGTCTTATGATAGTTTCATTTTCTTTAATTAGCATTGCGCTGTTTATTTTATGCGCTGGTATTCTTGGGGGATAACCTGTTCCATGTTATACGACGTGGTCCTGTAATGTCCCGAAATTCCGGTACCATTTGAGCTGACCCAATAACACAAGTCCAACCCGAATTGCACTAGAAACCAGAAAACTAATAGAAAGAAAACAGAGGGTGAGAATAGATAAGATAAAAACTTAGAATAGAAGAAGAAAATACATCATCATCAGAGTAACACGAAAACTAACATCGGAACGAACAATATATAATAGATACATAACTTTGAAATACAAATAGTATATGTATACAGTAACATTATCAGAGTACAACACTTACAACACAGTGGAAATAACAATAGCTATATAATCTTGAAGCCTCCTGCTCCAAGCTCTCCGTATATCTGTAAAATCCCGACTACTTGACTGCCCGTACAAAACTGGGCACCCAAGAGTTTAGGGAAAACAAAACAAAATAAACTCTGGGTCAGTCATGAGACTGGTATGAGTAAACAATTTAAAACAGTTTGAGGAAATAACGATATCTCATAAGACCATGCCATATAACACGGAACGGGTTTTTCCCTTATGAGAATCCAAAACACTTGATTCAACATTCAAAAATCCTTTTGAAAGAACGATAATCTTTATATCAAAATTCTTTTGATATTATAATAATGTCTATCAACCACAACTAAATAATCATTAGCAGAATGCTTTCATCTCACGTTCCACATATATAATATACAATCAAAAACCGTAGGCACTTATTGGGTAATGATTTCCAACTAGCAAGGTATGGGACCACCTTCCAACAGTGTATCTCTAGAGAGGAATACACCGGGTTCAACAAGAACATCTTGTAACCCAGGCTAAACATGATCGGTCACTCATTTCGCTTGAGTATACCGAATGTATTATCACCTACGGTTGGGATCAGCAACTGTTTCCCAAAAGGGACAACATCGAAATAGATTATAGAAGTAAATGGAATTTCTCTAGATCAGTTGACAATACACCATAATTTGCAGCTAACCACTTAGCCATGCGACCTACCCGATTTTATACCATTTCCTGGTTGTGAGGCTAGAGGCCACGCTTATCTCTGACAGATCACACATTTATTCATTTTGAATGTCACATCGTCATACCCGCCAAATCACAAATTAATTTCTACAAAAATACCATGGATATACAACTAAGAGAAACGAATTCGTCATCCCCCAAACGTACATACGTTTGAAGAGATCAACTTACGTGATCTATTAAATATACTTTGTCAGACATTTTTCCATACAGGTCGTCCTGGGAGTGGACAAACTGAAGGTACTACTCTGTAAATAGGACAACCCTTGCGTTACTCCGTCTTCAACTATCTTCATCATATTTGATCGCAAGCTAACGCCCATACAAAGTGGTTTTCAGATAATGAATCTGATCCCAGTCTCTCCGTATTGACGACGAAAAAATGGTCAAGAACTTCGATAGTTGGTGATTTAACTATCAAAGAAAAACATGTGTGCGAACAACGATATTATTTCCAAATGGAAATTCTATCGATTAATCATCAATCAACATTTATTCATCTCCCCATTTCTCGTTTCAATATATTCATCAAATCCTTATTTTCTAATTTTAGAAAATATACGTTATTAACTTTGGGAAACGTTTCCAGTTTTCATTCACGCATCACTATCTTTTCACATATATCAGTCTCTAACTGTAAACTAGTAAGAGAACAACCCCCTACGTATTAACCCCGAAGGCCGAAACCAACATCAGATCAATAGCCAGAAAACCATTCAACTCAACTAATTTCCAGTCAGTTTCTAATCTCAGTAATTCCATTTAAATTCCTAATTCAAACCCCAATTCCTTTATAATATTTTATTTGCAAAATATTTACTTTAAATCAATATCATGTTACACCCGTGTGCGAAGCATGGGTCTAAATCTTCCTAATGTAAAATTCTCTTTTTATAAAACTCTATTCATTTTCCAAATATTTCCCTTCTATAGTTCTATTTACTTCTGAATCAATATTTCTTTTATAATTCTATTTATTTTATAAAAATTTCCTTTTATAAAAATTCTATTTATTTAATATAAATAATCCTTTTATACTTCTATTCGTTCTATATAAAAATATTTCATTTTCAATATTCACTTTGAAAATTTCCTTTTATACATTCCAGTATTTCATATGGTATTTAAAATACCAAATAACATGACCAGTGTCATCATAATCAATCATAGATTATATATCACATCATATATCACAATATATGAAACAACCAGTATTATAATATCGAGTAACCCAGTTAGATCCCTCCAACCTGTTTCCCTGCATCCACAGATGTTAAACAATATAAATAACATCGATTTAATTTCAATATGAAATATTCGGATAAACAGAATCAATATTTGATTAACAATTTATATATATATCGTTATCTATAATTTCAAACAATACATCAGCAACTCAACCAAACTATCAACACACAACAATCAATCATCATTTATCAATACTAAAAATGCATTAGAAAAATATAAACTGATCAAAGTAGTGAGATTTGCTCACATTGAACGGTTATCGTTAAATAACGATAATAAATCGATGATTCAAACAGACAATTTATTTCACTATAAATTGTAACGAGCTCCAATTCACTCCCAATCAGTTCCATTTCGTAGCACCCGTCCATAAGATCCCAACGGATCTTGTTTCGCTGAAAACCCATATCATATGATAAATTTATTAAATTTCGAAGTTTACATAAATTTAAATTAAATAAAAACTTGGACTTTATTCTCAAATGAGCCTTACCCTTCTTTTCTCGAGCCCAACATCCCACGGGTAAAAACCAACCCGTTAAACCATCTTCCCCAAACACGTGAAATTCATGGCAGACTTCATCATGGCCATTGCCGAGTTTTTCTTCCATCCTATCGCCCTTTCAACTACATGATTTCAAAAACCAATTACATCGTTGCTCTTCTCGTTCAAAACTGTACCACTCCATCTCCATTTCATCGCACTCGCTCCTCACAACTCCATCGTGTCGAACAACTTCGACGACTGTTACAGTGCCCAGATCGACATCAAGTTTCACCAATGTTCACCAGAAATTCACATAAGGTCCTACTATTCCCCAAAATCACAACTAGACCACTTGCTCCTTCAATTGATGCTCGACCATCCCCAAAACTCAAGCCCTAGGCTCCCTTTTCCTAATTCGAACTACAGAAAACATGCGTCGATTTCTAAAAAAATGGTACAAGCTTGAATCTCTTCCTTCAGGGATTACAATATATAAATCCCATGATTTTAGGATTTTTCCTTGAATTGTTATGATTTTTTTGAAGACTCACGAAATTGGTTTTGAGAAAGAATATGATGGCGAGTTTATGTTTGACCCAAGAATGAGTTGAATTAGGTTTAGACAATGGGAAGGGTATTTATAGGGATTTTTAAATAATTTTATATTCGAATTTTATATTTATTTATAATCAATTCCTGTTTGTATTTGTCCTTTAAAACTCCTGTGATCACATACAACATCCAAAATCATGAAAATGGACATGCAGCTGTAGTTTGACATTACGGACCCAACGAAACTGGTTTCGTCAAATTCTGACTCTGTTTGCTCATGCAGCGTATTTTAACCGTCAAAATACTGACTGTTTTTCACATTAAAAATACGTACGGCCACACACTAACTCCAAAAATCACGAAACTTGGAATCTAATAATAATTTAATATTATGGATCCAACAAAATTAGTTTCATCGAAAACGGAGGTCGTTTGCAAAACTGGCTATTTTTAAAGCTCTAAATAAACCCATTTTAAATATAAATATATTTAAAAATAACTAAATTAAATATTTATAAATAAATATTCTCGTATATATTCACACAGAATATCATACAGCTCCAAAATAATATATATGGAGTTATAACTCGATATTTCAAATCCGGGCCAAATCGATATTCAATTTATATTTAAATCCTTTTATAAATCATTATAAATTATAAAGGAATTCCATAGAGACTATTTGGAAATTTGATTTGGACATAAATCAAAATCTGCACAATGAAATCTCGATTTTTCTCTTCCATTAGAAAAATATACTTCACCAGCTCCGAACGTTTCTTGTTTCATAGAAATCCGGCTTAAAACAGATTCTGTATATTCGTTTAAGGTTCGAATCGCCAAATTGCGAACTGCCGCGCCATTTCAAGCTTGATTTTAACTATAATATAATTATACATTCAAACTGTCGTTATTTAAATATATTCGTTATTATAATTCAATTTTAAACTGAATTATATATTTTGAATTGCCCAATTCACACAATATTGCGAATTTTATTATTTCTGACTATTTCAGAATTAAATATATTATTCTATTAATTATATTAATTAAATATTCAATAGTTATTTTAATTCAAACCATTTAAATTATCAAACCATATTTTAAATAATTAAATAAACTAATTATTCGACCGTGAAAATACGGGTTGTTACATTCTTCCGCCCTTAAAATAATTTCGTCCTCGAAATTGCTAAGGTGGAAAACAAACCCTATTGACTGGTTAGAACTTATTTGTTCACTTCTTAACTTCAATTTCAACTGAACCAATTTAATTTTAATTAACTAATTAATTCATTCCTACTAATGAAAATTTCCATAAACTCTGAAAATTTTCTAACACCCGAAATTTCTGAAAAATTTCGCCATTACCTCCTTTGTATTGGTCAATCGGTACAACTACAACTCGCCTCTCTAGGCCATCTCCAACCAAAAGAAAATCAAACAGCTAAGCGGCTTGCCAAACAGGCTCATAAATCTCATGCTTATACAAAATATAAACTTGTACCTTTTTGTCGGGCATATCATTATATCCTTTCCATCTGCTGTTAATTTAGCATATACCAATGTTATCCCAATCAAACTCCAATCAGTTTATCCTCATCACAATTATTTGTTTAAACCAAAGCCAAATTCCATTCAAACTCCAATCCCAAATTCGAAACTCTTAACTTATCAACTCAATCCCATTCCAAATTATTCTCTAACCAAATCTGTGACGATCCCAAAACCCCGTGACACAGTGTTAAGGATAATCATTGGAATATAACACATTAATCGTCATTAGCAGATCACAGATAATAGCATAAACGAGAAATAGAATAATTTACACACATATGACAGCGGAATCATATAGATATCACCACATCAGAGAGCACAGTGCAGGATACAACTTAGTGCATAATAATACATAATCAGTCATCATCGCCAGAGGCGGAATCATACATAAAGAGTACACAAAATAAACATCAGTCTACATCGCTAGTGGCGGAATCATAATACATATACAATAATGACGGAAAAAGTCATAGTCAGCACGGTGTAGTCAAGCCTCGCCATGAGCCAAAAGTGCACCTGATACCTGTAACTAGGTTATCCATGTGAAAATGAGGGCATCCGAGTTTGTAAGGTGAAACAAACTACGAGTCAGTCATGGGACTGGTATGATAAATCTACTTAACTTATTAAACAACAATAATAAGGCAAATCAAAGGACCACGCCACTTTCGCGGAACGGGTTTACTCCAATGAGTGCTAGTGCATGAAATAAAGTAAATGATTAAATCATCGCAATGCTTTTTATAAAATGAAGCCATTATAAGAATCAGGTCCCATCACACAATGCAACGCAAGCCGGAGGATAGAGTTTTACCTTATAATGGCCAAAAACGCTTCATACGTATAAAACAAAAGTGTTTGATATTATTACTAGTGCATATATGTTTTCAAAAGCAAATTCAATCATAAATATCGATCCTAGGCGGCATAGCTACCATCTACTATGTCGCCATACTAGTAATATAATCACATCCGCAATTTCGTATTGGAAATTGGATTCCATCATGAGTCGAGGCAAGGGGCAAGCTCCTCTCCGTTCGAGACACTCTAGCAAATGCCTCGGGATCGCACACAGCAATCCCTGGATCCTCCAAGGCCGGTCCTCTCTTACTTTTGAGGATTAATTATTCATGAACACACGTTTCCCGGTCCTTACAGACCTATAAT
Source organism: Allium sativum (assembly GCA_030737875.1). NCBI lineage: Eukaryota > Viridiplantae > Streptophyta > Magnoliopsida > Asparagales > Amaryllidaceae > Allium > Allium sativum. The sequence goes on along the minus strand of CM060926.1, from coordinate 828,474,271 downwards.
CGAGGCGCCTCGTATTCCAACAACCACACAGGTGAAAAGTAGATATAAATGTCAGGGCTGGTAGGTCACTGACACCACCATAGCTAGAAAGAAACGTCGTGCACTCCTTGGGTCCTTCTCCCGTTTTTGACTCATACCGGGGTGTGAGGCTCGCGAATCCACGTTATACACAAAGCTACGTCACACAGACCATGCTTTGATCATCAACCACAAGACTTTTCTTTGCAACAGAAGCCTTGATCATATGCCACTTAGTCGTGCCACACAGGCAATCTACTCCATGCGATTGATTTCTATCAATACATAACCTCTGAGCTCGTACGTATCAGAGAAGGGCGTTAAGCAAGAGAATAAATTCTCCACCGCCAAAAAGATATATATTTAACAGAGATCAATCAGCATAGAACAAAATCCAATGTCAGACACACAGTCCATTTACAAGTTCGTTCTGGGTTTAAACGAAACCGGAGGCACCAATTCCTCACATATCCGCACAATCGACAATATGTCCGGACGGCTACTACCTCAGCTCCTTCAAGGTAGCTACTCCAATCACGAGCATCAGTAGCACCCATCCATCCAATGTGAAGATCATCGGTCTTCAACCGTCTTCGAATCTTCGACTTCTCAACGTCGATCGATTATTTGAAATGAGAATGAACTCGGCCTTTTCAAATAACCCACGTATATTTAGATTTTCAAATCAATTTTTCACATGGTTAAACTATTCAACATTCACATTTCAGTTCCTTAGTATAATTTTCATGTTAAACACATTCAACCATCACATATCAAGCAAACAAAACAAAATTGGTTTATTTCCACTCTATATCGTCTATAGTATTTAATAACGATATATCGCCATTTTTATTTATTTAAAACGGCCATATTTAATTAAACGACGTTTCAGGTCGTGTCGAGGCACTTGCGCTATTTTTCACTAAATTTGTTTTACACATATATGAAAATCTAACCGTTGGATCTTCACAAATTTTATATCATTAGAAAGATCATTTCAAAACGAATCCAACGGTTTCAGTTTTAGGAAAATCCGACAGTCGGATCTTCCACACTAGTCATTTGAAGTTACGATTTCAAATTACGAACTACAGCGTCGTTATCCGATTTAATTTAATTATATATATATAAATATAATCGTTTCTGGCGCTGTTTTTCTTCAGATTTGAATTAAACATTGCAGACAATCCAACTGTCGGATCTTTACAAAGTTGGTGCCGTTGGAAAGATATTTCCAGGGCGAGCCCAACGGTTGTGGTTTCGGGAAAATACAATGGTCGGATTCCCCGTACTAGTCGTTTGAAATCATGATTTCAAAACACGAACTGCACGGCCACGATTCGTTTTAATTTTATTTATATATTTATATAAATATAGTTCATTCAAAAATTCCTATATCGTTTTCACTTCAAATATTTCACTAACGCCTTTAAATTTTGGAAAATTTCGCCATAACCTTCTTTGTATGGGAGGGGCTGGGAAAATTCCCAAATAGCCACATGGGCGTCTCATCTCAAAAAGAAAAAGAAAAAGCCAAGCGGCTAGCCAACAGGCTCATAAAATCATCACCCAAACAAAACAGTAAATGTGTACCTATTTGTCGGGCACAAAATTTTATTCCTCTTCTCTAGCCTCTTTGCTATAACCTGTTCAATAAATATGCATGTACATATATGCAATTCTGATCACTTATCATTTTCCATTCAACTTCATATTTGGTTCAATTTGGTTTAAAAACACCATTCATTCTAATGTTGCATGCATAGGCAAAAATCATATCATTAGCTAATTAATGAATATTTCAACTCATGCATATTTATTTGAAAAGTGGTTATTTTTAACACTTCACATTTCAAAGATGATAATTTTGGCGAACTAAAATATATTTCAACACAAGACTATTTTATTTAGTTCATTGCATGTTAAAAATAATATTTCTTTCACCAATATTTATTTCAACGCTCGCATGTCCTTAGCATATCACATATATGATAAAAATGGTATTTTTATCATCTAAAATATTTATTCAACACATGAATGTTTTTAACACTTCATAATTTCAATGAAAATGTAATTTTTATTGTTCGATCTTTTTATTCAACACATGAACTTTTCCAATACACACACTTCTCAACACATGAGCATCTCCACACATGGATATTTTATATATGTTGTTCATATAAGAAAGATGAGATTTTTATTGTTGGAACTATTTATATATAAGGCGAATATTTTACATACTTCATATATATTATAAAAATGTAATTTTTATTGTTTGAACACTTCATTCGTTCACACATGAATTTAATTTTCACACATCATTTCTCAACACATGAGCATTTCCACACATGGATATAGTTTCAACACATGACTTTAGTTTCATCGCATGAAAATAATTTCAACATATGAAAATAATTCTAACACATGAATATTATTCAAAATTTCGGCAGCATAACGGCAGGGTAGTTAAAACCGGCACCGTCCCTAGTACGACTCCTCGCTCTACCTTAAAACCTCGCGGTTTTTGACAATGGGGATTCATGCATCTAATTCGCACGCAGGCGGCATGTTTTATTTTCATTTCCACAATTATTTCCAATTTATTTCAATCATCAATGGGTATTTTTCAACCACAACCAATCAATATCAACCACAAACAATTATTCAACCATTCGCATTTTTCATCCAATATTTCACACCAATTCACAACAATAAATATCGTCCATGGTTTGTGGAAGAGGGGAGTATATATATATATGTATATATATATATATTATTTCTATATTTCACTTGCATTTCAACACACATATCATTTATACTATGCATGTATAATTCATACTTCGCTCATATAGCTTACACAACGCATGTACATGAGGTATACAACACGTGTGTAATTTATATTTCGCTTGTATAGTTTATACATGACATTTTACATTCAAATTCATTTAATTTAGATTTCACACATTGGTTTTCGGAGTGCTAAAAATCGTAGATGGCTCAGAAAAATCCGCGGTCTCTTCTATGTGGTAGAGAGCCTCCTTGTGGTCTCGATGTTTCCTGTTTCATCGAATTTCGTCAATACACGAAAAAGATATGATTTTTCAAAGTTCAAACATCAAAAAGGACTCACCTTTCTCGATGGTTCGAACTAGGGTTTGGAGATTTCGTGAAATCCGTGCACCGTGGTGAAGATCGGAGGGTGCGACGTGAAAGAGGGGAGTGAGGCGGTCCTGTCGGTGGTCGATGGAGCAGGTGTGATCGCCTCTGGCGATCGTGGCGTCGATGTGAAGATGACGACTTCCTGGGCGTCGTTCTCGACGCTGGCGAAGGTAGAGAGGCTGGGGTTTGGTCGGATTTGAAGAGGGAGGTCGGTGGCGTCGAGTCAGGGTGGTGGCGGCGTCGGTAGGTGGCTGAGGTAGTTGGAAATCGCCTGGGAAGGTTCGAACGGTTTTCCGCCGTTAAACGAGAGAGAAGCGGTTTTTTTTATTTTAATTTATGAATGGAATTTTCTGATTCGCTGATATATATATTATTCAGAAAATTCGGGTTTTCCCATACGAACCCCAATCCAAACCCAACGACTGCCGCCCCTAGCTAAATACCCCCATCCCGGACACAATTGGATATGTTTCGTTTGGCCAATTCGACTGTTACAGTCAGTTATTTCTCAAATTAAAGTATAAAACATTTAATATTCAATTTGAACGTACATTTCAATTTGCCAGGGCCACAAACTGATTCGAAAAATTCAAGAAAATTAAATCTGGCTATGTCTTGACGATACGGTCCCAACAAAACTAGTTTCGTCGAATTCTGAGATCGATAGAAAAATGGCCATTTTCTGGTCGATCCATTTCAACAGAATTTGACCAAACACATTTTCTTTTGCCACGCTCACATACTAGCTTCAAAAATTATGAAATTTGAAACCTAGCAATAGTTTGACATCCAGGACCCAACAAAAGTGGTTTCGTCGAATTCCGAGGTCGTTTGCAAAATGTCTATTTTCAAGGGCTATATATTCTATATAGCGACCTTTCTGAAAATTCATTTGGCCATAACTTTTGATTCCCGCTATGAAACTTCGATTTTTCAGATTCGTTAGAAAGATATTGATAAACAAATTTAAATATTTTTGGTTTCACTAAAATCCGTTATATTTTCCACCCGGCACAGCCAGTTAAAGTTTGAATTCAAATTTTCAAACTAACACGCTATTTATAATTCACTATTTTATTGAAATATTCTATTTCAATTGTTCAAATTCCTTTGAAATAACCAATTTAAAAATTTTAAATTGGCTCGTATTTTCCGGGTTGTTACAAAATCCAGTTTTATTTGACTTGGTTTAAGTTAAATTCTAATTCACTTATTTATCTTTACCATCTCGATTTATTTAAATTAGTAAGTTAAATTTAAATTTCAAGATGTAAATTCCTAGGTTTTATTTAAACTCCATTTTGAAATCATAGTAACAATTCAAAACATTTGAATTTCTTGAACAACTTGTTTTCTCAAAACAATTTAAAATCAAAATCTTTGGTAGTAATCCGTTACTTAGAAACCCGAAAATGAACACTGAGGATGCAGTTGTCATCATCGGAATCTATTTTCCAGCAATCGAAGTGAGTTCAATACTATATCACTTTCAAAACCATATTTAAACATTTCCACTTTGAAATACATTTCAAAATTCCACAATGTTTGTAAACAATTTAAAATCTCTCAGGATTTTAAAATTCTCATATATTTAATCCAAGTCCATTTACAAACACTTCTACAAATTTCCTGATTTTTAACTCCAATTCTGATTAAAAACTCAGATTTAATTCATCTAATTTTTATATATTACACTTATACAAATTCTGATTGGTTATTTACATAACCATTTCTATTATAATCTTCCCCGATTATAATAACAACCAACACATCCTATATATGATAATAATTCAAATATAAATCATTCTTTTATATCAAACATAATTTTGGGTAAAATTATTTCATTTACCCTCTTATCAAAACATACCGTGTCGGTTCATCGTGTTCGAGTGTTTAGAAACTCCTACCGATATAGTGGATCAAACTGACGACCCGAATTCATAAACAACTCAACCAATAAATCTCCACAATATAAAATCATTTTTATAAAATTTACATATACGCTCTCTCTTATATATACACTCAACTCAATCTAAGGTATTGCTAACCCCATCTCTACTGAGCCAAGCCACTGAGCCAAGGTAATAACATAACCTTCATCTCTGATACCAACTGTAGTGTCCCGAAATTCCGGTACCATTTGAGCTGACCCAATAACACAAGTCCAACCCGAATTGCACTAGAAACCATAAAACTAATAGAAAGAAAACAAAGGGTGAGAATAGATAAGATAGAAACTTAGAATAGAAGAAGAAGAAGAAGAACATACATCATCATTAGAGTAACACGAAAACTCACAGCGGAACGAACAATATATAATAGATACATAACTTTGAAATACAACTAGTATATGTATACAGTAATATTATCAGAGTACAACACTTACAATATAGCGGAAATAACAATAGCTATATAATCTTGAAGCCTCCTACTCCAAGCTCTCAGTATATCTGTGAAATCCCGACTACTTGACTGCTCGTACAAAATTGGGCACCCAAGAGTTTAGGGAAAACAAAACAAAATAAACTCCGGGTCAGTCATGGGACTGGTATGAGTAAACAATTTAAAACAGTTTGAGGAAATAACGATATCTCATAAGACCACATCGTATTACATAGAACGGGTTTTTCCCTTATGAGAATCCAAAACACTTGATTCAACATTCAAAAATCCTTTTGAAAGAACGATAATCTTTATATCAAAATTCTTTTGATATTATAATAATGTCTATCAACCACAACTAAATAATCATTAGCAGAACGCTTTCATCTCACGTTCCACATATATAATATACAATCAAAAACCGCAGGCGCTTGTTGGGTAATGGATTCCAACTTGCAAGATATGGGACCACCTTCCGACAGTGTATCTCTAGAGAGGAATACACCGGGTTCAACAAGAACATCTTGTAACCTAGGCTAAACATGACCGGTTACTCATTTCGCTTGAGTGTACCGAATGTATTATCACCAACGGTTGGGATCAGCAACCGTTTCCCGAAAGGGACAACATCGAAATAGATTATAGAAGTAAACGAAATTTCTCTAGATCAGGTGACAATACACCCTAATCGGCAGTTAACCACTTAGCCATGCGACCTACCCGATTTTATACCATTTCCTGGTTGTGAGGCTAGATGCCACGCTTATCTTTGACAGATCACACATTTATTCATTTTGAATGTCACATCGTCATACCCGCCAAATCACAAATTGATTTCCTAAAAAATACCACGGGTATACAACTAAGAGAAACGAATTCCTCCGCCACCAAACGTACATATGTTTGAAGAGATCAACTAACGTGATCTATTAAATATACTCTGTCAGACATTCTTCCATATAGGTCGTCCTGGAACTGGACAAACCGAAGGTACTATTCTGTAAACAGGACAGCCCTTGCATTACTCCGTCTTCAACTATCTTCATCATATTTGATCGCAACGCTAACGCCCATATAGAGTGGTTTTCAGATAATGAATCTGATCCCAGTCTCTCCGTATTGACGACAGAAAAATGGTCAAGAACTTCGATAGTCGATGATTTAACTATTAAAGAAAAACATGTGTGCAAACAATGATATTATTTCCAGATGGAAATTCTATCGATCAATCATCAATTTACATTTATTCATTTCCCCATTTCTCGTTTCCATATATTCATCAAATCCTTAGTTTCTAATTTTAGAAAATATACGTTATTAACTTTGGAAAACGTTTCCATTTCTGATTCACGCATCTCTAACTTTTCACATATATCAGTCTCTAACCGTAAACTAGTAAGAGAACAACCCCCTACGTATTAACCCCGAAGGCCGAAACCAACATCAGATCAATACCCAAAAAGCCATTCAACTCAACTAATTTCCAGTCAGTTTATAATCTCTGTAATTCCATTTAAATTCCTAATTCAAATCTCAAATTCCTTTATAATATTTTATTTGCAAATCATTTACTTTAAATCAATATCATGTTACACCCGTGTGCGAAGCACGGGTCTAAACCTTCCTAATGTAAAATTCTCTTTTTATAAAACTCTATTCATTTTTCAAATATTTCCCTTTTATAGTTCTATTTACTTCTAAATCAATATTCCTTTTATAATTCTATTTATTTTATAAATATTTCCTTTTATAAAAATTCTATTTATTTTATATAAATAATCCTTTTATACTTCTATTCGTTCTATATAAAAATATTTCATTTTCAATATTCACTTTTAAAATTTCCTTTTATACATTCCAGTATTTCATATGGTATTTAAAATACAAAATAACATGATCAGTGTCATCATAATCAATCACAGATTATATATCACATCATATATCACAATATACGAAACAAACAGTATTATAATATTGAGGAATCCAGTTGGATCCCTCCAACTTGTTTCCCTGCATCCACAGATGTTAAACAATATAAATAACATCGATTTCATTTCAATATGAAATATTCTGATAAACAGAATCAATATTTGATTAACGATTTACGTATACATCATTATCTATAATTCAAACAATACATCAGCAATTCAACCAAAAAATGAACACACAACTACCAATCATAATTTATCAGTACTAAAAATGCGTTAGAAAAATATAAACTGATCAAAGTAGTGAGATTTACTCACATTGAACGGTTATCGTTAAATAATAAAAATCCGTCGATGATTCAAACAGACAATTTATTTCGCTATAAATTGTAACGAGCTCCAATTCACTCCCAGTCAGTTCCATTTCGTAGCACCCATCCATACGATCCCAACAGATCTTGTTTCGCTGAAAACCCATATCATATGATAAAGTTATTAAATTTCGAAGTTTACATTAATTTGATTTAAATAAAAACTTGGACTTTATTCTCAAATGGCCCTTACCCTTCTTTTCTCGAGCCCAACATCCCGCGGGTAAAAAACCAACCCATTAAACCATCTTCCCCAAACACATGAAATTCACGGCAGACTTCATCATGGCCGCTGCCATGTTTTTCTTCCGTCCTATCGCCCTTTCCACTACATGATTTCAAAAACCAATTACATCGTTGCTCTTCTCGTTCAAAATCGTACCACTCCATCTCCATTTCATCGTACTCGCACATCACAACTCCATCGCGTCGAACACCTTCGTTGACTGTTACGGTGCCCTGATCGACATCAAATTTCACCAATGTTCACTAGAAATTGTAACAACCCGTATTTTTGAATAACATGTTATAACATAAATCAAGGCAGAATTAAACTGTAAAATCTAAATCAAGGGAAACGGGCTGTGCCATTACGTTCATCTCGGAAAAATACGCGAAATAGAGTCCGAGTTTTCGAAAATCGGAGTCCGTATGACCGAGATATGGCCTCGCGAAGTTTCACAAAAAATTCAAATTCAAAACAGATTCAAATTTCAGGAAAACAGGGTAGGCGGGAAAAATCCCGCCCAGACCAGGTCGACCTGGGGGTCGACTGGGAGTTGACCTGGGTAGGGCCAGGTCGACTGGGGAGTCGACCCCAGGGTCGACCTGGGGGTCGACCTGCCTGGTCGGACCCAGGCAACCAGGTGCACCATTTTGGCTGTTTTGACCTGTTTTGTTGGCTAGTGACGGGATTTGATGGCTCTGATTGAATCTAGGGTTAATCCTATGGCTAATACTATCCTAATCTTCTATAAAAAGACCCCTAAACCTAGCCTAAATCACCATTATTCAATCCTACAACTAAACTATGTCAAAATTGTTTCTCTTACGGCCTCCACTCTCATCCTAAAATTTCTAAGTCTATCTATATGAGAGATTGTGAGTGCATACAAGTGTTTTCAAGCTTGTATGAGTGTTCTTAGTTTGCATTCAAGTCAAGTTGCAACATTTCTATTACAAAGCAAGGATTTTTATTGATTTGGCTCAAGGGTTTTTCATTTGGAGCTTTCATATTTGGGTTTTTGGTGCTTGCATAAGGGCTTCGTCTCAATCTTTATAATAAATATTCATTTGTGTCTCCATAGCATTGTAAGCCCTTTTCTACTTTCTTTTTATTGAACTCTAAAGTTAAATGAATGATGCAAGTTTGGGTTGATCATTATGATATGCAAGTTTGGTTGATCATTATGATATGCAAGTTTGGTTGATCATTATGTTATGTAAGTTGGTTCAATCATTATGTATGACACATGTTGCTATGTTATGCAAGTTTGGGTTGATCATTATACACATGTTATCATGTTATGCAAGTTAAACTTGAGTTTGTGAGCCTAAAGCTTCAAGCTTTATGTTAAAGGTTGCATTTTGGCAACATGGAAGTTATCATATCCCTTATGATAACTTGCATGTGAGGCTAAATGCGAACTTCTAGCAACTTCTACATGTCATTTATCACCATGTATCAATCATATGCTAAGTTTGGTTTTATGCATGCTTTTGAAGCCTAATAATGCAATATGCAAGTATATGAACATATGTACAATTTCATATGCCACCATGATAAACTTGTGGCTTCAACACCTTTTTGTCATGATTATGCCAAGTTCCCTATTTTATCCTTTATGCGTTGTTGCGACTATGTAAACGATGGGATTACGTTGGGGTTGGGTAACATTATGACATAAACATGGTTTTTATAACATGACGTGATATGTTAACTTGTAATTATGTTTTGGAAACATAATGGACATGACACTTAGAAAATATGAGTGTGGCCAACTAGAGGTTGGGTTGAGTTTGTAGCATAAATCTACCCGGACCCGCCCGGCTTAACTAGTAGCTACAAACAATAGGACCCAATGTGAGAAGTTGGTCATGTTGTGCTCGAACCCGAGGTTAGACCAAGTTGTGGTGTAAAGCTACCCGGACCCGCCCGACTTAACTAGTAACCACAACAAGGTCTGATGTGAGAGGTTAAAGCACATTAAGTTAATTAATGCCTCCTGATTAGGGTTAAGTCATGGTCCACTTAATACTTAACCAATTTGGGCTTGATGGGTTAATCGGGGTTAAGTCATGAACCTTGGGTACACTTAACCAATTTAATCCACGTTTGGATCGGGTTAACCACATTTAACCCGTTAAGGAAACCCTAGTTGCGTGGTCCTTTTCAGCAGTAACCCTCTTGATAGTATCATAAGACCCTAGGACTAGGCTAGGGTGGGGCACGATTACTGGGCTAACATGTAAGCGACCAAAATGACGGCTGAGTAGGTACGCCGGTGTAGGTCCAGGCGGACTATGGTCGTGCACATAGTCCGGAGTTGGAAAATCAGGCACGGGTACCAGTAGATCTAGACTGTGCATACTTGATTTGTGTCTGAGGTTGACACCCTAGGACTTGATACACCCTAGGGTGTACCTAGCGCAGTTTAACTACATTGCATGTTTGGGCCGTATGACACCGACACCTGACGAGTTAGGCTTATAGGGAGCCGATCAACTAGACCGTGTAGTTGGACCTTGATTTAGGTCACCTCATGATGTTGGGCCAAGCTTGGGCCAAGGGATCAATTCTTGTTTTTACTTGACATGTTAGAATGCTAGTACACCCGTGGTGCAAAACTTACCTTGATTATGCGATGACACCTTTATCTATCTTGTTAGTTAATCATCATGCTAGTATGTTGTTATCCTTATGTTCATCTCATCTTCTCATGCCAGTTAACTTTACTAGTTCATGGACAGATAGTAGTAGGGCTTACCAGTCTTTTTGACTGACCTGTTTTCTTTCGCCTCTTTTCTTCCGTTCCCCCCCCCCCCTCAGGTTCTCAGGGTGGGAACATTGGAGCTTAGCTTGGATCTTTATAGCTTGCTTACGGGATTTTCTCATGTACGGTTCTGGACATTGAGCTTGTTATGGTTTATCACTTCACTTTGGGGATAGTACTTTATGTATTTCAGTTTTTTTCCAGTTTATGCTAGACTTTGTTTGTTGGAAAATAACGATCAAGTATTTTGTTGTAACATGACTATGGTTTTGAAATGCTAGTTTGATCCGCTGCTTTATTTACTCTGTTTTGCTTATATCTTCTGTCTTGTGATATCTGCATGCATGTTTACCTTGTTTAACCCCCCTCCAAAGCTAGTGTGCTTGCAAGAGTTACCCTGGCGGAGGTGGGGTGTTACATTTGGTATCAGAGCCAGGTTTACAAGATTTGAGCAAAAGTGTTTTTGAAACTTACCTTGTGAAAAACTATTTTAAAAACCAATTAAGTATTTTCCAAGAAAAGTCTAGTTATTTTAAAAAGGCTATTCCCCAAAAGCCATAGCACTATCCTTCGTTTCTTCGTTCTGAATCTATCTTTTTCTTTTTCAGTATGGCCGATCTTAACCTTCCCGAGGGAGTGACCATTCCCGGATGGTTCCGGAGGTACTTGGAAGCTAGGGCCAACGACGTGGGCCCACCAAATACCCCAAATATAACCGAGGTTCCTCCTCCTCCTCCTCAGAATCCGCAAACAGATTTCGCTAAGATTTGTAAAGACTTTAAGGCGATGGGTGGCAAGAACTTTATTGGGACGGAGACTTTTGTGGAGGCAAGAAATTGGTTGAAGGAAACTGAAGATCTCTTCGCCATCTTTGATGTACAAGATCATAGGAAGGTTTTATTGGCAGCATGGTTATTAAAAGAAGAAGCTGCTTATTGGTGGGAGGTCACCAATGCTACGAGGCCTATAGAGACTTGGGCCGACTTTAGGACAAGATTTGGGCTTAAGTTTCTATCATCAGCTGAGGCGAATTTGCAATTGGAGAAATTTATATCTTTGAAGCAAGGAGACATGACAGTGAGGGAGTATGTGAATGAGTTTAACAAGCTCGCCCGATTCGGTTTGGACATGGTTAATACTCCCCAGAAGAAGGCTTTACGCTTTGCACGAGGGTTGAACGAGCCATTACAAGGTTTAGCCCTATCTCATATACCCATGGGGGCCACTTTTGAAGGACTAGTAGACATGGCATTGCTTCAAGGAGACGATAAGAATGGCAAGAAGGAGGTCAAGGCTAATGAGACTCAAGCCAAGAAGACAGACTCCAAGTGGGGAGGAAATCAGAGCAATCAGAACAACAAAAACAACAAGAACAACAAGGGCAACAAGGCCAAGGCAAAGGATCCAAGAAAATGCCACTACTGTGGGAATGTTGGGCACATAGCTAAAGACTGTAAGAAGAGGAAGAGGAAGTCGGGCGAATGCTTTCATTGTGGGGAGACCGGACACTTTAGCAAAGATTGCCCCAAGAAGCAACGGCAGAATCAGCGTGCAGGACCTTCTGGAGGGCAAGTGCATGCTCTCAACACTGCTCCGGCTCAGGACCGAGGTAGTATTTCTGGAGAAAGTCTTGTTTATATTTCTGATTATCCTGTTCGCACCTTATTTGATTCTGGCGCATCGCATAGTTTTATCTCTTCTGATATTGTTGAAAGTTTGCACCTAAGTACTAGCCTAGTTGAGGATCCCGTTTGTGTTTCAAATCCAATTGGGGGTTCCGCCCATCTATCTATGATTTGTGTGGATTTGAAGATTTCTATCTTGACCGTAGAATTCACGTGTAATGCTTATGTTCTCGGGTTCACGGGATATGGGTTGATCTTAGGCATGGATTGGTTGTCCAGTTATGGAGCCATTCTCGATTGTGAACATAGGGTGGTGAGGCTCATGACTCGCCTCGGTAATACCCTAGAAATTTCTTGTAACCCTAGAGGTCCCGTCATGTTATGTTATCTTGAATCTCTCGACTCGTCCATCGATGAGCTGCAATCTGTAAGGGTGGTCCGAGACTATCCCGATGTCTTTGAAGAAGTTAAGGGGTTACCCCCTAAACGAGAGATAGATTTCCGCATTTATCTGGTCGATAATGCCAAGCCAGTATCATTGCCCGTTAGGCATATGGCTCCACGAGAAAGAAGAGAGCTCAGTAGGCAAATCAAGGAGCTGCTTGAAAAGAATTTTATTAGACGAAGCATTTCTGAATGGGGTGCTCCGGTGGTATTCGCTACTAAGGCGGATGGTTCGCTTCGTCTATGCGTTGATTATCGAGAGTTGAACAAGCTGACAAAGAAGAATAGGCACCCGTTACCGAGAATTGATGATCTCTTTGACCAGCTTGTAGGTGCTTCTGTTTTCTCTCAGCTCGATCTAGCCACCGGATTCCATCAGCTTAGAGTAGCTGAGGATAGCATTGATAAAACTGCGTTTAGGACTCCAGATGGATTCTTTGAATGGCTTGTCATGCCATTCGGTTTGACTAATGCACCCGCCTACTTCGTAGACTTGATGAGTAGGGTGTTCAGAGAGTTCCTTAACAAGTTTGTTGTTGTCTTCGTGGATGATATTCTGATCTTCTCAAAGGATGAGGAAGAACATGCCAGACATCTCAAGGAAGTGATGGATACGCTTAGGGCGCATCAGTTGAAAGCCAAGTTCTCCAAATGTCATTTTTGGAGAAGGGAAGTTCGGTTTCTGGGACATATAGTTTCTAAGCAAGGCATAGCGGTGGATCCCGCGAAAGTGGTTGTGGTTCAAGATTGGAAGACTCCTAGGAATGCAACCGAAGTAAGAAGCTTTCTCGGTCTGGAGGGCTACTATAGGAAGTTCATCAGGGACTTCGCTATGATTTCGGCCCCTCTTACTAAGTTGACGAAGAAGAACTTAGTCTTTGCATGGGACTTGGAGTGTGAGATTGCTTTTCAAAAGCTCAAAAGAGCCCTTACCTCAGCTCCAGTTTTGGCATTACCCGATAGTGGTAAGATGTTTACCGTGTACACCGATGCATGTGGAAGATGGTTAGGTGCTATTCTGATGCAAGAGGGAAGAGTGATATGTTATGGGGATAGGCAACTTAAAGTTCATGAGAAGAACTATCCCACTCATGATTTGGAATTAGCGGCGATCGTCTTTGCACTCAAATCCTGGCGCCACTATCTTTTAGGCGAAAGGTTTGAGTTGTATACTGATCACAAGTCACTCAAGTACCTCTTCTCGCAAAAAGATCTGAATCTAAGGCAGCAAAGGTGGATGGAATTCTTGGCATCTTATGACTTCGAGATAGCTTATACCCCTGGCAAGGGTAATGTTGTGGCGGATGCACTAAGCAGAAGGAGATTGACTTTGAGCCCCTTGTTTATTGAGATGAAGAACTTAGAATTCTTGGCAACCTTTGATTTCACGACGGCTGTTGAGTTGATGATGGGTTCATTAGCATCCCTTGAGCTTAGACCCACACTTCTTGATCAAGTTGGGGCTTCGCAGAAGGAAGATCCACAGATAGTCGAGGTCATGGACAGGTTGATTCGTGGTGAGACGTCTAGTCACCTTGCTAGATATACTATTGATGATAAGGGTTGGCTAAGGCGAGATGGGAGATTATGTGTTCCTCGAGTGGGAGATTTAGTCCATAGAGTTCTTGAAGAAGCGCATCACTCGAAGATGACTATACATCCAGGAGGGGACAAGGTGTATAGGGATATGAAGCGCATTTTCTTTTGGGATGGAATGAAGAAGGATGTGGCAGAGTATGTTTCAAAGTGCATGGTGTGCCAACAAGTGAAAACCGAGTCGTAGAAACCAGGTGGGCTATTACATCCATTGGAGGTCCCACAATGGAAGTGGGAGAGTATTTCTATGGATTTTGTGGATTGATTGCCTAGGTCAAGGAGAGGGAACACAAGCATATGGGTCATAGTTGACAGACTTACGAAGAGTGCTCACTTCATCCCAGTAAAGAGCAAGAGGACTGCATCATGGCTAGCAACTATTTATCTTCGAGAGATAGTGCGGTTGCATGGAGTTCCTTCTAGCATAGTTAGCGATCGTGACCCAATTTTCACTAGCCAGTTCTGGAACAGTTTGCAAGAAGCAATGGGTACGCGATTGAATCTGAGTACAGCCTATCACCCCTAGACAGATGGCCAAACCGAAAGGGTGAATAGAGTGCTAGAAGATCTCTTGAGGCTTTGTGTTCTCGACTTTGGTGGCACTTGGGAAGACCACCTTCCTCTTGTAGAGTTCGCTTATAATAATAGCTATCAAGCCAGCATAGGGATGGCACCATTTGAAGCTTTGTATGGGAGGCCGTGTAGGTCACCATCTTGTTGGTGGGAGACAACAGATAGACTTATACTTGGGCCCGATATGATACGGGACACATCCGAGAAAGTTGAATTAGTGAGAAGAAGGATGAAAGTGGCCCAGGATAGACAGAAATCCTATGCTGACAAGCGAAGGGTAGATTTGGAATTCGAAGTGGGAGACATGGTTTTCGTGAAGGTTTCTCCTTTGTGTAATGTGGTACGTTTTGGAGCAGTTGGGAAGCTGGCACCAAGGTTCGTAGGACCCTTCCCTATCATAGAGAGGATTGGAAAGATGGCCTATAAGGTGGAATTACCCGAAAAGCTAGCCGGAGTGCATAATGTCTTTCATGTCTCGCATCTCCGAAAGTGCCTACATGAGTCTGCTGAGGTGGTTGAACCAAGCATTCTTGAAGACATTGAGATAGAGAAAGAGGCAACCTTGAGAAGAGCTCTGATTCGTATCTTGGGAACGGAGATCAAGAAACTAAGGAATCGGGAAGTCAAATTGGTGAAAGTTCAGTGGAGTGAAGCCGAAGAAGATGCAACTTGGGAAACCGAGGAGAAGATGCGTGGGCTTTATCCATTCCTTTTTGAGGGTACATTCTCGACCTCTTTCCTAATTAGCATATCTTTCTTTTTGCTATCCATGATAATCCATGTTTATCTAGTTTATCTTGTTATCTCGTTAATCTTGTCATGAGAACCTTAGGTAGAAACCCTTTGGATGAAACATGTATTTGAAACATGTTATGCTTGATGGTTGCAAGTGGTTGCAAATGTTTGCACGTGGATACTCGTGGATGCATGATACACATTAGGCACTAAGATCGGCTCACACACTTTCATATTGCATATGCATGAGTGCTTATACTTATTCATGGATGAAGCTTGTTATGATATCACGTGGATGTTGCATATGGATGAATGTTATGTGCACTCATGTAGAGATTATAAATTATGTTAGGAATTTGCATACATATGGACTCATTTCACTAACATACCTTGCATTAAGGGGGTTTACTGAATCAGTAACCTCCTGATTTTCGCATTAGATAAGTACATATACACACACCTTTGCATATGATCATACAGCATTTAGAATCCTTTAAGGACAATGATTGCTCGTGGATGATGATGTGAGTAGATGGATGATGGATGGTAGGATACGTTCTTCCTAACTTGGAGATTTCGGGGACGAAATCCTTTAAGGAGGGGAGAATGTAACAACCCGTATTTTTGAATAACATGTTATAACATAAATCAAGGCAGAATTAAACTGTAAAATCTGAATCAAAGGAAACGGGCTGTGCCATTGCGTTCGTCTCGGAAAAATACGCGAAATAGAGTCCGAGTTTTCGAAAATCGAAGTCCGTATGACCGAGATATGGCCTCGCGAAGTTTCACGAAAAATTCAAATTCAAAACAGATTCAAATTTCAGAAAAACAGGGTAGGCGGGAAAAATCCCGCCCAGACCAGGTCGACCTGGGGGTCGACCTGGGAGTCGACCTGGGTGGGGCCAGGTCGACTGGGGAGTCGACCCCAGGGTCGACCTGGGGGTCGACCTGCCTGGTCGGACCCAGGCAACCAGGTGCACCATTTTGGCTGTTTTGACCTGTTTTGTTGGCTAGTGACGGGATTTGATGGCTCTGATTGAATCTAGGGTTAATCCTATGGCTAATACTATCCTAATCTTCTATAAAAAGACCACTAAACCTAGCCTAAATCACCATTATTCAATCCTACAACTAAAATATGTCAAAATTGTTTCTCTTACGGCCTCCACTCTCATCCTAAAATTTCTAAGTCTATCTATATGAGAGATTGTGAGTGCATACAAGTGTTTTCAAGCTTGTATGAGTGTTCTTAGTTTGCATTCAAGTCAAGTTGCAACATTTCTATTACAAAGCAAGAATTTTTATTGATTTGGCTCAAGGGTTTTTCATTTGGAGCTTTCATATTTGGGTTTTTGGTGCTTGCATAAGGGCTTCGTCTCAGTCTTTATAATAAATATTCATTTGTGTCTTCATAGCATTGTAAGCCCTTTTCTACTTTCTTTTTATTGAACTCTAAAGTTAAATGAATGATGCAAGTTTGGGTTGATCATTATGATATGCAAGTTTGGTTGATCATTATGATATGCAAGTTTGGTTGATCATTATGTTATGCAAGTTGGTTCAATCATTATGTATGACACATATTGCTATGTTATGGAAGTTTGGGTTGATCATTATACACATGTTATCATGTTATGCAAGTTAAACTTGAGTTTGTGAGCCTAAAGTTTCAAGCTTTATGTTAAAGGTTGCATTTTGGCAACATGGAAGTTATCATATCCCTTATGATAACTTGCATGTGAGGCTAAATGTGAACTTCTAGCAACTTCTACATGTCATTTATCACCATGTATCACTCATATGCTAAGTTTGGTTTTATGCATGCTTTTGAAGCCTAATAATGCAATATGCAAGTATATGAACATATGTACAATTTCATATGCCACCATGATAAACTTGTGGCTTCAACACCTTTTTGTCATGATTATGCCAAGTTCCCTATTTTATCCTTTTTGCGTTGTTGCGACTATATAAACGATGGGATTACGTTGGGGTTGGGTAACATTATGACATAAACATGGTTTTTATAACATGACGTGATATGTTAACTTGTAATTATGTTTTGGAAACATAATGGACATGACACTTAGAAAATATGAGTGTGGCCAACTCGAGGTTGGGTTGAGTTTGTAGCATAAATCTACCCGGACCCGCTCGGCTTAACTAGTAGCTACAAACAATAGGACCCAATGTGAGAAGTTGGTCATGTTGTGCTCGAACCCGAGGTTAGACCAAGTTGTGGTGTAAAGCTACCCGGACCCGCCCGACTTAACTAGTAACCACAACAAGGTCTGATGTGAGAGGTTAAAGCACATTAAGTTAATTAATGCCTCCTGATTAGGGTTAAGTCATGGTCCACTTAATACTTAACCAATTTGGGCTTGATGGGTTAATCGGGGTTAAGTCATGAACCTTGGGTACACTTAACCAATTTAATCCACGTTTGGATCGGGTTAACCACATTTAACCCGTTAAGGAAACCCTAGTTGCGTGGTCTTTTTCAGCAGTAACCCTCTTGATAGTATCATAAGACCCTAGGACTAGGCTAGGGTGGGGCACGATTAGTGGCTGACATGTAAGCGACCAAAACGACGGCTGAGTAGGTACGCCGGTGTAGGTCCAGGCGGACTATGGTCGTGCACATAGTCCGGAGTTGGAAAATCAGGCACGGGTACCAGTAGATCTAGACTGTGCATACTTGATTTGTGTCTGAGGTTGACACCCTAGGACTTGATACACCCTAGGGTGTACCTAGCGCAGTTTAACTACATTGCATGTTTGGGCCGTATGACACCGACACCTGACGAGTTAGGCTTATAGGGAGCGATCAACTAGACCGTGTAGTTGGACCTTGATTTAGGTCACCTCATGATGTTGGGCCAAGCTTGGGCCAAGGGATCAATTCTTGTTTTTACTTGACATGTTAGAATGCTAGTACACCCGTGGTGCAAAACTTACCTTGATTATGCGATGACACCTTTATCTATCTTGTTAGTTAATCATCATGCCAGTATGTTGTTATCCTTATGTTCATCTCGTCTTCTCATGCCAGTTAACTTTACTAGTTCATGGACAGATAGTAGTAGGGCTTACCAGTCTTTTTGACTGACCTGTTTTCTTTCGCCTCTTTTCTTCCGTTTCCCCCCCCCCCCTCAGGTTCGCAGGGTGGGAACATTGGAGCTTAGCTTGGATCTTTATAGCTTGCTTACGGGATTTGCTCATGTACGGTTCTGGACATTGAGCTTGCTATGGTTTATCACTTCACTTTGGGGATAGTACTTTATGTATTTCAGTTTTTTTCCAGTTTATGCTAGACTTTGTTTGTTGGAAAATAACGATCAAGTATTTTGTTGTAACATGACTATGGTTTTGAAATGCTAGTTTGATCCACTGCTTTATTTACTCTGTTTTGCTTATATCTTCTGTCTTGTGATATCTGCATGCATGTTTACCTTGTTTAACGCCCCTCCAAAGCTAGTGTGCTTGCAAGAGTTACCCTGGCGGAGGTGGGGTGTTACAGAAATTCACATAAGGTCCTACTCTTCCCCAAAATGGCAACTAGACTACTCGCTCTTTCAATCGATGCTCGACCATCCCCAAAACTCAAGCCCTAAGATCATTGTTCCTAATTCGAACTACAGAAAAAATGCGTCGAATTCTAAAAAAATGATACGAGCTTTAATCTCTTCCTTCAGCGATTATAATATATAAATCCCATGATTTTAGGATTTTTCCTTGAATTGTTATGATTTTTTTAAAGACTCACGAAATTGGTTTTGAGAAAGAATATAACGGCGGGTTTATGTTTGACCCGAGAATGAGTTGAATTAGGTTTAGACAATAGGAAGGGTATTTATAGAGATTTTTAAATAATTTTATATTCGAATTTTATATTTATTTATAATCAATTCCTGTTTGTATTTGTCCTTTAAAATTCCTATGATAACATACAACATCCAAAAATCATAAAAATGGACATGTAGCTACAGTTCGACATTACGGACCCAACGAAACAGGTTTCGTCAAATTCCTACTCCGTTTGCTCACACAGCGTATTTTTAACCGTCAAAATACTGATTGTTTTTCACATTAAAAATCCGTACGGCCACACACTGACTCCAAAAATCACGAAACTTGGAATCTA
Source organism: Allium sativum (assembly GCA_030737875.1). Lineage (NCBI taxonomy): Eukaryota > Viridiplantae > Streptophyta > Magnoliopsida > Asparagales > Amaryllidaceae > Allium > Allium sativum. The sequence goes on along the minus strand of CM060926.1, from coordinate 828,454,300 downwards.
ACAATAATTTAATATTACGGATCCAACAAAATTAGTTTCGTCGAAAACGGAGGTCGTTTGCAAAACTGGCTAGTTTTAAAGCTCTAAATGAACCCATTTTAAATATAAATATATCTAAAATAATTAAATTAAATATTTATAAATAAATATTCTCGTATATATTCACATAGAATATAATACAGCTCCAAAATAAATATATACGGAGTTATAACTTGATATTTCAAATCCGGGCCAAATCGATATTCAATTTATATTTAAATCCTTTTATAAATCGTTATAAATTATAAAGGAATTCCATAACGACTATTTGAAAATTTGATTTGGACATAAATCAAAATCTACACGACGAAATCTCGATTTTTCTCTTCTATTAGAAAAATATACTTCACCAGCTCCGAACGTTTCTTGTTTCACAGAAATCCGGCTTAAAACGGATTATGTATATTCGTTTAAGGTTCAAATCGCCAAATTGAGAACTGCCGCGCCATTTCAAGCTCGATTTTAATTATAATATAATTATACGTTCAAACTGTCATTATTTAAATATATTCGTTATTATAATTCAATTTTAAACTGAATTATATATTTTGAATTGCCCAATTCACATAATATTGTGAATTCTATTATTTCGGACTATTTCAGAATTAAATATATTATTCTATTAATTATATTAATTAAATATTCAATAGTTATTTTAATTTAAACCATTTAAATTACAAAACCATATTTTAAATAATTAAATAAATTAATTATTCGACCGTGAAAATACAGGTCATTACAGGTCCCTTGATTTACTTAACTGTAAAATCAAATTAATAATTTTTTAGTTCTCACACCAGTCACATGACTGACCTGGAGTTTATTATTTTAACCTAAACTCTGGGTGCCCCTACTTTCCACACGGGCAGATAGTAGTTTTGGTTTTGCTGTTTCACAGGATCATGGTTTACAGCTGAAGCGATATTCGGAACGCTCTGTATCCGTATATTTCTTATAATTGTGTTATGTATCATTTTTCCGTCGCTATGTAAATTATTTTAATCTCTGATATTTTTCTGATGTATAATATTTATTCATACTCAGTATATTCTTGTACTCCGATGTAAATTGTTGTAATAGCAATGAAATGTTCTTCTGTTTGTGTTCTGATTTGTCGTGTTCTCAACTCAATCCGGGCATTCCCGTAAGGGCAAGTTTGGGTCGTTTCATTCACTACTATGTGGGGAACATAGGGTCTCATCCGATGAAATGTGCGGGAATATCCAACTACCAAGCCTATATCTACTATATATATAATAACAACCTAATGATAATAATTTAATCGATTCATTCAAACAACCAACAATTATTTTAACGATTAAAAATAAATTCTAAATACTAAATCTTGAGTGAGATTTACTCACAAATGTTTTGGTCATTTCTTCATGTTTGATTCAATTTAAATTCGAAACGAACATATGAGATTAAATGAAATTATAGAGAGCTCAGAATCAATCTGAAATACCTCAAGATATAGACAGCGATGCTATGAGTTAAGCGCTACAACCCGCATTCGATTTGGACCTATATTGAATGAGATACAATATTTTTAAACCCACATAAATTAGTTAACAATTAAACTTGTCATTAGGCCTTATTAACTAAAAATTTATTTACTTAATTACTTAATTAAATACATCTTCTTCCCTATCTTAAACCGATACCTGGAGCTTACATGCCCCCTCATAAGTCATCCTCCCACCAACTGTTGTCCAGTAAAAACCCCAGAACAACTCTTCTTCTCTCCTCGGCCGTCGTTCCAACCTGCATCCATTGCTGAATTCCTTACCAAACCCATCTCCACCCAGCTTCTTTCATAGTCTATGAAATTACTTTCTTACTTCACCGTTGAGGGGTCTTCCACACTCCACCTCCCAACACCAATCTCCTAAAACTTGAACTTACAACCGTGTCTGTGTTTCCTTCCAGCGCCAAACCTAAAAACCCGCGACAACCCACCAAACTTTGACCACTGAATCTCCTCCATCCAGCAGCTTTGAATCGCCTAAAATCGCGAACCCTAACTTATGTTGGAGAGAAGAACAACGACCTTAATACGCATCGCACCCAAATTGAAGGCCACCGAACTGAAGTATAAGTTCAACTGAGTTCAATGAATCCAGGATTGATAGATTTCGTGGAGAAATCAAATTGTTTTGATTTTTCAATGTTTTTAAAACCTTCATTTTTAACAGTGAATGAGCAAAAGAAGAGAATAAACATCGACTTGTTTTTTTTGAAGGAAGAATTTGGAGTGCTTAGGGTAGAAGTGTTAGGGATATAATATAAGGAAGTTATTCTAATATTATATTCGACTATATTCACGCGTAGTTTCTTTTGAATGTTTTTAATATGTACGATCACATGCAAAATCTGATCATGATGAAAATTTACAAATTGCTATAATTTAATATTCCGGACTTGATGAAACTGGTTTCATCAAATTCTGACACCATTTGAAATTAAAACGCTATTTTAAATCTTAAATTTTTAGTCGATATGGATTTAAACTACACACGCTAACATAATAACTTCTATTGACACTGAAATTTGGAATCTATCCATAATTAAATATTAAGGATTTTATAAAATCGTTCATTGAAATCTGAGATCGTTTGAAAAATGGCTATTTCAACGCATCGATTAAATCAACAATTGCAATAATAAATGAAATCTTTTAAATTTCTGTTTTAAAACTTTACCAACTTAATTCTAATTCAACTAGAATTTATATAAATCATTTTGATTCATTTTTAACTTAAAATTCAATTACTTCTTATTCTCGTATTTCGTTTATTAAATAATGAATTCTACATAAAAATCCATTTATATTTCCAATTCAATATTTAACCTTATTTTAAATACTCAAAACCAAATGACTAAAAATATGGGTTGTTACATCCTTGCCTCGAAAGGTGAGTTTCCCTCACTCGCGACTAATTAATTATTAAGTGAATTAAAACTTGAAATGTTGAATGAAATGTTAGGATTGCCTTAGAAAATCTTTGATTGTTTGTTATGTAATTTGAGCACATGTGACACACACACTATCGCCTTATGTAACATGTTTGGATGCGATGTGCGATATGTTATGTTCTATACTACTCTCACCTAGCAAGTTCCCTACAATTTTAGATTAATCATTATAGGTTGAAATGATGTATACCAAAAATGATCATATAGATTTGAGAAATAAATTCGAATCGATTTGGGATGCGGGTTGAAATGATACATACTCGGGGTTTGAATTTTCCTTTAAAAACGGATTGAAATGATATATATTTGTATCACTTGACCATAGGATGGAAAATTATATACGAACGTCATGGTCAATAAAAATCTATTTTCAAAAATAAAAAAATGTTATAAGTACTTATCGATTGTAATATATAGATTTTGAAATGAAATTTATATATAAGGAAAAATTTTGAAAGAAAATTTTCTTGAATTAAAAACTTGTTTAAATAAAAGATGGTGTTTAAGTTCAAATATTTTGAATTAATGTTTATTTTAAACAAGATTTTTAATATATTTCGATTTTATAATATAAAGAAGATTTTCCTTATTTAAAATGATTGATTCAATATAAAAGATTTTAGTTAACAGATTTGGTTTCAAAGTTTTACCAATATTGACAGATTTAAAGATTTAATTTAATAAAGTTTATAAATTTAAACTGGAAGAACCATTAGCTATTTAAATATTGTTTAAAGAAATGTTTGAAAGGACCTATCGTCGAATTTACTTAAATTTGGTAAAGTTAAGTAAGATTTTGTGTTAAATGCGGGATTGATTTCGTATTGATTTTTATAATAAATAATTTTAAAAGCATTCGGTTTCTTATAAATGAATTTGCTTTAAAGATTTAACGAAATCTTACTTTAACATATTAAGGCTTGATTTAACAAAATATTACGAATTTAAATTTTAAAGGAAGGGAAAGTGAAAGTTAAGTTGTTCTTGATTTAAATACATGTAAATAAAAGAATGTGTTATTTAAAGAAGCTCGACAAGAGGTTTGAATAGCAAGTTTGGAATCTACTCAATAGTGAATTAAGTAGTGACATAATAATTTATCGTCAAAGCTATTTTGAAATTATATAAATATTGTGTAAACTCGTAATCGAAGTAAAATTACTTGGAAATAATTTTTTGGAAATATCCTCAATTTTGAGATGAATTCAAATTCAAACTAATAAACAAAGAAATTGATTTGAATATTTTAGAATATGGATTTGGGGATCAGATTTGGATCATGCTATTTAAATCAAACTATATTTTCACAGAAGTAAAATTTTCCACATTACTTAGTTTACAAACTATTTTCTTTAGCAAATAAACTTAAAATCGTTTTTTACTATATAAACTTTATAACTATTTTATAATTAATTTACAACTATTTATATAAGGATATATATACACACATATTTAAAATTTAACCTTTCTAAGCACCTTTTTTAAAGTCAATATAGCCCTATGACCATTATTTGCAATTAAAGGTTGTATACTATTTTCAACTATGTACATAAGTATGTGTATATATATTTATACACTATTTTCTAATTTAATATATTACTTTATTTTGCAAGTTTACTATTCTAAGTATTTGAATAAATTTAAATGATCCATGTCTAATATGAGCTGATGAATCAAAAAGGATCAAAATAAAGATTTCAGGTGATAATGATATTTTGTGGAAAATTTAAATCCTAAACTCGAAAGGGTTGACAATTTATTATTGTGAATATCGGATTTGAAATCTTAATCGAACAATGAGGGATTATTTGAGAAATTGATTTTTGGGAAATATTTGAAATAAAATTGATTTGCGATAGTCGAAATATGATTTCAAATCTAATGACCATGATGTGAAAAATGTAAGCGCTTGATTGTTAAAGAGGCTGAGGTTGATAGATGTCATACTCTCTACCAATACTGACACCGCTTTAACAACTATGCACATGGTGGACAATCCAGAGCGAAATAGGATAGTATAGAGGCGATTACTGGATTTGAAGAAAGAGAATGATGATGGATTGTCCTTGACCTTTGGGTCATAATTAAAATGACTAAAATAGGAGCCATACCCAGTTTAAGTGAGGTCTCACCTCCGATCGTACATTCTTCTTCGATACCATCTATATGACTATTATGATTGATTTGGGTGCATACTTTGATTATGAGAGTGTTGTTTGAGGTGGGCAGTAGTTGTGGTTATGTGTTGCCACTGGCTCGGGGGCCGCAATCCGGTAGAATCCTAACGTGGGTATTCCTCGAGTGCCTTGTCATATTATCCTGATCGAGCTCCCTATGATTTTGATTTGGCATTGTTTTCTATGGAGTGCCCTCTGATAACACCAATACGGTGAATTTACAGTACTATATAGATTACAAGGCTCATAAACGACGTAAGGATAATATGGTAATCCCTCTTACGCTATTTTAATATATTTACTATATTGAATAAACACTATTATAATAGCTTATTATACTATATGTATTTTGTTTGTTTTATTCCTTACAAAATGCTCGAGTCAGACCAAGTATTACATCTTGGAGAATTATCTATTAATGCTTGACGTCCTTTGGTGAACCACTCATCCATCTATTATTCCATATGTAGTTATGCACATCTCTGCCTATTACCGATGTATTAGTATAAATATGTATTTAAGCTTCTGCTGTATCTATAATTATTATATACTCTGATATCATGTAAATTTAAAGATTTTGTATTATTGTATAAATTTTAAATTTTGCTTCCGTTGTGAGGTATTTTGTGTTCTATGTCTATGTTTCTATGATGATTTATATTTTATCCTCATAAGTAATAACAATTTGTTGTTTCAAATGGTTTAAGTTGGTTTAATTATCGACTTGAAGCGGTTGAATGGGTAGGTTGTTATGGTTAGATCTGTGAAGTCAAGAGTAGACAACATGTTATCTTACTATTCCTTATAGATAGTCCTATAGAATATGAGAAGGCTCTTAAAATTGGCAGACACTTAAGTCAAATTAGTTGAAAAATGAACAAAAACAAAGATTGACCTTATATGCTCGAAGACAAATATTAGCCATAGTAAATTCAAATAATCGGTTAGTCTCTTATCAAGATGCCAAGTACACATTATTATCAAGTCTTTGGACGGTAATATCAACTGTAAGTGGCAATCTTGTTGTAACAATCAAACACTGACAATAAAGTAAAGTTAAATAACAATCTTCCTTTAGGTTGATTAATTATTCACTTGTAAAACCTTATAACTGTCACGTATTTATCATCACACATTTGTAATTGATTCGGTCAAATATTAGCCTTCCTTTGGACCGACTAATACTCGCATGAATAACTACACACAAATATCAAACATTTTCATGAGCCAGCAAAATAAGAGAGGTCAATTTGGTGACATGCTATTTTAATTAGTTCATGATGAATGTAGGATACTTACTGTAACGACCTGCAATCTACGCATCGAAGGATCGTAGAATGTTTATTTCTTTGACATACGAAGTCGTATGGTCATGTAAATTTGGGAGATGACTATTGGGGTCATTTCCCATGTTCATGATTTTTCCCGATTTTTAAATGACCATTTTACCCCTAGCTGATCTTGTTTCGTCCATAACTTTTGATGGGTAAGGAGTTTTGACCTGAAACCACTCCCATTAGGTCCGGATGATGGGTTAATTTTCCGTAGAGTGGTCATATTAGCCAAACGGACTTATCTTTTGGGAGATATAGCTGGATTATGGTTTAGAGGGTGAAAAACAACTTAAATGGGCTTAATTCGGTAGTTAACAGCTAGGGCCATAGGGGGATTTCGGGATTAGGGGTATATAGGGGCTAATTAGGGTTAGAAAACATTTCTTTAGACACTTTTCAGCCACAACTTTCATTCTTGGAACCCTAGTAATGGCCTCCAACATCTAAAACACCTCTAAACCACTTTTTAATTGAAGATTAGGCTTAGCAACATCAAATCAAGGAAGATCTTCACCAAATCAATATTAGGACTGATGTATTTCCTTGGTATTCGCGCCCAAACAGAGAATCATTTCAGATCTAAAGTTTATTTGTGGCAAAGGTGAGTGATTTGCAAGGTTCCTCACTAATTATGGTTAATTAAGGGTAATTAGCGTTGATTAGCGAATTTATACATTAATAAATTCTGGAAAAATATTTATAAAATTTGAAATGATGTTTTAGACCTCTGTTAGAAACTTGGGTTAATTTGGTTAAGTTTTGCTAATCCTATCATTAATTATACTTGCACATGATTAAGGGGAAATATGGGGTTTTGACTATGTTTGATCCATTTTAACCTATCAAGTTGTTGTTTTGGTGTTTGTGGTCACTTCTATTTGTTGCTTTGAAAATGCCGTGGAGTGGCGTATAAACAGTCGCTGGAAGTTGCAGGAAAAGTGCAGGAAAGTACCCGAACCAGATCGGATCGGATGGGAGCACGAACCGATCCGAGGTGCAACTCGTGAACCGAACCGCTCGTGGAGTGTCTTCTCCGAACCGATCCTCCAGAAGCTCTTCAACCCGAACCGGAAGCCAGCTCACGAACTCTGATTCGACCAGCGTAGTCACCTCTGAACCAAACCGGTAGGTGAGGCTGTGTGATGACCACGACCGATCCTGTAATGACCCAGATTTTCTGGCCGATTTATTTTGAATATTTAATATTATTTTAAATATTGAGCTGATAATATAAATCGATTTTTATATTAAATTATCAATATAACTATCGTAATACGAGGATCTTAAATAATTAAATTTGAAATGGAGTCAAATTGATTTATATGAATTTTTATTTGAATTTAAACGATAACAAATAATAATTTATTATCTAAGAATTTGTGGTTTTGAATTTAAATTATATTATATTAATTTAATATGGTTATTTTATATTACGTTCGAATTAAATTTTATAATCATTTCTGTTCAGTTCAAAATAGCGTTATAATATTAGAATGACGGTCAGTACACTAAAATAGCGGTTCACGATTTTTAACTGTGAACCCCGAAATATTTATAATGAATAAGATCGAAATCGAATCGAAAATCAAATCGATATCTGTTTAAAAAGAATGAAAGATCTCATTATATCGAATCAGAATCAACTCAAATTAATTAGAAAATCTTTTGAAATAAATACAAAGATTTCGGGTGTACTTCCCACCTCTATATATTGCGACAGCCTCCCCCCTTTGTAACGACCCAAGGATTTTCGGCCCCGAAAATCGACATAAATACCCTTACCGTAACTTATGTCGACCTTCCAGGCACTGAAAAACACTGGATAGTTATTAGAAAGAAATTAGAGGGTGAGATAAGAAAGAAAGAAATATAAGAATAGAAGAAGAAGAAACACCAGAACACAGAGTCTCACATCGCAGCGGAACAAAATATAATACAGAAATCAATCTTTATTGAGAACTTTAAAAATACTTACAGTATCAGAGTACATCACACTACGGGACAGTTATAACAACCTGTTCCCATATACAACACACAGCGGAATAGTAGCTGTATGATATCATACGTCTGGATACCTCCAGCTCGTCTCTGGACTTCACAGCATTCGATAACCTGAACCTGTACACCCCGGGCTAACCCGAGCATTTACAAAACACCGGGCCAGTCTGGTGGACCAGAGTGAGATAAACTCGCACAGTATTAAGGGTAAATCATCCAATCATGATTTTAAAGTTCAAAAATCTTTTCAAAAGAAAAGGATAATCATAAGACCGAATCCACACATAAACACGGACGGTTTTTACCTTACGATAACCCAAAATAGTTTTGAAATCAATATCTTTTCTGATATTATAATAATGTCTAAATACAAATAAATATCAATCTAGTGGAACGCTTGCATCTCACGCTCCACGTATATAGTATACAATCAAAACCGCGGGCGGTTATTGGAGATTGGATTCCAACTATGACAAGGTAGGGGACCACCTGCCGATAGTGTACCTCTAGAGACGAATACACTGGGTTCAACAAGAATGTCTTGCAACCGGCCCTCACATGACCGACCACTCATTTCACTTGAGTGTATCGAATGTATATCACCGACGGTTGGGATCAGCAACCGTCTCCCGAAAAGGGACAGCATCGAATATAGATTCAAGAAGCAAATAAGATTTTCTCTAGATAGGTGATTATACACCCTAACGGGAGCGACCCACATAGCCATGCTGCCTGCCCGATTTTTGTCATTTCCCGGTTGATGAGGCTTGAGGCCAGAATTTATCTTTGAACATCTGGTCACCATTCACTTTGAATGCCACATCGTCAGATCCATCAGATATCACAAATTGACATCCAAAAAAATACTCTAGCTGGAAGCTAAGAGAACAGCAATTTCCCCGCCAACAACTATAGCACGTTTGAAGAAATCAACGTACGTGACCCTTTGGAAATACTCTGTCAGACATCCGTCCATACAAGTCATCCAGGAACAGGATGAACCGAAGGCACTCTCCTATCACATCCATATAGGAATCACCCCATGGATCAGTAGCGAGGAGTTCTTGCAACCCGTAGATTCCAACCATGACAGAATCACAGCTTATCTCTGCTTGCCATGCAGAGAATATTAGTGGTTCTTCCATTTGTGAAAATCTACGGTCTTCAATGCTCCATCACGATCATCTTCTGATATCTTCACGTATTTGTTGGTCGGAATGGCTTTCGAATATAAATTCGATCCCGGTCTTTCCATACCAACAATCATATTGGACAGATTTGATAGTCGGTGTTTTAACTATCAAAATATACAGTGTTTCAATCATGACAAACAAATGAGTTCACTGGTTCAGTATTCAGCATCACTTGGCCTTTTAATTAAACAAATTTATTCACTTCTGTTTAATTAAAACTTCTAACTCTTTTAACCAATCTCCTTTCAAAACATATTTAACCCTTATCCATTTTGGAAATCTTATTTCCCTTTTCCCCTTTTTACTTGATTCTACTTTCACGTAACGTTAATGTAAAATTAACGCTTTACACTTTAAATCTCATTTATAACTCTAGTTTACAATAAACCCTTTTATCTCTAAAACTCCTTTTACTTAATTCAAATAATTAAGTAACATTCATTTCGAGCTATTGGATTTGCTTGGAAATTTCTTTTTAACTTCATTATAAAATTTCGGGTTTTAAATAAAAAACCCGTTCGTAAATTCCTTTCACCATTTCACTGGATTTCATTTCAACCTCGATTACTTTTGAAAAGTAATTTTCTAAATTATTATTAATTAAAATTTATTCCGATGATCAACTACTTCAGTAGTTAAGTCTTTATTAACTAAAGTAACGGTAAATCTCTTTAAAAACCTTATTTACATTTAAACAGTATTAATTAAACTATTTTAATTGAAACACATCAATTTGATAATCAATTTCAATTCAACTGGTCGATTTAATTATCTCAAAAACTCGATTATCTCATTAATCAATTCTAATTAGCCCTCACTTTAAATTAATAAAAAATATAATTAATTTAAATAATTCCATTAATTGTTTTCTTTACAAAACAATTATCAAAGTTTAACCACTCGATTCATTTCTTATTCTCATACTTGTCAATCTGATTAACATCTGCATTTAATAAACAAATCAAAGTCTTAAATAAATAAATATTTATTTCTCTTTTATTCAAACTAATATATTTCAAAATCTAACTCTAGTTATAAAATAAAATTTATAACTTCATCTCTATCGATTCACCTGATGGTGAATCAATATTTATAAAACGATTGATTTTATAGGCCATACGCTGCCAAATACCCAACCAATACCGCCCATTGGTTTAAACAAACAGATGTTGAATATTCAATAATCAACCATCAAATTAATCAATCCAAACATGACAGTTCATATGTGATAATATGAAAACAAACAATATTTTTGAGGAATCCGGCTGGATTCCTCCAACCTGTTCTTCCCTGTATTCAAAACGGTTATCACAAATAGATCATTCAGTTCTATTTAACTGATAACAATAAATAACGGCCATTAACATCAACCACAAGAAATGTAAACAATTCAACAATTTAAACACATTTATAAATAAACGTGACCAACCAAGGTGAGTTACCTTTATTGGAACCAATCGTTAGAAATAAAGATTTGGTATTTCACTGAAATTAAACACAGTTTAATTTCATCAATTTAATCTGCAAATAAATGTATAACTAGCAAACAGTCAACCATTGCAAACAGAGCATACAAAAAGAAAATACCCAATTTATATAAAATATAAATGGGAAACTGAGTGAGTTTAACTCACCTTGATTTTGTCTGCCGCTGAAACAGTTTGTTTAATTAAATTAAACCGCAATTTAATTTAATTAAAAATCCCGGTAGCTGTCCACTCTGACACAACCAGCTTCATCACGTTGTCTACGTCCATATGGTTTCGACCTCACTTGTTCCATCCGATTTCATTTCTTTCGTTGCTGCTGATATTCGAACCATGCTTCCCCTTACATCGACCCAGCTACTGGTCCAAACGACACACCAACGCCCTTCATCACGCACCCCGAGACCACCACCCTCCTCCATGCTGCTTCCTTCACGAACTTTCCATGCACTGACTTTGTTTTTCACGTCCTCATAGCATACCCCATCAACTCCATCCGTGCACCAGCGCCTCACCCCGCATGATGGCCTCACACCCCCTGACTTGACCGCACAAATCCATTCATCGATGCTGCACCTATTCCATCACACTAGCCACACTCCTCCACCGCTGTTTTGAATTGCTTCGCTCCACAGTACTTCGAACTCGATCCACACGGTCTCCACTCCAACACCCAACTCGAACCCTGACTCCCCTTCCTAAACATTTCCACCATTTCGCCCCTGTTGTAACAGCAGCGGCATCACGGCTGCTTGGGTATTCATCTCGTTTGGAGTGTTTGGGTTTGATTTATTTGAGAGAGAGTCACACAGTATTGATTTCATGGAGGGCGGTTACCAGTTTTAAGAATGGAGAAGGAAAGTTTTTGTTTTAAATTTTTATGCAGTTATCATGGAAGCTTTGGCAGTGTTTAATCCTAGGAGAAGAGGAACGAAGCAGTAGGAGTTATTTATAGTGGAGACTCCTTGGCTCTTACGTAATTGGGGTACAGGGTAGCACGTGAATAGGTATTAGGATAGCTGTATATTTTCGAACACTGTGTAAAGGCTTGCCCAACAATATGATATAATGAAAGTTCGTACGTGGGTGGCATGTGGTTTCAGAAACGTGGTCGGCAAGGGGTTGTAGTTTGGCAGGCAAGAAATAAAAGGTTTGCTGCGCAAGGAATCATAAAGAAATGTGGACGCAAAGAATAGTGGATGAATAGTGGATGTGGAAATGATTATATTATTATTATTTTATTTTATAACGAAACTTCGCTGTGAAGTAACACTTAAAACTGACCACGATTGACTTCTGTTTACCGATAAAAAAACTAATCTTAGTGTAAAAAGGCATTCCGGACCCAATGGGACAAGTTTCATCGAAATCCGAGGTCATATGAAAAAATTTCCTTTATAAAACCAGAAATAAACTCGCGTTTAATTTTCTCATGGTCACTAGATAAACCCCATCAACTTGAAACTTTGAAATCTTACAATAATTTGTTGATACGAACCCAACAGCACTAGTTTCATCGCATTCTGAGACTGTTTCCCCGGTATGCTATTTTTAACGCGCACCGCAATGCCATTCTGAACACCAAATTTGCCGGTCTCTAAAAATAACAAACTATATACCTATCCTGATCCTAATCGACGATACGAACTCAACGGGACTGGTTTCGTGGCCTAATTCGATCGTCTGCTCAAGTTACACTCAAATATCTCTATATTAAATTAAATATGCGCTATAGGATTTGATTGGGCGTTTACGGCTACCGTGGTCACATACGACATCGGTTTGCCACGCCATTTGACATCGTACAATAATTTAATGTTACGGTCCCAATGAAACTGAATTCGTCCAAATCCGAGATCGTTTGCAAAATGGTCATTTTAAAGGTCGATATTTTAAATAACGATTTCCACAGCGATTATTTCAAATTTTGATTTGGCCATAACTTACAATTTATAATACGAAAACTGGATTTTTCTCTTTCATATGAAAATTATCGTCAATACGGTTCCAACGTGTCTTGTTTCACAGAAATCCGACTTATATCGAATCCTGTATTCTCAGTTAAAGTTCAAAATTTGAATTTACGAACTACACGCCATTTTCAAGCTCGATTTATATTTATATAAATATATAACGTTTGAACTTCGTTTTAAATAATGAATTAAATATTAAATTCCATCGATATTCCAAATATAATATTTAAATTAAATAAATTAAATTAAATATTTGACGGCAAAAAACACGGGCCGTTACACCCTTGCTTCTTCATTCTTCTCTTCTAAAAATCACGATACCAGTTGAAATCGAAAATCCCAATACCAAAACAAAAATCTAAAAACCAATATAAAAGGGCCTTCCCTAATTCAGTCTAACACCGAATGAATCCCCTTTCTCTTGAAAACCAGAATCGAGTTCAGCAAATCAAAAGAAAGATCAATTTAAGCTAAATCAATAGAAGTTCTTCACTTCGATCTTGCGCCTGGGCATTTCAAGGCGCTCGACACCTTCGGTTCATCAAATCAGAACGTCGGGAACACGAAGTTGACCTCGAAGTTGCGGAAAGCGGTGGCTAGTTCAAGAGCATTGGCGAACTACGATAATTGTTGAGGAAGTTGTATCGTATGGCTCGATTTGGAGATGTGCAATTTTGGGAAGGTCGTGCTAGGGTTAGGGATTCGAACTAGTGTTCGATGTAGGCAACAGAAGCATTCGAGACAACATTGAAGTCTGAGTAGAGGGACGCAAGTGTGAATAAGGATGAAGGGATATCGGTTACTGGTTGTTTGATAAGATCGATTTGTTAAAGGTGGTTCGCAACCAGGAAAATGGTCGACTTTTTTTTGACTTGATTCAAGAGTTCGAACCAGGGTTTTAGAAATTGAAGGTATGAGACGTTGGTTCTGTGTTGATTAGGAGGGGAAAGCCGTTTGGGATGACGACCAGTAATGGACTAGTGATGGTGAAGAACAATTGCAGGTTCATTGTTTAAGGATGAAGGGTACTGTTGTATATTTGAGATGCAGAGGTAATTAGTTTAAGTTGTAACACCCCACCTCCGCCAGGGTGGCTCTTGCAAGCACTCTGACTTTAGAGGGGCGTTTGAATCAGGTAAACATGCATAATGATATATCAAGGCAGAACAAGAACATATGTATATATGTAAACAGAGTAAATAACATAGATAAAACATCGGAAGATTTCAAACCATTTCAAAATAAGTCTGGTACAACATAATGTCAACTTTCCAAATACACAAGTCTAGATAGAAACAACATTACTGAAAAACTGAAATACATAAGTACTATCCCCAAAATAAGTGATAACCATAGCTAGCTTCATGTCAAGACCGTACATGAGCTAAAATCCCACAAGCAAGCGATCAGAAATCCAAGCTAAGCTCCAATATTCCCACCCTGAGAACCTGAGGGGGGGAAACGGAAGAAAAGAGGCGAAAGGAAAACAGGTCAGTCAAAAAGACTGAGTAAGCCCTACTACAATCAATGTAAACTGATAAAGTTAACTGGCATGATGAAAGCTGAGATGAACATATGGATAACTACATACTGGCATGATGATTAACTAACAAGGTAGATAAAGGTGTCATCGCATAATCAGGTTTAAGGTTTTTGCACCACAGGTGTACTAGCAAACTAACATGACTTGAATAAACAAGTATTGATCCCTTGGCCCAAGCTTTGGCCCAATAACATGAAGTGACCCCAATACGAGGTCCAATAACATGAAGTGACCCTAATACGCGGTCCAACCAAACGGTCTAGTCGATCGGCTCCCTATAAGCCTAACTCGTCACGTGTTGGTGTCCATACGGCCCAAACATAATTGTAGTCAGACTGTGCCGGGTCTCCCGTCGGGTGTATCAAGCCCTAGGGTGGCAACCCCTGGACACCATAAACATGCGTGCACAGTCTCGATCTACTGGTACCCGTGCATGTTTTCCCCGGCTTCGGACTATGTGCACGACCATAAGTCCGCCCGGAACTACACCGGCGTACCACTCTGCCGTCGTTTTTGGTCACTTACCTCCAGTTCAGTAATCGTGCCCCACACCCTAGCCTAGTCCCTAGGGCCATAATGATACAAACTTGGGATTACTGCTGGAGTGGTGTAACAACCCGTATTTCTGATAACCTGTTATATCGTAAATCGAGGCAGAATTTAATTTATAACCCTGAATCAAGGGAAACGGGCTGTGCCATTGCGTTCGTCTCGGAAAAATACGCGAAATAGAGTCCGTGTTTTCGAAAATCGGAGTCCGTATGACCCGATTAAGGCCCAACGAAGTTTTCAGAAAATTCCAAAGTAAAAACAGATTTCAAATTCAAGTTTGAATTTGGAAATTTGGGCCAGTTTGGGCCAGGCGGGAAAATTCCCGCCAGAGCACCCAAGTCGACAGCCCTATCGACTTGGGGGTCGACTTGGTTGGACCCAAGTCGACAGCCCTGTCGACTTGGCTGTCGACTTGGTCCAGCCGGGCAGTTCTGCCTGGTGCACCATTTTGGGTTTGTGTTGAGCTTGGGGGCCAGATTCGGTTTTGAGGGCTGAGATTGGAACTAGGGTTTAATCCTATGGCCTAAAACACTTGCCTAATCTATAAATAAGACCCTAACCTAACCCTAAATCATCATTATTCATTCATACAACTAAACTATGGCAAAATTTTACCTCTCATGGCCTCCACTCTCTTCATAAAATTCCTAAATAAATTTCTATGAGATTTTCCATGCATACAAGTGTTTTCAAGCTTGTATGAGCATCATTAGCTTGCATTCAAGTCAAGTTTCTATATTTGCATCATAAAGAAAGAGGTTTGATCATTTTGGCTCAAGGGATTTTATGTTAGAGCTTGCATTTTGGGTCTATTTGATTGCATAAGGGCTTTGTCATATCTTTTGTGCCTTCATAAGCATTGTAAGCCCTATTCTACTTTCATACTTAAACTCTAAAGTTAAATGTATGATATGCAAGTTTGATATGTTATGTTATGCAAGTATGCCATGTTATGATATGCAAGTTTATGATGTTATGTTATGCAAGTATGCCATGTTATGATATGCAAGTTTATGATGTTATGTTATGCAAGTATGTCATGTTATGATATGCAAGTTTACCATGTTATGCTATGCAAGCTTGCCATGTTGTGATATGCAAGTTTATCATATTATGTTATGCAAGTTTGATATGCAAGTTTGTCATATATGCAAGTTATGTTAGGTAAGTTTGGGTTGATCATTTTGTTCATGTTATCATGTTATGCAAGCTTATCTTGGGTTTATGAACATAAAGCTTCAAGCTTTATGCTAAAGGTTGCATTTTGGCAACATATAAGTTATCATATCTCTTATGATAACTTGCATGTGAGGCTAAATGCGAACTTATGGCCATTTCTACATGTCATTTATCACCATGTATCACCAATATGCTAAGTTTGGTTTTATGCATGCTTTTGAGGCCTAAAAATGTAATATGCAAGTATATGAACACATGTACACTTCATATGCCACCATGTTGAACTTGTGGCCTCAACACCTTTATGTCATGATTATGCCAAGTTTCCTCTTTCTATCCTTTATGCGCTATTGTAATATGTAAGCGATGGGATTGCGTTTGGGGTTGAGTAAACTTAAAAGACATAAAAACATAAGCTTGGGAATTTACCTATTAAGTTAGGTCTACCCTTTGGGAATTTACCTATTAAGTTAGGTCTACCCAAATGCTTGAAAACTTGTAACATGTTTTGGAAACATGATGGACATGACACTTAGAAAAGAAAAGTTTGACCAACTCGAGGTTGGGTTGAGTTTGTAGCGTAAACCTACCCGGAACCGACCGGCTTAACTAGTTGCTACAAACAATAGGACCCAATGTGAGAAGTTGGTCATGTGGTACCTTGAACCCGAGGTTAGACCAAGTTGTGGTGTAAAGCTACCCGGACCCGCCCGGCTTAACTAGTAACCACAACGAGGTCTAATGTGAGAGGTTAAGGTGCATTAAATTAATTAATGCTACATGATAAGGTTAAGTAAATTTGATTTATGACACTTAACCAATTTGACATGAATGGGTAGGTTAAGTGAAACCGGGCTTGATTTCTTAATGACACTTAACCGTAAAATACGACTAGTGGTTAGGGTTAAGTTATCCTACACTTAACCAATCTGAACTCCGTAATTTAACGGGGTTAAGTTGAACTATACTTAACCAATCCAACTCAGTAATTTGATAAGGCTGAGAACCGATTTGATACCTGGTCTGGATAAACTAACTTGATTGATAAATTAAACGAACCTGTTTTGCGGAACTGTAGGACCCACACCAAGTTAGGCACATTTGTAAATCTGTTATCTGATTCGTGTGACGGCCCGCCCCGCGCCAGTCTGCATTTCTTTCATAAGTGCGCTGTACACATGCCCGACTAGCACAAGACGGTCGTCATAAGAATGGAAAGAAGGGAATGAACTGATCAAAGAACCTGCAGAATGTCTCACAGCGCATGGAATAAAATATAATAATAATAATGTACTTGACATAAAACAGGCGAGACAGTGCATAGCTGATAACTAAAACCAACATCAATCTCAAAGCAGCGGAAATCCAAATACAGCTTATTACAACTTTTCAAAATCTACTGTCTCTGAACAACAGAAAGCCAAAATAGAAGATACACCACCAATGCCCAAGCAGTGATCTTCAACAACACAGGGAGAATACTATATATATATATCGTGGAAGCCTCCTGCTCGTCTCCGGATCATCTACCCGTGCATCACCAGCTAACCTGTCTCTAGTCTGCTCGTGTGAGCACCCAGAGTAATAAGAAGAGACATAAAACTCTGGGTCAGACATAAAGCCTGGTGTGAACGATAAGCATCTAAACAGAATAATAACAGGTATACTAAACCATACCTGAACCTGGACCTGCAACCAAAGAGTTAGTACCACATACCGTACAATACTCCAAGGTGCCATAATAAATAGTGTAAGAATACGGGGGTGGGGTGTGCATGTCACAATGATAGCGAACAAATCATCCATAGCAACCATCCTCACATCTCTCACTCAGTGCTTAAAGCATACGATATCCACCACTTTGGGACACTAGACAAACTGAGGTAACGACGAATCCCGACTTGTAGAAACCCTGCTGTGACCAAGCCAAACACTTGGAGTCATGACCAAACATTTCAATGACCCACTTCATTGGTCATAGCCCTTGGTTCTACCGATGCCATAATGGCCCTGAATCCGCCTTCGTACCTCCAACCATAGTGGCCCAAAGCTATAGATGTCGACAACCCCTTAGCACGCGTCCCGCAGCAAAACCCAACCATGAAGCGAACTCGTTGATTCCCATCCGAATCTTGAGCTTTAACTTCTCATTTGGGCTTCCTTTGCATCTCGGGTTTCTGTCATCATCCTCCGGATCGGTCTTCACTCTGTTCGTAACTTCCTGGTTCGGTTCGCAGTCACCAGCTCGTAGCCATCAACCTCGGGTCGGTTCGGATCATCCTTCACGCTCGGGTCGGATCGTGGAAGCCTTCTTGGTTCGGTTCGCCAGCGTCGGATCGTGTCGCACCATATGGATCGCACCTCGTCAACTCGTGGCGCCTTGTAGGGTCGGTTCGGGCTTATCAGTTCGTGGCAATCCACCGGTTCGGGTCGGGCTACCCATCTGGATCGTGGCGCCTCATCAGCTCGTGGTGCTTCCTCTCCAAGTTGGATCGTGATCTTCCCTTCGTGGCTCCGAGCTCTGGCACGCGGCGCGGTTCGAGAAGGCGGGTCGGTTCGTGGGCATGGGGGCGATCTGATCCGGATAAACTCCTGCACTTCGTTCCAGCGACAGTTTCTCGCCATTCGACGACGTTTTTGACCAAACTAACACTTCTAGGCAATCACGAAACATACCATAGAGTCATAGCAACATGTACTAGCAACCACAACAGCAAACAATCACTCAAATGAATCAAAATGGATCAAAAAGTGGCCAAAGCTCCTTATTTTCCCTTAAGCATGTTTAAGTAAAACTGATCATAGGGTTAACAAAACTTAATTAAATCGAACCAAATTTCCAACAGAGGCATAAAATATTATTTTCGAATTTCTAAACATTTTTCCAGAATCTATTAGTGTATAAATTCGCTAATCTTCACTAATTACCCTTAATTACCGTAATTAGTGCAAAAACTATGTAAATCACTCACCTTTGCCACAATAAAACTTTCAGATCTGAAGTGAACCTCTGATTTGCACGAATTCCAATAGATAACAGCAGCTTTACCTCGGTCCTTGTGCTAATCCTCCTTGATTTGATGCCTCTAAGCCTTAATCCTTGATTAGGAAGTGATTTTGGGTGTTTTAGAGAGATTTAGAGAGTGGAGGCCATGGCTAGGTCAAGAGAAATGAAAGTGGCGGCTGGAAAATGTCTAAAGAAATGTTTTCTAACCCTAACCAGCCTCCATATACCCCTAAACCCGAAACTCCCCTTGGGCCTAGCTGCTAATCACCCGGTTAAGCCCAATTAAGCTGTTTTTAACCATCTGAAACTTGTTTCAGCCATATCTCCTAAACGGTAAGTCCGTTTGGCTAATGTGACCACTCTACGGAAAGAGAAACCATCATCCGAAGCCAATGGAAGTGGTTTCAGGTCAAAATTCCTTTCCAGTCAAAAGTTATGGCCAAAACAGTGCCAACTAGGGGTAAAATGGTCATTTAAAAATCGGAAAAAATCATGAACATGGGAAATGACCCCAATAGTCGTCCCCCAAAGTCACATGACCATACGACTTCGCATGTGAAAGAAATAAATATCCTACGATCCTATGATGCGTAGAACGCGGGTCGTTACACTCTTCCCCCCTTAAGAAATTTCGCCCCCGAAATTCCTTAACTCAAAACATACAAAGGATCCCGCATGCCTAACAACCATATACAACAATCAAATATGCAAAACAAGCAAACAAGCCTATCCTAGCATGCGGAAAAACTAAATCGAAGTCAAAATCTTACCAGACAAAGAGTTCTGGATACTTCTTCCTCATGTCCTCCTTTGTTTCCCAAGTACAATCACTCTCGTCCTCGCTCCACTGTACCTTGACTAGCTTCACCGCCTTCCTTCGAAGTTGCTTCATGTCGTACTCGACAATACGGGCCGGCTTGCGGTTCCCAACCGCCTCGGGTTCTACTTCGAAGTCCTCCAACTGATCAGGTGAAATAGTCATATCTGAGTCGTGAACGAACTTCCTTAGTTGGGAAACATGAAATACGTTATGAACTCCCGCCATCTTCTCTGGTAAGTCAATCCTATATGCCAAATTCCCGACTAGTTCAAGAACAGGGAATGAGCCAACAAATCTTGGTGCCAACTTGCCCCTCCTGCCAAATCGTATTACGCTCTTCAACGGGGAAATCTTGACAAACACCAAGTCACCAACGGAGAATTTTAAGTCTCTTCGCCTCTTATCAGCATAACTCTTCTGCCTATCTTGGGCTGCCTTCATTCGTTGTTGAATGATCTTGATCTTATCTGAAGTTTCCCTCACCACATCTGGTCCAAGCATAAACTTCTCGCCAGTCTCTATCCAACATGATGGTGAGTTACACGGCCTTCCGTACAAAGCTTCAAACGGAGCCATACCGATACTGGATTGGTAGCTATTATTATATGCAAACTCTACTAGATGCAAATGGTCATCCCATGATCCTCCAAAATCCAATATACATGCTCTCAAGAGATCTTCCAAAATACGGTTCACCCTCTCCGTCTGACCGTCGGTCTGAGGATGATATGCGGTACTGAGATGTAACTCTGACCCTAGAGCCTCTTGTAAGCTCTTCCAAAACCCACTGGTGAACAACGGGTCTCGGTCGCTCACAATGCTTTTGGGTACTCCATGAAATCTCACTACCCACTTCATATACAATTCTGCCAACTTGGCTGCCGTTCTGGTCGATTTGACTGGTATAAACCTTGCACTTTTAGTCAGTCGACCTACAATTACCCAAATGCCGTCATATCCCGATCTAGTCCTTGGTAAACCATCGATGAAATCCATCGAGACTTGCTCCCATTTCCATTCGGGAATTTCTAATGGTTGCAACAACCCACTAGGCTTCTTTTGCTCGGCTTTAACTAGCTGGCAATTCATGCATTTGGATATAAACTTCCCAACGTCTCTTTTCATCCCTTCCCAGTAGTAGGCCTGCTTCATATCTCTATACATCTTATTACCACCGGGGTGTATAGTCAATTTTGAGTGATGACATTCTCTAAGCACTTCATCCATCAATCCATTGACATTGGGTACAACAAGCTTTCCATTCTTTCTAAGCCATCCATCTCGATCAAGCCCGTACTTGTTCACCTCCTCATCGACACCCATCTCTAACTTGGAGATGATTTCCAACAGGTTAGGATCGTCCCTCTGACTAGAGCCGATCCGCTCAATCAAAGTGGGTCTGATCGTCAAACTCGCTAACATTTCTGGATCCAATTCGCACTTTGGTCTGAAATCAAACCCCGCGATAAACTCCAGTTGCTTCCATTCAAGGAACATAGCCCCTAAGCTGGCATGTCTTCTACTCAATGCATCAGCCACCGCATTGCCCTTTCCTGGTGTGTATGCGATGTCAAAATCATAGGAAGCTAAGAACTCTAACCATCTCTGCTGACGGAGATTTAAATCCCTCTGGGAGAATAGATACTTCAACGACTTATGATCTGTAAACAACTCAAATCTTTCTCCCAAGAGATAGTGTCTCCACATCTTTAACGCGAACACGATCGCTGCCAATTCTAAATCATAGGTAGGGTATCTTCTCTCGTGCGGTTTCAATTGCCGACTTGCGTAAGCTACAACCCTACCGCCTTGCATCAATACAGCACCCAGTCCGGTACCACAGGCATCCGTGTATACCGTCATCTCTTCATCCCCCTCAGGAATGACTAACACTGGTGCGCTTGTCAACTTGTCCTTTAGACTTTTGAATGCATTCTCGCACCTTTCATCCCAGACAAAAGCTTGATTCTTCTTGGTCAACTGGGTCAATGGTGCTGCTATCTTGGAGAAACCTTGGATAAACTTACGATAATATCCCGCTAACCCCAAGAAACTTCTTACATCTGTTGCGTTCTTGGGCGTAGGCCAATCCTGTACCGTAGCCACCTTCGCCGGGTCCACGGCAATACCATTTTCTGATACAACATGGCCCAAGAACCTCACTTCCCTCTTCCAGAAGTGACACTTCGAAAACTTTGCTTTCAATTGGTGTTTTCTCAACACCTCCATCACTATTCTTAAATGTCCCTTGTGTTCTTCCTCTGTCCTTGAGTAGACCAAAATATCATCAACGAACACAAGGACAAACTTATTCAACTGATCTCTGAATACCCTATTCATAAGATCCACAAAATATGCCGGGGCATTAGTCAGCCCAAATGGCATAACCAACCATTCATAAAACCCAGACGGCGTTCGAAATGCCGTTTTAGCTATACTCTCAGCTTCCACTCTAAGCTGATGAAAACCTGTCGCGAGATCCAACTGAGAAAATATTCTCGCGCCACTCAACTGATCGAACAAATCATCTATCCGCGGTAGAGGATACTTGTTCTTCCTCGTCACTTTATTCAACTCGCGGTAGTCTACACACAAACGAAGGGAACCATCCGCCTTGGTAGCAAACACAACTGGTGCTCCCCATTCAGAAACACTCCTTCTGATAAATCCCTTCTTCAAAAGATCGCTGCTTGCACCTCGAGCTCTCGCTGCTCCCTTGGTGCCATACGACGAAGTGGCATCACTATAGGTCTGGCATCTTTTACCAAATCAATACGAAACTCGATCTCTCGGTGTGGTGGAAGTCCGGTCACTTCTTCGAAAACATCCGGATACTGGCCAACCACGGGCAAACCTGACAACTCACTATGCGGAATGTCGAGGGAGTTTAGAAAACTAGCCAATACCCCCTTACTGGGTAGACCACCAAACACTATCCTCCGCCCATCATCAGCTCTAGCTGTCACCAACAAGCCCTCACAGTCTACCACCACCCCGTATCTTTGGAGCCAATCTACTCCCAAAATAATGCCAAACCCAGTAAAGCCCAAAACAAAGCAATCACAAACAAACATACATCCATGACTCGATAAGACCACATTGCGACAAATCATGCTAAGGCTAGTCGAACCACCAATCGGGTTCGTCACTATTAAAGGTCTATCGACAATTTCGGGCTCCAGTCCCAACCTATCTACCAGGTCACTAGATATGAAAGAACTGGAAGCTCCGGTATCAAACAAAACTCTAACAGGAACATCATAAACAGAAAGCATACCTTGAATGACGACATTCTTTCCCTTCTCCGCCGCAGTTGGGGCATTCGATGAAGAAGGAATAGCATTGAGAGCGTATGCTCTCACCATTTGCTTTTCTTTAGGGGGTTGCAGACACTTGTCCTTGTGATGTCCCAATTGGCCACAATTGAAGCACTTCCTATCCGCTGGCTTGGCCCGACAATTACTAGCATAATGGCCCTTCTTACCACAGCTGAAGCACTCCACATCTTGCTTATTCTTTTTCTTCTGGCCATCCTTAGCTTGGTTCTGCTTTCTCTTATTCTGGGGACCACCCTTGCCTCCACCACTTGCTTGTGGTTTTGGCTCTTCCGTGGATGCAACCTCAGTCTTCGGCTTAGGGTAGAGACTTTCCGATCTTAACGCTTTTCCCACAATCGACTCAAACGACTCATCGATGTGGTTAATAAGTCTTTCCCCCAAGTACTAGTCCAAACCGGTTATGAATTTCTCATTCTTTTTCTCGGCAGTATCAATAAGAGATAACCCATATTTTGACAGAGTGTCAAATTCAGCAATGTACTCCGAGACAGCTCTGCCATTCTGCTTGAGCTCCAAGAATTTCTTAAACAGCACTGACTTCTGAGCAGCGGGAATGAACTTCTCGCTAAAGCGAGCTTTAAACTGCTCCCAAGTAATCTGATCTTCGGGAGTAGCTGCTTTTATAGCATTCCACCAATTCATTGCCCGCCCTTGCAGCTGACGGGACGCTAGCTTCCTCTTCATCGCATCCTCGATACCCAAATCCTCGAAGATACGTTCGCAACTATCCACCCAATCTTGAACATCCGTAGCCGACTCCGTTCCGTGGAACGGCTTCCCACCAAGGCTAGTATAATCCTTATTCAGCTTGGCGAAGTCGACTCTTGGCGCCTGCACTATTGGACCACCACCATTTCCACCATTGGGAGCTGCCCTCTGCACATCTCTAAGCATCTCTCTCATGAGGTCAGTAAACAACGTCCTCATGTCAGCAGCATTCCCATTATTGGCTCCCCTACCAGCACCTCTAGTATATCGGCTCATCGTCAATCTGAAAAAGAAAACGATTAACGACTCCATAGTGGTGCTAGTGCAGTACGACTTCATCCTTATACTACTAATAGTATATATACATAGCTTTTTAAAAACCAAAGTAATCACAAATACGCTCTCTCGTATACGTATAATATCTCTCCCTGATAACTTCCCTAGGTTAACTACGCAACCTAGAGCTCTGATACCAAGTGTGACAACCCGCCCCGCGCCAGTCTGCATTTCTTTCATAAGTGCGCTGTACACATGCCCGACTAGCACAAGACGGTCGTCATAAGAAAGGAAAGAAGGGAATGAACTGATCAAAGAACCTGCAGAATGTCTCACAGCGCATGGAATAAAATATAATAATAATAATGTACTTGACATAAAACAGGCGAGACAGTGCATAGCTGATAACTAAAACCAACATCAATCTCAAAGCAGCGGAAATCCAAATACAGCTTATTACAACTTTTCAAAATCTACTGTCTCTGAACAACAGAAAGCCAAAATAGAAGATACACCACCAATGCCCAAGCAGTGATCTTCAACAACACAGGGAGAATACTATATATATATATATCGTGGAAGCCTCCTGCTCGTCTCCGGATCATCTACCCGTGCATCACCAGCTAACCTGTCTCTAGTCTGCTCGTGTGAGCACCCAGGGTAATAAGAAGAGACATAAAACTCTGGGTCAGACATAAAGCCTGGTGTGAACGATAAGCATCTAAACAGAATAATAACAGGTATACTAAACCATACCTGAACCTGGACCTGCAACCAAAGAGTTAGTACCACATACCGTACAATACTCCAAGGTGCCATAATAAATAGTGTAAGAATACGGGGGTGGGGTGTGCATGTCACAATGATAGCGAACAAATCATCCATAGCAACCATCCTCACATCTCTCACTCAGTGCTTAAAGCATACGATATCCACCACTTTGGGACACTAGACAAACTGAGGTAACGACGAATCCCGACTTGTAGAAACCCTGCTGTGACCAAGCCAAACACTTGGAGTCATGACCAAACATTTCAATGACCCACTTCATTGGTCATAGCCCTTGGTTCTACTGATGCCATAATGGCCATGAATCCGCCTTCGTACCTCCAACCATAGTGGCCCAAAGCTATAGATGTCGACAACCCCTTAGCACGCGTCCCGCAACAAAACCCAACCATGAAGCGAACTCGTTGATTCCCATCCGAATCTTGAGCTTTAACTTCTCATTTGGGCTTCCTTTGCATCTCGGGTTTCTGTCATCATCCTCCGGATCGGTCTTCACTCTGTTCGTAACTTCCTGGTTCGGTTCGCAGTCACCAGCTCGTAGCCATCAACCTCGGGTCGGTTCGGATCATCCTTCACGCTCGGGTCGGATCGTGGAAGCCTTCTTGGTTCGGTTCGCCAGCGTCGGATCGTGTCGCACCATATGGATCGCACCTCGTCAACTCGTGGCGCCTTGTAGGGTCGGTTCGGGCTTATCAGTTCGTGGCAATCCACCGGTTCGGGTCGGGCTACCCATCTGGATCGTGGCGCCTCATCAGCTCGTGGTGCTTCCTCTCCAAGTTGGATCGTGATCTTCCCTTCGTGGCTCCGAGCTCTGGCACGCGGCGCGGTTCGAGAAGGCGGGTCGGTTCGTGGGCATGGGGGCGATCCGATCCGGATAAACTCCTGCACTTCGTTCCAGCGACAGTTTCTCGCCATTCGACGACGTTTTTGACCAAACTAACACTTCTAGGCAATCACGAAACATACCATAGAGTCATAGCAACATGTACTAGCAACCACAACAGCAAACAATCACTCAAATGAATCAAAATGGATCAAAAAGTGGCCAAAGCTCCTTATTTTCCCTTAAGCATGTTTAAGTAAAACTGATCATAGGGTTAACAAAACTTAATTAAATCGAACCAAATTTCCAACAGAGGCATAAAATATTATTTTCGAATTTCTAAACATTTTTCCAGAATCTATTAGTGTATAAATTCGCTAATCTTCACTAATTACCCTTAATTACCGTAATTAGTGCAAAAACTATGCAAATCACTCACCTTTGCCACAATAAAACTTTCAGATCTGAAGTGAACCTCTGATTTGCACGAATTCCAATAGATAACAGCAGCTTTACCTCGGTCCTTGTGCTAATCCTCCTTGATTTGATGCCTCTAAGCCTTAATCCTTGATTAGGAAGTGATTTTGGGTGTTTTAGAGAGATTTAGAGAGTGGAGGCCATGGCTAGGTCAAGAGAAATGAAAGTGGCGGCTGGAAAATGTCTAAAGAAATGTTTTCTAACCCTAACCAGCCTCCATATACCCCTAAACCCGAAACTCCCCTTGGGCCTAGCTGCTAATCACCCGGTTAAGCCCAATTAAGCTATTTTTAACCATCTGAAACTTGTTTCAGCCATATCTCCCAAACGGTAAGTCCGTTTGGCTAATGTGACCACTCTACGGAAAGAGAAACCATCATCCGAAGCCAATGGAAGTGGTTTCAGGTCAAAATTCCTTTCCAGTCAAAAGTTATGGCCAAAACAGTGCCAACTAGGGGTAAAATGGTCATTTAAAAATCGGGAAAAATCATGAACATGGGAAATGACCCCAATAGTCGTCCCCCAAAGTCACATGACCATACGACTTCGCATGTGAAAGAAATAAATATCCTACGATCCTATGATGCGTAGAACGCGGGTCGTTACAATTCGTTAGTCTGAAAACTGATCGTCTGAACCTGGTATGTCTGAACTCTGTTAATAAGTTAATCTGAATCTGATAGTCTGGGGACACAAGGGGGAATACTTGTGTCATCTGTTGTTTGGGACCCATATTAGTCAGTAACCCTTTCTGGTATCAAAACTTTGACCCAACTGTAGGTAGGGTCCGGGCACGCTTACTGAACTAATTATAAGTGGTTCATTCTGATAATGGCGATGGGTGTTGATGGTGCGTTCCAACCGGGTCATGTGCGTGCATGGATCCCGGTCTGCCTCTGAGGATGTAAGACGCCGTGACATCTGTAAATACGCCTGTGCCAATTGGTTGCCACTTTAGGGAGTGATACACCCTATCGTGGGGCCGACATAGGGTATTTATGTATTAGGGAGCCGATCGCTTGGGTAGGATTTAGGGTACACTTAGCTCTGTCTGATTCTGTTGGTACCGTCTGTTTTGTTGGGTGGTAACACCCGTCTGTGTCTGCGTGGTACCGTCTGTTAGGGTGGTAAAGGCCCACTACTAGTGTACACCTAATTGTAGTATTCCGTTTCTGTACTCTGTTCTGTTAGGGTGGTAAAGGCCCACTACTTGTGTACACCTAATTGTAGTATTCCGTTTCTGTACTCTGTTCTGTTAGGGTGGTAAAGGCCCATTATTTTTAGCATTCCGTTTCTGTACTTTATCTGTTAGGGTGGTAAAAGCCCATTTTTCCCGAACTCTATCTATGGACCATTCTGTTCCGTCCTGTTTCAATGTAGACATTAGGGTAACACCTAATCCTGTTATACTAGTATTGGTACTAAGAAGTTGGATCTTGACTTAGGTCAACACCTGATATTGGGCCAAGTTTAGGCCAAGGGATAAATTCTTGTTTATACATGACATGTTAGAATGCCGGTACACCTGTGGTGAAAAACTTCACCTTGATTATATGATGACTCCTTTGAACTATCTGTTAGATATTCACCATGCTAGTATGTTATTATCCTTATGTTCATCCCTGCTTCTCATGCCAGTTAACTTTATCAGTTTACATTGATTGTAGTAGGGCTTACTCAGTCTTTTTGACTGACCTGTTTTCTTTCGCCTCTTTTCTTCCGTTTCCCCCCCCCCCCCCCAGGTTCTCAGGGTGGGAATATTGGAGCTTAGCTTGGCTTTCTGATCGCTTGCTTGTGGGATTTTAGCTCATGTACGGTCTTGACATGAAGCTAGCTATGGTTATCACTTATTTTGGGGATAGTACTTATGTATTTCAGTTTTCCGGTGATGTTGTTTTTATCTAGACTTGTGTATTTGGAAAGTTGACATTATGTTGTACCAGACTTGTTTTGAAATAGTTTGAAATCTTCCGCTGTTTTACTTATCTTATTTACTCTGTTTACATATATACATATGTTCTTGTTCTGCCTTGATATATCATTATGCATGTTTACCTGATTCAAACACCCCTCCAAAGTCAGAGTGCTTGCAAGAGTCACCCTGGCGGAGGTGGGGTGTTACAAGTGGGCCCCCATTGCTAGGATTTTTCTAGTGGGTTAAGTACGGTTTAACCCTCTTGCTAATCATGGATTAACTTGGTTAAGTGTAACGATGAGTTCACGACTTAACCCTGATTAATCTACCAAGACCAAATTGGTTAAGTATTAAGTGGACCATGACTTAACCCTAATCACGAGGCATTAATTAATTTAATGCGTCTTAACCTCTCACATTAGACCTTGTTGTGGTTACTAGTTAAGCCGGGCGGGTCCGGGTAGCTTTACACCACAACTTGGTCTAACCTCGGGTTCAAGGTACAACATGGCCAACTTCTCACATTGGGTCCTATTGTTTGTAGCAACTAGTTAAGCCGATCGGTTCCGGGTAGGTTTACGCTACAAACTCAACCCAACCTCGAGTTGGTCACACTTATCTTTTCTAAGTGTCATGTCCATCATGTTTCCAAAACATGTTACAAATTTTCAAGCAATTGGGTAGACCTAACTTAATAGGTAAATTCCCAATGGGTAGACCTAACTTAATAGGTAAATTCCCAATCTTATGTTTTTATGTCTTTTAAGTTTACCCAACCCCAAACGCAATCCCATCGCTTACATATCGCAATAGCGCATAAAGGATAGAAAGAGGGAACTTGGCATAATCATGACATAAAGGTGTTGAAGCCACAAGTTTAACATGGTGGCATATGAAATGTACATATGTTCATATACTTGCATATTACATTTTAGGCCTCAAAAGCACGCACAAAACCAAACTTAGCATATTGGTGATACATGGTGATAAATGACATGTAGAAATGGCCATAAGTTCGCATTTAGCCTCACATGCAAGTTATCATAAGGGATATGATAACTTACATGTTGCCAAAATGCAACCTTTAGCATAAAGCTTGAAGCTTTATGTTCATATACTCAAGATATGCTTGCATAACATGATAACATGAGTAAAATGATTCACCCAAACTTGCATAACATACATGGCAAACTTGCATATCATAACATAGCAAACTTGCATAACATAACATGGCAAACTTGCATATAAACTTGCATATCATAACATGATAAACTTGCATATCATAACATGATTAACTTGCATAACATAGCATGGCAAACTTGCATATCATAACATGGAAAACTTGCATAACATAACTTGCATATCATATGACAAACTTGCATATCAAACTTGCATAACATAACATGATAGACTTGCATATTACATCATAGTAAACTTGCATAACATATCATGATAAACTTGCATATCATATCATAGCATACTTGCATAACATGATAAACTTGCATATCACATCATAATGATCAAACACAACTTGCATCATTCATTAACTTTAGAGTTTAAATATGAAAGTAGAAAAGGGCTTACAATGCTTAGGAAGTCACAAAAATATGACAAAGCCCTTATGAAATCAATTAAACCCAAAATGCAAGCTCTAATAGAAAATCCCTTGAGCCAAAATGATCAAAACCCTTGCTTTATGATGCAAATATAGAAACTTGACTTGAATGCAAGCTAATGATGCTCATACAAGCTTGAAAACACTTGTATGCATGGAAAATCTCCCATAGAAATTTATTTAGGAATTAGATGAAGAGAGTGGAGGCCATGAGAGGTAAAATTTTGCCATAGTTTAGTTGTATGAATGAATAATGATGATTTAGGGTTAGGTTAGGGCCTTATTTATAGAGATTAGGACTAATTTTAGCCTTAGGATTAAACCCTAGTTCCAATCTCAGCCCTTAAAACCGAATCTGGCCCCCAAACTCAACACAAACCCAAAATGGTGCACCAGGCAAAACTGCCCGGCTGGACCAAGTCGACAGCCAAGTCGACAGGGCTGTCGACTTGGGTCCAACCAAGTCGACTCCCAAGTCGACAGGGCTGTCGACTTGGGTGCTCTGGCGGGAATTTTCCTGCCTGGCCCAAACTTACCCTAATTTCCAAATTCAAACTTGAATTTGAAATCTGTTTTTACTTTGAAATTTTCTGAAAACTTCGTTGGGCCTTAATCGGGTCATACGGACTCCGATTTTCGAAAACTCGGACTCTATTTCGCGTATTTTTCCGAGACGAACGCAATGGCATAGCCCGTTTCCCTTGATTCAGATTTATAAATTAAATTCTGCCTCGATTTATGTTATAACAGGTTATTGAAAATACGGGTTGTTACATTCTCCCCTCCTTAAAGGATTTCGTCCCCGAAATCTTCAAGTTAGGAAGAACGTATCCTACCATCCAACATCCATCTACTCAAAACATCATCCACGAGCAATCATTGTCCTTACAAGATTCTAAATGTTGTATGAACATATGCAAAGGTGTGTGTATATGTACTTATCTAATGCAAATATCATCAATGCAAATTATGTTAGTGAAATGAATCCATATGTATGCAATTCCTAACATAATGTATAACATCTGTATGCGTGCACATAACATACATCCATATGCAACATCCATGTGATAACACAAAAATTTCCATCCATGAATAAGCGTAAACACTCATGCATATGCAATATGAGGAGTGTGTGAGCCGATCTAGTGCCTAACGTGTATAATGCATCCACGAGTAACCACTTGCAAACACTTGCAACCACTTGCAACCATCAAGCATAACATGTTTCAAACACATGTTTCATCCAAAGGGTTTCTACCTAAGGTTCTCATGACAAGATTAACACGATATACTAGATAATCCAGACAAACATGGATAGCAAAAGATATGCTACAAAGAGATCGGGAAGATAAGCAAGATATACTCCTTTTTGGATTACAAGAAATCCCTTCCTAACCCAACCCATATTCCATAAAAGCCCAAAAGGTTTAGTCAACCTAACGGACCACTTCAAACCCTGACATGTATTACTAGCAAATAAGTCATACCTCCCGACAGAAATAGGACCGAGAATGGGACCGAGAGGATATACGTAAAAGATAACATGCAAGTAAGTTCCACAGGAAAACAAGGATCAAGGATATACTCTTAGAAAGAGATATGATGCGCGTATCTAGCCTTCAGTCTTCTAAGTCACGTTTCCTTGAGTTTAACTCCACTGTGCTTTGACCGTCTTTTACTTCATGATTCCTTGGCTTCTTAACTCTTATTTCCAAATATGAGTTGGAACCCATTTCATTGTCGCCTCTCGTCTTCCTTTTTCACTTACTCTTCTATCATTCTTGGCTTAAACATAACTATGACCTCATGGTTTCATGCAAGCTCTCCAAAATTCACTAGTGAATCCTGGATCTCACGCAGCAGAACTTTTCTTGGAAATACCAATCCACGTTGCCAATTGCTCTTACCAACGTGATTTTTTTATAACTCATGCTTGAACGAAATGAACCATCCGCCTGCGAATGATAGGCCGTACTTAGATTCATTTGCTTGCCCATGACTTCCCGTAGACTATCTCAAAACTGACTGGTGAAGATTGAGTCATGGTTACTAACTATACTTTAGGGAACCTCGTGAACCCGCTTTATTTCTTGAAAGTAAACTGTCGCTAGCTATGATGCAGTCCTTTCGCTCTTTACCGGAGTGAAATGAGCACTTTTCGTGAGTCTACCTACTATGACCCACATGCTCGTATTCTCTTTGTTTAACTCACGATAATCGACACAAAGTCGAAGAGAACCATCTGCCTTGGTAGTAAATACTACAGGCGCTCCCTATTCAGATATACTTCATCTAATGAAGTTCTTCTCAAGCAACTCCTTGACTTGCTTTCTTAACTCTCATCTTGCGGGACCATGTGCCTAACCGACCACAAAACTATCTTGGCATTATCAACCAGATAAATGCGGAAATCTATCTCTCGTTTAGGGGTAACCCCCTTCACTTCACCCAAGATATCAGGATATTCTCGGACCACCCTCACCGATTACAAACTATCGATAGACGAGTTGAGGGATTCAAGATAACACAACATAACGGGACTCATAGGGCTACTAGAAATTTTTAGGGTATTACCGAGGCGAGTCATGAGCCTCACAACCCTATGCTCAAAAATCAAGAATGGCTCCAAAACTGGACAACCCATCCATGCCCAAAATCAACCCCTACCCCATGAAACCGAGAATATAAGCATCACGCGAGAATTCAAATCCACCTAGATAATAGACAAATGGGCGGAACCCCCAATTGGATTTGAAACACACACGGGATCATTAACTAGACTAGTACTTAGGTGCAAACTTTCAACTAGATCAGACGAGATAAACTATGCGATGCACCACAATCAAACAAGGTACGAACTAGAAAATCAGAAATGTAAACAAGACTTTTCAACAGAAATACTACCTCGATCGGGAACTGGAGCGGCATTGAGAGCATGAACTTGCCCTCCCGAAGGTCCAGCACGCTGAGTCTGACCCTGGCCTTGCCCTTGCTTCTTCGGGCAATCCCTAGTGAAGTGTCCCATTTCTCCACAGTTAAAGCAAGTGCCCTTCCTTTTTCTGCAATCCTTGTTTAGATGAGTCGAGCTTCCACAAGTAAAGCACCTTTTTTCCTTCTTATCTTTAGACTTCTCCTCCTTCTTTTTCATTTCCTTTTTGGGCTCCGTTTCCTTGTTTTGAGACTCATTCCTCTTGACCACCTTCTTGTCACTCCTATTCTCTTCATTGTGTAGGGCCATATTCACCAAGCTCTCGAAAGTTGCCCCCAAGGGTATATGAGTCATGGCTAAACCATGTAATGGCTCGTTTAATCCTAGAGCAAAGTATAGGGCCTTCTTCTGAGCTGTGTTAACCAAGTCTAAACCGACCCGAGCCAGTTGATTAAACTTATCTATGTACTCCCTAATAGCCATGTCCCCTTGTTTCAGTGATAGGAACCTTAGTCCAAACTTTCCCCGAAAGTCATCCCAAGTCTCAATTGGCCTAGTAGAGGTGGTGACCACCCACCAACGTGCAGCTTCTTCCTTTAGCAACCACACTGCTAATAAAACCTTCCTACGGTCATCTATATCAAAGAAGGCAAAAAGATCTTCGGTTTCTTTCAACCAATTCCTTGCCTCTACATAAGTCTCGGTTCCAAAGAAATTCTTGCAACCCATCGCCTTAAAGTCTTTGCAAATCTCCGCGAAATCCTCTTGTGGATGCTGAGGGGGAGGAGGAAGAGGAACCTCAGCGACAGGAGGAGGAGGAACATTAACTACCGGAGGAGGAGGAGCATCTGCGGGGCCGGCTTCGGTCACCCTAGCCTCCAGAAGTCTCCTATACCAAACAGGTACGTGTACTCCCTCCGGAATGGAAAAGTTATTGGCCATACTGAAAACGAAGAAAAAGATAGATTCAGAACGGAGAAAAACGAAGGAATTTTTGCTAATGGCTTTTTGGGGAATAGCCTTTAAAAATAAACTAGACTTTTCTTTTGGAAAATACTTTATACTTGGTTTTGAAAATAGTTTTCCAAAAGTTTTCTAAAAACCTTTTTGTTCCTTCTCGTAAACCATATGCTCTAATACCAAATGTAACACCCCACCTCCGCCAGGGTGGCTCTTGCAAGCACTCTGACTTTGGAGGGGCGTTTGAATCAGGTAAACATGCATAATGATATATCAAGGCAGAACAAGAACATATGTATATATGTAAATAGAGTAAATAACATAGATAAAACAGCGGAAGATTTCAAACCATTTCAAAATAAGTCTGGTACAACATAATGTCAACTTTCCAAATACACAAGTCTAGATAGAAACAACATTACTGAAAAACTGAAATACATAAGTACTATCCCCAAAATAAGTGATAACCATAGCTAGCTTCATGTCAAGACCGTACATGAGCTAAAATCCCACAAGCAAGCGATCAGAAATCCAAGCTAAGCTCCAATATTCCCACCCTGAGAACCTGAGGGTGGGAAACGGAAGAAAAGAGGCGAAAGGAAAACAGGTCAGTCAAAAAGACTGAGTAAGCCCTACTACAATCAATGTAAACTGATAAAGTTAACTGGCATGATGAAAGCTGAGATGAACATATGGATAACTACATACTGGCATGATGATTAACTAACAAGGTAGATAAAGGTGTCATCGCATAATCAGGTTTAAGGTTTTTGCACCACAGGTGTACTAGCAAACTAACATGACTTGAATAAACAAGTATTGATCCCTTGGCCCAAGCTTTGGCCCAATAACATGAAGTGACCCCAATACGAGGTCCAATAACATGAAGTGACCCTAATACGCGGTCCAACCAAACGGTCTAGTCGATCGGCTCCCTATAAGCCTAACTCGTCACGTGTTGGTGTCCATACGGCCCAAACATAATTGTAGTCAGACTGTGCCGGGTCTCCCGTCGGGTGTATCAAGCCCTAGGGTGGCAACCCCTGGACACCATAAACATGCGTGCACAGTCTCGATCTACTGGTACCCGTGCATGTTTTCCCCGGCTTCGGACTATGTGCACGACCATAAGTCCGCCCGGAACTACACCGGCGTACCACTCTGCCGTCGTTTTTGGTCACTTACCTCCAGTTCAGTAATCGTGCCCCACACCCTAGCCTAGTCCCTAGGGCCATAATGATACAAACTTGGGATTACTGCTGGAGTGGGCCCCCATTGCTAGGATTTTCTAGTGGGTTAAGTACGGTTTAACCCTCTTGCTAATCATGGATTAACTTGGTTAAGTGTAACGATGAGTTCACGACTTAACCCTGATTAATCTACCAAGCCCAAATTGGTTAATTATTAAGTGGACCATGACTTAACCCTAATCACGAGGCATTAATTAATTTAATGCGCCTTAACCTCTCACATTAGACCTTGTTGTGGTTACTAGTTAAGCCGGGCGGGTCTGGGTAGCTTTACACCACAACTTGGTCTAACCTCGGGTTCAAGGTACAACATGGCCAACTTCTCACATTGGGTCCTATTGTTTGTAGCAACTAGTTAAGCCGGTCGGTTCCGGGTAGGTTTACGCTACAAACTCAACCCAACCTCGAGTTGGTCACACTTATCTTTTCTAAGTGTCATGTCCATCATGTTTCCAAAACATGTTACAAATTTTCAAGCAATTGGGTAGACCTAACTTAATAGGTAAATTCCCAATGGGTAGACCTAACTTAATAGGTAAATTCCCAATCTTATGTTTTTATGTCTTTTAAGTTTACCCAACCCCAAACGCAATCCCATCGCTTACATATCGCAATAGCGCATAAAGGATAGAAAGAGGGAACTTGGCATAATCATGACATAAAGGTGTTGAAGCCACAAGTTTAACATGGTGGCATATGAAATGTACATATGTTCATATACTTGCATATTACATTTTAGGCCTCAAAAGCATGCATAAAACCAAACTTAGCATATTGGTGATACATGGTGATAAATGACATGTAGAAATGGCCATAAGTTCGCATTTAGCCTCACATGCAAGTTATCATAAGGGATATGATAACTTACATGTTGCCAAAATGCAACCTTTAGCATAAAGCTTGAAACTTTATGTTCATATACTCAAGATATGCTTGCATAACATGATAACATGAGTAAAATGATTCACCCAAACTTACATAACATACATGGCAAACTTGCATGTCATAACATAGCAAACTTGCATAACATAACATGGCAAACTTGCATATAAACTTGCATATCATAACATGATAAACTTGCATATCATAACATGATTAACTTGCATAACATAGCATGGCAAACTTGCATATCATAACATGGCAAACTTGCATAACATAACTTGCATATCATATGACAAACTTGCATATCAAACTTGCATAACATAACATGATAGACTTGCATATTACATCATAGTAAACTTGCATAACATATCATGATAAACTTGCATATCATATCATAGCATACTTGCATAACATGATAAACTTGCATATCACATCATAATGATCAAACACAACTTGCATCATTCATTAACTTTAGAGTTTAAATATGAAAGTAGAAAAGGGCTTACAATGCTTAGGAAGTCACAAAAATATGACAAAGCCCTTATGAAATCAATTAAACCCAAAATGCAAGCTCTAATAGAAAATCCCTTGAGCCAAAATGATCAAAACCCTTGCTTTATGATGCAAATATAGAAACTTGACTTGAATGCAAGCTAATGATGCTCATACAAGCTTGAAAACACTTGTATGCATGGAAAATCTCCCATAGAAATTTATTTAGGAATTAGATGAAGAGAGTGGAGGCCATGAGAGGTAAAATTTTGCCATAGTTTAGTTGTATGAATGAATAATGATGATTTAGGGTTAGGTTAGGGCCTTATTTATAGAGATTAGGACTAATTTTAGCCTTAGGATTAAACCCTAGTTCCAATCTCAGCCCTTAAAACCGAATATGGCCCCCAAACTCAACACAAACCCAAAATGGTGCACCAGGCAAAACTGCCCGGCTGGACCAAGTCGACAGCCAAGTCGACAGGGCTGTCGACTTGGGTCCAACCAAGTCGACTCCCAAGTCGACAGGGCTGTCGACTTGGGTGCTCTGGCGGGAATTTTCCCGCCTGGCCCAAACTTACCCTAATTTCCAAATTCAAACTTGAATTTGAAATCTGTTTTTACTTTGAAATTTTCTGAAAACTTCGTTGGGCCTTAATCGGGTCATACGGACTCCGATTTTCGAAAACTCGGACTCTATTTCGCGTATTTTTCTGAGACGAACGCAATGGCATAGCCCGTTTCCCTTGATTCAGACTTATAAATTAAATTCTGCCTCGATTTATGTTATAACAGGTTATTGAAAATACGGGTTGTTACATAAGTCATTTTGATTAATACTTAAATGTTGTTATGGAATTAAATTATTCATTTGGTAATTGACTTAAGTTAGGTATAAAATTAGTTATAGAAACCATTTATATCCTTATAGGATATATTAGAACCTTTGAATACAGTAACTTTAGAAAAAGAATTAAAGAGCTAATTAGGTTATTTAAATTTGATTAAGGAGACTGTTAATTTTATAATGTGTTAAAAATTAGGGAATTTATTTATTCAATTAAATAGTTAATTTAAATAAATAAATAATGATTAGTAAATTCAAATCAATTTATCGTAGGTGCGAATTCATTCGAGAAGGTTCGTAGTCGATGATTGAGTAATAAACAGGATATTCGACAGCTAAAATTCTGGTGAGTAAATCTCACTCACAGTTTTATATTTAAATTTATTTTTATCATAAAAATAAATTTGTTGATTGCTTGGGTGCATGAATGAATTGTTGAATTTTTGTGGTTATTGGATATTTCCCGCAATACTATTAGCGGATGCCTACAGTATCATTAGCGGATGACCCTCCGCCCACGTATACGTGGATCCCTTTTTATACCGCGATATCCTGCCACAAAGCAGGATGGGTATTATTTCTGTTAACTAATGTCTGTGGATGCAGGAGAACAGGTTGGAGGGATCCAACTGGATTCCTCAAATTTTGAATAATTATCTGTTTTCACATATTATCATGTATTTAATGTGTTGATTGAAAATTTGGTTGTTTGAATGTTTAAAATCACTAGGGCCAAATTTTTGATATATAAAATTATAGTGAAATGATATTTGAGATTTAAAAGGGAAATTCTATTTTTTATAAAATAGAATTTGAATTTTTAAATAGAGTTGAAATATAAACTTATTTTGAAAAATAAAACAAGTGATTCCTCTATAAACGAAGTTTATAAATAGTTCTTTTATAAACGAAGTTATAAATGTAGGGAAGAGAATATCATTGGATACTTCAGAAATAAATTATAAGTTGAATTTCAAAAAGGGGAAAAAACTATTTTTCCAAAGTAGAAATATCTATTTCAAAGGAAATTGTAATCGGGACTTGTTTAAATATATAAACAAGTAAGAAAAATGGGGTTTGTAAATAAAAAGGAAAAAAATTACCATTTGGATAATTTGAATATTTAAATTCAAATGTGAATTTAAAAATAGAAAGGGGGAAAATCGTTTAAATAAATAAACGATGGAATTTATTCTGATGTTCAGAATATAAATTGAACGGAAATAAATCGATAAGGATTTATGATTTGAATTCGATTAATTCGAATTTATTTAAATAGAAGTTAATTTGAATATATGAAGTTCAATGGAAATGAAAATAGAATTTGATTAAAGAAAATTCAAATAGAAATTGAATATAGAAATTCAAATAGAGTTTGAATATAGAAATCCAAATGGAATTCAAAAATAGAATTTGAATATAGAAAATATAAAGGAAATTCAAATGTAGAATTTGAATATAGAAAGTGAAATGGAATTTGAATAAAGAAAGTTTAAATATGAAATTTGAATATAGAATTCAAATAGATTGAAATGGAATTTGAAAATAGAATTTCAAAAAAGAATTTGAATATAAAATTCAAATAGAGTTAAAAAGGAGTTTGGACATTAGAATTCAAACAGAAATAAAATGGAGTTTGAGTATTAGAATTCGAATAGAGTTAAAATGGAGTTGAATTCATTTTAACGAAGTTTAAAAGTTTTTATATATATATAAATATAATTAAAACGAGCTCGCCGCTGCACTGCAGTTCGTAAATTGGCGATTCAAACTTCAATTGAATATACAGGACTTAATTGAAGTTGGAATTCTTTGAAACAAGAAACATCAGGACTGATTTGATAATAGTTTTCTAATGGAGGAGAAAAATCTGAATTTCGTCGTCTATATTTTGAGTTATATCAAAATAAAATCTTCAGAAAACAGCGCCATAACCATTTAAAAACAATAACAGTTTATTTAATTTTATAAAAGGATTTTAAGCGAATAAAAATTCGAATTTCTATTTAGAAAATTTTAGATTTGAGTTGTAAATTATATGTGAACTCAAGTAGAGTAATGAATTGATTTTTGAAACAGAAATCAGATTATTGATTATTGAATAGAATTAACTAATTTAAATGGTAATTAGTTAATGAGATTTTGAATTAATATTGGGCTTTGAATAAGTGAATTCGATTTGAAAATTTATATTCGAAATCGAAAAGGAAATTATTATTGAAATTGAAATTCAATTTGGTTATGAGTAAGTTAAATATTTTATTTGAACATGTTATGTTCAAACAAAGAAGTGGAATAGGCAAAATAGCTAATTAAAGAATAAATGGGCGAAACTGAATTCAAACGATTGGATTGAGTTGAATTGAATTGAAAACAGGTGAACATGTGTTAGACAGGTACAGGATGAAGTATATGAAGGTTTAAATTTATGTGCCCGACAAAAAGGTACATGTTTAAATTCATATATGAGATTTTATGCGCCGTATCGGCAAGCCGCTTGGCTTTTTTCTTTTTCTTTTGGATTGGTGAGGGCCATGGGAGGCTATTTGAAATATCCCGATGCTCCCGGTATAAGGGAGGTTATGGCGAATTTTTCCGGGAATTTAAGGAGTTTGAATAATTTTAAGATAATTAGATAGTTAGAAATCAATGTATCGATATATATAGAATTCGATAAGGAAACGAAATAAAAAAATAGAATATTGTAAACCAAAAGGGAAATCTATAGATTAGAAATAGAGAGCAAACCATATACATGTTTTAAAAATGAATAATTGGGTTTTATAGTGTGTTTATTCGAGGTTAGTGGTTTTGTCTGTTTTGAAGTTAATGATGTTTTCAGTCAAGGTCTGAGAGGTAATTTTACGCTAACTTGATTGATTTCACTTTTAGTTGATAAATAGCAAGATCCAGTCTCGAAGAGACGTGTTGTATAATAGTTAATTGAATAAAATATTTTGGGTTGTTGTGACTATGTTTTACACAGCATTCGTTTTAGCCCAAGTGATGGAATTCTGGAAATATAAAAGTAAATATTTCCTGAGTATAATTAAAGTAGTCGGGAAAGAGATAAGTGATTGAAATTGTTTCAATTTCAAATAGGATATATTTTCTAAGTGTAGAAAATAAAAAAAGGCGAGATATAGAAATGTTTTCCAAACAATGTAAGAGACCGAGATGATAATTGAAAATATTTGTTTAACAAATATTGATAAGAAAATGGTAAGGGTGATTTAATTAATGAATGGTAATCAAGGGGCCCAGTGAATGTTTGATTGTTTTGAATGGATGTTTGTTTTTCTTCGATAGTTAAATAACCGACTATCGAAGTGTTTGCCAATATCGTTGTCAATATGGAGAGACCGGTTGGATTATTATCCGTGAACCACTCTGTATTAGCAGTAGCGCTGCGAATCATATTATATGAAGATAATCGAAGATGGTGTAAAGTTCAAGGGCTTTTTCTATTAATAGAAATTGTGCCTTCGGTTTCGTTCAGTCCCAGAACGAACGTATATGGACGAATGTCTGACAAAGTATTTCCAATGATCACATGAGTTGGTCTGTATAAATATATATGGTTGCAACGGATTTATTCCCTTAGCATAACATCCAGTATATTTGTGCAAATCAATAAATGATTAACGGATCTGACAATGTGGCATTCAAAGTGATTGTGCTAGCAACGAATGATAAGTGATCGTAGCCTCAGACCTCAACAACCGGGAGATGACAAAAATCGGGCAGGCACCATGGCGATGTGGGTCGCTCCCATTAGGGTGTATTATCACCTATCTAGAGATTCATTTAATTTCTTATTCTATTCGATGTTGTCCCATTCGGGAAACGGTTGCTGATCCCAACCGTTGGTGATATACATTCGATACACTCAAGCGAAATGAGTGGTCAGTCATGTGTGGGCCGGGTTGCAAGATGTTCTTGTTGAACCATGGTGTATCACCTCTGGAGTACACTGACCGGAAGGTGGTTCCATACCTTGTCATGTCGTAAATCCAATCTCTAATAAGCGCCATGCGGTTTTTGATTTTATATTATATATGGAGCGTGAGATGTAAGCGTTTCTCTAAATTGTTATTTATCTGATTTAGATATTGTTATAATAACACTGGATTTTTGTATCAAAGTGTTTTGGGTTATAGTAAGGGAAAAACCGTCCATGTTTATGTGTGGATTGGTCCTACGATTATCATTTCTTTAGAAAGAACTTTTTAAAGCTAAACAAATGGTTAGAGTTTACTCACACCAGTCCCATGACTGACCCAGAGTTTATTTTGTTTGTTTCCCTAAACTCTTGGGTGCCCAAATTTGTACGGGTAGTCAAGCAGTAGGGATTTTACAGATTCATTTGGAGGAGCTGGAAGCAGGAGGCTTCACCAGTTAGCTATAGACTATCATATTTCCGCTATGTACTATGTTGTATCTGGAAACAGGTGTTTATAACTGTTCAAGGAATAACTGTTGTGCGCTGATGATGGTATGTATATAAAGTTACTGATTTTTATTTCAAAAGTTATGTTATATAATATATTTTATTCGTTCCGCTGTGAGTTTGCGATCTTCATTTTCTTCTATTCTAACCTTTCTTTCTTTCTATTTCTCATCCTCTAACTTCTTTCTAATAATGATTCGTATTTCTATGCAATTTGGGTTGGACGTGTGGTATTATTAGTCAACTCAGATAGTATGGATTTGCGG
This sequence comes from Allium sativum, assembly GCA_030737875.1. Classification (NCBI taxonomy): domain Eukaryota; kingdom Viridiplantae; phylum Streptophyta; class Magnoliopsida; order Asparagales; family Amaryllidaceae; genus Allium; species Allium sativum. Next base: position 828,412,005 of record CM060926.1, on the reverse strand, counting down.
GCCATTATAGTTGGTATCAGAGCTTAGGTTGAGCGAATACCTAGGCTTGTGTGGCATGTTCTCATAAGAGATAGGGTCAGTAAGTACCCTAGAATGAGTTGAGTGTATATAAGAGAGCGCGTATTTGTAAATTGATATAAAAGTTGTTTTATATTGTGTCGGTTAGTCTGTTGAGTGGTTTGTGGATTCTGATCGAATAGTGGGACGCCACGAAGTCGATAGGAATTTCTAAATACTTGAATAGAGAAATTCAACGCGTTATTGTTTTAAAGTGGGTGAATGAAATAATTTTACCCAAAATTCTACTTTGATAATAAAGGAATAATTTTCTGAAATTATTACAATACATGGTTGCGTTGGTTGTTATTAATATAATCAAGTGAGATTATAAAATTTGAATGGTTATAGATAACCAAATATAATTTGTATATGAATAAGATATACAAATGAGATGAATTAAAATTGGATTCAGAATTTGAATTAAGAATTTAAATCCTTGGTGTTTGGAAAAATATTTTCGAAGTGTATTAAAATCATATAGTTTTATTTTGAAAGGGTTTTTGAATGAAAATCATTTTGAATTGATTTTTAAAAAAATGATAAAGCACTGAACTCACTTCAATGGCTGGGTAATAATTCTGACGATGGTCGCGACATCATCAATGTTCATTTTCGAGTTTCTAAGTAATGGATTGCTACCTTAGAAAAGTTTTGATGGGAATTTGTTTGAAAGAAAACAAGGTGGTTTGAAAATTCAAATGTTTTGAATTTGAAAAGATAATAAATATACGTATATATTTATATGATCTCAGAAGGATTTGAAATAAAACCTGGGAATTTGAATTCTAAAATTTAAATTTAACTTAAGAAAATTAAATGAATCAAAAGGAATAAATTGAATCAGAATTAATTGAATTAGAATGTATATGAAAGAAAACCAAAAGTTTTGGTGGAATTAAATTTGTTGAAATATGAGAAGTGGAGTTTCAACATAAGTGAGATTTAGAAAAGTGATGGATTTGTACCATTTTTCCTACCTTAGCGATTTCGAGGACGAAATTATTTTAAGGGGGGAAGAATGTAACGACCCAGATTTTCTGACCGATTTATTTTGAATATTTAATATTATTTTAAATATTGAGCTGATGATATAAATCGATTTTTATATTGAATTATCAATATAACTATCGTAATACGAGGATCTTAAGTAATTAAATTTGAAATAAAGTCAAATTGATTTATATGAATTTTTATTTGAATTTAAACGACAACAAATAATAATTTATTATATAAGAATTTGTGTTTTTTAATTTAAATTATATTATATTAATTTAATATGGTTATTTTATATTACGTTCGAATTAAATTTTATAATCGTTTCTGTTCAGTTCAAAATAGCGTTATAATATTGGAATTACAGTCAGTACGCTAAAATAGCGGTTCACGATTTTTAAATGTGAACCCCGAAATATTTATAATGGATAAGATCGAAATCGAATCGAAAATCAAATCGATATCTGTTTAAAAAGAATGAAAGATCTCTTTATATCGAATCAGAATCAAATCAAATTAATTAGAAAATCTTTTGAAATAAATACAAAGATTTCGGGTGTACTTCCCACCTCTATATATTGCGACAGCCTCTCCCTTTGCTTCTTCATTCTTCTCTTCTGAAAATCACGATACCAGTTGAAATCGAAAATCCCAATACCAAAACAAAAATCTAAAAACCAATATAAAAGGGCCTTCCCTAATTCAGTCTAACACCGAATGAATCCCCTTTCTCTTGAAAAACAGAATTGAGTTCAACAAATCAAAAGAAAGATCAATTTAAGCTAAATCAATAGAAGTTCTTCACTTCGATCTTGCGCCTGGGCATTTCAAGGCGCTCGACACCTTCGGGTCATCAAATCAGAACGTCGGGAACACGAAGTTGACCTCGAAGTTGCGGAAAACGGTGGCTAGTTCAAGAGCATTGGCGAACTACGATAGATGTTGAGGAAGTTGTATCGTATGGCTCAATTTGGAGATATGCGATTTTGGGAAGGTCGTGCTAGGGTTAGGGATTCGAACTAGTGTTCGATGTAGGCAACAGAAGCATTCGAGACAACATTGAAGTCTGAGTAGAGGGGCGCAAGTGTGAACAAGGATGAAGGGATGTTGGTTACTGGTTGTTTGATAAGATCGATTTATTAAATGTGGTTCGCAACCAGGAAAATGGTCGACCTTTTTTTTGACTGGATGTCAGGAGTTCGAACCAGGGTTTTAGAAATTGAAGGTATGAGACGTCGGTTCTGTGTTGATTAGGAGGGGAAAGCCGTTTGGGATGATGACCAGTAATGGACTAGTGATGGTGAAGAACAATTGCAGGTTCATTGTTTAAGGATGAAGGGTACTGCTGTATATTTAAGATGCAGAGGTAATTAGTTTAAGTCATTTTGATTAATACTTAAATGTTATTATGGAATGAAATTATTCAATTGGTAATTGACTTAAGTTAGGTATAAAATTAGTTGTAGAAACCATTTATATCCTTATAGGATATATTAGAACCTTTGAATACAGTAACTTTAGAAAAAGAATTAAAGACCTAATTAGGTTATTTAAATTTGATTAAGGAGACTGTTAATTTTATAATGTGTTAAAAATTAGGGAATTTATTTATTCGTTTAAATAGTTAATTTAAATAAATAAATATTGATTAGTAAATTCAAATCAATTTATCGTAGGTGCGAATTCATTCGAGAAGGTTCGTAGTCGATGATTGAGAAATAAACAGGATATTCGACAGCTAAAATTCCAGTGAGTAAATCTCACTCACAGTTTTATATTTAAATTTATTTTTATCGTAAAAATAAATTTGTTGGTTGCTTGGGTGCATGAATGAATTGTTGAATTTTTGTGGTTATTGGATATTTCCCGCAATACTATTAGCGGATGCCCGCAGTATCATTAGTGGATGACCCTACGCCCACGTATTTAAGTGTATCCCTTTTTATACCGTGATATCCTGCCACGAAGCAGGATGGGTATTATTTCTGTTAACTAACGTCCGTGGATGCAGGAGAACAGGTTGGAGGGATCCAACTGGATTCCTCAAAATTTGAATAATTGTCTGTTTTCACATATTATCATATATATAATGTGTTGATTGAAAATTTGGTTGTTTGAATGTTTAAAATCACTGGGGCCAAATTGTTGATATATAAAAATATAGTGAAATGATATTTGAGATTTAAAAGGGAAATTCTATTTTTTCTAAAATAGAATTTGAATTTTTAAATAGATTTGAAATATAAACTTGTTTTGAAAAATAAAACAAGTGATTCCTCTATAAACGAAGTTTATAAATAGTTCTTTTATAAACGAAGTTATAAATGTAGGGATGAGAATTATCATTGGATAATTCAGAAATAAATTATAAGTTGAATTTGAAAAAGGGGGAAAACTATTTTTCCAAAGTAGAAATATCTATTTCAAAGGAAATTGAAATCGGGACTTGTTTAAATATATAAACAAGTAAAATAAATGGGGTTTTTAAATAAAAATGGAAAAAATTACCATTTGGATAATTTGAATATTTAAATTCAAATGTGAATTTAAAAATAGAAATAGGGAAAATCGTTTAAAGAAATAAACAATGGAATTTATTCTGATGTTCAGAATATAAATTGAACGGAAATAAATCGATAAGGATTTCTGATTTGAATTTGATTAATTCGAATTTATTTAAATAGAATTTAATTTGAATATATGAAGTTCAATGGAATTGAAAATAGAATTTGAATAAAGAAAACTCAAATAGAAATTGAATATAGAAATTCAAATAGAGTTTGAATATAAAAATCCAAATGGAATTCAAAAATAGAATTTAAATATAGAAAATATAAAGGAAATTCAAATGTAGAATTTGAATATCGAAAGTGAAATGGAATTTGAATAAAGAAAGTTTAAATATGGAATTTGAATATATAATTTGTAACACCCCGTAATTCTATAACACTAAGATTCGCAAATCAAGGAAGAATTAAAAGTTAAAATCAAAATCAAGGGAAACGGGCTGCGCCATTGCGTTCGTCTCGGAAATACGCGAAATAGAGTCCGAGATTTCAAAAATCAGTCTGTATAACCAAGTATGGCCCGTCAGAGTTTTCCGAAAATTCCAAGTTCAAAACAGTTTAAAATAGGGTTAAATTCGAAATTCAAACGCGCAGGGGGCAAGGCGGGAAAATTCCCGCCCAGGTCAAGTCGACAGGGGTGTCGACTGCACAGTCGACACCCCCCCCATGTCGAATGCCCAGTCGACATGGGTGTCGACCTGCCCGCTTTTTTCCAGCTTTCTGCACCTGCTTCGTTCTGCTGTATTTGGTCACGTTTTCTGACCAGGTTCGTCCTCCTAACACTATATAAACAGCCCTGGTCTTCTTCTCTATTCACAATTCTTTTCTACCTTTATGCTGCAAAGATTCTTGTTAGACATGGCTTCTCCTCCTCCTCTAAAATATATAAATAAATATAAAATAAACCAAGACGAGGAAATGCTACTAAAGGATTTTCAAGAAGAGGTTCAAGTCAAGCTAGGATTCAAGAGGAGGTCCAAACGACTTCAACGACTGTTTTTCTACGAATCTTAGCAACGCCGTCTTTCTGTTCTAATCTAATCTCTGTAAGTCAGTTATTTTTAGATTTGAACGTTTTTCTTTGTTCGTGACATGAAATTAAAGGAATAAAAGAATATGCCAAATCTCTCTCTCTCTCTCTATTCGAATCAGTGCCTATATTTTTGGACCTAATCAAGAACTGTTATGATTCAAGGACAAATAAGACTGTATGCCTCTTTGACTATGAACATTGCCTATGACTGTGAACGTTGCCTATGACTATGGACATTGCCTATGACTATGAACATTGCCTATGACTACGAACATTGCCTATGACTATGGACATTGCCTATGACTGTGACTGTGACTATGAGAATTATTTCCTTGACTAAGTTTATGCTTTTGATTTGGAAACATAAACTATTTCCTATGACATAACAAGGACAACTGTGACTAAACACCTATGATTTCTGACTAGGAAAGGGTTGCTGTGAAATTGGGTCTAAACTTGATCTTTCTATTCTGTCTATCCTTGGTTTTCGTTGGTTTTAGACCTTGGGAATTTACCTATTAAGTTAGGTCTACCCATGTTCTTGAACCTACGTCTCTATTCTGTCTATTCTTGGTTTTCTTTGGTTTTAGACCTTGGGAATTTACCTATTAAGTTAGGTCTACCCATGTTCTTGAACCGACGTCGTTATTCAACCCTTTTTATGCCAGTTAGTATGTCTATCTTTCGCATAGCATCTTTAGTTCATTCCCTATTTTCTACGTACCTAGCTTTATTTATAAATGTAGACTGAATCACGATTATACGAACGGTGGGAATGCGGTTTGGGCAAAATATGAAGTTTACTAAAAACGTAGTTTAACTTGGAAATTGGCATAAATTGGGAACACGCATTATGGCATGTTCATAAGAATGCAAGTTGGATAAATTTGACATGAACTATAGATTGAGTAGCCTGAATCTAGTATCGACATGTAAATCTAGCATTTACACGAATAATGAACTAGAGTAATAAGTCTAGTTTGACATGAATTAGAATGTTGAATTGGAATTGGATTAGCTAATTTGGAACGGTAAATATATTGGCCTAAATTTGAAATTGGCCATAATAGGGAGTAATTGGCAAGTTTAGCAAAATCATGGTTAATGACACTTGATTTGGTATAGTTTACATACCAAAAATCATAAACATGATTTAGAGGGAAAAATGGGCCATAAGAATGAATGTTGACAATTTACATTAAAAGGGAAATTAGGAAATAAGTAAATTAGGAATAATTTACTTATAGAATTTGTTCTAAACGAGAAATGTAAACTTAGACAAATTAAAGGTTTGTTAAACCACATCTCTTTTAATAACACACCAGAAAGTTCTAGGGTGACAGAGAGGATAGTGTCTAGGCTTGGGTTTGGAAAATACAAGTTTCCTGCTCTCCCTGGCTATCCCTAACTGATCCGACGGACGGGATGGTTACTTTCAAAACCTGAATTAAAAACTAATCAAAACCCTTTTGAATTTAGAAAACACAAACATGCCTAACCCGAGGTTAGACTGAGTTGCGATGTAAACCTGCCCGAAACCAACCGGCACATCCAGTATTCGCAACAATATCTGTCTAATGTGAGTGGTCGTGGCTTTAATCTACTTAATTAAAGCTAGAACAAGAATGGTAGGGTTAAGTTAACTAAGACACTTAACCAGTTCAACATGACAACTAAACTGATGGGTGGGGTTAGGTTCATAAAAACACTTAACACAGTTAAGCTAGAATGGGAGGGTTAAGTCCATAGGAACACTTAACCAACTTAACACAGTTAAGCTAGAATGGGAGAGCTAAGTCCATAGAAACACTTAACCAGACTCAAGGTAACAAGACAAGATTTGTAGGGGTTAAGTAAAGTTAATACACTTAGCCAAATTAACTTGTTAACTAGACTAGAGGTTGGGGTTAAGTAAAGTTAATACACTTAGCCAAATTAACATGCTAACTAGACCAGAGGTTGGGGTTAAGTAAAATCTAATACACTTAGCCAATTTAATACGTTAGCTGGGCTAGACTGTAGGGGTTAAGTAAACTTGAACACTTAACCATGAGGTTGTGATAAAGGAATTGGGTTAAGTCTAAAACATGAAGGGATAATACTTAACCATTAATAACATGTTAGTTAAAACAGACGGGCAAGGTTAAGTTAAAAGGGAACACTTAACCAATACAAGGTGAAGGGGTAGGGTTAAGTAATAAGAAATACTTAACCAATATAACTTGGTTTAGGGTAAGGTTAAGTCAACATGAATTATTGATAACACTTAACCAGTTTATCAGGATAAATGAAGAGGGTTAAGTTAGCTTGAATTGACTAATGACACTTAACCAACCCAAATTGACGGGAAAGAGAACTAAGTAGTAATTCTTAGTATAACACGGGAAGGAGCGAATGTCCGTCCGAGAAGGCTCCAACGAATTGGGTTACGAAGCCCGAGGCTTCGAGGGGACGTGAGGGTACTCTTGGTATCCCTCTTTGAGACTGCAGATGATCCTCCTGGGCTCAAAGAGGTTAAGGTCTGCGTAGAAGAACCAGGGGTATGCATTGGTTGCAATATATATGGCAACATAAAGACTAGGATGGACCGGCGTGATTCAGCGAGAAAACGGTAGCCCTGTGATAGCAACTCGTCGTCTACCATCCATCTTGAGTAAGTCGAGATACGTGAAGCGAAAAGGCGGAGAACTCCAAAAGACCATAATTGCTATCTAGTTATGGGTGAGGATGGCCAAAGGATAGTGGGGCACCGGGGGCCGGCGTATAGTTCTCATTTTACAAAGGGTGCCTTTCATTAGTTGAGGGAGGGGTCAAGTGGGACCATAACCACTGGAATAAAAACAGACCTTAGCATCTGCATCGGCAGATATCTGAAAGCTCCCGACCGAGTTCTGTATTCCTTGATTTGCCCTGTCATAGGACTCGGACCGCACATTACAGGACATGTGCATCTAGACAAGCGATAACGATTCGCGATACATGCGTGGGGAAGTATAGGAACATATACCACTCTAGGTAGTGTGTCCTAGACTTGGGGGCATCATTCGACAGGTAGCATAAATTCTAGTTAAATCTAGAAAGCACTTGATAGAAAACCCTAGATTAGATCTAGGTAATAAATAATAAATGTATGCCTGAAGGCAATGGAAACTACAGGGGTTGGGATCACGTTATCGTTACTAGTTGGAACACTAGTTAGGTGGTGCAGAGATATAGAAACCAGTATGACAAGAAAGTAGTGAAGCGGCGAAAGTATTAGAGCATATCCTATTTATCTTATCTTAGCATATCTTGTGATTATCTTGTCTAATCCTGCTGACCCTATGGTCATGGTGTAATCTTGTATTCAGTTAATTCATGTCGTTTTGTTTTTCCATGTTCACATGCTAGAAGTTACTGAACTTACTCAGGCTTTATGTCTGACTCTGTTTTCCTTTCGTCTTCTTTTCTTCCGTTCCCCCCAGGTAGTAGAGGAGGGAGTAGTATATCTCAGGTTAAGTTGGACTGTCACTCTTTCCCAGCTTGAAGATTTGTCGAAGTTTTGCTTGGATCCTCTTTTCAGATGCTATGGATGGTTCTTGCCACACTGGGGAATATAAATGTATTTTTATGCTTCTTTATTTTGTAAGATAGATGACACTCTGATATTGTAAAGAAATCTTTGTACAAACTATTTTATCAATAAAGCAAAGTTTTATTTTCCGCTGTTTAAATTCTGTCTGTCTTGTAATTTATCTGCATCTTTTACCGTAAATGCTCCACAGAACTTAGTGCATTCCCTTTGTGAGTGACACTAACGGACGTGGGGTGTTACACGTGGTATCAGAGCTGAAGGTTACCGGATCAGATAAAAGATTTGAAAAATTATTTTCAAAACGGTTTTAAAAGAAGCATTTTCAAGAGAAAAGATTTGTTTTAAAGGCATATTCCCCAAAGCCATACGCATTGTCTTCTCTTCCTCTATTTGAATTCTTGTCTCCTTCTTTCTTGAGTCTCTGGGGCTCCTGGCTTTCTGGGAGGTAACCTCATCGATGGGCGAAGTAGTGCCCGACTTCCATCTATAACCGTAGTAGTTTCACCTGCGGTTAGTTTTCTGCCAAGCTTAGTAGGATTTTCCGTACAATGGAGGCAGCTTTCGAGGGATTTGTCAACATGACTACACACAGAAGGGGATGAGGAGTTTGGCTAAGGAGCACAACCCGAGGATGAGGAATTCATGGATGTAGATTTAGCTCACGAAGGAGAAAGAAATCATAAAACCTAAGATAAGAGGAAGTATCTTTGCTAGGGTATGATAGGGCATATAATTAGGGACAAGGGCAAGAATGAGGAACAAGATTTTCAGAAGGGCAAGTACATACTTTCACCACCAAGCGTACCTAGGAGAAAGGTAGTAAAGTTCTGTTGGCAGAGTCTAGTTGTGCTGTTCGTTCTCTTTCCTTTGGATTTAGCACTTCGCATTTGTTTATATCCACTTCCCTAGTTGAGTCTCTGCACCATAGTACTCGTATAGTAGAAAGATCCCGCTAGAGTCTCAAATCCAGTTTGTGGTCCGACCAGTCTAATTTTAGTAGGGATTTGAGGATAGCTATCGAGTTTGCTTATATCATCTCACGTAGATCGTCTAAATTCGGAGGAGATATTCCTTGGATGCTTGTCTGATATTGGTTTAGGCCTTTGGGGCTTGTACTTAAGGAATGTCGAGTTCGACTAGGGTGGTTTGCGTGAGAAATGAATAGTTGTGGCAGGCACTCTAGAAAGTGCGTAGTGACCTTTTTACCCTCATAGTTATAGCGTGATGGATAAGCTAAGAGGAGAGACCTCTAATCATCTTAGTACATACACTTGGTATCATAGTTGACATCTATTTACTTTAGAGATGGAGGTCAGAAACTTCACAATCGTGAAGTTAAATTAGTTAAGATACAGTGGAGTAAAGCTCAAGAAGGCTAGATACTAGCATCATACCTTTTTTTCTTGGGTGCATCCTTGATTTCTTTTGTTTGTAGGAGCTTTACACATAATTGTTCCTCTCTTTCCAAAGTATATCCTCTAGGACGTATCATCGATCCTTAGGTAGAAGCCAATGGATGTAAACATGTATTTGAAACATGTTATGGTTGAATGGTTGCAAGTGGTTGCAAATGGTTGCTCGTGAATGCATATGCATACGCATTAGGCACTAGATCAAGTTCGGACGCTTTCATATTGCATTTACAGATATGTATTTGTTTGTAAGTTGAACTTGATATGTTATCATGTGGATGTTGCATATGGATGAATGGCTGTGCACGCATGTAGTATTTACATAACTAGGGATGCTTGCATACATGGTTGGACGCATGGCACTGACATGATTCGCATTAAGGAGGTCAACTGAATCAGTAGACCGCCAGATTTTGCATTAGATAAAGACATATACACACACTAAGCATATGAACATGAAGGCATTAGAAATCTTTTAAGGACAATGGATGCCTATGATTGAATGGTTGAGTAGATGGGTGATTGGATGGTACGACACATTCTTCCTAACTTGGAGATTTCGGGGACGATATCCTTTTAAGCGGGGGAGAATGTAACACCCCGTAATTCTGTAACACTAAGATTCGCAAATCAAGGAAGAAAAAATCAAAATCAAGGGAAAGGAGCTGCGCCATTGCGTTCGTCTCAGAAAAATACGCGAAATAGAGTCCGAGTTTTCGAAAATCGGAGTCCGTATGACCAAGATATGGCCTGTCAAAGTTTTCAGAAAATTCCAAGTTCAAAACAGTTTAAAATAGGGTTAAATTCGAAATTCAAACGCGCAGGGGGCAGGGCGGGAAAATTTCCGCCCAGGTCAAGTCGACAGGGGTGTCGACTGCACAGTCGACACCACCCCCCCCCCCCATGTCAACTGTCCAGTCGACATGGGTGTCGACCTGCCCGCTTTTTTCCAGCTTTCTGCACTTGGTTCGTTCTGCTGTATTTGGTCACGTTTTCTGACCAGGTTCGTCCGCCCAACACTATATAAACCGCCCTGGTCTTCTTCTCTATTCACAATTCTTTTCTACCTTTATGCTACAAAGATTCTTGTTAAACATGGCTTCTCCTCCTCCTCTAAAATATATAAATAAATATAAAATAAACCAAGACGAGGAAATGCTGCTAAAAGACTTTCAAGAAGAGGTTCAAGTCAAGCTAGGATTCAAGAGGAGGTCCAAACGACTTCAACGACTGTTTTTCTACGAATCTTAGAAACGCCATCTTTCTGTTCTAATCTAATCTCTGTAAGTCAGTTATTTTTAGATTTGAACGTTTTTCTTTGTTCGTGACATGAAATTAAAGGAATAAAAGAATATGCCAAATCTCTCTCTCTCTCTATTCGAATCAGTGCCTATATTCTTGGACCTAATCAAGAACTGTTATGATTCAAGGACAAATAAGACTGTATGCCTCTTTGACTATGAACATTGCCTATGACTGTGAACGTTGCCTGTGACTATGGACATTGCCTATGACTATGAACATTGCCTATGACTATGAACATTGCCTATGACTATGGACATTGCCTATGACTGTGACTATGAGAATTATTTCCTTGACTAAGCTTATGCTTTTGATTTGGAAACATAAACTATTGCCTATGACATAACAAGGACAACTGTGACTAAACACCTATGATTTCTGACTAGGAAAGGGTTGCTGTGAAATTGGGTCTAAATCTGATCTTTCTATTCTGTCTATCCTTGGTTTTCGTTGGTTTTAGACCTTGGGAATTTACCTATTAAGTTAGGTCTACCCATGTTCTTGAACCTACGTCTCTATTCTGTCTATTCTTGGTTTTCTTTGGTTTTAGACCTTGGGAATTTACCTATTAAGTTAGGTCTACCCATGTTCTTGAACCGACGTCGTTATTCAACCTTTTTTATGCCAGTTAGTATGCCTATCTTTCGCATAACATCTTTGGTTCATTCCCTATTTACTACGAACCTAGCTTTATTTATAAATCTAGACTGAATCACGATTATACGAACGGTGGGAATGCGGTTTGGGCAAAATATGAAATTTACTAAAAACGTAGTTTAACTTGGAAATTGGCATAAATTGGGAACACGCATTATGGCATGTTCATAAGAATGCAATTTGGATAAATTTGACATGAACTATAGATTGAGTAGCCTGAATCTAGTATCGACATGTAAATCTAGCATTTACACGAATAGTGAACTAGAGTAATAAGTCTAGTTTGACATGAATTAGAATGCTGAATTGGAATTGGATTAGCTAATTTGGAACGGTAAATATATTGGCCTAAATTTGAAATTGGCCATAATAGGGAGTAATTGGCAGGTTTAGCAAAATCATGGTTAATGACACTTGATTTGGTATAGTTTACATACCAAAAAGCATAAACATGATTTAGAGGAAAAAATGGGCCATAAGAATGAATGTTGACAATTTACATTAAAAGGGAAATTAGGAAATAAGTAAATTAGGAATAATTTACTTATAGAATTTGTTCTAAACGAGAAATGTAAACTTAGACAAATTAAAGGTTTGTTAAACGACATCTCTTTTAATAACACACCAGAAAGTTCTAGGGTGACAGAGAGGATAGTGTCTAGGCTTGGGTTTGGAAAATACAAGTTTCCTGCTCTCCCTGGCTATCCCTAACTGATCCGACGGACGGGATGGTTACTTTCAAAACCTGAATTAAAAACTAATCAAAATCCTTTTAAATTTAGAAAACACAAATATGCCTAACCCGAGGTTAGACTGAGTTGCGATGTAAACCTGCCCGAAACCAACCGGCACATCCAGTATTCGCAACAATATCTGTCTAATGTGAGTGGTCGTGGCTTTAATCTACTTAATTAAAGCTAGAACAAGAATGGTTGGGTCAAGTTAACTAAGACACTTAACCAGTTCAACATGACAACTAAACTGATGGGTGGGGTTAGGTTCATAAAAACACTTAACACAGTTAAGCTAGAATGGGAGGGTTAAGTCCATAGGAACACTTAACCAACTTAACACAGTTAAGCTAGAATGGGAGGGCTAAGTCCACGGAAACACTTAACCAGACTCAAGGTAACAAGACAAGATTTGTAGGGGTTAAGTAAAGTTAATACACTTAGCCAAATTAACATGTTAACTAGACTAGAGGTTGGGGTTAAGTAAAGTTAATACACTTAGCCAAATTAACATGTTAACTAGACCAGAGGTTGGGGTTAAGTAAAATCTAATACACTTAGCCAATTTAATATGTTAGCTGGGCTAGACCGTAGGGGTTAAGTAAACTTGAACACTTAACCATCAGGTTGTGATAAAGGAATGGGGTTAAGTCTAAAACATGAAGGGATAATACTTAACCATTAATAACATGTTAGTTAAAATAGACGGGCAAGATTAAGTTAAAAGGGAACACTTAACCAATACAAGGTGAAGGGGTAGGGTTAAGTAATAAGAAATACTTAACCAATATAACTTGGTTTAGGGTAAGGTTAAGTCAACATGAATTATAGATAACACTTAACCAGTTTATCAGGATAAATGAAGAGGGTTAAGTTAGCTTGAATTGACTAATGACACTTAACCAACCCAAATTGACGGGAAAGAGAACTAAGTAGTAATTCTTAGTATAACACGAGAAGGAGCGAATGTCCGTCTGAGAAGGCTCCAATGAATTGGGTTACGAAGACCGAGGCTTCGAGGGGACGTGAGGGTACTCTTGGTATCCCTCTGTGAGACTGCAGATGATCCTCCTGGGCTCACACAGGTTAAGGTCTACGTAGAAGAACCAGGGGTATGCCTTGGTTGCAATATATATGGCAACCTAAAGACTAGGATGGACCGGCGTGATTCTGCGAGAAAACGGTAGCCCTGTGATAGCAACTCGTCGTCTACCATCCATCTTGAGTCAGTCGAGATACGTGAAGCGGAAAGGCGGAGAACTCCAAAAGACCATAATTGCTATCTAGTTATGGGTGAGGATGGCCATAGGATAGTGGGGCACCGGGGGTCGGCGTATAGTTCTCATTTTACAAAGGGTGCCTTTCATTAGTTGAGGGAGGGGTCAAGTGGGACCATAGCCACTGGAATAAAAACAGACCTTAGCATCTGCATCGGCAGATATCTGAAAGCTCCCGACCGAGTTCTGTATTCCTTGATTTTCCCTGTCACAAGACTCGGACCGCACATTACAGGACATGTGCATCTAGACAAGCGATAACGATTCGCGATACATGCGTGGGGAAGTATAGGAACATATACCACTCTAGGTAGTGTGTCCTAGACTTGGGGGCATCATTCGACAGGTAGCGTAATCCCTAGTTGGACTAGGTGGCATAAACCCTGAACTCGAGAAGCGTTCAGCAGATAGCGTAAACTCTAGTTAAATCTAGAAAGCACTTGATAGAAAACCCTAGATTAGATCTAGGTAATAAATAATAAATGTATGCCTGAAGGCAATGGAAACTACAGGGTTGGGATCACGTTATCGTTACTAGTTGGAACACTAGTTAGGTGGTGCAGAGATATAGAAACCAGTATGACAAGAAAGTAGTGAAGCGGCGAAAGTATTAGAGCATATCCTGTTTATCTTATCTTAGCATATCTTGTGATTATCTTGTCTAATCCTGCTGACCCTATGGTCATGGTGTAATCTTGTATTCAGTTAATTCATGTCGTTTTGTTTTTCCATGTTCACATGGTAGAAGTTACTGAACTTACTCAGGCTTTATGTCTGACTCTGTTTTCCTTTCGTCTTCTTTTCTTCCGTCCCCCCCCCCCCAGGTAGTAGAGGAGGGAGTAGTATATCTCAGGTTAAGTTGGACTGTCACTCTTTCCCAACTTGAAGATTTGTCGAAGTTTTGCTTGGATCCTCTTTTCAGATGCTATGGCTGGTTCTTGCCACATTGGGGAATATAAATGTATTTTTATGCTTCTTTATTTTGTAAGACAGATGGCACTCTGATATTGTAAAGAAATCTTTGTACAAACTATTTTATCAATAAAGCAAAGTTTTATTTTCCGCTGTTTAAATTATGTCTGTCTTGTAATTTATCTGCATCTTTTACCCTAAATGCTCCACAGAACTTAGTGCATTCCCTTTGTGAGTGACACTAACAGACGTGGGGTGTTACATAATTCAAATAGATTGAAATGGAATTTGAAAATAGAATTTCAAAACAGAATTTGAAATGGGAATTTGAATATAAAATTCAAATAGTGTTAAAAAGGAATTTGAATATTAGAATTCAAACAGAAATAAAATGGAGTTTGAGTATTAGAATTCGAATAGAGTTAAAATGGAGTTGAATTCATTTTAACGAAATTTAAAAGTTTATATATATATAATTAAAACGACTCGCCGCAGCACTGCAGTTCGTAAATTGGCGATTCGAACTTCAATTAAATATACAAGACTCAATTGAAGTCGGAATTCTTTGAAACAAGAAACGTCAGGACTGATTTGATAATAATTTTCTAATGGAGGAGAAAAATCTAGATTTCGTTGTATATATTTTGAGTTATATCAAAATAAAATCTTCAGAAAAACAGCGCTATAACCATTTAAAAACCATAACAGTTTATTTAATTTTATAAAAGTTTTTTAAGCGAATAAAAATTCGAATTTCTATTTAGAAAATTTCAGCTTTGAGTTGTAAATTATATGTGAACTCAAGAGGAGTAATGAATTGAATTTTGAAACGGAAATCAAATTTTTGATTATTGAATAGAATTAACTAATTTGAATGGTAATTAGTTAATGAGATTTTGAATTAATATTGGGCTTTGAATAAGTGAATTCGATTTGAAAATTTATATTCGAAAAGGAAACTAGAATTGAAATTGAAATTCAATTTGGTTATGAGTAAGTTAAATATTTTATTTGAACATGTTATGTTCAAATAAAGAAGTGGAATAGGCAAAATAGCTAATTAAAGAATAAATGGGCGAAACTGAATTCAAACGATTGGATTGAGTTGAATTGAAAACAGGTGAACATGTGTTAGACAAGTACGGGATGAAGTATAAGAAGGTTTAAATTTATGTGCCCGACAAAAAGGTACATGTTTAAATTCATATATGACATTTTATGCGCCGTATCGGCAAGCCGCTTGGCTTTTTTTTCTTTTGGATTGTTGAGGGCCATGGGAGGCTATTTGAAATATCCCGATGCTCCCGGTACAAGGGAGGTTATGGCGAATTTTTCCAGGAATTTAAGGAGTTAGAATATTTTTAAGATAATTTGATAATTAGAAATCAATGTATCGATATATATAGAATTCGATAAGGAAACGAAATAAAAAAATAGAATATTGTAAACAAAAAGTGAAATCTATAGATTAGAAATAGAGAGCAAACCATATACATGTTTTAAAATGAATGATTGGGTTTTATAGTGTGCTTATTCTAGGTTAGTGGTTTTGTCTATTTTGAAGTTAATGATGTTTTCATTCAAGGTCTGAGGGTTAATTTTACCCCAACTTGATTGATTTCACTTTTAATTGATAAATAGCAAGATCCAGTCTCGAAGAGAAGTGTTGGATAACAGTTAATTGAATAAAATATTTTGGGTTGTTGTGACGATGTTTTACACAATATTCGTTTTAACCCAACTG
This sequence comes from Allium sativum, assembly GCA_030737875.1. Classification (NCBI taxonomy): domain Eukaryota; kingdom Viridiplantae; phylum Streptophyta; class Magnoliopsida; order Asparagales; family Amaryllidaceae; genus Allium; species Allium sativum. The sequence goes on along the minus strand of CM060926.1, from coordinate 828,395,743 downwards.
ATGGAATTCTGGAAATATAGAAGTAAATATTTCCTGAGTATAATTAAAGTAGTCGGGAAAGAGATAAGTGATTGAAATTGTTTCAATTTCAAATAGAATATATTTTCTAAGTGTAGAAAATAAAAGAAGGCGAGATATAGAAATGTTTTCCAAAGAATGTAAGAGACCGAGATGATAATTGAAAATATTTGTTTAACAAATATTGATAAGGAAATGGTAAGGGTGATTTAATTAATGAATGGTAATCAATGGGCCCAGTGATTGTTTGATTGTTTTGAATGGATGTTTGTTTTTCTTCGATAGTTAAATAACCGACTATCGAAGTGTTTGCCAATATCGTTGTCAATATGGAGAGACCGGTTGGATTATTATCCGTGAACCTCTCTGTATTGGCAGTAGCGTTGCGAATCAGATTATATGAAGATAATCGTAGACAGTGTAAAGTGCAAGGGCTTTTTCTATTAATAGAAATTGTGCCTTCGGTTTCGTTCAGTCCCAGAACGAATGTATATGGACGAATGTCTGACAAAGTATTTCCATTGATCGCATGAGTTGGTCTGTATAAATATATATGGTTGCAACAGATTTATTCCCCTAGCATAACATCCAGAATATTTTTTCAAATCAATAAATGATTAACGGATCTGACAATGTGGCATTCAAAGTGATTGTGTTAGCAATGAATGATAAGTGATTGTAGCCTCAGGCCTCAACAACCGGGAGATGACAAAAATCGGGCAGGCAGCATGGCTATGTGGATCGCTCCCATTAGGGTGTATTATCACCTATCTAGAGATTCATTTAATTTCTTATTCTATTCGATGTTGCCCCATTCGGGAAACGGTAACTGATCCCAACCGTTGGTGATATACATTCGATACACTCAAGCGAAATGAGTGGTCGGTCATGTGTGGGCCGGGATGCAAGATGTTCTTGTTGAACCCCAGTGTATCGCCTCTGGAGTATACCGATCGGAAGGTGGTTCCATACCTTGTCATCTCGGAAATCCAATCTCCAATAAGCACCATGTGGTTTTTGATTTTATATTATATATGGAGCGTGAGATGTACGCGTTCCGCTAAATTGTTATTTATTTGATTTAGACATTATTATAATAACACTGGATTTTTGTATCAAAGTGTTTTGGGTTATAGTAAGGGAAAAACCGTCCATGTTTATGTGTGGATTGGTCCTACGATTATCATTTCTTTAAAAAGAACTTTTTAAAGTTAAACAAATGGTTGGAGTTTACTCACACCAGTCTCATGACTGACCCAAAGTTTATTTTGTTTGTTTCCCTAAACTCTTGGGTGCCCAAATTTGTATGGGCAGTCAAGTAGTAGGGATTTTACAGATTCATTTGGAGGAGTTGGAAGCAGGAGGCTTCAGCAGTTAGCTATAGACTATCATATTTCCGCTGTGTACTATGTTGTATCTGGAAACAGGTGTTTATAACTGTTCCAGGGATAACTGTTGTGCTCTGATGATGGTATGTATATAAAGTTACTGATTTGTATTTCAAGAGTTATGTTATATAATATATTTTATTCGTTCTGCTGTGAGTTTGTGATCTTCGTTTTCTTCTATTCTAACCTTTCTTTCTTTCTATTTCTTATCCTATAACTTCTTTCTAATAATGATTGGTATTTCTGTGCAATTTGGGTTTGACGTGTGGTATTATTAATCAACTCAGATAGTACGGATTTGCGGGCCATTACAGATCCGAACCACGTTACCCGACCCGAACCGATGCACCATGGAGGAGCTTGAGGAACTCGACCCGATCCGAGGTGATGGAGGCCACGAGCCGAACAAAAGAGCTTGGACTTGAGGTGTGGACCATGAACCGAACCGAGAGCATGATCTGAGGCAAGGTAAAGTGAAGAACCGAACTGATCCGGAGAAGGCCAAAGCACGAACGCAAAGGTAGTCCAAATGGGAAGCTTGTACTCAGGATCCAGATGGGAACCAACGAGTCGATTTCATGAGTTGGGCTTTGCTGCGGGACGTATGCTAAGGGGTTGTTGATTTCTATGACTTTGGATCACTATGTGTAGGGGGTACATGAACGGATTCAGGACCATAGTTGTCTAGGTACGACTAATGGCTATAGACCAATGAAGCGGGGTCATTTTTAAAGATTTAGTCATGACTCCATGGGGTAAGCTTGGTGGTGGTAGTAGTCGTACAAGTCGAACTCCGTCACTACTTCGATGGGTCTAGTGGTTGAGAGTGGTGGACATCGTATGCTTTACGCACTGAGTGAGAGATGTGAGGATGGTTGCTATGCTTGATTTGTTTGCCATCACTATGACATGCACACCCCCACCCTCGTATTCTTTACCCCATGTGTTAGTGGCACCTCAGAGTATTGTACAGTATGTAGTGCTAACTCTTTGGTTGTAGGTCCAGATTCAGGTATGGTTTAGTATACCTGTTATTGTTCTGTTTTGAGGCTTATCGCTCATACCAGACTTTTGTCTGACCTAGAATTTTATGTCTCTTCTTATTATAGTGGGTGCTCTCATGAGAAGACTAGAGACAGGTTAGTTGGTAATGCACGAGTAGCTATACGGGAGATGAGCAGGAGGCTTCCACGTAAGACATATATAGATATTCTCCTTGTGTCGCTGCAGGGTCACTACTTTGGGCATTAGTAGTGTACCTTTTCCTTTGCCTTGCTTTAGAGACAGTTTGAAAAGTTGTAATAATGATGATGTGAAACATAAGCTATATCTGGATTTCCGCTGCTATGATGTGTCGTTTTAGTTTTTAGCTTATGCACTGTCTCGCCTGTTTTATGTCAAGTATGTTGCTATTATATTTTATCCCATGTGCTGTGAGACATTCTACTGGTTCTTGATTAGTTCATTCTCTTCTTTCCTTTCTTTAGCGACCGTTCCGGGCTAATCAGGCATATATACAGCGCACTTTCGAAGGAAATGCTGGCTGGTGCAGGGCGGGCCGTCGCACTTACAGTTATAAAGAGACACCAACATTACATTGGAATATATTTCTTACTATTTTTATAGTGTGCCTCATGTGCCATAAAACACTCAAAAAATGCTTTACGTCCGTATAACAGTTAAAAATTCCAAAACAAAACTCTTACTGTGGCATAAAATGTTTTATTCACAGCTACTTCAATCTTTTTTTAGGTATGCGGCTATATTCATGGAATTCCCTTCATAAATATGATACAATACATCATAAACAAATCACATAACAAAAGTTAAAAAGTAATGCCAGAATTAAGCGCTATAGTAAACACACATATAAATAACATAAGGATTTCTCACAGATTGACATAAAAGAAACAGGTAGATGTAATGTATATCTGAACCATATATAGCTATATAAAAGCTACAATGTCACTTTAGCTTTAAATTTACTATTATCCTTATCATCAATTATTATGATGCCTGTATTAGCATGAATTCAATGGTGGGATATTTGCATCAGGACATCCTGTTATTTTGGACTAAATGATATCCAACATATTACATAAGTGAATTACTAGCTAAACTGATATAAATGATTATATCATTTAAAATAAGATGATATATCATATTTCATTCCCATGAAATATGATAAAACATTTGAGATCTGTAAACCAAAATAAGCCACCATTTATGCCTAAAGCAATGAATCATAATACCGTATTCTTTGAGATATACTTGTATGTCACTACCGAATCACCATAAACAACACATAATTTACATGAGGTCAAAACCTACTTAAATGAATAACTTACATGTTTTATACACATTTGTAAATTATATTTAGTCAGTTTCCAGTCAAAAAATTATGCATCACATATATCTACTTTATAAAACAAAGAACTATGTGATGTTTAAATCCATTAATAATACAGCAATTTTAACATAATAATTTTCTGAGTCCCATCAAAACAAATAGAAGACTAACCATTTATGTTACTACAAGCATGGATAATGTTTTGGTTTTTTTTTGAACTTGACAAAACTGACAATTTTGATTCACATGAATAAAATCTATTGTAGAGTTACAGGATTTGAATGAAATAATAAGTCAAAACCCCATTTAAGAATATTAAGTAAATGGAAACGTCATAATGTAAAGTAGAAAAATGTAGATCTTATATTTAATATTATCTCAATCCACAAAACCAACGTTAGAAATTCATAACAAGTAGATTAAGACAATGGGATCTGTAACTATACACCTGAACTTAACACAAAAAACTTTTTTTCTTATACAAAAAACAAAATTTTAACATTATAATGTAAAATTTTCAATAAAATTAACAATGGATGGACTGTATTTATGATTACATCAGTCTAAATCCATAACTCCTTACCTGAATAGTTGGTTATTGCAGTACCTTAATTTCATAGCTGATTGTTATGAAAAGATAGATTTGGTTCGCTCTTCCAAATTGACACAAACCCTAGATTTGAAATTAGCTCTCCATAGAAGAGGGTTAGAGATTTGCTATGGCTTGTGTAATTGGGGGACCATAACCCCTTATTTATAAAGTTGGCATTTGGTATTTGGTGCTTCAACAAGTTAAAAATACCCCAGTATCTACACATTAGGCCCATGATAAGTTAAATTTTAAGTCTTTCAATTCTATTCTAAAACTAGATCACTTTAATTAGGTCTTATACCAAAATAGTACAACACGTTTTATTTTACATTTGTGACCCAATTGTCGAAATATTACAACAACAGTGTGTAGCAATTTTAGAAATATGTTGATGTAATAATCTAGAAAACATTTCTTTCATAAGCTAAACAGGATTAAATACTATATGATCGAACAAAGAACATATATTAACCAAAAGATTGTTTGCTTTCATAAGAAGCTATTTATTACATGTTTCAAAATTTAAAACTATCTATCGTTGACATTGAAATGGTAGTGGATTTAGAATGGAACAACATAAAAGTGGTTGAAATACGTACATAGATTAATTTAATAGCTTTGCAACAAAAAGTAACGATGCCAAAAATTTATATATTAGAGACAACAGGAAGAAAAGGATACTCGTAGTGGCGTACATAAGAATTGTTTTTCAGTAAGGAAAACACCAATGCGAAAATTGTAAGAGCCACCTTAGATCTAAGTTAAATAGGATAGAAAACCCACCTTAATTTTGTTGGAATTTAGATATAGAGAGAAGGGGAGAGATAAAACGTAGAATAATTGAATGACTACATTTTTATTTCTTCACTCTTCTTCATACAACTTGATTATAAATGAGAGAGTACAACTCTTTTATAACATACCCAATTATCTAGAGTCTTCTTATTCTAGAGTTTTCTTTTATTCTCTAATTTCTACTTTCCTCAACAAATTAATTCTAGAATTCTCCATTTGATAAATCTAAAATTTCTTACCATATATTTTAACCTTCCCTTAATACGATAATTAACTTTATTCCATAGTGTTTCCTATTAAAACAAAATTTGTTTGTTTCCTTAAAACCAAGTTTATTTCCAACATTCCCTTTTAAACTTGTTTTTATTACTCCAAACAGATTCCTTGATTCGAAGCACTTTCTCTTCCATTTGTGATGCACTCTCTCATCACCTTCAAAAATTAACGAAGCACTTTCTCTTCGATTTGTGATGCACGCTCTTATCACCTTCAAAAAAAAAAATTAATATTGGAGCACTTTCTCTCCATGGTGCACTTTCTCACCAATAATTCTAAAAAAAATTCTCTTCCACAGCAACTTGTGCCATGTTCAACAACAACTTCGATAGCTGCTGCAAGTCTGCTGCTTTCTCTTCGCCAAAGCACTTGCATTTAGGAGCTCCTCGTCTTCTTCGTTTTCATCTTATTCGACATACTTTTCAGATTTTCCATTGTTCTGCTTCTGGGATGTTGGATCAACGATGTGCGGAGATCCTTGCTCTTCTTCTTCTACCGCTTCGGCCACGGAAATCAAATACGCTTTCCGATTGTTTTTTTTTGGGAAATTATTCTTTGAACTCTCTTGCTGACTTGAATAGTTAGCTATTTTCATCTCTCCTACCTTTTTTAACCTAGCTCCGATACCATATTGGAATTTAGATATAAAGAGGAGGAGAGAGATAAAAAGTAGAACAATTGAATGACTACATTTTTATTTCTTCACTTTTCTTCATACAACTTGATTACAAATGAGAGAGTACAAACCTTTTATAACATAACTAATTATCTAGAGTCTTCTTATTCTAGAGTTTTCTTTTATTCTCTAATTTCTACTTTCCTCAACAAATCAATTCTAGAATTCTCCATTTGATAAATCTAAAATTTCTTACGATATATTTTAACCTTCCCTTAATACAATAATTAACTTTATTCCATAGTGTTTCCTATTAAAACCAAATTTAATTGTTTCCTTAAAACGAAGTTTATTTCCAAAAAAATTCAAGTTAAATAGGTAAAAGATACATGTCTATATTCACGGATAAGAGTGCTTGTTTGAACCTGTAAATTCATAAACTAGAATTCATGTAAAGGTAGACATAATTTTGTTTTACTAATTATTTTTAGACAACATCATTTTTCCTGCCTACTTGCAATGAATAATGGTGCAATCGGTTGAATATGATTCTAGTGGACATTGAAATTATAAACTTTGATGTATGTGCTATCACACTATCGTATATAATATATCCTGGATTTCAAATTTGTCCATAACATATAATAATAATGATAATATAAACAAGCTAGTAGGTGTTGTTTAAATTAGAAGCCTAACATAAAATACCACAGCTAGTCCATTTATATAATAATATTATTGAATGAAAAATGGATAAGTATATTCTGCATAAAATCGTCCAACTATTCCAAAGTAAGATATATGCATAAAAATAAATAATTAATAATGAAGAAACATTGAAATACAATAATAACGAGTTAACTGATTGAACGTGTTAGGGAATATTTAACTAAACTATTACAACTACGTTGTAGAAAACTATTGCAAATGCCATATCTACATATGTTGTAAAAACATAGCAAATAATTTGCAAAAACTATAAATATTTATGTTGCAGAAAACTTTGCATATAGTTTGAAAAAAAACTACGTCTACTTGTGTTGGAAAATAAATCACTGCAAATACTTTGCAAAAGAATTAATAATACCTTTTAGTTTGTCCGAGTCTAAAATAATATGCTTCCTTAAAACAATATTGCTTCCTCTTTTGACGCAAAAGTGCGTTGAGTGATTGTTTTCCAAGATAAATCAGACAGGCTCTACAAAACTCCACTGGAATTTGTAGAGGACGACGAATGCAAGAGAAACAATTAAGAAGAGAGTCTAAGGAGGAAAAAGGAGAAGAAAAAAATTCAAAGTTGATAATAATTCTGCTTTGCCTCATTCTTTTGTTAGGTGTAGGGAGAAAGTTTTAATGGTTGTAACACTTAAAAATGTTGTAACCATTTTCCAATGGTACAAACTTTTTATTAATGTTTTCTATTTAAATTTGAATGGAAAAAACAAACTATATGGTCTGAATAGCCAAGCCAACTGCCAGTTGCAAAGTGATAAGAGCCTGTAATACACCTCAAACGACCATCAGATGTAGGTGCAGAATCAGACGTAGGCATGTGCATGCAGGACTGTGCATTGCACCACCCGCTAAGATGGCTTTGCTTTCATGTATCTATTTGTCTCACGAGAGCTATAATAATGTCCATTTCTTAGTATATAAACATATAGTGTATGTAATATTTTAAGTTGATTATTTGTATTCCAAGACATTTAATGTCCCGCATTTTTCCTATATAACATTCATTCGTTTCCAACAATCCCTACATGAATGAGTTTGTTTGTATGTTCTTAATTCAATGAAATATTATTACATTGGGTAAAGTACTATAAAGATCTTGAACTTTCCTAGTGATTATCTATTTGACTTACAAGTGAATAAGTGTAAAGACCCGAAAATTCCCACTCTTGAATCGACCATAAACCACACAGGTCTAATCCAAAAGTTGGAAATCTCCGAATACTTTAACTTTGGGAATACAACACATTAGAGCAATAACAGCAGACTTTTATTACAACACGATAATATAACATCAGAGTACAGAATATCAGAGTACATCGAAAAATAAAATAATACAGCGGAAGACTATCAAAAGCTCTGGACACAGCTTTAAGCTTCGATCCAGGATCCTTCTAAAGAGATAAATATCTACAAAAAGCTACTTGACTGCCCGTGTGAAAAATATAGGCACCCGAGTTTGCCAGTGAAACAAACTACAGGTCAATCATGGGACTGGTATGAGAAATCTTAACTTAACTAATCTAAATAAAAGGCTAATCACAGGACCACGCCGCTAATGCGGAACGGGTTTACTCCATTGGATTGCCAGTGCATAAAATAAAGTAAATCGTTAAACAACGCAATGCTTTTTAAAAAAATGAAACCATTATAAGACTCATGTCCCATCACACAATGCAACGCAAACCGGAGGATAGAGTTTTACCTTATAATGATCAAAAGATGCTTGATACGATAAAAACGAATTTGATATTATTATTTGTGTATATATGTTTCAAAAACATTTCAATCATAATGTATCAATCATAGACGGCATAACTACCATATACTATGTCGCCATACTTGACACGACCCGAACTTCCCCGTGAAGGAAAGCACGGATTGCGTTGAGGACAAGACAAAATAGAACGCAGACGGAAGAACATTTCATTGTTAATTACAACAATTCCATCAGATACAAGAATATACAGAGTATAAATGAGTAAATTACATTCTACAAATATCAGAGATTACAATAAATTACAAAGCAGCGGAAAATAATACAATACTCAACTAGAAATAATACACGGATACAGAGATTTCCGAGTATCGTTCCAGCTATAAATCAAGATCCTGTGAATATAAATCTGCAAAACCAAAACTACTAGCTGCCCGTGTCGAAAATAAGGGCACCCAGAGTTTAGGTTAAAAAAATAAACTCCAGGCCAGTCATGTGACTGGTGTGAGAACTAAAACAGTTATTAATCTTTATTTTAAAGTTCGGTAAATCAAGGGACCACGCCGTATAACGCGGAACGGGTTTCCTCCTATGAATACCAGTGCATAAAACAAACAGCGCAATGCTAAATAAAGAAAAATGAAGCTATTATAAGACCCATGTCCCATCACACAATGCAACCCAAACCGGAGGATAGGGTTTTTACCTTATAATAGCCAAAGCATGCTTGGTACGTTTAAAACAAATCATTTGATACTATTATAAGTGTATAGTGTCAAAACAATTTCAATCATAAATATCAATCATAGACGGCATGGGTACCATATATCATGTCGCCATACTAGTTCTACAACTAAAACCGCAATATCACGTATTGGAAATTGGATTTCCGTCATGAGTCGAGGCAAGGGGCAAGCTCCTCTCCGATTCGAGACACTCTAGGAAATGCCTCAGGACCCCACTATGATCCTTGGATCTTCAGGGCCGGTCCTCACCTAACTTTGGAGGATTAATTATTCCTGAGAACACGTTTCCCGGTCCTTACAGACCTATATCCGAGGCGCCTCACATTCCAACAACCACACAGGTGAAAAGTATATAAATGTCAGGGCTGGTAGGTCACTGACACCACCATAGCGAGAAAGAAACGTCGGGCTATCCCTGCAGTCACTATCCCGTTTTTGACTCATAACGAGGTGTGAGACTCGCGAATTCACGCTATACACAAAGCTGCGCCACACAGGCCGTGCTTTGATCATCAACCACTAGACTTTGCTTTTCAACAGAAGCCTTGATCAGTTGCCACTTACGCGTGCCACACTGTTAATTCACTCCATGCGACTGATGTCCATTGATATACAACCTCTGCGCTCGTACGTCTCAGAGAAGGGCGTTAAGCAAGAGAATAAATTCTCCGCCGCCAAACAGATGTATATTTAATAGAGTCAATCAACACAGAATAAAATCCAATGTCAGACACACAATCCATTTACAAGTTCGCTCTGGGTCTGAACGAAACCAGAGGCATTTTCCTCGCATATCCATTCATCTCCAAGTACGTCTGGACGATCACCAACTAATTCCCTCATCTTGGGTGTACAGCCCAATCAAGATCATCAGTAATCACCCAAACGATGTGAAGACTTCCGGTCTTCGACCACCGTCTTCCTCTTCGACTTATCGCCGAAACGGTTATTCAGAATGGGTATAACCCGACCTTTCTGAATAACCCACGTATATAATAACAAATGTTACACAAACACAACAAAACGCCTCATTCCAATTCAGAATATTCTTTTATTCACAAAATCACATTCTTAGGGAAAGGTTCCCATTAATTTTATCAAAGATAAATTCTTCTAAATTTATTATTTAATCTTCCTTTGGATATCATTTCAAACCATATCATGGTTTTCCGAACTAGTCGGGATTAGCGAACCACACCGAAGTAATTGTTTATTTTATTTCCCAATCCCAATCTATTCATCCCATGGAGCAAAACTGGTAGTACTCCATATCTAACACCACGGTGTTATCGGTAAAATTAATTACCGTTTCACGTTCAAACCTAATTAAAGATTTAACTATCGCTTTGGAGCAAAACTAGTGGTACTCCATTCTCGATCACCTTTCAGATTTGATAATTTAAATTATCAATTCACCATCAGTCTAATTACAGATTCATTAAAACTCCACTTAGTTTTAATCTTCTCAAAAATCAATATCCTGTCTTTAACTGGGTTAAAGAACCAATGTCATCTAAAATACGATTCACGATAAACCCAAAATCACACTCTATTGTTAATCGGGTTAAAGAACAGGTGTTGTTCAAAACACCGCTCACGATAAACCCAAAAACCAATTCAAATTCAATTCCAATTAAATATTATTCACTTGATACACTTCATTAAATCTAAATAGAAAGATTTAATCTTTTTCTCTATTGGGCTTAAGAACAGTGTTAATGAAGACACCATTCACGACAAACCCAAATCACATTTGATATTAAATACAAGGCTCTGAATAGAAAATATACCGGCTTATATTCAATATCAAATCCTGAAACCAACAAATATCGTATTGGAAATAACAATATAAAATATATCTTTCAAATTCCCATAATAATATCTGTATAGTCACGAAATCCAACATCCAAATATTCTGAAGATAATTTCGATTCAACTCCAGTCCAATTCACGTATTGGGAATATTGATTATTTCTAAAATCACTTTCAAATTCAATTTATTTATTTCAAAAATAAATTGATTTTAATTCTAGTTCAAAACTAGTTCATTTCGATAAAAATCTATTTTTATCTTTTCAAATGTGGGATTTTTCACCTCAGTTCTTTCTAATTCACATATTATGATTTTACACAAATTATAGATATTTTTAATAATTTTATCAAGGCCCGTACAATCGATTTCCATCAACGGCCATCGAACTGCACTTACAGCGACCTTTTCCAAATTTGATTTGGACATAATTCCAAATTCAACCGTTAGATTTCAAATTTCATATATTCATTGGAAAGCTCTTTTCGATACGAACCCAACGGTTCCGGTTTTAGGAGAATCCGACGGTCGGATCTCCCGCAACGTCAATTCGAAGTCAATGGTCGAAATTCACGAACTGCCACGGCGCGGTGCGTTCTATTCAGGCCATTATATATATAATATATATATTTCGTCGATTTCCTTTTAAAACATATTTTATAAATCGTTTTAAATTCGATTTCAAAACCATTTCAATTCTATATTTAATTTCAAATCAAAATTGAATATTTCGTATCATTACTATATAAATGATAATATTTTCAAAACATTATATTTTGAAATCACCACTTTTTCTATATTCATTATAAAACGAATATAATCGATACAAATATCGTTCACGTCAAAATAGCGCAACTCTAATCAACACGGCTTTATATATTTCAATAAATTCGTTATTCTATTCAACAAATGAATATTTATTTCTTTCAACACCTGATTAATCTCAACACATAAGTACTGTCAACACACGACTATTTTTGTTATGTAATATATTTTATAAAATTATGGTATCTATCGATTGATTTTTAATTAGACTCCACCGTGAAGTAGCTTCTAATTTTAACTATGATAAAGATGTAAATTTTATTATTAAAACATTTTACTCAACACATGAATAGTTTCAACACATGAACATCGTCAACACATGACTATTTTTATATTCAACACATGAATTTTCTTTTATAATATTCATTATTTTCCCAATTGGAATGAGGCCCAATCAATTACCATATAACGTTAATTATATGGATTCCACCCAACACAGGTATATAATAGCAACTATAAACAATCAACCATCATCCAAAGTGCACCACACAACTACATAAGCATCAAATATAAATAATTAACGCTTACACAGCCTGTCAATCAAACGATCGACACACACCTAATTATTGGGATTAGTGTATGCCGTATTTCATCCCAATACCCGTGTGGAGTTTCAAATCAACAAACACTGAATATTATTTGTGCAGTTGGGCGATGTGTAAAATTTATCATCCCAATCAATATCAGTCAAATCAGTATATATAAACAAATCGGCCGGTTTGTTTATAAATACTTATTTATTCACATTCACGTTAAAAATTATATTTTTAACGATTATTAATTTATTTCAACTATCTACATTTTATTACCGCTTTCACATCAACATCACAAACAAATTTCACAACACATCAAACAAGCATACAAGCCGTCCATGGTCTGTGGACGACGGGTGTCGGGTGCTGCTAAGCACCGTCTGCATCCCAGTATATATATATATAACTAGAAAAAGAAATTTAAAGTGAGAAGTTCTCACCGACTAGCTAATCCAATACCACGACTCTTCTATTGTAGGAAATCATCACTGTTCTCGCCTTTTGTCACTTTCGTTGCCCGTAGCCACTACATATATAAAATTCACATTATTATATTGTTGCTATGTATATAAGAATCATATTTCTACACCGCTACTATATAGATAAAAATTCTATTTTTACATCGCTACTATATAGATAAAAATTCTAATTTTACATCGCTACTATATAGATAAAATTCTATTTTTACAACGATGTTCATATAATAAAGTTCATATTTTTATCACGCTATTCCCTACATAAAGATTTCGCCTTTTTATTTCATCACTATAAAAATCACATTTTTACTTCATTATATATATATATATAATAAAAATCAGATTTTTATTTCGTTACATATATAAAGATGATATTTTTACTATCTTACCCATATAAAAATTATGTTTTTATACTCCTACAATATAAAAGATTATATTTTTATACTTCACATATGCTAAAAATCATATTTTTATTCTTTTTATAATATAAAAATTATATTTTTAACCTTTCTATATTATAAAAATTATATCTTTTCTAAATTAAAAATCTCATCTTTCTATATAAATAAAAATCGTATTTTTATTCTCTAACAATCCCTCCCTTTCATTGCTAAATATTAATCCTTTACATTTCTCTGAATTTATATAAATGAAATTGAATTTACAAAGAAATACAACGTTATTTAAAAATAGAAAATAGGGGAAGAACTTACTGTCGATCCACGACGAGGGAGGAGGAGGATTCACGTCGGAATCGGGCGGAGGAAGGGCTGGCAGGGTTGGAGGCGGCCTTGGGAGGTGGGGGCGATGGCGGTGGGTTGCCGTGCAGGTAAAGGGGGTTTGGGTGCGTGGGGTTTGGGGTCTAGGCGGAGAGAGAACGCGAGGGCAAGCGGTAGAAGGAGGAAGGAGGGAGAAGGAAAAGGAGGAGGCGGCGCGCCACTTGGGGGGGGCACGATGAAGTGGCGGCGGCGATGGATCCCCCCCCCCCCCGTCCGTCGCCCTTTTTATTTATTTATTGCTTTCGATTTTGAACGGTGGAAGAGAGAGATAAAGGGGGGCCAATATATATTAATATATTTTTATTTTCTTTTAATCCAAAAAGTAGCTTTTATTTTTGAACTCGAAATCAAGCCCACCGCCTGTCGTCCATAGCTAATTACCCCCATTCCGAACACAATGGGATATGTATCGCAGGCTGATTCAATCGTTTCGATCAGTTTTCGTCAAAATCAACATATAACTCTATATATTGAATTTGAACGAGCATTTCAATTTACCGGGGTCACATACGAACTCTAAAAATTCCAGAAAAATATTTTCTAGCTTCGTATTGACGATACGGTCCTAACAAAACTAATTTCGTCGAATTCTGAGACCGTTAGAAAAATGGCCATTTTCCAGTCGATTAAAATTAACTGAAACTGGTCAAACACGTTTTCCTTTGCCACGCTCACATATTGATTCGAAAAATTATAAAAATTGGAATCTAGCAATAACTTTACATCACGGACCCAACAAAAGTGGTTTCATCGAAATTCGAGGTCGTTTGCAAAATTTCCATTTTTAAGGGCCTGAATTCCATAACGACTATTCTGAAATTTCAACTGGACATATCTTTTGATTCCCGCTATGAAATTTTGATTTTTCGGATTCATTGGAAAGATATACTCAATTAGATTCAAATATTTTTGGTTTCACTAAAATCCGGTTTATTTTGCACCAGGTATGTTCAATTGAATTATGAAATTGAATTATCGAACTATCGCGCCATTTTCAATTCCTTTTATAATTATATATAATTATTTATATTCTAACGACGACGTATATAAATATATACGTTCTAATTGTATTCAAAATAAATTTCTCATCGATATTATTTAAAATAATCTATTTTAAATATTCAAAATTCGCTAAAATTTCCAAAATAAAAATTTTTAAATTGGCTCGCATTTCCGGATTGTTACATTCTCCCCCACTTACGACTTCTCGTCCCCGAAAAGGAACGAAGCCGAAAGTTGTTTTACTAATCAACTCAACTTCCTTTATTTTGATTACGGCTTAAGTTCTTCAACTTTTCAGTTTCTAAGAACTTTTCAAATTTTTCAAAAATTTGGCTAACACCCTAAATTTTCGAAAAATTTCGCCATAACCTCCCCTGCACCGGGAGCACCGAAAAAATCCCGAAATTGCCATATAGGTCCTCTGACCTCAAAAAGAAAAAGAAAAAGCCAACCGGCTCATAAAATCATCATCACCCAAACAAAATAGTAAATTATGATAAACATGTACCTATTTGTCGGGCAAACAAATTTTATTCTTCTGCTCTAGCCTCCTTGCTATGACCTGTTCAATGTAAGTACATGTATATGCAAGCAAATGCGACCAATTTTCAATACAATTCAATATTCGATTCTATTAGGCTAAATGGTTCAAAATTATTAAACAAATAAATAAACAACACAACCATCAATCAATTAGTGAATTAACGTTTCAAATTCATAATTTTGATATATACAAAAAGTCATGTTTTTTATGCCAATTCACAACAATGTATTCTAGCTATATTTTGGTTCTCACACCAGTCTAATGGAAATATATAGAAATCACACCTTCGAAACACGAACATATATATTGATGATGCCATGGTCATTATCAACATCATCTCCGGGCGACTAGAGTGTGATTCTATATCTATCCAGTACACTAAAAATTCGAATATATGTTCATGACGCGTATACGCGGAATCTTTATATATTGGATTGTCCAAATTCAAAATAAATAAATATTCAAATACGTATAAAACGATTTAAATTTCAAAACAAAATTGTTGTCATTTGAAAAATATACTCTTCACACTCGTTCTAGGATACAACTGATCCTATCTCTAACGAGTCATTCTAATTGGACATTACTAATCCAATATCTGATGAATTCTTTCATATGGTTCTAATGTGTCTTGTCCTCGAGCTATGTAAACCAAAGCTCTGATACCAAACTGACACGACCCGAACTTCCCTGTGAAGGAAAGCATGGATTGCGTTGAGGACAAGACAAAATAGAACGCAGACGGAAGAACATTTCATTGTTAATTACAACAATTCCATCATATACAAGAATATACAGAGTATAAATGAATAAATTGCATTCTACAAATTTCAGAGATTACAATAAATTACAAAGCAGCGGAAAATAATACAATACACAACTAGAAATAATACATGGATACAGAGCTTTCCGAGTATCATTCCAGCTGTAAATCAGGATCCTGTGAATATAAATCTGCAAAACCAAAACTACTAGCTGTCCATGTCGAAAATAAGGGCACCCAGAGTTTAGGTTAAAACAATAAACTCCAGGTCAGTTATGTGACTGGTGTGAGAACTAAAACAGTTATTAATCTTTATTTTAAAGTTCGGTAAATCAAGGGACCACGCCGTATAACGCGGAACGGGTTTCCTCCCAAGAATACCAGTGCATAAAACGAACAGCGCAATGCTAAATAAAGAAAAATGAAGCTATTATAAGACCCAGGTCCATTACACAATGCAACGCAAGCCGGAGGATAGGATTTTTACCTTATAATAGCCAAAGCATGCTTGTTACGTTAAAACAAATCATTTGATACTATTATAAGTGTATAGTGTCAAAACAATTTCAATCATAAATATCAATCATAGACGGCATGGGTACCATATATCATGTCGCCATACTAGTTCTACAATTAAAACCGCGATATCACGTATTGGAAATTGGATTTCCGTCATGAGTCGAGGCAAGGGGCAAGCTCCTCTCCGATTCGAGACACTCTAGCAAATGCCTCAGGACCCCACTATGATCCTTAGATCTTCAGGGCCGGTCCTCACCTAACTTTGGAGGATTAATTATTCCTGAGCACACGTTTCTCGGTCCTTACAGACCTATATCCGAGGCGCCTCGCATTCCAACAACCACACAGGTGAAAAGTATATAAATGTCAGGCTGGTAGGTCACTGACACCACCATAGCTAGAAAGAAATGTCGTGCTATCCCTGCAGTCACTATCCCGTTTTTGACTCATAACGAGGTGTGAGACTCGCGAATTCACGCTATACACAAAGCTGCGCCACACAGGCCGTGCTTTGATCATCAACCACAAGACTTTGCTTTTCAACAGAAGCCTTGATCAATTGCCACTTACGCGTGCCACACTGGAAATTCACTCCATGCGACTGATGTCCATCGATATACAACCGCTGAGCTCGTACGTCTCAGAGAAGGGCGTTAAGCAAGAGAATAAATTCTCCGCTGCCAAACAGATGTATATTTAATAGAGATCAATCAACACAGAATAAAATCTAATGTCAGACACACAATCCATTTACAAGTTCGCTCTGGGTCTGAATGAAACCGGAGGCACTTTCCTCGCATATCCATTCATCTCCAAGTACGTCTGGACGATCACCAACTGATTCCCTCATCTTGGGTGTACAGCCCAATCAAGATCATCAGTAATCACCCAAACGGTGTGAAGACTTCAGGTCTTCGACCACCGTCTTCCTCTTTGACTTATCGCCGAAACGGTTATTCAGAATGGGTATAACCCGGCCTTTCTGAATAACCCACGTATATAATAACAAATGTTACACAAACACAACAAAACGCCTCATTCCAATTCAGAATATTCTTTTATACACAAAATCACATTCTTAGGGAAAGGTTCCCATTAATTTTATTAAAGATAAATTCTTCTAAATTTATTCTTTAATCTTCCTTTGGATATCATTTCAAACCATATCATGGTTTTTCGAACTAGTCGAGATTAGCGAACCACACCAAAGTAATTGTATATTTTATTTCCCAATCCTAACCTATTCATCCCATGGAGCAAAACTGGTAATACTCCATATCTAACACCACGGTGTTATCGGTAAAATTAATTACCATTTCACATTCAAACCTAATTAAAGATTTAACTATCGCTTTGGAGCAAAACTGGTGGTACTCCATTCTCGATCACCTTTCAGATTTGATAATTTAAATTATCAATTCACCATCAATCTAATTACAGATTCATTAAAACTCCACTTAGTTTTAATCTTCTCAAAAATCAATATCCTGTCTTTAACTGGGTTAAAGAACCAATGTCATCTAAAACACGATTCACGATAAACCCAAAATCACACTCTATTGTTAATCGGGTTAAAGAACAGGTGTTGTTCAAAACACCGCTCACGATAAACCCAAAAACCAATTCAATTCCAATTAAATATTATTTAATTGATACACTTCATTAAATCTAAATAGAAAGATTTAATCTTTTTCTCTATTGGGCTTAAGAACAGTGTTAATGAAGACACCATTCACGACAAACCCAAATCACATTTGATATTAAATACAAGGCTCTGAATAGAAAATATACCGGCTTATATTCAATATCAAATCCTGAAAACAACAAATATCGTATTGGTAATAACAATATAAAATATATCTTTCAAATTCCCATAACAATATCTGTATAGTCACGAAAAGCAACATCCAAATATTCCGAAGATAATTTCGATTCAACTCCAGTCCATTTCACATATTGGGAATATTGATTATTTTTAAAATCACTTTCAAATTCAATTTATTTATTTCAAAAATAAATTGATTTTAATTCTAGTTCAAAACTAGTTCATTTCGATAAAAATCTACTTTATCTTTTCAAATGTGGGATTTTTCACCCCAGTTCTTTCTAATTCACATATTATGATTTTACACAAATTATAGATATTTTTAATAATTTTATCAAGGCCCGTACAGTCGATTTCCATCAACGGCCATCGAACTGCACTTATAGCGACCTTTTCCAAATTAGATTTGGATATAATTCCAAATCCAACCGTTACATTTCAAATTTCTGATATTCATTGGAAAGCTCTTTTCGATACGAACCCAACGGTTCCGGTTTTATGAGAATCCGACAGTCGGATCTCCCGCAACGTCAATTCGAAGTCAATGGTCGAAATTCACGAACTGCCGCGGCGCGGCGCGTTCTATTCAGCCCATTATATATACAATATATATATTTCGTCGATTTCCTTTTAAAACGTATTTTATAAATCGTTTTAAATTTGATTTCAAAACCATTTCAACTCTATATTCAATTTCAAATCAAAATTGAATATTTCGTATCATTACTACACAAATGATAATATTTTCAAAACGTTATATTTTGAAATCACCACTTTTTCTATATTCATTATAAAAACGAATATAATCGATATAAATATCGTTCACGTCAAAATAGTGCAACTCTAATCAACACGGCTTTATATATTTCAATAAATTCGTTATTCTATTCAACAAATGAATATTTATTTCTTTCAACACCTGACTAATCTCAACACATGAGTACTGTCAACATAAGACTATTTTTGTTATGTAATATATTTTATAAAATTATGGTATCTATCGTTTGATTTTTAATTAGATTCCACCGTGAAGTAGCTTCTAATTTTAAATATGATAAAGATGTAAAATTTTTTATTAAAACATTTTACTCAACGCATGAATAGTTTCAACACATGAACATCGTCAACACATGACTATTTTTATATTCAACACATAAATTTTCTTTTATAATATTCATTATTTTCCCAATTGGAATGAGGCCCAATCAATTACCATATAACGTTAATTATATGGATTCCACCCAACACATGTATATAATAGCAACGATAAACAATCAACCATCATCCAAAGTGCAACACATAACTGCAAAAGCATCAAATATAAATAATTAATGCTTACACAGCCTGTCAATCAAACGATCGACACACAACTAATTATTGGGATTAGTGTATGCCGTATTTCATCCCAATACCCGTGTGGTGTTTCAAATCAACAAACACTGAATATTATTTGTGCAGTTGGGCGATGTGTAAAATTTATCATCCCAATCAATATCAGTTAAATCAGTGTTTATAAACAAATCGGCCGATTTGTTTATAAATATTTATTTATTCACATTCACATTAAAAATTATATTTTTAACGATAATTAATTTATTTCAACTATCTACATTTTATTATCGCTTTCACATCAACATCACAAACAAATTTCACAACACATCAAACAAGCATACAAGCCGTCCATGGTCTGTGGACGACGGGTGTCGGGTGCTGCTAAGCACCGTCTGCATCCCAGTATATATATATATATATAACTAGAAAAAGAAATTTAAAGTGAGAAGTTCTCACCGACTAGCTAATCCAATACCACGACTCTTCTATTGTAGGAAATCATCACTGTTCTCGCCTTTTGTCACTTTCGTTGCCCGTAGCCACTACATATACAAAATTCACATTTTTATATTGTTGCTATGTATATAAGAATCATATTTTTACACCGCTACTATATAGATAAAAATTCTATTTTTACATCGCTACTATATAGATAAAAATTCTATTTTTACATCGCTACTATATAGATAAAAATTCTATTTTTACAACGATGTTCATATAATAAAGATTATATTTTTATCACGCTATTCCCTACATAAAGATTTCGCCTTTTTATTTCATCACTATAAAAATCACATTTTTACTTCATTATATATATATATAATAATAATCAGATTTTTATTTCGTTACATATATAAAGATGATATTTTTACTATCTTACCCATATAAAAATTATATTTTTATACTCCTACAATATAAAAGATTATATTTTTATACTTCACATATGCTAAAAATTATATTTTTATTCTTTTTATAATATAAAATTTTTATTTTTAACCTTTCTATATTATAAAAATTATATATTTTCTAAATTAAAAATCTCATCTTTCTATATAAATAAAAATCGTATTTTTATTCTCTAACAATCCCTCCCTTTCATTGCTAAATATTAATCCTTTACATTGCTCTGAATTTATATAAATGAAATTGAATTTATAAAGAAATATAATGTTATTTAAAAATAGAAAAGAGGGGAAGAACTTACTGTCGATCCACGACGAGGGAGGAGGAGGATTCACGTCGGAATCGGGCGGAGGAAGGGCTGGCAGGGTTCGAGGCGGCCTTGGGAGGTGGGGGCGATGGCGGTGGGTTGCGGTGCAGGTAAAGGGGGGTTCGGGTGCGTGGGGTTTGGGGTCTAGGCGGAGAGAGAACGCGAGGGCAAGCGGTAGAAGGGGGAAGGAGGGAGAAGGAAAAGGGGGAGGCGGCGCGCCACTGGGGGGGGCACGATGAAGTGGCAGCGGCGATGGATCGCCCCCCCTCCGTCGCCCATTTTATTTATTTATTGCTTTCGATTGTGAACGGTGGAAGAGAGAGATAAGGGGGGGCCAATATATATTAATATATTTTTATTTTCTTTTAATCCAAAAAGTAGCTTTTATTTTCGAACTCGAAATTAAGCCCACCGCCTGTCGTCCATAGCTAATTACCCCCATTTCGAACACAATGGGATATGTATCGCAGGCTGATTCAATCGTTTCGATCAGTTTTCGTCAAAATCAACATATAACTCTATATATTGAATTTGAACGCGCATTTCAATTTACCGGGGTCACATACGAACTCTAAAAATTCCAGAAAAATATTTGCTACCTTCATATTGACGGTACGGTCCTAACAAAACTAATTTCGTTGAATTCTGAGACCGTTAGAAAAATGGCCATTTTCCAGTCGATTAAAATCAACTGAAACTGGTCAAACACATTTTCCTTTGCCACGCTCACATATTGATTCGAAAAATTATGAAAATTGGAATCTAGCAATAACTTTACATCACGGACCCAACAAAAGTAGTTTCGTCGAAATTCGAGGTCGTTTGCAAAATTTCCATTTTTAAGGGCCTGAATTTCATAGCGACTATTCTGAAATTTCAACTGGACATATCTTTTGATTCCCGCTATGAAATTTTGATTTTTCGGATTCGTTGGAAAGATATACTCAATTAGATTCAAATATTTTTGGTTTCACTAAAATCCGGTTTATTTTGCACCCGGTATGTTCAATTGAATTATGAAATCGAATTATCGAACTACCGCGCCATTTTCAATTCCTTTTATAATTATATATAATTATTTATATTCTAACGACGACGTATATAAATATATACGTTCTAATTATATTCAAAATAAATTTCTCGTCGATATTATTTAAAATAATCTATTTTAAATATTCAAAATTCGCTAAAATTGCCAAAATAAAAATTTTAAATTGGCTCGCATTTCCGAGTTGTTACAATACTAGTTCTACAATCAAAACCGCATGTTGTCGTATTGGAAATTGGTTTTCCATCATGAAATCGAGGCTAGGGGTCGTCCTCTCCGATTCGAGACACTCTAGCAAATGCCTCAGGATGCCTCGCAGTGAACCCTTGGATCTTCGGGGCCGGTCCACACCTGTCGAAAGTGGATTGGCAATTCCTGAACACACGCTTCCCGGTTCCTTTGAACCTCCATATGGCCACTAACAACCTATAAATCTGAGGTACCTCAATCCATCATCCACATAAGTAAAATGCCAGCCAGTTTAAGCACTGACACTACTCCTAGCTAGAAAGAAACGTGTGCACTCCCTACAGTCCTTATCCCGTTTTTGACTCATACCGGGGTGTGAGGCTCGCGAAGTCACGCTATACACAAAGATACGCCTAAACAGACTCTGCTTTGATCATCCCACAAGGCCCTGCTTTTCAACAAAAGCCTTGATCCGTGCATCTTGGCATGCCACATTGTCAATCCATACCATACCATTAATTCCTACCAATATGTAACCTCTAAGCTCGTACGTCTTAGAGAAGGGTGTTAACCACCAAACAGATATATAGTTAGCAGAGAACAACGAATACAGTATAAAGGAATACAACGTCAGATATACGATCCATTTACAAGTCCGTTCTAGGTCTGAACGAAATCGGAGGCACCTTATTCCTCGCATATCCAAACAATCAACAAATACGTCCGGACAACTACCACTGCAGCCCCTTTCAAGGCAGCTACTCCAATCACGGGCGTTAGTAGTCCTCATCCATTCGATGTGAAGATCGTCGGTCTTCAATCATAGTTTGCAACTCTTCGACTTGTGTCGTCGTATAATCATTTGAAATGAGATTGAACTCGGACTTTTTAAATGATTCTCGTATATATATATATATATTAAAACCATTTCATATCTTTATTAGTATTTAATAACGATTTATCGCTTATTTTTATTTATATAAAAATAGCTCAATCTAGTTCAATGACGCTTCGGGTCAATGGGCGGTCCTGGCGCTGCTTTTACAAAAATTTGATTTACACTTATCTTGAAATATGACCGTTGGATTTTAACAAAATTTATATCGTTGGAAAGATCTTCCCAAAGCGGTCCTAACGGTTCCAGTTTTGGGAAAATCCGACGGTCGGATCTTTAGGTATAATCGTTCGAAGTTACAACTTCGAAACGCGAACTACCGTGTGCGATTCGTTTAATTTATAATTATATTTATATAAATATAAATATACATTGTTTGGAGATTTCAACTACTTTCCATCAATCATACATATAATGCAACTTTAAAATCTATTCTTTTTATCGCATCTAAAATTACAATAAAAATGTCACCTTTACTTCTTCTTTTTATCGCATCGATAAAAATGCCACTTTTATTTCTACTCTTATTATTGTCCTTAGAACGACAATAAAAATACTTCTTTTAATTCTAATCTTTTTATTGAATAAAGTATCAATAAAAATGTCGCCTTACATTTATTCTTCTTGTTTACACTTAAAATGTAAACAAAGATATCACTTTACATTTATTCTTTTCATTTGCATCAAAAGGTAAATAAAAATATAACCTTTTAATTCTAATCTTTTTTATTGTCTCTATTCTGACAATAAAAATATAACATTAAATTCTATCTTTGTGATTACATCTAAAACATAAATTAGAATATCACTTTTATTTCTATGTTTTTACTTACATCTAAAATGTAAATAAAATGTGCTTTTTCTTTCTATGCTTTTATTTACGTCTAAAATGTAAATAAAAATATACTTTTCATATTCTTATTTACATCTAAAATGCAAATAAAATATCCTTTTTCATGCAAGTTTTTATTTATACCTAAAATATAAATAAAGATGTCAACTTCTATAATCATGTTTTTTTTATTTACAACTAAATTGTAAACAAAAATGTACTTTTTAACTCATGTTTTTATTCACATCTAAAATGTGAATAAAATACTCCTTTTTAATTTCATGTTTTTATTCACATCTAAAATGTGAATAAAACTATATCTTTCAATGTCATATTTTTATTCGTAACTAAATTACAAATAAAAATGTGCTTTATAAATTCATGTTTTTATTTGCAACTAGTTTGCAAATAAAAATTCACTTTTTAAAACGGTGTTTTTATTTACATATGGAATACAAATAAAAATGTACTTTTTCTTTTCATATTCTTATTCACATCTAAAATGTGAATAAAAATGTTCTTTTTATTTATATATCTTTCATTCACACCTAGAAAGTGAATAAAAATGTGCTTTACATATTTGCAACTAATTTGCAAATAAAAAGTGTAATTCTTCCCTATGTTTTATTTGCATCTAAAAACGCAAATAAAAAGTATAATTCTTCTTCTTCTATGTTTCTATTTGCATCTAGAAATGCAAATAAAAGTATAATTCTTTTTCTATGTCCTATTTTCATTTACACTAAATAGTAAATAAAAATGTCTCTTTTCTTATATCCTGTTTTATTTACCTATGTGTAAATAAAATATTCTTTTCTTTATCTCATGCTTTATTTACACTAAATTGTAAATAAATGTATTCTTTTTCTTTTTCATGTCTATTTACCTAAATGTAAATAAATGTAATCTTTTCTCTTTCATGTTTATTTACTTAAATGTAAATAAATATAATCTTTTTCTTTTTCATGTTTATTTACTTAAATGTAAATAAATATAATCTTTTTCTTATGTACTCTAGTGACAAATAAAAGTATATTTTATTTGTTTACCCCTTTTTTTTGTTCTAATAACATATAAAAGTTTATTTTATATGTTCACAAATTCCTATGTATTCTTATATTATAAAAAGGATATTTTCCTATGTTAACATTTTCTATGTATTCTAATATCATATAAAAGATATTTTTCTATGTTAACATTTTCTATGTATTCTAATATCATATAAAAGATATTTTTCTATGTTAACATTTTCTATGTATTCTAATATTATATAAAAGATATTTTTCTATGTTAACATTTTCTATGTATTATAATATCATATAAAAGATATTTTTCTATGTTAGCATTTTCTATGTATTCTAATATCATATAAAGGTTATTTTTTCTATGTTAGCATTTTCTATGTATTCTAATATCATATAAAGGATATTTTTCTATGTTAACATTTTTTATGTATTCTAATATCATATAAAGGATATTTTTTCTATGTTAACATTTTCTATGTAACAAAAACATACAAAAGTTATATATTCGGTTTGTCGACAACTCTAATTCAACAAAACACATCTAAAAGTGATATATTTGCTTGGTTGCCAATTCTAACTCAACAAAACAATCAAAAGTGATATTTTTATCAACTCAACATTTTATAACTAAAACATTAAAAAAATTCTCATCTTAACATTTTATAACTAAAATGTTATTTTCCCTCATCTTAACATTTTATCACTAAAAGGTTATTTTTCTTTATCTTAACATTTTATCATTAAGATGTTATTTTTCTTTATCTTAACATTTTATCACTAAAATGTTATTTTTCTTTATCTTAAGATTTTATAACTAAAATGTTATCTTTCTTCTACAAAACATTTCTTTGCAAAATTGATGTTTTTAATTAACATGTTAGTCTCTAATGAAAGTGATGGTTTCTAATATCATATAAAATAATATTTTATATGTTAACATTTTCCTGTGAATTCTAATGTCATATAAATGAATATTTTCTATGTTAACATTTTTCTATAAATTCTAATATCATATGAATGAATATTTTCTATGTTATTCAAATGACAAATAAATGGTCATTTATTTGCAATCAATTTTCTATGTATTAATGTCACATAAATGCATATTTCATTTGTAACAATTTCCTATGTACATTAGTGACACATAAATGCATATTTTATTTATAAGCAATTTCCTATTTATGTTAATGACACATAAATGTACACTTTATGTCAATATTTCATATGCATTTTCATGATTCCAAAATGTGATTATTTTCATATGCATTTTCATGATTCCCAAAATATGATTATTTTCATATGCATTATCATGATTCCCAAAATATGATTATTTTCATTTGCATTTTCATGATTCCCAAAATATGATTATTTTCATATGCATTTTCATGATTCCCAAAATATGATTATTTTCATATGCATTTCTAGGCCTCTAAAATATGATTATATTTCATATTTCTACATAAACGGTAAAAATAATCTTAATTTCATATTTCTACTAAGACGCCAAAAATATGTTTATTATTCTAATTTCATGAATATGCTAAAATAAGATAATTTTTCTATTTTCATTAACGCGCTAAAAATATGATAATTTTTCTACTTTCATGAACGCTCTAAAAATATGATAATACAATAAAATCTAGCGTCAAGTTTTCATGTCAACACATACAATAACAACATATAATTTTGGTATCAAGTTTTAATGAATCAAAATAAAAGATCCAAAATTTCACTTTGTTTATTTTATTTATGAAGAATAAAGATCCAAACTTTCAAGCAATAAAAATAAAAATAAAATAAAGATGAGAACTTGTATGAAGACTACATCAAAATTTATGGATCTAAACGAACATGGCTATCTCAAGACATCACAAATCATTATAAATCACCGAACCACAAAATCCAAAATATAAAGCATAGCATATGAGATTATAAACATGTATTCATGAATCTAATTCAATGAT
Organism: Allium sativum; assembly: GCA_030737875.1. Taxonomy (NCBI): domain Eukaryota; kingdom Viridiplantae; phylum Streptophyta; class Magnoliopsida; order Asparagales; family Amaryllidaceae; genus Allium; species Allium sativum. The sequence goes on along the minus strand of CM060926.1, from coordinate 828,368,942 downwards.
AATTTATTAACTAATTAATTAATTTTCTTAAAAACAGAAGTCTAACCTTACTATTTGGTCAGATCTAAAATCAAAGAGGACTCAGAAATTGCTCAAACCAGATCTAGAATGTTGTATTTGATGATATGGTTCCAATGACTCTGAATTCGTTCAGTTCTGAAATCGTACGAATAAAATATGAATTTTATAATCTACTTAACAATTTGCAATGCTTATTAGTGTTAGGATTTAATTAGATTATACCTCAAAAATTAAGGCTGTGTTTTCTTTTAAATTGTTCAATTCTTCTCTTTCGATTTTCAGAAGCTTGAAGGCACGAAACGAGGAGCGGTCAGTTGGACGTCGTTTGGGACGGAGAGACGCACGTGCGCCGGAAGGGGGTGGAGTTCAGTGGTGCGGTGGGCCCAGGGCGGAGCCTTGAATGGCGGCAGTTGGCCGAGGTGATTCACGAGCTGTAGTGCTCGGCTTCAGGCGAGGTCGGTGTTGAAAGAGGAGAAAAATCTCTACAGAAAACTCAAAAGGAGGAGGGGCTGAAATTGAGAGGAGATGGAGTTATTTGGTGAGGAAGAATCGATGGTTAATGGCAAATAACGATGGAAGTGGCTGATGTAAGGTTCAGGAAGAAGGGTTTTGGTTTTGTTATTCTAATATTTATAATAATATAATTTTATTAATTGAACCTTTAAGGCCCGTTTCTCCTATTCAAATTTCAAAATGGAATAAGAAAAGGAAAAAATGGGAAGGTATTCAATTGGATAGACAGGAATAAAAAGAATAGAAATATACACGTAGGTCCATTACAATTTATATTTATAACCTACCCATTATGATTTATATTAATAACTTCATTCTTATGTAAATTGCTAATTTTCGTCTTAGCCGATTTATGTGAATTCCTATTTGAATCACAATTGTTTAACCATTAGTGTAAATAAATACGAAAAATACAAACTTACATTTTACTAGGTTTCCATTTACGAAATCAACTTGATTATTGTCATTTATTACTGTCTGCCATTAAAATCCAATTTGCTTAATTTAATGACAAGGAATATATTTAATATGTTTACTAATCAAGTAATCATTTTCATTCCAAATTTTAGTTTTCACATTACTGTAAATTCCAACCTATCATGCTTATGCTATTCCCAAGCCAAATTAAATTGTCTAATGCAATTTCTCAAAATATCTACACATATGTTTACAGCAATTTGAATAACTGAATATTGCAATTTACATTAAAATTAACCAATCTAAAAATTTAATGGAAAATCAAACGATAACGGAATATTTACTAAATGTGAATAATTAAATCCACTCACCACGCCATTTATGGTGTAAATCTATTTGTAACAAAAAGTAAGTACAAAATCTATATATATATATATATATATATATATATATATATTGCACGCGGTTAATATGCAATTTTTTCTCATATTGAAATAGAAACAAATTAATTTTGAATAATAAAAGTTAACTTCATATACATAACATATGTGCACATTTAAAAGGTAATAACGCACTATTATATGATTATAATTGTTGATTGCTTTCATATTATCATGGACAAACTGATTAACTTATATAAATGAAATAAATTGCATTATCTCCATGATGTTAGCAAAATAGGCATGTTCGAATTTCAAATAAATCTGACAGGTTGAACATGATTTGCTCTAATATTTTTAATAGACTATAATCCTGGAATAATTGCTACAATATCCACTAATAAAAATTCCACTTAAAATAGTCAAACTGATAACATTGGCATTATCAGTAATATAAAATAGGAATTAATGTAGATATCCTTATGTTATTATCATTATTTTACATTTATGATTAGGATACCTGTAATTGTATAAATTTATAAAGTTAGAATGAAATATTTTTTGAAACCTTAGAAGAAACATAAATACATTCCAAGCGTCAATTATGCATCACCAAATATGTAAACGAAAACACCAATAAATGTCGGACACGTGCGTTGCATAAATTTTTTTTTAGTCGTTATTATTTAAAATAAACCATTTTAAATATTATAATTCCATTAAAATTTCTAAAATAAAAATTTTAAGTTGGCTCCAACATTCTGGGTTGTTACAATAAACAATTTGATTTGTCCCTGAAACATAAGCTTCTTGTGCGTATGTAATCAATAGATAACACACAATAATATTTCTCATTTTTCTTGGTTCCTTGTTTGTGTTCGTGTTTTCCATGAACACCTGCTTGTTCTCATGAGTATTCAGAGAATTCTTTTTGCCTTTAGTAATTATCCTTGAAGCAACGCTTTCACATGCACGTAGGCTATTTTATAAAGTGCATACCATAATACACCATTTTTTTCTTACTTTTATCCAAGTATATACATCATTATATTTTAATCTTACCCTATCCTCCAGGGGTTCGTGCATTGACTTATCATAGGAATGGTTTGGATGTTATCAGTGATGTTAAGTTTATCCTGAACATAGGTGTCCTTTTAAACCTAGATCTTGCGATTTCTAGTCAACCAGGTAGGGTTTCCATTAAGGAAAACTTTTCTTATATTATTGGCTTTAAACCAATTCCCATCGATAATTTATTTTATTTCTCTCTAAACAAGCATTTTGTTAGTGGATCCATAATGTTATCCTTTGACTTTACATAGTCAACATTGATAACTTCATTAGTGAGAAGTTACCATATAGTTTATGTCTTCTCTCCGTTGTTAAGTTTACTATTTTCTCTACCAAAAACAAACTGGCTATCACAATGTATACTTATTGGCAGTACAGATTTTTCCAATTTGGAATATCTTCTAAGAAACCTCGAAGCAATTATGCTTTTTTTGCTTCTTTGTCCAATGCATGAATTATGATTCGATTGCTGATCTTGCCATGCATGTTTATTAGGAAGATTACCAAGATTCTGCCCTATTAACCAAAGTGAACACATATCCACTTTTGGATTTCGTGTTTGCTGAGCCAGTAATCCAATTTGCATCGGATTATCCTTCAACCATAGACAGATATCCTGACTAATGCAATCTATAATTCAATGTATATTTCATATATCTGATTGACATAGAAATGTGTTTATTTTTACGCTCATATCTTATCTTTATTGTAAATAAATAAATATTACTTTGGGTATTTTCGTGTGTTTTCACAGGTTGTTAAATAAATGTCTCCTTCATTCAATTAAAGACCAATGGCATAGGAAATGCTACTTCTTGGAATCAACAAATTTTCAATCATAAAGGAAGCTGTAGCACACTAGTAAAGCCTGGAAATTTGGACAGAGTGTTCTGAGTTCAGTCACCGTCAAAGCCCTATTTTTTCTGCTGAAGAAAAGAACATATACATTGCCTCCGTCGCTTTGAAGAATAAAGAGACTAGTGTTATATTATATATATATATATTTATATGTACATAACATATGCACTAAGATTTAAAGAGCTAGACATTTTCTTCTCAAAGAAATCAATTGAAAATCTTGCATATTTACTTGCCATTGAGGAGAAGACTTGACATATATTTACCAGAATGCAACTCAATCAAATGCCCCATGTCAGCAATCAAGGAGGGAGAATCTTCATAGAATATCTCAAATCTATATCCATATCTCTTTTATTTGTAAATAGAATATCTTAAGAGATATTTCTTGGCCCAAAAGTCACATAGGATGGAGGCTACATCCCCTATAAATACCCATTGTATTCATTGTAAAGGGGAGTCCCTTCTTTTGTAATTCTTCTACCATTAACAACATTCTTCTCTTTATTTTTCTGCAATTTTCTAATTTCTTAGCAATTAGTGTTGTCTACACGATTAGATTCGGTAGAGCATTAATTGTATTTTTCACTTATTTTCATTAGCGATTGACCGTCTGATTAGATTCAGCGGTAATCCTAATTTTTATTTTCTGTTCGTTTAATTCTGTTCTGCAATTTTATTTCCATTGTTCTATTTTATCTTTAATCGTTGAATTTATTACAGATCCGATTAGATTCGAATCTGCAGTGAATTTAATTGCATCTTTTATTTGTAGTTTCAATTTTAATTTTGTCTTGCAAAATCAACCTCCAAGCTTCGTCTAACTCGCCCAAGAGATTAGATAAATAATTTGATTTTAATTACACCTCCCTGTGTTCGACCTGTATGCTACACACCTGTACGCTTGCAGAATTTAATTTAAAATATCGCACTTTTCTAATTCATAGATTAGCGACAATCAAGTTTTTGGCGCCGTTGCCGGGGAGGTAACAATTAAATTTTATTATTTATTTAATTTCTGATTCGCGTTAGTTTTTATTTTTTTTATTTTTCTTGTTTTGTTTTCTTTCATATATAGAAAATATTCTCAATTAGATGATTTGCTATTGATTGTTCATACCGTAAACTTCTACACAAGAGAGAAAAAAAAGGATGCCAATTTTCTTTTGTTTCTTTCCTTCTCACAATTCTTTCCCTCTTTTCAATAATTAAAAAAAAAAATCCTTCTACTGCTATTTTTCTTCTATATTATTCTCGGACGCAAATCAACATCTTTAGTACCATACCAACTTGCCTTCACCCTACCACGTTCAAAGTCCATCACTGCAGTTCACGCCCCACATCAGTTCGAATTCCCTCAGATCTACCGTCCACCACATCCTTCAATTCAGAGCCATCACAAACTATACACCCAGCACCACGAAAAATCCAGAGCCATCAATTACAAAACCCAATCCGATTTCAAAGCAACAACCGTACTCAAATACCCCCACACTACAAGCAACCAGACCATCTCGGAAAACCCCATCTCCTTGCTGTTAATCCCCATCCACCAAGACCTTGGACCAAAAGTCTCCACGCAAACAGCCTTTTGCCAGAACCATATACCAAAGCCCCTCACCATCAACTACATAGTCACATTCACAAACCCTCCTCAGTTTACAAAACCCGTACAAGATCCTCCCCCATCTTCATCAAAAATCTGCAACCTCGCAAGTCCCTGAAACCAAAGAACTGATCATCACACCCTTCGTTTACATCACCGACTTCACCAACCACAACTCCAACGCCAATCTCTAATTTACCACTCAGCACCGAAACCTCAAATTGCAATTCAACCCAAATCAAACCACTCTACACCGAGCAGTTCTCCAGCATCAATTCCCCACAAAAGCCTCATCATCACAGCCTCGCACCGTTCATCAAAAGCCAAACCCCACCCACAATCCCGTCCGTAAATAAAAATCCAGAATCCCACTCCCAATCACACCCATCAATATGAAACCCCCAAAATCGTTCCACCCCTGAACCCCGAAATCACAACTCGATCTTCAACTGCGAGCATTAATCATTTGGATCGACTTCGAAAAAAAAGGGAAGACAACCAGGGTGTGTTTATTTCTTTTCGGTCAATCTGGTTTCCTTAGAAAATAAGGGGCGTGAGTTTAAAGTTTGGGAACTATGGATTTTTATCTTGATTTGTTGCCTTTTGTTTCTGCATGTGTGATCTTGTGGATAGATTTGATTGTTTGTAAAGAAATAAAATAAAAGAGGGGGCGGCGTGGTTGATCTTGAGGGACGCGAATTTTTGTGATTCAATAGTTGGGTTCTTGGAGTTTATTTGTGGTATTATATAAAAGAAAAAGAAAAAAAAATAGGGTGGCTTGAAAATTTTGTGGTGCGTGAGTATCAAGCCTCATTTTGACCGCAAGCATTTAGTTGGGTTCTTGTTTTTTTTTCTTCTGTGTCCACTTAGTCCTGGTTTTTTTTTAAGTTAGTTTTGATTTTGTTGTTGAGTCCATTGTTTTGTCTGTTTTCCCGTGCCTTCCTTTGTTTTGTGTTTAGTTTAGTTTAGTTTCCTTTATTTGCCTTCAAAAAAAAGAGTTCAAAATCAAGGGTAAAGCTATGGAAGAAAGAGACAAGCAAATCAAATAGGGAATTCAAGCTAACAAGGTGCAAACACTGGAATTTTAATCACTGAAGTTGCTCAATTTCTGGAAGGACTGCCTTACCCCCACTGTAAAAATTTCTAAACTCTACAGGTGCTCTGCTGCAAAGAAAAAAATATAGACATTGCTTGTAAAAAAATTCTACAGGGGCAGCGGCTTGCTTGTACAATATTTTAACTTTCTGTTATTATTCTGTGACTGTTCTGTGACTGATATTTCTGAATTTTTATGGTTGACCGATATTTACATAACTAAAATCTTCATTCTCATTGTTTTCAACAATAAAATAGATGTTGCAAAATAATATAATTGAAAAGTGGTGCTTTGTGAAGTTGACTGTCTCGTATAATTGGATCGCGAATATATAGTAGTTCAATTTATTGAACTATTAGCAAAAGAGGTTGCATACTACCCGTAAAACATTGGTCGTATCCCTTAGTATTTATACTATACGTGAATGACCATAAGACCCTCTTCCCCCTTCTAATTGAGTCAGTTAATTAACAGAGCACAGCTTAGTATTTTATACTATTTTGAACTGGAAATAATTTCTGTCTTGCCTTGATTTCATTCAAATGTCTGATTCAAAAAAATCATTGAGAGATATGTGGGATAATAATCGGAGTAGACGTCCTCTTGAAGAGTATGAATACGAATTACAACTCATGAGGCAAGATTTTCCAAAATTTCGCGAGCCAAATGTAAACAATTTTCAAAATTTTCAAAATGACCAACATTTTCAAAGTTATGATCGAAATGGCGACTTCAATTCAAATTTCAATAATTTCGATTATGGGTCTCATCCATATCAAAATAGCTTTGAATCCCAATACATCTTTGATCAACATCAATACGGGGTTGGAAATCACTTCGAAAATGATTTTGAAAATGAAAATGATTTTCAAATCGATCAAAATCTTCAAAATAACAACTCCTATCCACATCTTGAATATGACCAAAATTGCAGTTTCCCCTCGAATTTCGACAGTTTTGGTTATGAACCTAATTTTCAAAATCAGAATGATTTCCAATATCATTTTTCTGAAAATTCAAACAACTACCACATTGGAAATAATATTGATTGTGATATTGATGTGGACTATAATTTTCAAAATCAATAAATCCAAAACAAGAGCTCTCAAATCAATGATTCTGAAGAATATCACCTTAACATTCTTAGAGAGAGGGTAGAAAAGCAAGATAGACAGCTTGGTGAAAAAGATAGACAGCTTGATGAACTTCTTTGTTTAATGACGTGTTTTAAAGAACAACTCGAGCAACAAAATCAAATTCAATGCGATGAATCAAGAAATAATCCATTCTTTGCTGACATTGAAAATTTTCAGATTACAACTTTGGAAATTGAAAATGACGATCTAAATGAAGTTGTTCACAATTCAGTAAATGATTTAGACTTCAACTCTTTTCAGGAAAAAGATTTAAGCTTAGATTTTGATCTCTCTCCTTCAGGCTGCGAGAAACGTGAAATTTTTGAAATTGAACAAAATGAAAATGTTGAATTTTTCAATTCAAATTTGGAGATGGATTTCAATGAACATGAATTTTTTGGATTGTATGAGGATGAGTTGCCAAATAAGGGTGAAAATGAATCACGTCGCGGGTTCGAAAATTTTAACTTCGAGAAAATTTCAAACGAACTTGAAATTGTCAGTGTCGAAAATACGTTGTCAATTAATGATGGGAAATGTGATCACATAGTCTTGAACAACACCTCGATTTCAAATTTCACTGAATTTATATACGATCACAAATTTTTGGACAATTACACTGATAAATTTGTTGAACACATTTGGAATGTTAGCTTTGTTGACAAACTTCATGTTAGGACGACCCTGGATATTTATCTCCTGGACTATAAATCTAGTTTTACAGATGAGATGGTTTTCAAAAACCTTTGCTTATTAGAAAACATGCTAAGACATAGTGGGAATGGGACTCATAGGGCAAGAACCAAGTGTGGGGGGAAAAGTTGGTGGAATTCTTTGCATCGCATACATCGCAAACACATATATCATTGTATATATGATCCATTCTTACATATGGTTAGACTGCATTTTATTTTACAAATCGTTTTGCATTTCATCCACCTTTGGGTAATGTCTTTCAAATTTAGAAAAAAATTACAGTGTGGACACTGTTTAGTTCAGTGTGGGGGGGAGTCTGCATTTCATACATCATGCATTTTCTTTATTTTTCTTTCTTTTTCAATTTCAGCCATTTAAGTAGGACCATCATACATTTTATATTGTAGTAACATACCATATTTTTTTTTTTGGTAAATACGACTCATTTTAGATTGATACAACAAAATAAGTTAAGGATTGTTAATCAGTTGATAGTATTTTTTTCTCTCAACTTAGATCGAATAAGAAATATAATGAAAAGTTTAATTTTGAGGGATAATAGTGTAATCGGTACATAGGGAGATTCTTAGGTGATGGCCATGACATCTATTCTATATTGTAGACTTTGTTTAAATAAGTGGAGGACTTAAAATACTTATAATGGCTTGTCAAATCTTTAAAACTAAGTTGTGTTAAGTTGAATTCGCATAACTCTCTTTTTGTGGTTATAAATTCAATAATAATAATAGTAATCCAAGGGTATCCAACATTGCTTGTATATCGAGCGTTGGTGTGCAAACCCGCCAAGCTCTATCCGACATGTTGTTGACAAAGTCAGCGTTGGAATATCTTGGGCTCATTTTATTAGATTGGACACCTAAGGATTACCGACACGTTGTTGACAAAGTCAAAGTCGGCCTGCACAATCCGCCAAGCTCTTTACCCACTCTCCGTTAGTCCGAGAGGCAGTGCATGGGTAGTAAACCTTGGTCTTCTAAGTTAAGTGTATGTACTTAAACATAAATTTTAAAATTTTATAGAATAAAGAATAAGCGATGATGCCCAAACACTTCTTGACCTTATTGATTTGACTAGCCATACATGAGAAAATTAGAATACCACTTTACAAACTGTGCCAAGCAAACTAAGAATCTATTTCATGGCTGCACTATGTTATCGACTGAACCAACTGGCCAAACTGGAATTTAACATTTGAAAACTTGATTTATATTGAAAATTTGTGACAAGTTGAGATATCTAAAATAAAATCAACTGATTAGAAATTGTTAATTTAATTTGTTGTACCACTTTCCTGAAACAAGTCGTGTTTTCAATTTTTGTTTTCAATTGCATAAGTCCATTGCATTCATGTAGTTACATTAAAGCCATATCATACTGCATTTGGATTTTGTGGGTAGTATCCGCTGAAAACCCTTACGAGACACCACTCGTCCTACTAGGGACACCTAGGGGTTTAACGGCTTGTTGCATACGCTCAATGCAATCGTGTTTCCTATGAAAGTGCGACCTACCTAGTTTAGTTTTTCATTTCTTGTTTTACTCGAGGACGAGTAAAAGATAAGTGTGGGGGTATTTGATTGATATAGAAATGTGTTTATTTTTACGCTCATATCTTATCTTTATTGTAAATAAATAAATATTACTTTGGGTATTTTCGTGTGTTTTCACAGGTTGTTAAATAAATGTCTCCTTCATTCAATTAAAGACCAATGGCATAGGAAATGCTACTTCTTGGAATCAACAAATTTTCAATCATAAAGGAAGCTGTAGCACACTAGTAAAGCCTGGAAATTTGGACAGAGTGTTCTGAGTTCAGTCACCGTCAAAGCCCTATTTTTTCTGCTGAAGAAAAAAACATATACATTGCCTCCGTCGCTTTGAAGAATAAAGAGACTAGTGTTATATTATATATATATATATTTATATGTATATAACATATGCACTAAGATTTGAAGAACTAGACATTTTCTTCTCAAAGAAATTAATTGAAAATCTTGCATATTTACTTGCCATTGAGGAGAAGACTTGACATATATTTACCAGAATGCAACTCAATCAAATGCCACATGTCAGCAATCAAGGAGGGAGAATCTTCATAGAATATCTCAAATCTACATCCATATCTCTTTTATTTGTAAATAGAATATCTTAAGAGATATTTCTTGGCCCAAAAGTCACATAGGATGGAGGCTACATCCCCTATAAATACCCATTGTATTCATTGTAAAGGGGAGTCCCTTCTTTTGTAATTCTTCTGCATTAACAACGTTCTTCTCTTTATTTTTCTGCAATTTTCTAATTTCTTAGCAATTAGTGTTGTCTACACGATTAGATTCGGTAGAGCATTAATTGTATTTTTCACTTATTTTCATTAGCGATTGACCGTCTGATTAGATTCACCGGTAATCCTAATTTTTATTTTCTGTTCGTTTAATTCTGTTCTGCAATTTTATTTCCATTGTTCTATTTTATCTTTAATCGTTGAATTTATTACAGATCCGATTAGATTCGAATCTGCAGTGAATTTAATTGCATCTTTTATTTGTAGTTTCAATTTTCATTTTGTCTTGCAAAATCAACCTCCAAGCTTCGTCTAACTCGCCCAAGAGATTAGATAAATAATTTGATTTTAATTACACCTCCCTGTGTTCGACCTGTATGCTACACACCTGTACGCTTGCAGAATTTAATTAAAAATATCGCGCTTTTCTAATTCATAGATTAGCGACGATCAATATCCTAATACTTGAATTATAGCATTTAAGTGATTCTTTCTTGGGGTGCTCATATACCGACTAAATTTACTTATAACATATACTGAGACGTCCCGAACTTCCCCGTGAAGGAAAGAGCGGATTGAACTGAGGACAAGACAGATCAGAATACAAACAGAAGAACCTTTCATTGTATATTACAACAATTCCATCAGAATACAAGAATATACAGAGTATTAACAAATAATATACATTATAAAATATCAGAGATTACAATACATTACATAGCAGCGGAAAATAATACAATACACAACTAGAAGTAATACACGGATACGGAGCTTTCCGAGTATCGTTCCAGCTGTAAATCAGGATCCTATGAATATAAATCTGCAAAACCAAAACTACTAACTGCTCGTGCGGAAAATAAGGGCATCCAGAGTTTAGGTTAAAACAATAAACTCCAGGTCAGTCATGGGACTGGTGTGAGAACTAAAACAGTTATTAATCTTTACTTTAAAGTTAGGTAAATCAAGGGACCACGCCGTATAACATGGAATGGGTTTCTTCCCAAGAACACCAGTGCATAAAAACAACAGCGTAATGCTAAATAAAGGAAAATGAAGCTATTATAAGACCCAGGTCCCATCACACAATGCGACGCAAGCCGAAGGATATGGTTTTTACCTTATAATAGCCAAAGGATGCTTGATACGTTTAAAACAAATTATTTGATACTATTATAAGTGCATAGTGTATAAAACAATTTCAATCATAAGTATCAATCATAGACGGCATAAGTGCCCCGTACCACTATGTCGTCATACTAGGCTCTACAAATAAAACCATAAAGTCACGTGTTGGAAGTTGGATTTCCATCTGTGAACCGAGGCAAAAGTTATTCCTCTACCGATTCGAGACCCTCTAGCCCGTGTCTCAAGACCCAGACTCAGGTGGGCCCTTGGAGCGAAAGGGCCGGTCCACCGATGTGGATTAAAATGCCTGAACACTGCGTTTCCCCACCCTTTAGGGTGTCAATGAGCCAACGAATGACTCCATCGGTCCCGGATCGACCGATATAACCGAGGCGCCTCGCAACAGCAACAACCACACATGTGAAAATAATATAAATGTCAGCCAGTTTAAGCACTGACACCACCTCTAGATAGAAAGAAACGCATGTCCTCCCTGAGGTTCTCTCCCGTTTCTGGTTCACAACCGGGGTGTGAGGCTCGCGAATCAACGCTATACAAAGCTATGCCTCACAGGTCGTGCTTTGATCATCAACCACAAGACTTTGCTTTTCAACAGAAGCCTTGATCACTTCCCCATTAGGCATGCTACACAGGCCATTCACACCATGCGATTGATATCCATCAATATATAACCCCTGAGTTCGTACGTCTCTAAGAAGGGCGTTAAGCAAGAGAATAAATTCTCCGCTGCCAAACAGATATATGTTAATAGAAATCAATCACACAAAATAAAATCCAATGTCAGACACACAGTCCATTTACAAGTTCGTTCTGGGTCTGAACGAAATTGGAGGCACCTTGTACCTCGCATATCCATCGATCTCCAAGTACGTCTAGACGATCACCAACTGATTCCCTCCTCTTGGGTGTACAGCCCAATCAAGATCATCAGTAATCACCCAAACGATGTGTAGACCTCCGGTCTTCAACCACCGTATTCATCCTCGACACCACGTCGAACCAGTTATTCAGAATGTGATGAACCCGGTATTTCTGAATAACTCGCGTATATAATAAACAAGAGTTACAGAAACACAACATACGCCTCATTCCAATTCAGAATATTCTTTTATTCAAATATTCTTACACTTTGGGAAAGATTCCCATTAATTTTATCAAAGATAAATTCTTTAAATTTATTCTTTAATCTTCTTTTGAATATCAATTAAAACTAGTTGGGATTAGCGAACCACACCGAAGTAATCATTTATTTTATTTCCCAATCCCAACCTATTCCTCCCATGAAGTAAAACTGGTCATACTTGATATCTAACACCACGGTGTTATCGGTAAATTCAATCACCATTTCACGTTCAAATCTAATTAAAGATTTAACTATCGCCTGGAGCAAAACTGGTGATACTCCATTTTCGACTATTCCAATCTAATTAAAGATTCATTAAAACTCCACTTGGTTTTAATCTTCCCAAAAATCAATATCAATGATTATTTAACTTGGAAAATCACATCCTGTCTTTAACTGGGTTAAAGAACCAATGTCATTTAAAACACGGTTCACGATAAACCCAAAATCACATTCCATTAATTATCGGGTTAAAGAACCAGTGTTATTTAAAACACTGTTCACGATAAACCCAAAATTCAATCCCAATTCAATTCCAATTAAATATTATTTAATTGGTACACTTCATTAAATCTAAATAAAAAGATTTAATCTTTTCCTCAACTGGGTTTAAGAACAGTGTTAATGAAGACATCATTCACGACAAACCCAAATCACATTTGATATAAAATACAAGGCTCTAAATAGAAAATATATCGGCTTATATTCAATATCAAATTCTACGACCAACAAATATCGTATTGGAAATAACGATATAAATATAAATTTCCAATTCCCATAACAATATCCGTATAATCACGAAATCCAACATCGAAATATTCCAAAGATAATTTCGATTCCAATCCATTCCAATTCAATTATTGGAAATTATGTTTATTTTCTAAACCATTTCAAATCCACTTTATTTATTTTAAAAATAAATAGAATTATAATTCTAGTTCAAAACTCGTTCATTTCGATAAAAATCAATTTTTATCTTTTCAAATTTGAGGTTTTTCATCCCAATTCTTCACAAATCATTTCTTTTGATTTTACACAAATTATTACTATTTTTAATAATTTTATCAACGCCAGTACAGTCGATTTCCATCAACGGCCATCGAACTGCACTGACAGCGACCTTTTCCAAATTTGATTTGGACATAATTCCAAATTCAACCGTTAGATTTCAAACTTCTAATATTCGTTAGAAAGCTCTTTTCGATACGAACCCAACGTTCTGGTTTTAGGAGAATTCGACGGCCGGATCTCCCGCAATATCCATTCGAAGTCAATGGTCGAAATTCGCGAACTGCCATAGCGCGGCGCGTTCTATTCAGGCCATTATATAATATATATATATATATATTGTATTTCGTCGATTTCCTTTCAAAAGTATTTTATAAATCGTTTTAAATTCGTTTTTAAAAACGATTTCAACTTCATATTCAATTTCGATTCAAAATTGAATACTCCACATCATTGATATACAAATGATAATATTTTCAAAACGTTATATTTTGAAATCACTTTCTTTTCTATATTCATTACAAAAATGAATAAAATCGATATAAATATCATTCACGTCAAAATGGCGGCAATCTAATCAATACAGCTTTATTCAACACATGAATGTTTTCAATTCGACACATGAATTTATTTTCTATTCAACACATGAATTTATTTTCAATTCAACATATGAATTTATTTTTCTATTCAACACATGAATATTTATTCTATTCAACACATGAATTAATATTTCTTATTTTCCAAATTGGAATGAGGCGCAATCAATTACCATGTGGATTTTCTACAACACATGTTTATAATAGCAACGATAAATCATCAACCATCATCCAGAGTGCACCACACAACTGCACAAGCATTAAATATAAATAATTAACGCTTACACAGTCTGTCAATCCATCGATTGACATACAACTAAACAATCGGGATTAGTGTACATCAAATCTCATCCCAATACCCGTGTGGGGTTTCAAATCAACAAACACAGTTTTTATTTGTGTAGTTGGGTGATGTGTAAAATTTATCGTCCCAATCAATATCAGTCAAATCAGTGTATATAAACAAATCGGCCGATTTGTTTATAAATATTTATTTTCTATACACGTTAAAAATTATATTCTTAACTATAAAATATTTTCCACTATAAAATATTTTATTTCATTCCACATTACACAATCAAATTTCACAACACAACAATCAAACAAATAAGTCATCCATGGTCTGTGGACGACGGGTGTTGGGTGCTACCAAGCACCGTTTGCATCCTAGTATTTATTTCAAACTAGAAATAAAAATAAAAATAAAAGTGAGGAGTTCTCACCGACTAGCTAAACCAATACACCACGACTCTTCATATGTAGGAGTCTTCGCCGTTCTCGCTTTTTGTCACTTTCGTTGCCCGTAGCCACTACATATATAAAAGTCACATTTTTATATTGTAGCTATGTATATAAAAATCACAATTTTATAATCACTCTATATGGATAAAAATCACATTTTTATACTGCTACTATATAGACAATAATTCTATTTTTATACCGCTACTATATAGATAAAAATTCTATTTTTACACCGCTACTATATAGATAAAAAATTTATTTTTACAATGGTGTTCATATAATAAAGATTATATTTTTATCACGGTATTCTCTATATAAAAATTTATATTTTTTATATATCTACTTCTAATATAAAGATCGAAATTTTATATCATCGCTATAAAAATCACATTTTTATTTCAACATATATATAATAAAAATCAAATTTTTATTTCGCTACATATATAAAAATTATATTTTTATATTCTATGTTATATAAAAATTCTGTTTTCAATCCGCTACTTATATAAAAATCGAATTTTTACTTCGCCTTCAAGATGATAAAAATCTCATCTTTATTCTAAATTAAAGATCCAATCTTTTTATTTTCAAAAATCTCAACTTTTTATCGCTACTATATATGAACAAAAACCATATTTTTTTATCGTCGTGAAAATCATATTCTTCTAATCATACAAATTATTTTTTTTCTAATTATAAAAATCTCACCTTTTACATCTTAAAAATATAGTCTTTAACATCATAAAAATATAATCTTTTTACATATAAAAATATGATCTTTCATATGAAAAATATAGTATTTCATATAAAAAAATCTATCTTTTAAATAAATAAAAATCATTACTTTATATATAAAAAGAAAGACCTTATACAAGTAAATAAAATTAAATCAGTTTGTTTCCTTCATTTTAAAAAAAACCTACCTTCATTAAACAAAGTAAAGCAAATAAATAATGGAACTTACATCGAAATAGGAGGGGGGTTTCCTGTCAGAGAGGTGCTCGAGGAGGTCGACGGTGAGGGGTGTATGGAGGAGGAGAACGGTGGCCAGGGGGGTGCCCACGGTGTTGTGTCTCGAGATGGGGGGTGTGCGGTTTGGGGGATTCGAAGGGGGGTGTGCGGTTTGGGGGATTCGAAGGGGGGCTCGCCGGTCGAGAAGGAGAAGGGGGAGGGAGAGGCGGAGGGCGACGGATCTGGAGGGGGGTGGCGTTGGCGTGGCGGTGCGGCGGCTCGCCTGGGGAGGGGGACACGGGATTAGTTAGGTTTTTTTTCAATTTATCGTGTTTTGACTGAAGGAGAGGGAGGGGAGGGAAGGATATTATATAGTTTATTTATTATTTAATTTAATTTTGAATCCTATAAAGTACCCTTTTTATTCGAACTCGAAATCGAACCCGCCGACTGTCGTCCCTAGCTAATTACCCCCATTCCAAACACAATGAGATATGTATCGTAAGCCGGTTCGATCGTTTCGATCAGTTTTCATCAAAATCAAAATATAACTCTATATATTGAATTTGAACGCACATTTCAATTTACCGAGGCCACATACTAACTAGAAAAATTCCCCAAAAATATTTTCTAGCTTCGTATTGACGATACGGTCCTAAAAAAACTAATTTCATCAAATTCTGAGACCGTTTGAAAAATGGCCACTTTCCAATCGATTAAAATCAATTGAAACTGGTCAAACGTGTTTTCCTTTGCCACGCTCACATATTGATTCGAAAAATTATGAATTTTGGAATCTAACATTAACTTGACATCACGGATCCAACAAAAGTGGTTTCATCAAAAACCGAGGTCGTTTGCAAAATTTCCATTTTTAAGGGCCAGAATTCCATAGCGACTATTCTGAATTTTCAACTGGGCATATCTTTTGATTCCCGCTATGAAATTTTGATTTTTCAGATTCGTTGGAAAGATATTCTCAATTAGATTCAAATATTTTTGGTTTCACTAAAATCCGGTTTATTTTGCATCTTGTACACTCATTTGAAATTCGAAATCGAATTTTCAAACTACCGCGCCATTTTCAATTCCTTATATAATTATAAATAATTAATGATATTCTAACGACGATCTATATAAATATATACATTCTAATTTTATTCAAAATAAATTTCTACTCATTATTATTTAAAATAATTCATTTTAAATACTCAAAATTTGCTAAAATTGCCAAAATAAAATTTTTAAATTGGCTCAGATTTCTGGGTTATTACAATCTCCCCCACTTAAAACTTTTCGTCCCCGAAAAGGAACGAAGCCGAAAGTTATTTAACAAATCAACTCAACTTTCTTTGTTCTCTTTACGGCTTAAGTTCTTCAACTTTTCAGTTTCTAAGAACTTTTCAAATTTTTCAAAAATTTGGCTAACACCCTAAATTTTCGAAAAAATTCGCCATAACCTCCCCTGCACCGGGGACTTCGGGATATTTCATATAGCCTCCCATGGTCTTCTTCAATCCAAAAGAAAAAGCCATGCGGCTAGCCAATCGGCTCATAAAATCATCCAAACCCAAAGAAATACAATAAACATGTACCTATTTGTCGGGCAAACAATTTTATTCTTCTGCTGTAACACCCCGAATTTTAATTAACACTAATGGTTAGTAATTAAAGTATAATTAATCTCAGATGTGAGAATCAGGGGAAACGGGCTGCGTCATTGCGTTCGTCTCGGAAAAATACGCGAAATAGAGTCCGAGTTTTCGAGAATCGGAGTCCGTATGGCCCAGTTATGGCCCAATGAAGTTTGCAGAAAATTCAAAGTTAAAAACAGATTTAAAAATTCAGTTCTAAAACAAGTTTGGAGCCAAAAGCGGAAAGGGCGGGAAAGTTCCCGCCTAGCCCCGTGTCGACAGGCATGTCGACAGGGGTGTCGACAGGCATGTCGACAGGGGTGTCGACAGCCCTGTCGACAGGGGTGTCGACACAGGGTGTCGGCCCTGTTGGTCTGGGTGCACCAGATCTGGTTTTTGGGTTAGTCTTGGGCTGTGTTCTAGAGATTTCCGAAATCTAAGGGTCCTAATCTAATCTAGGGTTAATCTAAGGGCCTAAAACACTCACCTAATCTATAAATACACCCTAAACCTACCCTAATCCATACTAAAAATAGAATTGAGGGCTACATGCCGCCAAATTAAATCTTAGAAGGAGCCTCCACTAGTTTATGAAGAGGGTTGCAAGCTAATCACTCTCTAATCAACCTCTAATCCATTCTAAGCTTCTTAATCTTCTTCATTTGGAGTGCAAATTTGCTAGTAGTGAGTTTCTATCACTTTAATGATCAATTGCTAAACTAAGTAGATGAGATATGATGAGATCATATGGTTTTATATGTGGATTAATGGGTTTTAAGTCATATGATATGATGTTAGTTTGCTAATCTATGTTTAATGTTAACCCTATGTTTATGCAAGCTAAGTATGTGGGTTTATGCAAGATAAGTGATGGGTTTCATGCATGCTAAGTATTTGATTTTATGCATGCTAAGTATTTGATTTTATGCATGCTAAGTATTTGATTTTATGCATGCTAAGTGTTTGATTTTATGCATGCTAAGTATTTGATTTTATGCATGCTAAGTGTTTGGTTTTATGCATACATTATGACATGCAAGTTTGTCTCTTTTTATGACATGCATAATGCAAGTTTATGAGATCATATGCAAGTTTATAAGTTCATATGCAAGTTTATGAGTTCATATGCAAGTCATGTAATATGTTATGCAAGTTCATATGCAAGTTATGTGACATATTATATGCAAGTCATGTATTTGTTAATATGCAAGTTATGTGACATGTTATACAAGTTAATATGCAAGTTATGTGACATGTTATACAAGATTATATGCAAGTTATGTGATATGTTATGCAAGTTCATATGCAAGTTATGTGTTTGTTAATATGCAAAGATGGCACCCTTGAAACATGTTCATACATATGCAAGTTGACACCTTTTATATGTGTTATGTCATGAGAACGAAATTACGTGGGAACGATGGGGTTAATTAAATGCATATGTTAATAAGGTTGTGTAAAATTAATATAATTATGCATAACATAAAATAAATGAACATAGTATGGGAATTTGCCTATTAAGTTAGGTGTACCCATACTATTTGTTGGGAATTTGCCTATTAAGTTAGGTGTACCCACACTACGGAGTTGGGAATTTACCTATTGAGTTAGGTCTACCCATATTCTGGAAAACATGATTAATTAATTAGGGATAATTAATATAAATTAGGAGGGTGATTAATTAGGTGTAATTAATCGACTAAGACACGAGGTTGGACTCAGTTGTAGCGTAAAACTGCCCGGACCCAACCGGCTTAACCAGTTGCTACAAATGTTAGCCCAATGTGAGAGGTCTTAGGCACAAATTAAATACGTGATTAAAGTAAAGACACGAGGTTAGACCCTTTTTATGACGTAAGGCTGCCCGGACCCAACCGGCATATCCAGCAGTCATAAAAGACGGTCTAATGTGAGAGGTCTTTATGAGGTCATGATCTTAATTAATTAATTAAGAAACACTTAACCATATTAGCATGTAGAGGGACATGAGGGGTTAAGTAGGTGCCTTGGGTGGCATGAGGAATCTAGTGGGTTGCCTTGGGTGGCAATAGAAAATACGATTAGAATACTTAACCAAGATGAAACATGTAATTAAACATGATTAAAGGGTTAAGTGAGAAACACTAGTGTGTGGGCCAAGCTTAGGGGGATGGCTTGTGCTGGGGGCCCATTTCAACCAATATCCCAAACGTATCTTAGTGGGCTCGACTCTAGTCGAGTGACGGGACACGCATATTGGGCTTGACTATAAGAGGCCAAAATGGGTTAGCGGTGGCAACGCATGACCAACGGGTTTCATATGCGTGTGTGGACCCGGGCTGGTAAATAAGACGTTGTTGCATCGTGTAGATATAAGCCGTGCACCGTTAATTTTATCAGGTTGCCACGTTGGGGAATGGTACACCCCACGGTGGGGCAAGCACGGGTATCTACGTTAGGGAGCCGATCGAATGGGGAGTAGTGTGTACACCTAGTGGATTGTAGGGCCCCGTGGCGTCTACTTAGTCACCTAGGGGTACGCGAGAACTATTAAGTTAATTTTATAAGTCCATGGGTGGGATCAACCTTTAAGTTAGGAACGACTGGTGTAGTGCAATTTAGTAATTTACCTTTGGAAGGGTAGATGCGTCTTTATCGTTTATCTTAGTTTAGTTGACTGCTTAGTGTAGCCATTCATCCCCATTAGTTACCGTATATCAGTTTATGTCTTCTCTGGTTACTTTAACGATTGTATTGTTAAAGTTATAGGACTCGCTCAGACTTATGTCTGACCCCGTTGTTTTTATCTTTTTCCCAACCCTCAGGTCCTACGGTGGATCCTAGCAGTAGTGGAGCTTGATCGGATTGCTGTTCCAGTCTTTAGGAGCTTGGATAGATGTAAAGCTCCAGTTACCCAGTTTCTTTTCTTTTGTCATGGCTATTGTATGAGAGTGGGATTATGTACTTCTTTATTTTGATGGATATTGTACTTGACTTTTATTGTGGTTTTATGATGTAACCAGACATGTTTTATTTCCGCTGTTATGAGATGATGTTTTAAATTTCAAGTACTATTTATATCTGTCTTGTTGTAATTTTTCTGTTCTATATTCACTAAAATACTCCACCGATGCTATGGCATTCCCTTAGTGAGTGATCATAGCGGGAGTGGGGTGTTACATCTGCTCTAGCCTCCTTGCTATGACCTGTTCAATGTAAGTACATGTACATGCATGCAAATGCGATAAATTTTCAATACAATTTACTATTTGGTTCAAATTGGCTATATGGTTCAAATTTTTATTACTCAACCAATAATCAAACAACATAACCATCAATCAATTAGTTGATTATCATTTCAAACACATAATTTTGATACATAGTCCAAAAATCAGATTTTTGATGTCAAATCGCAACAATAAGCCCTATCTATTTTTGGTTCTCACACCAATCAATTGGAAATATATAGAAATCCCACTTTCGTCACTCGAATATAAATTCTGATGATTATATATCAATCATCAGAATCACCCCCCCGGGCGACTAGAGTGAAATTCTATATCTACCCAATATATTAAAACTTTGAATACCTGTGGATCAGACGTATATGAAAAATCTTTATATACTGGATATTCCAAATCAATATAAATAAATATTCAAATACGAATAATTGAATTAAATTTTCAAAACAAAACTTGTTTTCATTTTTATTTCAAAAGCACTACTCTTCACACTCGTTCTAGAATACTACTGATCCCATCTCTGACGAGTCATTCTCGTTGGATATTACTAATCCAATCTCTGATGAATTCTTTCGTATGGTTCTAATGCGTCTTGTTCTCTGAGCTTTGTAAACCAAAGCTCTGATACCAACTGAGACGACCTGAACTTCCCCGTGAAGGAAAGAGCGGATTGAATTGAGGACAAGACATATCAGAATACAAACAGAAGAACTTTTCATTGTATATTACAACAATTCCATCAGAATACAAGAATATACAGAGTATTAACAAATAATATACATTATAAAATATCAGAGATTACAATACATTACATAGCAGTAGAAAATAATACAATACACAACTAGAAGTAATACACGGATACAGAGCTTTCCGAGTATCGTTCTAGCTGTAAATCAGGATCGTGTGAATATAAATCTGCAAAACCTAAACTACTATTGCCCGTGCGGAAAATAGGGGCACCCAAAGTTTAGGCTAAAACAATAAACTCCAGGTTAGTCATGGAACTGGAGTGAGAACTAAAACAGTTATTAATCTTTACTTTAAAGTTAGGTAAATCAAGGGACCACGCCGTATAACACGGAACGGGTTTCTTCCCAAGAACACCAGTGCATAAAAACAACAGCGCAATGCTAAATAAAGGAAAATGAAGCTATTATAAGACCCAGGTCCCATCACACAATGCAACGCAAGCCGGAGGATAGGGTTTTTACCTTATAATAGCCAAAGGATGCTTGATATGTTTAAAAACAGATTATTTGATACTATTATAAGTGCATGGTGTATAAAACAATTTCAATCATAAGTATTAATCATAGACGACATAAGTGCCCCATACCACTATGTTTCCACACTAGACTCTACAAATAAAACCGCAAAGTCACGTGTTGGAAGTTGGATTTCCATCTGTGAACCGAGGCAAAAGATTGTCCTCTACTGATTGGAGACGCTCTAGCCCATGTCTCAGGACCCAGACTCAGGTGGGCCCTTGGAGCGACAGGGCCGGTCCACCGATGTGGATTAAAAAGCCTGAACACTGCGTTTCCCCACCCTTTTGGGTGTCAATGAGCCAACGAATGACTCCATCGGTCCCGGATCGACCGATATAACCGAGGCGCCTCGCAACAGCAACAACCACCCAGGTGAAAACAATATATATGGTAGCCTGTTTAAGCACTGACACCACCTCTAGCTAGAAAGAAACGCATGTCCTCCCTGAGGTCCTCTCCCGTTTCTGGTTCACAACCGGGGTGTGAGGCTCGCGAATCAACGCTATACAAAGCTATGCCACACAGGCCGTGCTTTGATCATTAATCGCAAGACTTTGCTTTTCAATAGAAGCCTTGATCATTTGCCACTTAGGCATGCCACACAGGCCATTCACTCCATGCGATTGATATCCATCAATATATAACCCCTGAGCTCGTACGTCTCAGAGAAGGGCGTTAAGCAAGAGAATAAATTCTCCGCCGCCAAACAGATATATATTTAATAGAAATCAATCACACAAAATAAAATCCAATGTCAGACACACAGTCCATTTACAAGTTCGTTCTGGGTCTGAACGAAATCGCAGGCACCTTGTACCTCGCATATCCATCGATCTCCAAGTATGTATGGACGATCACCGACTGATTCCCTCCTCTTGGGTGTACAGCCCAATCAATATCATCAGTAATCACCCAAACGATGTGAAGTCCTCTGGTCTTCAACCACCGTCTTCATCCTCGACACCACGTCAAATCAGTTATTCAGAATGGGATAAACCCGGTCTTTCTGAATAACCCACGTACATAATAAACAAGTGTTACAAAAACACAACATACACCTCATTCCAATTAAGAATATTCTTTTATTCAAATATTCTTACACTTTGGGAAAGGTTCCCATTAATTTTATCAAGGATAAATTCTTTAAATTTATTCTTTATTCTTCTTTTGAATATCAGTTCAAACTAGTCGGGATTAGCGAACCACACCGAAGTAATCATTTATTTTATTTTCCAATCCCAACCTATTCCTCCCATGAAGTAAAACTGGTCATACTTCATATCTAACACCACGGTGTTATCGGTAAATTCAATTACCATTTCACGTTCAAATCTAATTAAAGATTTAACTATCGCCTGGAGCAAAACTGGTGATACTCCATTTTCGACTATTCCAATCTAATTAAAGATTCATTAAAACTCCACTTGGTTTTAATCTTCCCAAAAATCAATATCAATGATTATTTAACTTGGAAAATCACATCCTGTCTTTAACTGGGTTAAAGAACCAATGTCATTTAAAACACGGTTCACGATAAACCCAAAATCACATTCCATTAATTATCGGGTTAAAGAACCAGTGTTATTTAAAATACCGTTCACGATAAACCCAAAAATCAATCCTAATTCAATTCCAATTAAATATTATTTAATTGGTACACTTCATTAAATCTAAATAAAAAGATTTAATCTTTTCCTCAACTGGGTTTAAGAACAGTGTTAATGAAGACACCATTCACGACAAACCCAAATCACATTTGATATTAATTACAAGGCTCTGAATAGAAAATATATCGGCTTATATTCAATATCAAATTCTACGACCAACAAATATCGTATTGGAAATAAAAATAAAAATATAAATTTCCAATTCCCATAACAATATCTGTATAATCACGAAATCCAACATCGAAATATTCCAAATATAATTTTGATTCCAATCCATTCCAATTCAATTATTGGAAATTCTGTTTATTTTCAAAACCATTTCAAATCCACTTTATTTATTTTAAAAATAAATAGAATTATAATCCTAGTTCAAAACTAGTTCATTTCGATAAAAATCAATTTTTATCTTTTCAAATTTGGGGTTTTTCATCCCAATTCTTCACAAATCATTTCTTATGATTTTACACAAATTATTACTATTTTTAATAATTTTATCAAGGCCCGTACAGTGATTTCCATTAACGGCCATCGAACTGCACTTACAGCGACCTTTTCCAAATTTGATTTGGACATAATTCCAAATCCAACCATTAGATTTCAAATCTCTAATATTCGTTAGAAAGCTCTTTTCGATACAAACCCAACGATTCTGGTTTTAGGAGAATCCGACGGTCGGATCTCCCGCAATATCCATTCGAAGTCAATGGTCGAAATTCGCGAACTGTCGCAGCGCGGCACGTTCTATTCAGGCCATTATATATAATATATATGTATATATATTATATATTTCGTCGATTTCCTTTCAAAACGTATTTTATAAATCATTTTAAATTCGTTTTTAAAAACGATTTCAACTTCATATTAAATTTCGAATCAAAGTTGAGTACTCCACATCATCGATATACAAATGATAATATTTTCAAAATGTTATATTTTGAAATCACTTTCTTTTCTATATTCATTATAAAAATGAATAAAATCGATATAAATATCGTTCACGTCAAAATGGTGTCAATCTAATCAACACGGCTTTATTCAACACATGAATGTTTTCAATTCAACACATGAATTTATTTTCTATTCAACACATGAATTTATTTTCAATTCAACACATGAATTTATTTTTCTATTCAACACATGAATATTTATTCTATTCAACACATGAATTAATATTTCTTATTTTCCAAATTGGAATGAGGCCCAGTCAATTACCATATAATGTTAATTATATGGATTTTCTACAGCACATGTATATAATAGCAACGATAAATCATCAACCATCATCCAGAGTGCACCACACAACTGCATAAGCATTAAATATTAATAATTAACGCTTACAAAGTCTGTCAATCCATCGATTGGCATACAACTAAACAATCAGGATTAGTGTACGTCAAATCTCATCCCAATACCCGTGTGGGGTTTCAAATCAACAAACAAAATTTTATTTGTGCAATTGGGCGATGTGTAAAATTTATCGTCCCAATCAATATCAGTCAAATTAGTGTATATAAACAAATCGGGCGATTTGTTTATAAATATTTATTTTCTATACACGCTAAAAATTATATTTTTAACTATAAAATATTTTCCACTATAAAATATTTTATTTCATTCCACATTACACAATCAAATTTCACAACACAGCAATCAAACGAACAAGTCATCTATGGTTTGTGGATGACGGGTGTCGGGTGCTACTAAGCACCGTCTGCATCCTAGTATATATTTCAAACTAGAAATAAAAATAAAACTGAGGAGTTCTCACCGACTAGCTAAACCAATACACCACGACTCTTCATATGTAGGAGTCTTCGCCGTTCTCGCTTTTTATCACTTTCGTTGCACATAACCACTACATATATAAAAATCAGATTTTTATATTGTAGCTATGTATATAAAAATCACAATTTTATATTCACTCTATACAGATAAAAATCACATTTTTATACCTCTACTATATAGACAATAATTCTATTTTTATACCGCTACTATATAGATAAAAAATCTATTTTTACATCGCTACTATATAGATAAAAATTCTATTTTTACAACGGTGTTCATATAATAAAGATTATATTTTTATCACGCTATTTTCTATATAAAAATTATATTTTTATATATCTACTTCTAATATAAAGATCGAATTTTTATATCATCGCTATAAAAATCACATTTTTATTTCAACAAATATATAATAAAAATCAAAATTTTATTTCGCTACATATATAAAAATTATATTTTTATATTCTATGTTATATAAAAATTCTGTTTTCAATCCGCTACTTATATAAAAATCGAATTTTTACTTTGCCTTCAAGATGATAAAAATCTCATTTTCATTCTAAATTAAAGATCCAATCTTTTTATTTTCAAAAATCTCAACTTTTTATCGCTACTATATATGAACAAAAACCATATTTTTTTATCGTCGTGAAAATCATATTCTTCTAATCATACAAATTATATTTTTTCTAATTATAAAAATCTCACCTTTTACATCTTAAAAATATAGTCTTTAACATCATAAAAATATAATCTTTTTACATATAAAAATATGATCTTTCATATGAAAATTATAGTATTTCATATAAAAAATCTATCTTTTAAATAAATAAAAATCATTACTTTATATATAAAAAGAAAGACGTTATACAAGTAAATAAAATTAAATCAGTTTGTTTCCTTCGTTTTAAAAAAAACCTACTTTCATTAAACAAAGTAAAGTAAATAAATAAAGGAACTTACATCGAAATAGGAGGGGGGTTTCCTGTCAGAGAGGTGCTCGAGGAGGTCGACGGTGAGGGGTGTACGGAGGAGGAGAACGGTGGCCAGGGGGTGCCCGTGGTGCTGTGTCTCGAGATGGGGGGGTGTGCGGTTTGAGGGATTCTAGGGGGGCTCGTCGGTCGAGAAGGAGGAGGGGGGAAGGGAGAGGCGGAGGGCGGCAGATCTGGAGGGGGTGGCGTGGGCGTGGCGGTGCGGCGGCTCGCCTGGGGAGGGCGACGCGGGATTAGTTAGGTTTTTTTCTATTTATCGTGTTTTGACTGAAGGAGAGGGAGGGGAGGGAAGGATATTATATAGTTTATTTATTATTTAATATAATTTTGAATCCTATAAAGTACCCTTTTTATTCGAACTCGAAATCGAACCCGCCCACTGTCGTCTCCAGTTAATTACCCCCATTCCGAACACAATGGGATATGTATCGTAAGCCGATTCGATCGTTTCAATCAGTTTTCATCAAAATAAAAATATAACTCTATATATTGAATTTGAATGCACATTTCAATTTATCGAGGCCACATACTAACTAGAAAAATTCCCAAAAAATATTTTCTAGCTTCGTATTGACGATGTGCTAACAAAACTAATTTCGTCAGATTCTGAGACCGTTTGAAAAATGGCCATTTTCCAATCAATTAAAATCAATTGAAACTGGTCAAACGCGTTTTCCTTTGCCACGCTCACATATTGATTCGAAAAATTACGAATTTTGGAATCTAACATTAACTTGACATCACGGACCCAACAAAAGTGGTTTCATCGAAAACCAAGGCCGTTTGCAAAATTTCCATTTTTAAGGGCTAGAATTCCATAGCGACTATTCTGAATTTTCAACTGGGCATATCTTTTGATTCCCGCTATGAAATTTTGATTTTTCAGATTCGTTGGAAAGATATTCTCAATTAGATTCAAATATTTTTGGTTTCACTAAAATCCGGTTTATTTTGCATCCTGTACACTCATTTGAAATTCGAAATCGAATTTTCAAACTATCGCACCATTTTCAATTCCTTATATAATTATAAATAATTAATTATATTCTAACGACGATCTATATAAATATATATGTTCTAATTTTATTCAAAATAAATTTCTCGTCGTTATTATTTAAAATAATTCATTTTAAATACACAAAATTCACTAAAATTGCCAAAATAAAAATTTTAAATTGCCTTAGATTTCCGGGTTATTACATATACTATATATGCTCTAGTATAGTTCATAACGTACATAATGTTGCCTAGTATACGAGAATACTCAAGTTGATAAATACTATCACGGCCATCTTTAACCCAATTTTGATTTATGTTTACAGGTGATTTGCACCAATTATGTTATTCTACTTTAAAAAAAATCATTATTTTCTCGATGTAGTATGATTGAGACAATACATATCCTTGTGGATTTTTCTGTATTCTTACTCTAAGAACTACAATTTTAATATCTTTCTTATTAAATTTGGCGAATAACATTTTTTCATTGATGTTATTACATCTTTATTCCTTTCTAGTTTGAGTAGATCATCAACATATAAACACATATAATGGTATAACCTTTGTCGATAATTTTCATATAAACACATTTGTCACACTCATCTATATGAAATGCACTTAATGTCATTGTTTTATCAAAAAAATTCAAGCCATTGTTTAGGTGCTTATTTAATTCCATACATATTTCACTAATTTGCATAATTTTTCTTCATTTTCTGATTTTAGGAGGCCCTCTAATTGTTTCGTGTAAATATCTTCTTCAAGGTCACCATTTACAAATGTTGTTTTAACATCCATTTGGTGTATTTATAATTGTAGTATTGATGTAATTGCTATCAAAATTCTAGTAGATGTTATTATTCGTATCACAAGCGAATATGTGTCGATGTAGTCCAACTCTTCTTTTTTCCTATAGCCTTGTACCATAAGTCGTGCTTTATATTTATCTACCGAGCCACAAGGTTTTGCTTCCATCCAATAAGGAGTCTCGGTGGTAGACATTGCCTAAGTATATGTTAGTGGTTCATTTTCTAATATAAGGGCATAGAAGTCATGCCCCAAAGATTTTAAAATTGTTGCCTTTAACTTCTTCTCAGTTCCTTTGATTGTTCATTATTAGCTTGTTATAAATTTTCGCAATTTTTTTTTCATTATCCTTATGGACCAGACATTTCTATTTCTGTTTGCTTCTTTTGAACATTGCGTTCAATAGATTTTTGTAAAGGTGAAATATGTTTAAACAATCTATCGTTTATTGACTCAATGATGGCATTCTAATGAATATTGTGACGGCCTTTCTACATTTTCGATGCCCAAACAATGCTCTATTGGGGTGCTCGACCAATGTAAGGCGATCATCAAGGTTAAGGAAAAGAAAACAGTCTATGTAACAACCCGCAAATTCTGAACCAATTTAAAATTTTTATTTTAGAAATTTTAATGGAATTTTAATAGTTAAAATAATTTATTTTAAATAATAACGGCTAAAAATTTATTGAAACCGAAGTTAGAACGAATATATTTTTTTAATTATAATAGGAGTTAGAAATAGCACGGTCGTTTGAAAATTTAAATTTGAACTTTGACTGACTGTACATGATGCAAAATAAATCGAATTTTAGTGAAACCAAAAATATAAGAATCTATTTAAAAATATCTTTCCAACGAATCCGAAAAAATGAAATTTCATAATGGGAATCAAAAGTTATGCCCAGTTTAAAATTCAGAATAGTCGCTATAGAATTTATATATATATTTTTAATATTAAAAATAGCCATTTTTCAAATTACCTCCGTTATCAACGAAACCACTTTTGTTGAAACCGGAATGTCAAATTATTACTAGTTTTCAATTTTCATAATTTTTAGAATTAATATATGAGCGTAGCGAAAGAAAATGTGTTTTGTCAGTTATAGTCAAATCGGATCGACCAGATGTAACGACCCGGTTTTTCGCGATCCTGAGTAACCGACATAAACTTAATGTCGACTATTCAAGCATCGGAAATACCGGATAGTTAATGAAATAAAATAGAGGGTGAGAATAGATAAGATAGAAACTTAGAATAGAAGAAAAAGAGGAACATACAACATCAGAGTAAAACGAATCTCACAGCGGAATGAACAACATATAATAGATAACTTATCTTTGAAATAAAATCAGTATATGTATACAGTAACATTATTAGAGTACAACACTTACAACATAGTGGAATAAACAATAGTTATATGATCCTGAAGCCTCCTGCTCCAAGCTCTCCAAGTATATCTGTAGAAACCTGACTACTTGATTGCCCGTACAAATTGGGCACCCAAGAGTTCAGGGAAAACAAAACAAAATAAACTCCGGGTCAGTCATGGGACTGGTGTGAGTAAACACATTTAAAAAATTTGGGAAAATAAGTGATATCTCATAAGACCACGCCGTATAACACGGAACGGGTTATTCCCTTATGAGAATCCAAAACACATGATTCAACAATTCAAAATCTTTTTGAATGAAATGATAAACTTTATATCAAACTCATTTGATATTATAATAGTGTTTATCAATCACAACTAAATAATCAACTAGCAGAAACGTTTTCATCTCATGTTCTACATATATAGTATACAATCAAAACTGCGAGCACTTATTGGATAATGGATTACCAACTATGATAAGGTATGGAACCACCTTCCGATAGTGTACCTCTAGAGACGAATACACTGGGTTCAACAAGAACATCTTGTAACCCAGCCATACATGACCGACCACTCATTTCAATTGAGTGTATCGAATGTATATCACCAACGATTGGGATCAGCAACCGTTTCCCGAATGGGACAGCTTCGAATAGATTAAAGAATGAAATGAATATCTCTAGATAGGAGATAATACACCCTAATGGAAGCAACCCACATAGCCATGCTGCCTGCCCGATTTTTGTCATTTCCCGGTTGTGAGGCTAGAGGCCACGCTTATCTCTAACAGGTCACACACTTACTCACTTTGAATGTCACATCGTCATACCGGCCAAATCACAAATTGATTTCCCCAAAAATACAACGAGTATACAGCTAAGAGAAACGAATTCCTCCACCACCAAATGTACATTCGTTTGAAGAGATCAACTTACGTGATCCATTAAATATACTCTGTCAGACATTCTTCCATGCAGGTTGTCCTAGGACAGGACAAACCGAAGGCACTATTCTGTAAATCCATCTTAGGCAATTTCTACCTAGGATTTGACAGAACGACCCTTGCACAAACTCCGTCTTCAATTATCTTCATTATATTTGATCGCAATGCTAACGCACATACAGAGTGGTTTTCAGATAATGAATCTGATCCCGGTCTCTCCGTATTGATGATGGAATAATGGTCACAAACTTCGATAGTCAGTGAGTTAACTATCAAAGAAAAACACGTGTGCAAACAACGATATTATTTTCGGATGGAAATTCTATCGATCAATCATCAATCATCATTTATCTCTTAAATAAATTTATCATTAATTTATTCATTTACCTTTTCGGTTTTCCATATATATATATATATATATATACACAGAAATTCTTATTTTCTAAATTTAGAAAATATACCTTATTAACATTGGAAAACATTTCCATTTCTTATTTCTATATTAGAAAACATTTCTGATTCTTATTTGGAAAACATTTCCAAAACTCCTACATTTGGACTTAAACAGATGTTTAAATAACACATCGCTATATCAACTCAAACCATTACCTTCATCAACTAAATTCGCTTAACCAACCTTTACTATCGAACCTTAACCATTACTTAGCTAAAAATGAAGTCAATCAAGTTGGGGTATAACTACCTCTCAGACCTTAAATGAACAACATTTTTAACCTCGAAATAGACAAAGTTCACCTTTTAACTCTTTAACAAACTTCCTTACGTAACTCTCGGATTCTATTTACGAATCCACTTCCTTATTGAATACATTGGTTATAACTATAGCGTTATAATCCCTACTTATGAAATATTTAACTTCAAGATTTAACTTACATTCCTTATTTAACTAAATAACTAAGACAATTTATAACCAAATAAATAGATCTTGATTAAAAATAGAAAGTAAATAGTACTTTCCCGAATTCGATATAATCGAGTTTCAACATATAACTCCCTTTCGAATAATCTCTATTCGATAACTCCTTTCTTCGAATAACTATATTCGATTAACTCTTTTCGAATAAACTATATTCGATTAACTCTTTTCTTCGAATAACTATATTCGATTATCTGTTTTTACCCTATTCGAATAAACTATATTCAATAACTCTTTTATCTCTATTCGAATAACTCTATTCAATAACTCTAATCAATTAACTCTGTTCGATTAACTCTAATTGATAACTCTAATTGATTAACTCTATTTGATTAACTCTATTCGATAACTCTAATTGATAACCCTAATTGATTAACTCTGTTCGATTAACTCTAATTGATTAACTCTATTTGATATCCACTTTAAACAATCTTCACATAACTCTTTTATATCTCGTTAATTCCCTTTTATAACCCTATTTATTTTCCAAATAAATATTCCTTTTACAATTTTATTTATTTAACAAATAAATATTTCCTTTTCAATTTCATTTTATTTAACAAATAAATATTCTTTTTCAGTTCTGTTTATTTAACAAATAAATATTTCCTTTTCAATTCTATTTATTTAACAAATAAATATTTCCTTTTCAATTCTATTTGTAAATGTTTTACAAATATTTCCTTTTCAATTCTATTTGTAAATGTTTTACAAATATTTCTTTTTCAATTCTATTAGTAAATGTTTTACAAATATTCCCTTTTCAATTATATTAGTAAATGTTTTACAAATATATCCTTTTCAATTCTCTATATTTATTTTCCAAATAATTATTTCTTTTATAATCTATTTATTTTAAAAATGTTTCTTTTTATAACATCTTTTGATTTTATAAATATTTCTTTTTCAATATAACATTGAAAATTTCCTTTTTAACATTCCATTATTCCTTATGGTATTTAACGTACCATATAACAATGATAGGTATCATCCAAACATATATAATCAACAACAGACTATATATCACGTCATATATAACAATATATGAAAAACAATAAAATAAATGTTGAGGAATCTAGTTGGATTCCTCCGATCTGTTTCCCTGCATGCACATATGTTAAACAATATGATTAACATCGATTTCATTTCAATATGAAATATTCTGATAAACAGAATCATTATTTGATTAACGATTTATGCATATATATATATATATATCGTTATCTATAATTTCAACCAACAATTCAGCAATTCAACCAAACAGTCATCACACAATAGTTAATCATTATTTATCGTTACTAAATTATATTGATAAAAATATAAATTGATCAGAGTTAGTGAGATTTACTCACATTGGACGGTTATAGTTAAATAACGATTAACAATCTTTGATTCAGACGGACATTTTATTTTGCAATAAATTGTAACTAGCTTCAATCCACTTCTAGTCAGTTCCATGGTTAGCCACCATCCATACGATCCCGACGGATCTTGTTTTGTCCAATTCTGATAATGTATGATGAAGTTACACCTTTTAAAGTTTGAATATAATTTAAAGTAATTAACTAAAATAACCATCTACTAATTAACCTTAATTACCCTAATTATCCACTTAAGTCCACGGGTATAACCTCCTGTGCAGTCGCTCATTGACTTCCTCCCCAAACCGCAAACGCACACACCTACTACCTTCTCCAACCATTACTGAATTTCCCTTCACCCATAAACCTCTTCATTTCTTTACCAAATTAAACCAAACCTCAACTGACACACTCCTCTTCCATTTCTATATCCACTCCTACCCTCGAGCCTACACTCGATCGTCATCCTCGTATCACGACACCCAGATCTGCGCGAGCCCTTCCAGTACTCGAGCGACACCCTTTCTGTTCGAATTCCTCTAAAAAACGCGCGTAAGTGTTAAAACACTTCCTGAATCCAAAACAACCAACGGATACATGAATCGAAGCCTCAACAACCAGCATCTGTCAACCCTAGCCGATGCTGTCTTGGTTACAGCGAACTGAAATGTGTTCGCACCCTTAAAAATTGATACCAGGATGTAGAGCAACCCATGGGAACTCAAATGTATACATAAAAAGATTTATAGATTTTGTTGTGATTTGTTTTCGATTTTTTAGTACTACGATTTTGGGTTTCTAGTCAAGACAGTGGTGGCATGATTTTTAGTTGACCTGGGAACGAAATGGTTAGGGTTAGGAGGTTGGTATCATATTTATAGAGGAAGAAAATTATCTTTTTATTTGATTATTCTCAATATAATAAGCTACTACTGCTTGTATATGCTATTTAAAAATTCCTATGATCACATATGACCTTCAAAAATCAAGAAAATGGACATACACTTTCTGTTCGACATTACGGACCCTACGAAACTAGTTTCGTCGAATTCCGGCTCCATTTGCTCACATAGCGTATTTTTAACCGTCAAAATATTGACTGTTTTTCACATTAAAAATCTGTAAGGCCACATACTAACTCCAAAAATCACGAAACTTGAAACCTAACAATAATTTAATATTCCGGATCCAACAAAATTGGTTTCGTCGAAAACAGAGGTCATTAGCAAAACTGGCTATTTTTAAAGCTCAAAATAAACCCATTTAAATATTAATATATTTAAATATAATTAAATTAAATATTTATAAATAAATATTATCGTATATATATTCACAATATATATTATACATCCAAAAAATATTCTTATATGAATTTCTAACTCGATATTTCAAATGCAGATTAAATCAGTATTCAATTTATATTGTAAATCCATTTAAAATATAACTAAATCATTATAAATTATAAAGGAATTCCATAGCAACTATTTTAAAATTAGATTTGGACATAACTCAAAATCTACACAATGAAATCCCAAATTTTCTCTTCCATTAGAAAAATATACTTCAATAGCTCCTAACGTTTCTTGTTTCACAGAAATCCGATTTAAAACGGTCCCTGTATATTCATTTAAAGCTCGAATCGCCAAATTATGAACTGCCGCGCCATTACGGGCTTGATTATAATTAAATTATAATTTATACGTTCTAACGTCGTTTAAATATATATATTCGTTAATATAATTCAACTCTAAACTGAATTATATATTCTAAATAATCCAATTCACACAATATTGTGAATTCTACTATTTCCGACTATTCTGATATTTAAATATATTATTTAATTATTATATTAATTAAATATTCAATATTATTTAATTCTGGTCATTTTAAATAACCAAACCATTATTTAAATAATTAAATAAATTATTTATAATTTCGTAAAAATACGGGACATTAAATTTTTTTTCCCCTTAAAATAATTTCGTCCTCGAAATTGCTAAGGTAGAAAACAAACCCTATTAATTGGTTAGAGCTTATTTGTTCACTTCTTAACTTCAGTTTCAACTGAACCAATTTAATTTCAATTAAATATTTATTCATTCCTACTAACGAAAATTTTCAAAAATCCTGAAAATTTTCTAACACCTTAACTTTTCGAAAAATTTCGCCAGCACCTCCTTTGTACTGGTCAATAGCTCGAACTCCAATTTGCCTCTCTAGGCCTTCTTCAACCCAAAAGAAAATTAAACAGCCAAATGGCTTGCCAGTTCGGCTCATCAAAATCTCAAACCCATATATAATATAAACTGGTACCTTTTTATCGGGCATGTCAATATATCATTTCCATTTGTTACCAATTCTGCATATACCAATGTCATCCCAATCATTTGGTTATACCCAAGCCAACTTCTGTTCTTAACTCAGATTCCATTTTTAATTTCAGCTCTTGACTTACCAGTCCAATTCCATTTCAGACTGTCTCTAATCCAATCTTATTCGATATTTTCTATACCAATTCATTTTCCATTTAACTAGTTTCAATTCAATTTCTATTTCTATTTTCTTTTACAAATTCTAGTTTAATTTATTTTAATTCAAACAATCTTTCCCAGGGAATTTCAAACAATTTAGCTTTTCTAAAACCAGATATCCCCTTTCAGGATTCAAAACAACTTGCTTTTCACAAAACAATTCAAAAACAAAATCTTTGGTAGTAATTCGTCACTCAGCAACTCAAAAATGAACACTAATGATGTCGCGATTCATCATTAGGGTTATTTCCCAGCTATCGAAGTGAGTTCAATACTATATCACTTTCAAAACCATTTCTAAACACTTCTATTTTGAAATACATTTCAAAATACTATTCCCAATGCTTGGAAAACATTTCTAAAATCTCCCAGGATTTTAAAATTCTCTTATATCCAATCCATATTAATTTACAAACACTTTTCATGTTTTCGGAATTTTAATTCTAAATTCTGATTTAAATTCAAATTTAATTCATCTGATTTCACGTATTTCACTTATATGAATTCTTATTGGCTATTTACATAACCATTTCACATTTTATAATCTTATTCGATTGTAATTACGACCAACACATCTAATATACGATAATACATCAAATATCTGTATTTTGTTTATACCAAAATATAATTTGGGTAAAATTATTTCCTTTACCCTCTTTTCAAAACATACTGTGTCGGTTCATCATATTCGAGTGTTTATAAACCCCTACCGATATAGTGGATCAAACTGATCGACCAAAACCTATAAACAACTCAACCAATAAATCTCAACAATATAAAACCATTTTATATCAAATAACAAATACGTTCACTCGTATATATACACACTCAACTCAATCTAGGGTATTACTAATCCCATCTCTACTGAGTTACGCCACAGAGACAAGGTAATTACTTAACCTTCAGCTCCGATACCAACTGTAACGACCCGGGTTTTCGCGATCCTAAGTAACCGACATAAACTTAATGTCGACTATTCAAGCATCGGAAATAATGGATAGTTAATGAAAGAAAATAGAGGGTGAGAATGGATAGGATGAAAACTTAGAATAAAAGAAGAAGAGGAACATACATAATCAGAGTAACATGAATCTCACAGCGTAACGAACAACATATAATAGATAACATATCTTTGAAATAAAATCAGTATATGTATACAGTAACATTATCAGAGTGCAACACAGTAGAATAAACAATAGTTATATAATCCTGAAGCCTCCTACTCCAAGCTCTCCAAGTACATATGTAAAAACCTGACTACTTGACTGCCCGTAAAAATTGGGCACCCAAGAGTTTAGGGAAAACAAAACAAAATAAACTCCGGGTCAGTTATGGGACTGGTGTGAGTAAACACTTTTAAACAGTTTGGAAAAATAAGCGATATCTCATAAGACCACGTCGTATAACATGGAACGGGTTTTTCCCTTATGAGAATCCAAAACACTTGATTCAACATTTCAAAATCTTTTTGAACGAAATGATAAACTTTATATCAAACTCATTTGATATTATAATAGTGTTTATCAATCACAACTAAATAATCAACTAGCAGAAACGTTTTCATCTCACGTTCTACATATATAGTATACAATCAAAACCGCGAGCACTTATTGGATAATGGATTACCAACTATGATAAGGTATGGGACCACCTTCCAATAGTGTACCTCTAGAGACGAATACACTGGTTTCAACGAGAACATCTTGTAACCCAGCCATACATGATCGACCACTCATTTCTATTGAGTGTATCGAATGTATATCACCAACGGTTGGGATCAGCAACCGTTTCCCAAATGGGACAACATCGAATAGATTAAAGAATGAAATGAATATCTCTAGATAGGAGATAATACACCCTAATGGAAGCAACCCACATAGCCGTGCTGCCTGCCCGATTTTTATCATTTCCCGGTTGTGAGGCTAGAGGCCACACTTATCTCTGACAGATCACACACTTATTCACTTTGAATGTCACATCGTCATACCCGCCAAATCACAAATTGATTTCCCCAAAAATACAATGGGTATACAACTAAGAGAAACGAATTCCTCCGCAACCAAACGTACATACATTTGAAGAGATCAACTTACGTGATCCATTAAATATACTCTATCAGATATTCTTCCATGCAGGTTGTCCTGGGACTAGACAAACCGAAGGCACTATTCTATAAATCCATCTTAGGCAACGACCCTTGCACAAACTCTGTCTTCAATTATCTTCATCATATTTGATCGCAACGCTAACGCCAATACAGAGTGGTTTTTAGATAATGAATCTGATCTTGGTCTCTCCGTATTGACGATGGAAAAATGGCCAAAAACTTCGATAGTCGGTGAGTTAACTATCAAAGAAAAACACGTGTGCAAACAACGATATTATTTCCAGATGGAAATTCTATCGATCAATCATCAATCATCATTTATATCTTAAATTAATTTATCATTAATTTTTTCATTTACCCTTTTCCAATTTCCATATATATATATATATATATATATACAGAAATTCTTATTTTCTAAATTTAGAAAATATACCTTATTAACTTTGGAAAACATTTCCATTTCTTATTTTCTATATTAGAAAACATTTCTGATTCTTATTTGGAAAACATTTCCAAAACTCCTACATTTGGATTTAAACGGATGTTTAAATAAAACATCGCTATACCAACTCAAACAATTACCTTCATCAACTAAATTCACTTAACCAACCTTTACTATCGAACCTTAACCATTACTTAGTTAAAAATGAAGTCAATCAAGTTAGGGTATAACTACCCCTCAGACCTTAACTGAACAACATTTTTAACCTCGAAATAGACAAAGTTAACCTTTTAACTCTTTAACAAACTTCCTTACGTAACTCTCGGATTCTATTTACGAATCCACTTCCTTACTACTTCTGAAATATTTAACTTCAAGATTTAACTTACATTCCTTAATTTAACTAAATAACTAACTAGACAATTTATAACCAAATAAATAGATCTTGATTAAAAAAAGAAAGTGAATAGTACTTTCCCGAATTCGATATAATCGAATTTCAACCTATAACTCCTTTTCGAATAATCTCTGTTCGATGACTCCTTTCTTTGAATAACTATATTCGATTAACTCTTTTTGAATAAACTATATTCGATTAACCCTTTTCTTCGAATAACTATATTCGATCAACTCTTTTTACCCTAATCGAAAAAACTATATTTGATAACTCTTTTAACTCTATTCGAATAACTCTATTCAATAACTCTAATCGATTAACTCTAACCGATAACTCTAATTGATTAACTCTATTCGATTAACTATAATTGATTAACTCTATTTGATATCCACTTTAAACAATCTTCTCATAACTCTTTTATATCTCGTCAATTCCCTTTTATAATCCTATTTATTTTCCATATAAATATTCCTTTTATAATTTTATTTATTTAACAAATAAATATTTCCTTTTCAGTTTTATTTATTTAACAAATAAATATTCTAATTCAATTCTATTTTTTTAACAAATAAATATTTCCTTTTCAATTCTATTTATTTAACAAATAAATATTTCCTTTTTAATTCTATTTGTAAATGTTTTACAAATATTTCTTTTTCAATTCTATTAGTAAATGTTGTACAAATATTTCCTTTTCAATTCTACTAGTAAATGTTTTACAAATATTTCCTTTTCAATTCTCTATATTTATTTTCCAAATAATTATTTCTTTTATAATCTATTTATTTTAAATTTGTTTCTTTTTATAACGTCTTTTGATTTTATAAATATTTCTTTTTCAATATAACATTGAAATTTTCCTTTTTAACATTCCAGTATTCCTTATGGTATTTAACATACCATATAACAATGATCAGTATCATTCAAACATATATAATCAACAACAGACTATATATCACGTCATATATAACAATACATGAAAAACAGTAAAATAAATGTTGAGGATTCTAGTTGGATTCCTCCGACCTATTTCCCTGCATCCACATATGTTAAACAATATAATTAACATCGATTTCATTTCAATATGAAATATTCTGATAAATAGAATCATTATTAGATTAACGATTTTTATATATATAACGTTATCTATAATTTCAACCAACAATTCAGCAATTCAACCAAACAGCCATCACACAACAGTCAATCATTATTTATCATTACTAGATTATATTTATAAAAATATAAATTGATCATAGTTAGTGAGATTTACTCACATTGGACGGTTATCGTTAAATAACGATTAACTATCTTTGATTCAGACGGACATTTTATTTTGCAATAAATTGTAACTAGCTTCAATCCATTACCAGTCAGTTCCATGGTGTAGCCACTATCCATATGATCCCGACGGATCTTGTTTTGTCCAATTCTGATAATGTATGATGAAGTTACACCTTTTTAAAGTTTGAATATAATTTAAAGTAATTAACTAAAATAACCATCTGTTAATTAACCTTAATTACCCTCATTATCCACTTCAGTCCACATGTATAACCTCCTGTACAGTCGCTCATTGCCTTCCTCCCCAAACCGCAAACGCACGCACCTACTACCTTCCCCAGCGATTACTGAATTTCCCTTCACCATTGACCTCTTCATTTCTTTACCGAATTAAACCAAACCTCAACCGACACACTCCTCTTCCATTTCTCTTTCCATTCCTACCCTCGAGCCTACACTCGATCGTCATGCTCATATCACGACACCCAGATCTGCGCGAGCCCTTCCAGTAATCGAGCGACACCCTTTCTGTTCGAATTCCTCAAAAAAAAACACGCAAGTGTTAAAACACTTCCTGAATCCAAAACAACCAACGGATACATGAATCGAAGCCTCAACAACCAGCATCTATCAACCCTAACCGACGTTGTCTTGGTTACAACGAACTGAGATGTGTTTGCACCCTTAAAAATCGATACCAAGTTGTAGAGAAAACCCATGGGAACTCCAATATATACATATGAAGATTTATAGATTTTGTTATGATTTTTTTTTTTGATTTTTTTTACTACGATTTTGGGTTTCTAGTGAAGACAGTGGCGGCGTGATTTTTAGTTGACCTAGGAACGAAATGGTTAGGGTTAGGAGGTTAGTATCATATTTATAGAGGAAGAAAATTATTTTTTTTATTTGATTATTTTCTATATAATAAGCTATTACTACTTGTATATGCTATTTAAAAATTCCTATGATCACACATGACCTTCAAAAATCACGAAAATGGACATACACTTTCCGTTCGACATTATGGACTCAACGAAACTAGTTTCGTTGAATTCTGACTCTGTTTGCTCACACAGCGTATTTTTAACCGCTAAAATACTGACTGTGTTTCATATTAAAGATCTGTATGGCCACATACTGACTCCAAAAATCACAAAACTTGAAATCTAACAACAATTTAATATTCCGGATTCAACAAAATTGGTTTCGTCGAAAACGGAGGTCGTTTGCAAAACTGGCTATTTTTAAAGCTCAAAATAAACCCATTTAAATATTAATATATTTAAATATAATTAAATTAAATATTTATAAATAAATATTATCGTATATATATTCATAATATATATCATACAACTCAAAAATATTCCTATATGAATTTCTAACTCGATATTTCAAATCCAAATTAAATCAGTATACAATTTATATTGTAAATCCATTTAAAATATAAATAAATCATTATAAATTATAAAGGAATTCTATAGCGACTATTTTAAAATTTAATTTGGACATAACTCAAAATCTACACAATGAAATCCCGATTTTTCTCTTCCATTAGAAAAATATACTTCAACAGCTCCTAACGTTTCTTGTTTCACAGAAATCCAATTTAAAATGGACCCTTTATATTCATTTAAAGTTCGAATCGCTAAATTACGAACTGCCGCGCCATTACGGGCTCGATTATAATTAAATTATAATTTATACGTTCTAACGTCGTTTAAATATATATTCGTTAATATAATTCAACTCTAAACTGAATTATATATTCTAAATAATCCAATTCACACAATATTGTGTATTCTACTATTTCCGACTATTCTTGTATTTAAATATATTATTTAATTCTTATATTAATTAAATATTCAATATTATTTAATTTTGGTCATTTTAAATAACCAAACCATTATTTAAATAATTAAATAAATTATTTATAATACCGTAAAAATACGGTAAGTTACACTAGAAAATATCCATTTTTCAAACGGTCTTGGAATTCGATGAAATTAGTCTTGTTAGGACCGTATCGTCAAAAATAGCTAGAAATATTTTTTCTGGAATTTTTAGAGTCCATATGTGGCCCCGGTAAATTTAATGTATGGTCAAATTAATTAAATAAATGATTTATATATTAAATTAGAGAAAACAAGCTGGAGATGATCAAACGGGCTGACGGGACCTAGCCCATTGCGTCCGGAACGTGGGCATTTGCCTAGTAACAATTTTTGTTGGGCTGAAATTGGATCTGAAAAGAATTAACTGGCTTTAACTTCGAATTAATGAATTAAATTAATATTTTATTATAAAACCCAAATTAACAAAACCCTAATTATATCATATAACAGAGCCGCCGCTTTCAGAAATGGGTAGCCGATAATGTCCGGAATTAATCCCTTAATCTTTCTCAAACGAGATCGAATTAGCTAAGCATTCAGAAGAGAAAATCACAAAGCTTTGCACATGCTTTAATTTCATATAGCCATGATCGTTTATCGATTAGTATAAAGGCCGGGATTGCGCCCTAAAGACGTCGACTTTGTGCTCGGCTGGAGGATCTTAGGGACCACCGAATCAGGTGGTGTGGCTGGCGGCGAGGGTGCTCTCAAAGGCGCTTCGATAGGTGCATTCTGATCGGTGGCTGGAGGCTCAGAGTAGCATGCGATAGGGGGAAATGGAAACGTTGAAATGGGTTTAAGTGATGCAGCGGTTACAGGAAGAGGAGGGAGGAAGGATTAAACAAGGTTTAAAGGAGAATTAAATTAATTAATTTAATTAGTTTAAAAGTTAGTGTAATTAAAATTGTTTAAATGTCTGAATGTCCATATCTTCTTCAAACAGAAATGGATCTGAACGATTTCAGAAGCGTTGAACTTGTCTTTTCAAGATCTACACAACAGTATAGACCAGATATGAAAACAAGGAATTTGACAATTCAAACAAGTCGGGGTGAGATTTCTCGATTTAAAATTTTAAAATTTAAATTTAAATATATATATAGAAATATATATATATATACATATATATATATATATTATTGACTGTGATTGTGATGATTCGTTGAATTATATTGTTGTATGTTAGAAATATAAACTTTAACATGTTGAAATTAAAACATCATTTTTGTTAGTTCGTGTTATATTGAAATTAAAACACCACTTTTGTTAGTTCATGTTGTATCAACATTAAAGCATCGTTTTTGTTAGTTCATGTTACATTAGATTTAAAATGTCATTTTGGTAAGATATATTACATTAGAATTAAAATCGCCATTTACATTAGAATTAAAATTTGCCATTTATGTTAGAATTAAATTTGCCATTTATGTTAGAATTAAAAAAAAGTCATTTACGTTAGAATTAAAAATTAACATTTATGGTAGAAATATGTTAGGTAATTAAAATTAACATTTATGTTAGACTTATGTTATGTAATTACAATTAACATGTTTTGTTACAAAATGATACATTAGAATAGAAATCATATTTTTGTACAGAATGATACATTAGAATAGAAAAAATATTTTTGTACAAAATGATACAGTAGAATAGAAATTACATTTTTGTATAAAATGTTACATTAGAAAAGAAATAACATTTTGTTATAAAATGATGCATTAGAATAAAAACATCATTTTATTATAGGATGTCATGTTAGAATAAAATAATCATCTTTATTAAAAATGAAACAAAAGATTACATTTTTTTATTTTCAACTAGTTACAAGGATTAAAATTGGAATAAAAGATTTCATTTTTATTTTCAATTAGTTAAAATGAAACAGAGTTGAGATTTAAAAGTAACATTTTTATTGCCATTTTTTATGCAATAAAAAGAATGGATTTAAAGTAACATTTTATTTGTCAATTTAGTCACAATAAAAAGAATCGATATAAAAGAAACATTTT
This sequence comes from Allium sativum, assembly GCA_030737875.1. NCBI lineage: Eukaryota > Viridiplantae > Streptophyta > Magnoliopsida > Asparagales > Amaryllidaceae > Allium > Allium sativum. The sequence goes on along the minus strand of CM060926.1, from coordinate 828,325,629 downwards.
TATTTTCATTTTAGTTGAAATGACAAGAATAGATTTAAATGCCACATTTTTATTTTCATTTTAGATGCAATAAAAATAGTAGATTTAAAAATAACATTTTATTGTCATTTTAGTTACAATAGTAAAAGTGTAGAATAAAACATAATGTTTTATTGTCATTTGGTTTCAATAAAAAGTGTGACCATTGAAAAAAAAAACATTTTCAATGCATTTTAGTTCATTAGAAAGAATGAATACATTTTTGTTTATTAAAAGGGATTAAACAAAAATACTCACTTTGTCAACATAGAATAGTTAAACAAAATACTCATTTTGTCACTATAGAATAGTTAAAAACAAAAATATTCATTTTTGACAATATGGTGTAGTTAAACAAAAATATTCATTTTGTCGATATAGTGCAGTTAAATAAAAACATTCATCTTGTCAATTTATATTAGTTGAAACAAAATATACACTTTTATCAAATTACAAAAGTTAGAACTAAAATTGTCACTTTTATCAAATTACAAAAGTAGAAACCAAATTGTCACTTTTGTCAAAATTTCAAAGTTAAAATCTAATTTGTCGCTTTTGTTAAATTATCATAGTTAAGACAAATTGGTCACTTTTGTCCAATTATAATGGTTAAAACAAACATTATCATTTTTGTCCCATTAGATTTGACAAAACAAATATGTCACTTTCATTTGTTTTGTTGAATTAGAATTGTCTACAAAACAAATATGTCACTTTCATTTGTTTTGTTGAATTAAAATTGTCGACAAAACAAAGTTACCATTCTTATTATTTTGTTTAAATAAATTTGTCAACAAAACAAAGTCATTATCTTTATTGTTTTGTTGAAAAAGATTAGTTAAATCAAAATATTCATTTTTTTCAAAATAGATTAGTTAAAGCAAACTATATATTTTTGTCAAAATATACACTTTTGTCAAGATAGATTAGTTGAATCAAAATATACCTTTTTGGTCAAAATACACATTTTTGGCCAAATAAATTAGTTGAACCAAAATATTTATTTTTGTCAAAAATACAATAGTTGGAACAAAAATTACATTTTGTAAAATATGATTGTTGAAAACAAAAATTACATTTTTGTTAATTAGATTTGAATTAAAACAAAAATTACATTTTTGTTAAGTAAAAGAGTTAAACACAAATTACATTTTTGTTAAATAGGTTTGTGTTACAACAAAAACATTCATTTTGATAAAATAGAATTGTCAGCAAAATGGATGTATCATTTCTTATACATTTTGTTGAAATAAAATTTATATGCAAATATAATAATTAGTTGCATAACATACAATAGAATTTATATGCAAATATAAAAATCCTTTTTATTTGCAAAATTACATTAGAATTTATATTCAGATATAAGAATCATATTATTGGTCAGAGTACACGTTAGAATTGTATGAAAAGTAAAGTGACATTTTATTGTTAAATTATATAATAGAATTTGTATGCAAATCCAAGTTACAATTGCATTGTTAAATTTTACATTAGAACTTGTGTACGGAACAAAGAGGCATTTCATATACTATGATTTGAAAACTATATATACAAATAAACCAATTCTTTTTATTTGTTAAAGTTTAAAATGGAAATTGCATACAAATAGAAGAAAATAGGAATTATCTTTATTTTGTCATCCGCAATAATGTCATATAAATAAATTATATTTTATTAGACATTTGAAATGTACAAGGAAATTATACGAGTCAAATACATTTTTATTCGGCATTAGGAATAAAATAACATGTTTTGTTCATTATCATCAATATGTTAACAATATTAAAAATTGTTAAATTCATTAACCAATTATTTATTTATATGAATTGATGTTGGCTGAAAACCTCACATGGATATTGGGATGATAATTGATATACAATAGTCCCAATTTTTATTTGTATGTCAATCGATAGATTGACAGGCTGCGATGAGCGTTATTATTTCATTTTGATACTCACACAGTTGTGAACTTCACTCTGGATGAGGAATGGATGGTTTGATGATTATTTATCATTTGTTGTCATTTACATACGTTGTATGAAATCCATATAACCGAAGTCATATGGTAAATGATTGAGTCGCTTTCTGATTCAGAATATCTTTTATATATAGAATATTTTAAAAAAAGGAATTTCTTTTAAAAAAAGAATATTTTTAAAAGATATTGTAATAAAAGAATTGGATTTTGGGTTGTCGTGGATGGTGTCTCAAATAACACTGTTCTTAAACCCCGTATGAAAGAAAAAAATCTTTTTGTTTTAAAATTATATTTAGTATTGGAATAAATTGATATGTGAATTGGGTTTATTGTGAACTATGTTTTTAAACGACATTTGTTCTTTAAACCAATTAACAGTGAAAATATGATTTAGAATTTATAAATCTTTTTATTTAGATTTAGAAGGAAATTTTCCAAAGTCAAGTTTCCAATTTAATATATATTAAATTGGAATTTAATGGAAATTTCGACTTGATAATAATCGAGATAGGTTTCTGTAAAAGAAGACTGTTACTATATATGGAATTTAAGAGGATCCGATGTTATTCCATTTATATTATTAGTCGGATACGGAAATTTATATGATTATATATTGATTTGATTTCTGTGAAATTCCATATTTAATGGAAATTGATTTTGGGTTTATCATGAATTGTGTTTTAAATGACATTCGTTGTAACACCCCGTGTATTCTATAACAGTGAAATTCACAAATTAAAGTATAATTAGTTTCAAACCAAAGAATTAAGGGAAACGGGATACGCCATTGCGTTCGTCTCGGAATTCTGCTTGAGATAGAGTCCGAGTTTGCGTAAAACGGACTCCGTATGAAGAAGATATGGCCTCCGAAAGTTTCAGAATTCAGTTTAAAATTCAAACAGACAAAAACAACTCAGAAAAACAATTTTAAAATTCAAAATCGGGCCCAATTGGCTAGGGTGGGAAAATTCTCGCCCAAGACACCCAGGTCGACTTGGCAGTCGACCTGGGGCTAGCCAGGTCGACTGGGCAGTCGACCTGGGTAACCCGTGTCGACTGCCAAGTCGACACGGTGTCGACTATGGTGTCGACCTGGCCCCTAAGCCAGGTCGAACCCAGCCCACCCTGGCAGGCCTGGTCTGTGTTTGGTCGATTTTCTGAGCCTTGCCTTGTCACTAGGGCTAGGTGTCAGCTCCTGATTGGTCTCTCCTTCCAACGAACGGCTATAATTAAACCAAGCTCCATCGACGGTCCAAATCAACTCAAAAACACTATAAAAAGAACCTAAGACCTAGCCTAAATCATACTATTTCATTTTAGCCTCAAGCCACCGCCATTAAACCTAGAGCTCTAAATTAAAAATACAAAGAACAAAAATTAAAGAAGACGAAGGACGAATCTTGAAGGCTACAACTAGAAGTTACAACAATTACGACGCTTTAGACAACGGATTTGGGGCTATTTGATTTGAAATTTTGATTTCGATTACTTGCTTCATATTGTAAGTTCTATGTTACTTTTTAGGCAAAAACGCTAAAATAACATGGACATGCCATGAATTGAAACCGGATTTAGGAACTATTATTAATCCATGTTTATATTGTTTAACTTTGAATCATAATTTGGGAATATTGCTATGTCAACGTTGCAAGTTAAAACTTATCATGATTTTGATGTTGTTATGAATCACTTGGGCTTAATTGTATGGCAAGTTGGACTAATACATGTCCATGGAATCACTATGTTTATTGAAATCTTTATGTTGATTAAACCATGCCTATGATGCTAATTAAACCATGTCTATGATGTTGATGGAACTATGCCGGTGATGTTAATATACCTATCATGTTAATGACAAATTGGGAATTGCTAGGTTATGATAAAAAGTTGGAATCATTGTGTTTATAATGCTAGATGAGAATCATTATGTTAAAAATGCTAAATTGGAATCCACTATGCCTATTAGAATTACCATGCCTTTAATGTTTCATGTTTGTAATAAAATTATTATTATGCCCGCAATGATTATTATGCCTATGATGTAAAGTTGAAATTATCATGTTAAACTAAGTTGGAACCATTACTATGCCAAGTTATCATCATGCTAGTATTGAAACCATGTGATATGTTATAGCCTGTTTATTATGCAAGTGATGTTGGAATTTTCACATATGCCTATCACATGTTTGGTGTTATTCCCCTTTATCTCTTGAATTGTTTATGCTTGTGAACGAAGTACGTTTATATACGTTGGGGATACGATTGGGTAGAATAGGCAAAACTTGAATTGTTTATAATCATAAACCGTGAAATTTTGCATAAGTAGAACATGATATATGGCACGAAAACTTGACTTGAACATGCCATAACTTGACTTGAAAAACATGCCTTAGTTGGGCACGAAGTTGCCATATGAACATGCTATGGAAATAGCACGAATCTGATAAGAACATGGGCATGACTTTAGAAAACAAGAAAGTGGCCAACTCGAGGTTGGGTTGAGTTTGTAGCGTAAACCTGCCCGGAACCGCCCGGCAAATCCAGTTGCTACAAACAATAGGATCCAATGTGGGTAGTTGGTCATATCGCGCTTGAAACCCGAGGTTGGATTGAGTTCGTAGTGTAAACCTGCCCGGAACCGCCCGGCAAATCCAGTGGCTACGAACAATAGGATCCAATGTGAGTGGTTCGGTGCATTAACGAATCAATTAATGCCAATTAGGGTTAAGTCATGAACATGAAAAGACAACTTAACCAACTTGAACACGATTTGTAGGGCTAAGTCATGAACTTGAAACGACAACACTTAGCCAACTTGACATGACACGTAGGCGGGTTAAGTCGCGAATTTAAACGACATACTTAACCCTCTTGACATGACTAGACTGGAAGAGGATTAAGTCACGAATTACATGACTTAATCGGTTAGGCGGGTTAGGTCACAAATTACATGACCTAATCTGTTAGGCGAAACCCTAGACGCGATCCTTTTCAGCAGTAACCCTCTAGATGTATCAAGGTACCCTGGGGCTAGGCCGGGTGGGGCACGATTACTGGGCTGATTGTAAGAGGTGAACGATGAAAGTGGGGTACTCCAGTGTAGGTTCGGTGGACTACGGTCGTGCACGTATTCCGGGGCAGACACTGGGTATCTGTAGATTTATCTGTGCATCTTGAATCGTGTCAGGGGTTGACACCCTAGGGCTGATACACCCGAAGGTGGACCCAGCACAGGTGACTACATTTGTGATTAGCCGTATGACACGGACACTTGACGAGCTAGAACTTGTAGGGAGCCGATCGACTAGATAAGCGCTCCGTAGGACCCCGTACTTGGGTCAGACCCCGTTTCAGGGTCGTTTCATGATATTGGCCCGTGAGATTTATTTCGTGATTAACTCGTGACATGGGCTTAGTATACTAGTACAGTCGATGCAACGAATCTTGAACATGTGATGCTTTATTTGACTTGTCTTGACTTATCATGATCACCTTAGTCTATCTTGTCCACCTTGACACCCTTCTTGAGTTTAGTTCCAGTTCATACATGACATGTTGTTTTAACCGTTTTTACACTGAAAGTCACTAAGACTTACTCAGTCTTTATGACTGACCCTTTTCCTTTCGCCTCTTTTTCTTTCGTTCCCCCCCAGGTTCTCAGGGAGGGAATACCGTAGCTTGACCAGTTTTCACATCCAGCTTGAAGAGAAAGAATGTATTGCTTGGATCTTTTCCGTTTTGGACTATGGCTTTGGACAGAAATTAGGGGACTTTTGCAGTTTATTTATGTTTTCTTTATGCTTCTTTAAATAATGTAATCAAGACAGTTATGATTTTGGAAGTATTGTAAGAGAAATTATGACATGGTTTGTGAACACGTATTATGTTGAAATAAAAGTTGTTGTTGTTTTTCCGCTGTTCATAAATATGTGTTCTTATATCTGTCTTGTATATCTGTGACTTATACTTATAAACCTCCACCAAAATTAGGGCATTCCCTTTGAGAGTGACCCTAATGGAGGTGGGGTGTTTCACTTGGTATCAGAGCATAGGTTTACCAGATAAGATAAAAAGTTTTGAAAATTTATTTTCAAAAAGAAAATTTAAAGAAGCATTTTTAAAATATAAAATATTATTTTATTTTAAAAATGCAAAGTCCCCCAAAGCCATAGGTACTTTCTCTTATCCTTCGTTTTGAATCTATCCTTTTTGTTTCAGCATGTCCGAAGAACTTAACTTGCCGGAGGGTGTACCAATACCTGGTTGGTTTAGACGATTCTTAGAAGCAAGGGCCACCCAGCCAGGTCCTACCGTTCCTCCTCCCCCAGCTGCAGGAAATCATCCAGCTGCAGCAGCACCTCTTCCTCCACCTCCTCCACGGGGAAATACTTTTGCTAAGATATGTAAAGATTTTAAAGCTATGGGGGGAAAGGACTTTCATGGAACTGAGTCCTTCGTGGCAGTAGGAATTGGCTGAAGGAAACCGAGGACCTATTCGTCATCTTTGAGGTAGAAGATATGAAGAAAGTACAACTGGCAGTATGGCTACTTAAAGGCGAGGCTTCCTACTGGTGGGAAGTCACTAATGCAGAAAGACCAGTGGAAACATGGGAGGACTTTAGGGCAAGGTTTGAGGCTAAATTTCTCTCAGAAGCTGAAAAGAGTTTGCAGTTGGAAAAATTCTTATTTCTTAAGCAAGGGAATAGGACAGTCAAAGAGTATGTTAATCAGTTCAATGAGCTAGCTAGGTTCGGACTGGACCTAGTCAACACCCCGCACAAGAAGGCTCTCCGCTTTGTCAAGGGGTTGAATGAGCCATTACACAGTTTGGCTATGACCCATATACCCATGGGAGCTACGTATGAAAGGTTGGTGCAGATGGCATTGCTGAACGAAGAAGATAAGGGCAAGAAGGAGACAAAGGCAGAAAACTCTCAAGGGAAGAAAGAGGTCAAGCCCAACGATTCTGAGAATAAGAAGGTAGGCTCTGAGAAAGGAGGCAAGAACGACAACTCGCGTGATAAAAGGAAATGCAATTTCTGTGGTACGGAAGGGCACATAGCCAAGGATTGTAGAAAGAGGAAGAGAAAGCAAGGTGAATGTTTTCATTGTGGGGAGACTGGACACATCAGCAAAGACTGCCCTAAGAAGCAGACCGGACCTTCTGGGGGTACATCGTTAACTTCTTCTAGATGCTTTGTTTTATCTTGTTTCTCTCCTCGATCCTATCTTGAGAACCATAGGTAGAATCTTTTTAGATGTAAACATGTAATTGAAACATGTTATGATTGCGAAATGGTTGCAAGTGGTCGCAAGTGGTTGCTCGTGGATGCATGAATACACATTAGGCACTAGATCGGCTCAGACACATTTTTCATGTTGCATATGCATAAATGTATTCGTATATGGATGGAGTTTAATGTGTTGTCATATGGATGTTGCATTTATATATGAATGGTTGTGCACTCATGTAGAATCATGAATAGGAGAATTTGCATACATAATGGATTCAGGGCACTTACATAATTCGCATTAAGGAGGTCAACTGAATCGGTAGACCGCCTGATTTTGCATTAGACAAGTACATGTACACACACACACTTCGCATATGATCATGAAGCATTAGAAGTCTTTTAAGGACAATGGATGCTCGTGTTTGATGGATGTTTGGATATTAGGATATACATTCTTCCTGAACTTGAAGATTTCGGGGACGAAATCCTTTTAAGTGGGGGAGAATGTAACACCCCCTGTATTCTATAACAGTGAAATTCACAAATTAAAGTATAATTAATTTCAAACCAAAGAATTAATGGAAACGGGATACACCATTGCGTTCATCTCGGAATTCTGCTTGTGATAGAGTCCGAGTTTGCGTAAAACGGACTCCGTATGAAGAAGATATGGCCTCCGGAAGTTTCAGAATTCAGTTTAAAATTCAAACAGACGAAAACAGCTCAGAAAAACAATTTTAAAATTCAAAATCGGGCCCAATTGGCCAGGGCGGGAAAATTCCCGCCCAAGACACCCAGGTCGACTTGGCAGTCGACCTGGGGCTAGCCAGGTCGACTGGGCAGTCGACCTGGGTAACCCGTGTCGACTGCCAAGTCGACACGGTGTCGACTGGGGTGTCGACCTGGCCCCTGAGCCAGGTCGAACCTAGCCCACCCTGGCTGGCCTGGTCTGTGTTTGGTCGATTTTCTGAGCCTTGCCTTGTCACTAGGACTAGGTGTCAGCTCCTGATTGGTCACTCCTTCCAACGAACGGCTATAATTAAACCAAGCTCCATCGACGGTCTGAATCAACTCAAAAACACTATAAAAAGAACCTAAGACCTAGCCTAAATCATACTATTTCATTTTAGCCTCAAGCCGCCGCCATTAAACCTAGAGCTCTAAATTAAAAATACAAAGAACAAAAATTAAAGAAGACGAAGGACGAATCTTGAAGGCTACAACTAGAAGTTACAACAACTACGACGCTTTAGACAACGGATTTGGGGCTATTTGATTTGAAATTTTGATTTGGATTACTTGCTTCATATTGTAAGTTCTATGTTACTTTTTAGGCAAAAACGCTAAAATAACATGGACATGCCATGAATTGAAACCGGATTTAGGAACTATTATTAATCCGTGTTTATATTGTTTAATTTTGAATCATAATTTAGGAATATTGCTATGTCAACGTTGCAAATTAAAACTTATCATGATTTTGATGTTGTTATGAATCACTTGGGCTTAATTGTATGGCAAGTTGGACTAATACATGTCCATGGAATCACTATGTTTATTGAAATCTTTATGTTGATTAAACCATGCCTATGATGCTAATTAAAACAGATGTTGATGGAACTGTGCCGGTGATGTTAATATACCTATCATGTTAATGACAAATTGGGAATTGCTAGGTTATGATAAAAAGTTGGAATCATTGTGTTTATAATGCTAGATGAGAATCATTATGTTAAAAATGCTAAATTGGAATCCATTATGCCTATTAGAATTACCATGCCTTTAATGTTTCATGTTTGTAATAAAATTATTATTATGCCCGCAATGATTATTATGCCTATGATGTAAAGTTGAAATCATCATGTTAAACTAAGTTGGAACCATTACTATGCCAAGTTATCATCATGCTAGTATTGAGACCATGTGATATGTTATAGCCTGTTTATTATGCAAGTGATGTTGGAATTGTCACATATGCCTATCACATGTTTGGTGTTATTCCCCTTTATCTCTTGAATTGTTTATGCTTGTGAATGAAGTACGTTTATATATGTTGGGGATACGATTGGGTAGAATAGGAAAAACTTGAATTGATTATAAACATAAACCGTGAAATTTGGCATAAGTAGAACATGAAATATGGAACGAAAACTTGACTTGAACATGCCGTAACTTGACTTGAAAAACATGCCTTAGTTGGGCACGAAGTTGACATATGAACATGCTATGGAAATAGCACGAATCTGATAAGAACATGGGCATGACTTTAGAAAACAAGAAAGTGGCCAACTCGAGGTTGGGTTGAGTTTGTAGCGTAAACCTGCCCGGAACCGGCCGGCAAATCCAGTTGCTACAAACAATAGGATCCAATGTGGGTAGTTGGTCATATCGCGCTTGAAACCCGAGGTTGGGTTGAGTTCGTAGCGTAAACCTGCCCGGAACCGCCCGGCAAATCCAGTGGCTACGAACAATAGGATCCAATGTGAGTGGTTCGGTGCATTAACGAATCAATTAATGCCAATTAGGGTTAAGTCATGAACATGAAAAGACAACTTAACCAACTTGAACACGATTTGTAGGGCTAAGTCATGAACTTGAAACGACAACACTTAGCCAACTTGACATGACACGTAGGTGGGTTAAGTCGCGAATTTAAACGACATACTTAACCCTCTTGACATGACTAGACTGGAAGAGGATTAAGTCACGAATTACATGACTTAATCGGTTAAGCGGGTTAGGTCACGAATTACATAAACTAATCTGTTAGGCGAAACCCTAGACGCGACCCTTTTCAGCAGTAACCCTCTAGATGTATCAAGGTACCCTGGGGCTAGGCCGGGTGGGGCACGATTACTGGGCTGATTGTAAGAGGTGAACGACGGCAGTGGGGTACTCCAGTGTAGGTTCGGTGGACTACGGTCGTGCACGTATTCCGGGGCAGACTCTGGGTATCTGTAGATTTATCTGTGCATCTTGAATAGTGTCAGAGGTTGACACCCTAGGGCTGATACACCCGAAGGTGGACCCAGCACAGGTGACTACATTCGTGATTAGCCGTATGACACAGACACTTGACGAGCTAGAACTTGTAGGGAGCCGATCGACTAGATAAGCGCTCCGTAGGACCCCGTACTTGGGTCAGACCCCGTTTCAGGGTCGTTTCACGATATTGGGCCGTGGGATTTATTTCGTGATTAACTCGTGACATGGGCTTAGTATACTAGTACAGTCGATGCAACGAATCTTGAACATGTGATGCTTTATTTGACTTGTCTTGACTTATCATGATCACCTTAGTCTATCTTGTCCACCTTGACACCCTTCTTGAGTTTAGTTCCAGTTCATACATGACATGTTGTTTTAACCGTTTTTACACTGAAAGTCACTAGGACTTACTCAGTCTTTATGACTGACACTTTTCCTTTCGCCTCTTTTTCTTTCGTTTCCCCCCCAGGTTCTCAGGGAGGGAATACCACAGCTTGACCAGTTTTCACATCCAGCTTGAAGAGAAAGAATGTATTGCTTGGATCTTTTCCGTTTTGGACTATGGCTTTGGACATCAATTAGGGGACTTTTGTAGTTTATTTATGTTTTATTTATGCTTCTTTAAATAATGTAATCAAGACAGTTATGATTTTGGAAGTATTGTAAGACAAATTATGACATGGTTTGTGAACACGTATTATGTTGAAATAAAAGTTGTTGTTGTTTTTCCGTTGTTCAAAAATATGTGTTCTTATATCTGTCTTGTATATCTGTGACTTATACTTATAAACCTCCACCAAAATTAGGGCATTCCCTTTGAGAGTGACCCTAATGGAGGTGGGGTATTTCATTCGTTCTTTAACCCAGTTAAAGATAAGATTAATTTTCTTAAATTTGAATAACCATAAAGTAATGATTTTTGATATTAAAATCAAATTGAAGTTTAATGAATCTTTGGAAAGAAGATTAAAGAATTAATACAAAGGAATTTATCTTTGATAAAATTGATGGGAAATTTTCCTTAATAGTATGAATATTTTATTAAAAGAATATTCTGAATTGGAATGAGGCATGTGATGTGTCTTTATAGCACTTGGTTTTTAATTATAAAAATATGCGAGTTATTCGGAAAGACCAGGTTTAACCCATTCTGAATAATTTCTATGACGATTAAAGTCAAGACATTGAAGACGGTGGTTGAAGACCGGCTATCTTCACATCGAATGGACGACTACTGATGCCTGACATTGGGTCGCTCCCAGTAAAGGGTTAAAGTGGTAGTTGTCTGGACGTGCTTATTGATTGTCCGGATACGCAAACACCTCACTTCTGTATTGGACATACGAGAGGCGGAATAAGGTGACTCCGGTTTCGTTCAGACCCAGAACGGACTTTTAAATGGATGTGTGTCTAACATTGGATTTCATTTAATGTAAATTGATTTCTATTTAATGACACAACTCGAACTTCCCCGTGAAGGAAAGCTGTAACAACCCGAAAATCTGGGCCAGTTTAAAATTTTTATTTTGGCAATTTTAGCGAATTTTGAACATTTAAAATAGATTATTTTGAAAATTAATATCGACGGGAAATTTATTTTGAATAGAATTCGAACGTATATATTATATACGCCGTCGTTAGAATATAAATAACTATATATATTTATAAATAGAATTGAAAATGGTGCGGTAGTTCGATAATTCGATTTCAAACTTCAATTGAATGTACCGGGTGCAAAAAAATCCGGATTTTAGTGAAACCAAAAATAATAGGATCTATTTGAGGATATCTGTCCAACGAACCCGGAAAATTGAGATTTCATAGCGGGAATCAAAAGATATGTCCAGTTGAAAATTCGGAATAGTCGTTATGGAATTCAGGCCCTTAAAAAAAGGAATTTTGCAAACGACCTCGGATTTCGACGAAACCAATTTTGTTGGGTCCATGATGTCAAGTTATTGCTAGATTCCAAATTTCATAATTTTTCGAATCAATATGTGAGCATGGCATAGGAAAACGTGTTTGACCAGTTTCAGTTGATTTTAATCGACTGGAAAATGGCCATTTTTCCAACGGTCTCAGAATTCAATGAAACTAGTTTTGTTAGGACCGTATCGTCAATACGAAGCTAGAAAATATTTTTTAGGAATTTTTAGAGTTAGTATGTGACCCCAGTAAATTGAAATGTGTGTTCAAATTCAATATATAGAGTTATATGTTGGTTTTGACGAAAACGGATCGAAACGATTGAATCAGCTTACGATACATATCCCATTGTGTTCGGAATGGGGGTAATTAGCTATGGACGACAGGCGGTGGGCCTCGTTTAGAGGTCAAATGAAAAAGTCAACTTTTTGAAATTAAATAATTAAATAAATTAAAAGAAAACCCCCTCTCTCCCTATATTGCCCCCCCCGTCAGTTTTCCCCAAATCGAAAAAAAGAGAGAGAGAAGGGGGATCGCGACCCCCCCCCCCCCCCCCGTTGAGCTCGCCGCCGCCTCCCTCTCCTCTTCTTCCTCCTCTTCCTTTCTTCTCTTCTCCGAACCCCTTCCTCCTCGCGCAGCTCCACCACGACACCCCCACAGCCACCTGCGCCGCTTTCAGTCGCCCCCCCCCCCCCCTTGAGCCTCGCCCCGACCTCCCCCTTCCCCTTGCCTCGCGTCAGTGAAAACCCCTCCCCCCTTCTATAATCGGTAAATTTTATTCTGTTTTATTTCATTTTTATTTTCAGTTTTATTTTAGGTTATTCAACCAATAGAAGATCTGTTTATATATATATATATATATGCGAAGAAAACATGATTTTTATATAGTGGCGAATATAAAGATTTGATTTTTATATTATAGAGAGTTCAAAATATAATTTTTATTATATGTAGAAGTTAAAAATATACTTTTTATCGCATGTAAAGGTTGAAAATATAATTTTCATATTATATGGATAATAAAAATATCATCTTTTATATTGTAGGAGTATAAAAATATAATTTTTATATAGGTAAGATAATAAAAATATCATCTTTATAGTGATGAAATAGAAAAGGCGAAATATTTATTTTTGAAAAGGCGAAATCTTTATAACAGAAAAGGCGAAATTTTTATATAGAGAATAGCGATGGGAAAATAGAATTTTTATCTATATAGTAACGATGTAAAAATAGAATTTTTATCTATATAGTAACGATGTAAAAATAGAATTTTTATCTATATAGTAACAATGTAAAAATAGAATTTTTATCTATATAGTAACGATGTAAAAATAGAATTTTTATCTATATAGTAGCGGTGTAAAAATATAATTTTTATCTATATAGTAGCAGTATAAAAATATGATTTTTATATACATGGCAACAATATAAAAATATAATTTTTATATATGTAGTGACTACGGGCGACGAAAGTGACAAAAGGCGAGAATGACAAAGATTTCTACATAAGAAGTGTCGTGGAGTTGGGATAGCTATTGGTGAGAATTTCTCACTCTAAATTTCTTTTTCTAGTTATATATATATATATATATATATATATACTAGGATGCAGACGGTGCTTAGCAGCACCCGACACCCGTCGTCCATAGACCATGGATGGCTTGTATGCTTATTTGATGTGTTGTGAAATTTGTTTGTGATGTTGATGTGAAATCGATAATAAAATGTAGATGTGTTGAAATAAATATTTTATCGTTAAAAATATAATTTTTAACGTGAATGTGAATAAATGAACATTTATAAACAAATCGGCCGATTTGTTTATATACACTGATTTGACTGATATTGATTGGGATGATAAATTTTACACATCGCCCAACTGCCCAAATAAAAATCTGTGTTTGTTGATTTGAAACCCCACACGGGTGTTGGGATGAAATTTGGCGTACACTAATCCCAATTATTTCATTGTATGTCGATCGATTGGTCGACAGGCTGTGTAAGCGTTGATTATTTATATTTGATGCTTATGCAGTTGTGTGGTGCACTTTGGATGATGGTTGATTGGTTATCGTTGCTATTATATACATGTGTTGTATGAAATCCATATAATTAACATTATATGGTGATTGATTGGGCCTCATTCCAATCGGGAAAATAATGAATATTATAAATTAAGATTCATGTGTTGACAGTACTCATTTGTTGAGATTAGTCAAGTGTTGAAAGAAATATAGATTCATGTGTTGAATAGAATAAATATTCATTTTTGGATAGAATAAAGAAGTTTTTGAAAAATATAAAGCCGTATTGATTAGAGATGCGTTATTTTGACGCAAACGATATTTATATCGATTTTATTCGTTTTATAATGAATATTGAAAAGTGATTTCAAAATTTAATATTTTGAAATGAAATTCAAATTTAAATTAGATTAAAATTCAAATTGAAATTTAATTGAAATCAATTTGAAATGAATTCGAATCGAATAGAAAATGAATTCGATTCGAATTGAATAGAAAGTGAATTTGAATTCGAATTGAATAGAAATGAATTCAAATTGAATTAAATTGAAATTGAATTAAAAACGAATTGAAATAGTTTTGAATGAAATTTAAAACGAACTGAAATTGAATTGAAATCAATTTGAAATGAATTCGAATTGAATTAAATAGAAGGTAAATTCAAATTGAAATGAATTGAAATAAATTAGAATTTGAATTGAATTGAAACGAATTTGAATTTGAATTAAATAAAATTGAAATGAATTCGAATTGAATTGAACTCAAATCGATTTGAAATTGAAGATGAAGTTGAAATTGTTTTTGAAACGAATTTAGAACTATTTATAAAATTCGTTTTAAAAAGGAAATCGACGAAATATATATATTAAATATATAATGGCCTGAATAGAACGCGCCGCGCCGCGGCAGTTCGTGAATTTCGACCATTAAGTTCGAATTGACATTGCGGGAGATCCGACCATCGGATTCTCCTAAATCCGGAACCGTTGGGTTCGTATCGAAAAGAGCTTTCCAATGAATATTAGAAATTTGAAATCTAATGGTTGGATTTGGAATTATGTCCAAATCAAATTTGGAAAAGGTCGTTGTAAGTGCAATTCGATAGCCGTTGATGGAAATCGACTGTACGGGCCTTGATAAAATTATTAAAAATATTGATAATTTGTGTAAAATCATAATATGTGAATTGGAAAGAACTGGGATGAAAAACTCCACATTTGAAATGATAAAAATAGATTTTTATCGAAATGAACTAGTTTTGAACTAGAATTAAAATCAATTCATTTTTTGGAAATAAATAAATTGAATTTGAAAGTGATTTTAAAAATAATCAATATTCCCAATACGTGGATTGGACTGAAGTTGAATCGAAACTATCTTCGGAATATTTCGATGTTGGATTTCGTGACTATACAAATATTGTTATGGGGATTTGAAAGATATATTTTATATCGTTATTTCCAATACGATATTTGTTGGTTTCAGAATTTGATATTGAATATAAGCCGGTATATTTTCTATTCAGAGTCTTGTAATTAATATCAAATGTGAGTCGGGTTTATCGTGAATCATGTTTTAGATGACATTGGTTCTTTAACCCAGTTAAAGGCAAGATGTTGATTTTTAAAAGGATTTAAACTAAGTGAAGTTTTAATGAATCTTTAATTAGATTAAAATGTGAATTGATAATTTAAATTATCAAATCTGAAAAGTGATCGAGAGTGGAGTATCACCAGTTTTGCTCCAAAGCGATAGTTAAATCTTTAATTAGATTTGAAAGTGAAATGGTAATTAATCTTACCGATAACACCGTGGTGTTAGATATGGAGTATTACCAGTTTTTCTCCATGGGATGAATAGGTTGGGATTGGGAAATAAAATAAATAATTACTTCGGTGTGGTTCGTTAATCCCGACTAGTTTGAAATGATATCCAAAGGAAGATTAAAGAATAAATTTAGAAGAATTTATCTTGGATAAAATTAATGGGAACCTTTCCCTAAGAATGTGATTTTGTGAATAAAAGAATATTCTGAATTGGAATGAGGCGTCTGTTGTGTTTGTGTAACATTTGTTTATCATATACGTGGGTTATTCAGAAAGGCCGGGTTTATATCCATTCTGAATAACCGATTCGACGAGATGTCGAAGATGAAGACGGTGGTTGAAGACCGGAAGTCTTCACATCGTTTGGGTGATTACTGATGATCTCGATTGGGCTGTACACCCAGGATGAGGGAAACAGTTGGTGATCGTCTAGACGTACTTGGAGATGGATGGATATGCGAGGAAAGTGCCTCCGGTTTCGTTCAGACCCAAAACGAACTTGTAAACGGATTGTGTGTCTGACATTGGATTTTATTCTGTGTTGATTGATCTCTATTAAATATACATCTGTTTGGCGGCGGAGAATTTATTCTCTTGCTTAACGCCCTTCTCTGAGACATATGAGCTCAGAGGTTGTTTATCGATGGACATCAGTCGCATGGAGTGAATTGTCATGTGGCACGCGTAAGTGGCAATTGATCAGGGCTTCTGTTGAAAAGCAAAGTCTTGTGGTTGATGATCAAAGCACGGCCTGTGTGGCGTAGCTTTGTGTATAACGTGAATTCGCGAGCCTCACACCTCGGTATGAGTCAAAAACGGGAGACGGACCGCTGGGAGAGCATGACGTTTCTTTCTAGCTAGGGTGGTGTCAGTGACCTACCAGCCCTGACATTTATATACTTTTCACCTGTGTGGTTGTTGGAATGCGAGGCGCCTCAGATATAGGTCTGTAAGGACCGGGAAACGTGTGTTCAGGAATAACTAATCCTCAAAAGTAAGAGAGGACGGGCCCAGTCGATTCCAAGGATCAAAGTGGGGTCCTGGGACATTTGCTAGAGTGTCTCGAACGCGGAGAGGAGCTTGCCCCTTGCCTCGGCTCATGACGGAAATCCAATTTCCAATACGTGATAGTGCGGTTTTATTTGTAGAACCTAGTATGGCGACATAGTGGTATGGGTCATTCATGCCGCCTATGATTGATATTTATGATTGAAATTGTTTTGACACTATACATTTATAATAGTATCAAATAATGTGTTTTAAACGTATCAAGCATGCTTTGGCTGTTATAAGGTAAAAACCCTATCCTCCGGCTTGCGTTGCATTGTGTGATGGGACCTGGGTCTTATAACAGCTTCATTTTTCTTTATTTAGCATTGCGCTGTTTGTATTATGCACTGGTATTCTTGGGAGGAAACCCGTTCCGTGTTATACGGCGTGGTCCCTTGATTTACCTAACTTTAAAAATAAAGATTAATAACTGTTTTAGTTCTCACACCAGTTACATGACTGACCTGGAGTTTATTGTTTTAACCTAAACTCTGGGTGCCCTTATTTTCGACACGGGCAGCTAGTAGTTTTGGTTTTGCAGATTTATATCCACAGGGTCCTGATTTACAGCTGGAACGATGCTCGGAAAGCTCTGTATCCGTGTATCACTTCCAGTTGTGTTTTGTATATTTTCCGCTGCTATGTAATTTATTGTAATCTCTGATATTTATCGAATGTAATTTATTCATTCATACTCTGTATATTCTTGTATCTGATGGAATTGTTGTAATAACAATGAAATGTTCTTCTGTTTGCTTTCTATTTTGTCTTGTCCTCAATTCTATCCGTGCTTTCCTTCACGGGGAAGTTCGGGCCGTCTCAGTTTGGTATCAGAGCTTTGGTTTACAGAGCTCGAGAACAAGACACATTAGAACCATACGAAAGAATTCATCAGATATTGGATTAGTAATATCCAATTAGAATGACTCGTTAGAGATAGGATCAGTAGTATCCTAGAACGAGTATGAAGAGTATATTTTTCAAATGAAAATAATATTGTTTTAAAATTTAATTCGTTTTAAAACGTATTTGATTATTTATTTATTTTGAATATGGACAATCGAGTATATAAAGATTTCGCGTATACGCGTCATGAACGTATATTCGAAATTTTAATATATTGGATAGATATAGAATCACATTCTAGACACCCGGGGATGATTCTGATGATGGTGCATCATCATCAGTATTCATATTCGAGTTTCGAAGGTGTGATTTCTATATATTTCCATTAGACTGGTGTGAGAACGAAAACTAATATAGATAGATTTATTGTTGTGATTTGGCATCAAAACATGATTTTCTGTATATGTATCAAAATTATGAATTTGAAACGCTAATTCACTAGTTGATTGATGTTTGTGTTGTTTGTTTATTTGTTTGGTAATTTTGAACCATTTAGCCTAATTGAATCAAATATTGAATTGTATTGAAAATTGGACGCATTTGCTTGCATATACATGTACTTACATTGAACAGGTCATAGCGAGGAGGCTAGAGCAGAGAATAAAATTTGTTTGCCCGACAAATAGGTACATGTTTACTATATAATTTATTGTTTTGTTTGGGTAATGATGATTTAATGAGCCTATTGGCTAGCCTCTTGGATTTTTCTTTTTGAGATCAGAAGGCCTATATGGCAATTTCGGGATTTTCCCATGGCTCCCGGTGCAGGGGAGGTTATGGCGAAATTTTTCGAAAATTTAGGGTGTTAGCCAAATTTTTGAAGAATTTGAAAATTCTCAGAAACTGAAAAGTTGGAGAATGGAAGCAAGATCGAACGTAGAGTTGATTAATCAAACCACTTTCGACTTTGTTCCTTTTCGGGGACGAAAAGTTTTAAGTGGGGGAGATTGTAACAACCCGAAAATCTGGGCCAGTTTAAAATTTTTATTTTGGCAATTTTAGCGAATTTTGAACATTTAAAATAGATTATTTTGAAAAATAATATCGACGGGAAATTTATTTTGAACAGAATTCGAACGTATATATTATATACGCCGTCGTTAGAATATAAATAATTATAAATAGAATTGAAAATGGCGCGGTAGTTCGATAATTCGATTTCAAACTTCAATTGAATGTACTGGGTGCAAAACAATCCGGATTTTAGTGAAACCAAAAATAATAGGATCTATTTGAGGATATCTTTCCAACGAACCCGGAAAATAGAGATTTCATAGCGGGAATCAAAAGATATGTCCAGTTGAAAATTCGGAATAGTCGCTATGGAATTCAGGCCCTTAAAAAAAGGAATTTTGCAAATGACCTCGGATTTCGACGAAACCACTTTTGTTGGGTCTGTGATGTCAAGTTATTTCTAGATTCCAAATTTCATAATTTTTCGAATCAATATGTGAGCGTGGCATAGGAAAACGTGTTTGACCAGTTTCAGTTGATTTTAATCGACTGGAAAATGGCCATTTTTCCAACGGTCTCAGAATTCGATGAAACTAGTTTTGTTAGGACCGTATCGTCAATACGAAGCTAGAAAATATTTTTCGGGAATTTTTAGAGTTAGTATGTGACCCCAGTAAATTGAAATGTGCGTTCAAATTCAATATATAGAGTTATATGTTGATTTTGACGAAAATGGATCGAAACGATCGAATCAGCTTACAATACATATCCCATTGTGTTCGGAATGGGGGTAATTAGCTATGGACGACAGGCAGTGGGCCTCGTTTAGAGGTCAAATGAAAAAGTCAACTTTTTGAAATTAAATAATTAAATAAATTAAAAGAAAACCCCCTCTCTCCTTATATTGCCCCCCCGTCAGTTTTCCCCAAATCGAAAAAAAAAAAGAGAGAGAAGGGGGCGATCGCGACCCCCCCCTCCGTTGAGCTCGCCACCACCTACCGCCGCCTGCCTCTCCTCTTCTTCCTCCTCTTCCTTTCTTCTCTTCTCCGAACCCCTTCCTCCTCGCGCAGCTCCATCACGACACAGCCACCTGCGCCGCCTTCAGTCGCACCCCCCGAGCCTCGCCCCGACCTTCCCCTTGCCTCACGTCAGTGAAACCCCCTCCCCCCTTCTATAATCGGTAAATTTTATTCTGTTTTATTTCATTTTTATTTTCAGTTTTATTTTAGGTTATTCAACCAATAGAAAATCTGTTTATATATATATATGCGAAGAAAACATGATTTTTATATAGTGGCGAATATAAGGATTTGATTTTTATATTATAGAGAGTTCAAAATATAATTTTTATTATATGTAGAAGTTAAAAATATAATTTTTATCGCATGTAAAGGTTGAAAATATAATTTTCATATTATATGGATAATAAAAATATCATCTTTTATATTGTAGGAGTATAAAAATATAATTTTTTTATAGGTAAGATAATAAAAATATCATCTTTATAGTGATGAAATAGAAAAGGCGAAATATTTATTTTTGAAAAGGCGAAATCTTTATAATAGAAAAGGCGAAATTTTTATATAGAGAATAGCGATGGGAAAATAGAATTTTTATCTATATAGTAACGATGTAAAAATAGAATTTTTATCTATATAGTAACGATGTAAAAATAGAATTTATATCTATATAGTAACGATGTAAAAATAGAATTTTTATCTATATAGTAACGATGTAAAAATAGAATTTTTATCTATATAGTAGCGGTGTAAAAATATAATTTTTATCTATATAGTAGCATTATAAAAATATGATTCTTATATACATGGCAACAATATAAAAATATGATTTTTATATATGTAGCGACTACGGGCGACGAAAGTGACAAAAGGCGAGAACGACAAAGATTTCTACATAAGAAGTGTCGTGGAGTTGGGATAGCTATTGGTGAGAATTTCTCACTCTAAATTTCTTTTTCTAGTTATATATATATATACTAGGATGCAGACGGTGCTTAGCAGCACCCGACACCCGTCGTCCACAGACCATGGATGGCTTGTATGCTTGTTTGATGTGTTTTGAAATTTGTTTTAGATGTTGATGTGAAATCGATAATAAAATGTAGATGTGTTAAAATAAATATTTTATCGTTAAAAATATAATGTTTAACGTGAATGTGAATAAATGAATATTTATAAACAAATCGGCCGATTTGTTTATATACACTGATTTGACTGATATTGATTGGGATGATAAATTTTACACATCGCCCAACTGCACAAATAAAAATATGTGTTTGTTGATTTGAAACCCCACACGGGTGTTGGGATGAAATTTGGCGTACACTAATCCCAATTATTTCATTGTATGTCGATCGATTGGTCGACAGGCTGTGTAAGCGTTGATTATTTATATTTGATGCTTATGCAGTTGTGTGGTGCACTTTGGATGATGGTTGATTGGTTATCGTTGCTATTATATACATGTGTTGTATGGAATCCATATAATTAACATTATATGGTGATTGATTGGGCCTCATTCCAATCGGGAAAATAATGAATATTATAAATTAAGATTCATGTGTTGACAGTACTCATTTGTTGAGATTAGTCAAGTGTTGAAAGAAATATAGATTCATGTGTTGAATAGAATAAATATTCATTTGTTGGATAGAATAAAGAAGTTTTTGAAAAATATAAAGCCGTGTTGATTAGAGATGCGTTATTTTGACGGGAACGATATTTATATCGATTTTATTCGTTTTATAATGAATATTGAAAAGTGATTTCAAAATTTAATATTTTGAAATGAAATTCAAATTTAAATTAGATTAAAATTCAAATTGAAATTTAATTGAAATCAATTTGAAATGAATTCGAATCGAATAGAAAATGAATTCGATTCGAATTGAATAGAAAGTGAATTTGAATTCGAATTGAATAGAAATGAATTCAAATTGAATTAAATTGAAATTGAATTAAAAACGAATTGAAATCGTTTTGAATGAAATTTAAAACGAACTAAAATTGAATTGAAATCAATTTGAAATGAATTCGAATTGAATGAAATCGAAGGTAAATTCAAATTTTATTGAAACGAATTAGAATTTGAATTGAATTGAAACGAATTTGAATTCGAATTAAATAAAATTGAAATGAATTCGAATTGAATTGAAATCAAATCGATTTGAAATTGAAGATGAAGTTGAAATTGTTTTTGAAACGAATTTAGAACTATTTATAAAATTCGTTTTAAAAAGGAAATCGACGTAATATATATATTATATATATAATGGCCTGAATAGAACGCGCCGCACCGCGGCAGTTCGTGAATTTCGACCATTAACTTCGAGTTGACGTTGCGGGAGATCCGACCGTCGGATTCTCCCAAAACCGGAACCATTGGGTTCGTATCGAAAAGAGCTTTCCAATGAATATTAGAAATTTGAAATCTAACGGTTGGATTTGGAATTATGTCCAAATCAAATTTGGAAAAGGTCGTTGTAAGTGCAATTCGATAGCCGTTGATGGAAATCGACTGTACGGGCCTTGATAAAATTATTAAAAATATTGATAATTTGTGTAAAATCATAATATGTGAATTGGAAAGAACTGGGATGAAAAACTCCACATTTGAAATGATAAAAATAGATTTTTATCGAAATGAACTAGTTTTGAACTAGAATTAAAATCAATTCATTTTTTGGAAATAAATAAATTGAATTTGAAAGTGATTTTAAAAATAATCAATATTCCCAATACGTGGATTGGACTGGAGTTGAATCGAAACTATCTTCGGAATATTTCGATGTTGGATTTCGTGACTATACAAATATTGTTATGGGGATTTAAAAGATATATTTTATATCGTTATTTCCAATACGATATTTGTTGGTTTCAGAATTTGATATTGAATATAAGCCGGTATATTTTCTATTCAGAGTCTTGTAATTAATATCAAATGTGAGTTGGGTTTATCGTGAATCGTGTTTTAGATGACATTGGTTCTTTAACCCAGTTAAAGGCAAGATGTTGATTTTTAAAAGGATTAAAACTAAGTGGAGTTTTAATGAATCTTTAATTAGATTAAAATGTGAATTGATAATTTTAATTATCAAATCTAAAAAGTGATAGAGAGTGGAGTATCACCAGTTTTGCTCCAAAGCGATAGTTAAATCTTTAATTAGATTTGAACGTGAAATGGTAATTAATCTTACCGATAACACCGTGGTGTTAGATATGGAGTATTACCAGTTTTGCTCCATTGGATGAATAGGTTGGGATTAGGAAATAAAATAAATAATTACTTCGGTGTGGTTCGTTAATCCCGACTAGTTTGAAATGATATCCAAAGGAAGATTAAAGAATAAATTTAGAAGAATTTATCTTGGATAAAATTAATGGGAACCTTTCCCTAAGAATGTGATTTTGTGAATAAAAGAATATTATGAATTGGAATGAGGCGTCTGTTGTGATTGTGTAACATTTATTTATCATATACGTGGGTTATTCAGAAAGGCCGGGTTTATATCCATTCTGAATAACCGATTCGACGAGATGTCGAAGATGAAGACGGTGGTTGAAGACCGGAAGTCTTCACATCGTTTGGGTGATTACTGATGATCTCGATTGGGCTGTACACCCAGGATGAGGGAATCAGTTGGTGATCGTCTAGACGTACTTGGAGATGGATGGATATGCGAGGAAAGTTCCTCCGATTTCGTTCAGACCCAGAACGAACTTGTAAATGGATTGTGTGTCTAACATTGGATTTTATTCTGTGTTGATTAATCTCTATTAAATATACATCTATTTGGCGGTGGAGAATTTATTCTCTTGCTTAACACCCTTCTCTGAGACGTATGAGCTCAGAGGTTGTATATCGATGGACATCAGTCGCATGGAGTGAATTGCCAGTGTGGCACGCGTAAGCGGCAATTGATCAGGGCTTCTGTTGAAAAGAAAAGTCTTGTGGTTGATGATCAAAGCACGGCCTGTGTAGCGTAGCTTTGTGTATAACATGAATTCGCGAGCCTCACACCTCGGTATGAGTCAAAAACGGGAGACGGACCGCTGGGAGAGCACGACGTTTCTTTCTAGCTAGGGTGGTGTCAGTGACCTACCAGCCCTGACATTTATATACTTTTCACCTGTGTGGTTGTTGGAATGCGAGGCGCCTCGGATATAGGTCTGTAAGGACCGGGAAACGTGTTTTCAGGAATAACTAATCCTCAAAAGTAAGAGAGGACCGGCCCAGCCGATTCCAAGGATCAAAGTGGGGTCCTGGGACATTTCCTAGAGTGTCTCGATCGCGGAGAGGAGCTTGCCCCTTGCCTCGGCTCATGACGGAAATCCAATTTCCAATACGTGATAGTGCGGTTTTATTTGTAGAACCTAGTATGGCGACATAGTGGTATGGGTCATTCATGCCGCCTATGATTGAAATTGTTTTGACACTATACACTTATAATAGTATCAAATAATGTGTTTTAAACGTATCAAGCATGCTTTGGCTGTTATAAGGTAAAAACCCTATCCTCCGGCTTGCGTTGCATTGTGTGATGGGACCTGGGTCTTATAACAGCTTCATTTTTCTTTATTTAGCATTGCGCTGTTTGTATTATGCACTGTATTCTTGGGAGTAAACCCGTTCCGTGTTATACGGCGTGGTCCCTTGATTTACCTAACTTTAAAAATAAAGATTAATAACTGTTTTAGTTCTCACACCAGTCACATGACTGACCTAGTGTTTATTGTTTTAACCTAAACTCTGGGTGCCCTTATTTTCTACACGGGCAGCTAGTAGTTTTGGTTTTGCAGATTTATATCCACAGGGTCCTGATTTACAGCTGGAACGATGCTCGGAAAGTTCTGTATCCTTGTATCACTTTCAGTTGTGTTTTGTATATTTTCCGCTGCTATGTAATTTATTGTAATCTCTGATATTTATCGAATGTAATTTATTCATTCATACTCTATATATTCTTGTATCTGATGGAATTGTTGTAATAACAATGAAATGTTCTTCTGTTTGCGTTCTATTTTGTCTTGTCCTCAATTCTATCCGTGCTTTCCTTCACGGGGAAGTTCAGGTCATCTCAAAAGCCTGGATTGCTTTGAGGACAAGACGAATCAGAACGCAAACAAAGGAACATTTCATTGTATATTACAACAATTTCATCAGATTACAAGAATATACAGAGTATAAATAAATATTACACATCCAATAAATATCAGAGATTAAAATACATTACATAGCAGCAGAAATAATACAAAACACAACTGAAAGTAATACACGGATACAGAGCTTTCCGAGTATCGTTCCAGCTGTAAATCAGGATCCTGAGAATTTAAATCTGCAAAACCAAAAACTACAAGCTGCTCGTGTGGAAATAGGGGCACTCAGAGTTTAGGTTAAAACAATAAACTCCAGGTCAGTCATGTGACTGGTGTGAGAATTAAAAAAATTATTATTCTTTATTTTAAAGTTAGGTAAATCAAGGGACCACGCCGTATAACACGGAACGGGTTTCCTCCCAAGAATACCAGTGCATAAAACAACAACGCAATGTTAAATAAAGAACAATGAAGCTATTATAAGACCCAGGTTCCATCACATAATGCAACACAAGCCGGAGGATAGGATTTTACCTCATAATAGCCAAATATGCTTGGTACGTGAAATTTCATCTTTATTATTACTATAAGTGTATAGTGTCAAAACAATTTCAATCATAAGTATCAATTATAGACAACATAAGTGCCCCATACCACTATGTCTCCATATATAGGTTCTACAATCAAAACCGCAAAGTCACGTATTGGAAGTTGGATTTCCATCTGTGAACCAAGGCAAGGGATCGTCCTTGGAGACTATCTAGCCCAAGTCTCAGGAACAGCCGCAACTGCACCTTGGATCCTCAGGGCCGGTCCACTCGATGTGGATTAAAATTCCTAAACACTACGTTTCCCCGCCCTAAGGGGCGTAAATGAGACAAATGACTCCATCGGTCCCGGATCGACTGATATAACCGAGGCTCCTCGCAATCCATCATCCACAGAAGTAAAATATCCGGACGTGTAAAACCCAAAACACCACTCCCAGCTAGAAAGAAACGCATGCCCTCCCTGATTTCCTCTCCCGATTTTGGTTCACACCAGGGTATGAGGCTCGCGAATTAACGCTACACAAAGCTATGCTGTATTAAAGCCATGTTTTGATCATTAACCATAAGACTCTGCTTTTCAACAGAAGCCTTGATCATTTTCATCTCAGCATGCCACACAGGCAATTCATGCTATGCAACCGATGTAAATCAATCACACAGAATGAAATCCGATGTCAGACACACATCCATTTACAAGGTCCGTTCTGGGTCTGAACAAAACCAAAGGAACCTTATTCCTCGCATATCCATCGATCTCCAAGTATGTCTGGACAATCACCAACTGATTCCCTCCTCTTGGGTGTACAACCTAATCAAGATCATCAATAATTATCCAAACGATGTGAAGACCTCCGGTCTTTGACCACTGTCTTCATCGTCAACTTATCGTCGAATCAGTTATTCAAAATGAGTATAAACCCGGCCTTTCCGAATAACTCGCATATATAATAAACAAGTGTTACACAAACACAACATACACCTCATTCTAATTCAGAATTTTCTTTTATTCAAATATTCACATCTATAGGGAAAGGTTCCCATTAATTTTATCAAAGATAAATTCTTTTAAATTTATTCTTTAATCTTCCTTTGGATTTCAATTCAAACCAAATTATGGTTTATCTAAACTGGTCGGGATTAACGAACCTTACCAAAGTACTCATTTGTTTTAAATTTCCCAATCCCAACCTATTCATCCCATGAAGTAAAACTGGTAATACTTCATATCTAACACCACGGTGTCATCGATAAAATTAATTACCATTTCACGTTTTAAATCTAATTAAATATTTAACTATTGCTTGGAGCAAAACTGGTGATACCCCATTCTCGATCATTTCTTGAATTTGATAATTTTAGTTATCAAATTCACCTTTCAATCTATTTAAAGATTTATTAAAACTCTACTTAGTTTTAATTTCCAAAAATCATTACTTAATGATTATTCAAATCCAGGAAATAAATCCTATCTTTAACTGGGTTAAAGAACTAATGTCATTTAAAACACAGCTCACAATAAACCCAAAATCACATACCATTAACAATGAAATCTTCATGGAAAACAGATCAATATATATAATCGATATGAACTTCCATATCCGACTAATAATATAAATGGAGTAATGGCAAAGCCTTTTAAGTTCCATATATATTAACAGTCTTCCTCAACAAAAGTTCACTTCGATCATTACCAAATCGAATTCCATTCCATTCCAATTTATTTTATTAAATTGGAAAACTTTACTTTGGAAAATCTCCTGTAAATCTTAACAAAAGATTTATAAATTCCAAATCATATTTCACTGCAAATCGGGTTAGAGAACGAATGTCGTTAAAACACAGTTCACAACAAACCCAATTCACATTCCATTAATTATCGGGTTAAAGAACTAGTGTTATTTAAAAAACCGTTCACGATAAACCCAAAAATCAATTCCAATTCAATTCCAATTAAATATTATTTAATTGGTATACTTCATTAAATCTAAATAAAAAGATTTAATCTTTTCTCAACTAGGTTTAAGAACAATGTTAATGAAGACACCATTCACGACAAACCCAAATTCCATTTGATATTAAATACAAGGCTTTGAATAGAAAATATATCGGCTTATATTCAATATCAAATTCTACGACCAAAAAATATCATATTGGAAATAATGATATAAATATATCTTTCAAATTTCCATAACAATATTTGTATAATCACGAAATCCAACATCGAAATATTCCAAAGACAATTTCGATTCAAATCCATTTCCACTTTATACATTGGAAATTTTGGTTATTTTTAAAACCATTTCAAATCCACTTTATTTATTTTAAAAATAAATGGGATTATAATTCTAGTTCAAAACTAGTTCGTTTCGATAAAAATCTATTTTTTATCTTTTCAAATATGGAATTTTTCATCCCAATTCTTTCCAAATCTTTTCTTATGATTTTACACTAATTATTAATATTTTTAATAATTTTATCAAGGCCCGTACAGTCGATTTTCATAAACGGCCATCGAACTGCACTTACAACGACCTTTTCCAAATTTGATTTGGACATAATTCCAAATCCAACCGTTAAATTTCTAATTTATTGTATTTGTTAGAAAGCTCTTTTCGATACGAACCCAACGGTTCTGGTTTTAGGAGAATCCGATGGTCGGATCACCAGTAATGTCCGTTTGAAGTCAATGGTCGAAATTCGCGAACTGCCGCAGCGCGGTGTGTTCTATTCAGGCCATTATATTATATATATAATATATATATTTCATCGATTTCCATTTAAAACGTATTTTATGAATCGTTTTAAATTCATTTTCAAAACGATTTCAACTTCCATCTCAAATTCAAATCAAAATCGAATTTTCCAATATAAATTCGTTTTTAATTCATTTGAAATTGTTTTCAAATCAAATCGATTTCAATTCAATTTCAATCCGTTTTAAATTCAATTCAAAACGATTTCAATTCTATTTCAATTTAATTCGAATTTCTATTTCTATTTCAATTTCAATTTAATTCGAATTTCAATTTAAATTCGAATTCCAAATTCAATTTCAATTTAATTCGAAATTAAATTTTCCATATCATTTCAATATCAAAACGATAATATTTTCAAAATATTGGATTTTGAAATCACTTTTCGATATTCATTATAAAACGAATAAATCGAAATTCCCGTTAGTGTTAAAATGGCGTTTAACTACTTAACACGGCTTCACATTTCAATATTCACTAAATATTATTTTAAAATATTCGATAATTCTGAACTGGAATCAGACACATTCAATTACGATATAATGTGATTTATATGGATTTCATACACACATGCACATAACAACAATCAAACACAGTCACCCATCATCCAAAGTGCATTCTACACTGCATAAGCATCAAATATAAATATTTAACGCTTATAACAGTCTGTCAACCAATCGATTGACATATAACTAATTATTGGAATTAGTGTATGTCCAATATCATCCTAATACCCGTGTGGGGTTTTCAAACAATCTAACACAGGTTTTATTTGTGCAGTTGAGCGATGTGTAAAATTTATCGTCCCAATCAATATAAGTCAAATGTGTGTACATAAACAAATTGTCCAATTTGTCTATAAATATTTATTTAATATACACGTTAAAAATTATACTTTTAGCTATAAAATATTTATTCATTCCACATCACACAATAAAATTTCACAACACATCAATCAAACAAACAAGTCATCCATGGTCTGTGGACGACGGGTGTCGGGTGCTGCTAAGCACCATCTCCATCCTAGTATATATTTCAACTAGAAAATAAATTAAAAGTGAGAAGTTCTCACCTTATGGTTCCACTCCGCCATTTCATTTTTGAAATTCAGAACAGTCTGGATTTTCCTGTACTTCCAACGTAGTCTTCTCCACGCTGTTCATATTAAAAATCACATTTTTATTTCAACGCTATATAAATCACATTTTTATTTCAAAATATATAATAAAAATCAGATTTTTATATTATATAAAAATTCTATTTTTAATCCTCTACTCATATAAAAATTATTTTTATCTCGTTAACTTCATATATAAAAGATCATACTTTTATTCCTTTACATAAATAAAAGTCATATTTTTATTTCAACTTCATATCTTTTACAATGCTTCTTTCTATATAAAAATTATATTTTTATATTTCTACTTCTTATATAAAGATCAAATCTTTTATTATTAAAAATCATTTCTTTATGGGTTTAAAAATCAAACCTTTACACAAGGAAAAATCTAATCCCTAACCTCATAAAAATCTCAACTTTTTAGTATTCAAGAATTCATATTTTTCAAATCAGCATTCATATAAATAGAAACTGAAAATGAAAAGAATTAAATTTGAATTCGCTTACTTTGATTCGCAGAAAACAAGGGGGTTTACTGTTGACGAGGTGGAGGAGAGGTCTCGGTGGTGCTGCGGGGCTTGGACCCGCTGAATCGGTGCTGTAGGATGTTGGGGGCAGGGGAGGGGGGTTCGGATTGAAGAAGAATGGGGGGAGTAGGTGGCGCTGGCGCCAAGGAAGGAGGAGGGGAGGTCGAGCGGGGTCGGTGGCTCATGGTGGCGCATTGCTGGTTCCGTTTAGGTGGGGCTAGGGTGAAACGAGGTCGCGGTTCGCGAGAAGGGGAGGGGGCTTCGAAGCAACCGCGGTGGAGAACCACCAGGGTGGCGGCGTGACATCGACAGCGGTGAGCTAGGGTTCCGTCGCTGTATTTTTTTCTTTTTATTTCGATTCTGTAGAAAGAGAAAGGGGGTTGGGGGAAATAGGGTTTAAAAGGAAATATATAATTTATTATTTTAAAAGGTGAATTTTTATTCAAACCCCAAATCGATTTCAACGACTATCGCCCCTAGCGTAATACTCCCATTCTGAATCCAACGGGATATATTTCACAAGCCAATTCGAACGTTACGATCAGTTCCTGTTTAGATTAACATATAAATCTATATACTGAATTTGAGCGCACATTTCAATTTACCGGGGCCACATACTAACTCTAAAAATTACCGAAAAATTATTTCTAGCTTCGTATTGACGATATGGTCCTAACAAAACTAATTTCATCAAATTTGAAGACGGTTTGAAAAATGGCCATTTTCCAGTCGATTAAATTCAACTAAAATTGGTAAAAAATGTTTTCTTATGCCACGCTCACATATTGATCCCAAAAATTATGAATTTTGGAATCTAGCAATAACTTGACATCCTGGATCCAACAAAAGTGGTTTCGTCGAAAACAGAGATCGTTTGCAAAATTTCCATTTTTAAGGGCTATATTTTCCATAGCGTCTATTCTGAATTTTCAATTAGGCATAACTTTTTATTCCCTCTATGAAATTTCTATTTTTCGGATTCGTTGGAAAGATATTTTAAAATAGATTCTAATATTTTTGGTTTCACTAAAATTCGGTTTATTTTGAATCTTGTACATTCATTTGAACTTTGAAATCAAAATTTCAAACTACCGCGCCATTTTCAATTTCTTTTATAAATAAAATATATATTTATATTCTAACGACGATTTATATAAATATGTACATTCTATTTCTATTCAAAATAAATTTCTCGTTGTAATTATTTAAAATAATTCATTTTAAATATTCAAAATTCATTAAAATTGCCAAAATAAATTTTTTAAATTGGCTCGGATTTCCGGGTTACTACATTTAATATATATCTGCGGTGGCGGAGAATTTATTCTCTTGCTTAACATCCTTCTCTAAAACGTACGAGCTTAGAGATTATATATTGGTAGTTATCGATAGCATGGCGTGGATTGTCAATGTGGCACGCCAAGATGAAAATGATCAAGGCTTTTGTTGAAAAGCAGAGCCTTGTGGTTGATGATCAAAGCATAGCCATTTCGGCATAGCTTTGTGTATAACGTGACCTCGCAAGCCTCACACCCGGTAAGAGTCAGAAACAGAGCAAGGGAACACAGGGAGTGCATATGTTTCTTTCTAGCTAGAAGTGGTATCAGGGTTTTACACACCCTGAAATTTACTTATGTGGATGATGGATTTCAAGGCCTTGGATTTATTATTGTTACCCAATGACCATATTATAGGTTCAATAGGACCCGGAAGCGTGTGTTCAGGAATTGCCAATCCACTAGCATTATTTGTGGACCGGCCCTGCTGTATCCAAGGGTTCACTATGGGGGATCCTGAGACATTGCTAGAGTGTCTTGAATTGGTAAGGAGATCGTTCCTAGCCTTGACTCTTGATGGAAACCCAATTTCCAATATGACATCATGTAGTTTTGATTGTGGAACTAGTATGGCGACATAGTAGGATGAGGTACTATGCCGTCTATGATTGATACATTATGATTGAAATGTTTTTGAAACATATATACACTAATAATAATATCAAATTCGTTTTTATCGTATCAAGCATTTTTGACCATTATAAGGTAAAACTCTATCCTCCGGCTTGCGTTGCATTGTGTGATGAGACCTGAGTCTTATAATGGTTTCATTTTTCTAAAAAGCATTGCATTGTCGAACAATTTACTTTATTTAAATTATGCACTGGCAATCCAATGGAGTAAACCCGTTCCGTGTTAGCAGCGTGGTCTTGTGATTAGCCTTCTTATTAGATAAGTTAAGTTAAGATTTCTCATACCAGTCCCATGACTGACCCGTAGTTTGTTTCACTTTGCAAACTCGGGTGCCCTCTTTTCCACACGGGCAGTCGAGTAGCTTATTTTGCAGATATATTGAGAAGAATTCTGGATCGAAGCTTAAAGCTGTGTCCAAAGCATTAGCAGTCTTCCGCTGTGTTAATTTAACTGTCCCGCTGCAGTGTATTACATTTATTGTAATTTAATCTTCCGATGTCTTATTATATTCGATGTACTCTGATATATTCTTTACTCTAATGTAACATTATCATGATGTAATAAAAGTCTTCTGTTATTGTTCTGATGTGTTGTATTCCCAGAGTTAACGTATTCGGGTTTTGTACGGTCTTGGTCGATCTTGCGATCGATCGGGTCGAGCGAAATCCGTATCGTTACAGTCTAAAAATCTGACATATATTTCACAATGCATGGAACAAAGTATAAAACTAACACATAACTAATATAAAATAGGTTGGAAAGCAAAAGCTGATAACGGGCCATAATCATTAGAGTAGTAGATCCAAAATACAACATAATACCAACATAGTCATACATGGATGTTAGTACCAAAATGGCCAGGGGGAATCGAAAGCAAAAGTTAAGGTAAAGGGGTGCTAAAGGCAGAAAGTCTTCAGGTTAGTAAGAATCATTCCTTAAGAAAATTGCTCCCAGAGCCAAAATTGGAAAGGCAAAGGATTCTCTTCCATGAGAAAAGCCCATGTTGGTAAAAACCCGAAGGACACGATCTTCAAAACAGTTGTCTTGGATTACATGGAAAGAAGCAATGTATGTCTTTCGTTTAGCCCAAAGGAAGTATACCTAAAAGCGAGACCATCATCAAATAAACGTCAAAAACTCCTATACAAAAAAGTCAATGCCATAAGTAGCATAAAATGCTAGGAGTTCCTACAAGTTTGCCTCTCTTGGAAATAGCCAAAGTTTCTGAAAGAGTACATTCGGAAAGTCCTACAGTGGAACTGTGGCTACTCTTTCAAAGGATAGCAGAGGGCGCCTTTACCACGCCATCATATGCACTTTTGCAAAAGAGTCATGACGAACTCCATATAACGAAGGAAGGGCCAACTCACACCTATAAGGTGACCCTAAGGGTCCTGAAGTATGATCAAATTTTTCATTCTTGATCTTTTATTTATAAGTTTGACTTGTATACTCTAATTTTTAACTTGGTTTGGGGAAAAGTATATAACTTCAGAATCTATCGGTAAAGAAAAAAAATTCATGCAATTGAGGCGACAAAGTGGTAATTTCTTAAATATTATATTATTATCATCTTATAACTTTACAAGTCGAATATCGAGGGGATTGAAAGATAGTAGTTCAATCGAAGTACTTCAAAAAGTCCCGAAAGGCCATAAGTATTGAAATAAGACAACAATATTCGCACTGAGATTAGAATATCCAAAACCACATAATCTTGTAGCCAACCAATGGTTTCTTAAGATGATCCAGACTAGTTAGAATTCCCAAAACCTTTTGAAGGGTCCGATGGGCCTTCGCTGACTCGACCAAAACCCCGTTTTTAGTAAAAGCGAACTGCATGGTAGTCTATCATAGGAATGTTAAGAATTCTGAAACCCCACACAAGAGTCCAGAGGCCTGACCGAAGTGACTACTCCAAAACCAATAGAAAATCCCCAACGGAATCTTATATGCCAAGACACAAAGCTTCTTTCGAAAATGCTTTCCAACTCCAGCCAGCCGACTTTTGATTATTATATCTTATTTTCAACAAAAATTACTTTTGGAAATCATTGGGAACATTTCATAGGAGTTTTATCACAAAAACGATATCATAACCCACGCTATCCCTTTCACAAGTAAAGGATTCTATAGGGAATACACCATTTTAGGGTGTTAATGCTAAGGAATGCGGAATGGATCGTTAAGGCAAAACTAACACTAGAGGGAGGTGGATAGTGTTTTTAAGGAATTTAAGAGAATCTAAAACTTATATGATCTACTATATGAATCACACAACATAGATATAATCACAAACACATAATCAAACACAAACACAAAAATATGCAAAAATAAAATGCAGAAAAGGAAAGAACACACCAGATTTTATACTGGTTCGGATTACTCCTACGTCCAGTCTCACGCAACGCTAGATTGCGCAAAGTTTAATTACTATATCAATATCCAAGTACAATCTCCCTAATTTCATGATCATAAGGTTACCAACAACTCCAAACTCCCTTTATCAAGTATATTTTCCTTGATTTCTCCTGCTACAAGGTTACCACTGATTCCTTTCCTTGATTTCAAGGCTACGAGGAACACACCTTATTCCAAACAATTACAACAGCCCTATAACACTTCGATTCAGAGAGTAATGAGTAGAGAGTGAGAAGAGAAGAAGTTTTATATGAATAGAATTGAATTCGGCAAAGTATAAGTGTAGAAATCATAAAAATATGAAATATTAATGGTGTAAAGAAAGGATATAAAGATGGAGAAGAAGAATGATGAAAAAAATTCAAAATCAGCCCCTATTTATAAGATTTAAAAGGTTGCAACGCTTCTAGAAAGTTTCAAATAGTGAAAAGACACTTCCTTTCAAAATAAAAAATGTGACAGTTATATGTCAACATGTCCAAGAACGTATGTCAACATAACCCTTCATAAAATTGAATTTTGAGCATTTTTTAAGTATTTAAATATATATATATATACATAATTCTGGAAATTCTTGAATTAAAACATAGTGTTATAAATAAGTATTACAAAGTAGAAAATTATATGAAATGATAAATATAAAATATATAAACATATTTATAAAATTATAAAGTTTAAAACTATATAAATATAAAGTATATAAAAGTATATAACTATATAAATTTATATAGAACTTATAGGCATAAAAACTTGAGTTTAAAATCAAAAGTAAGATAGAAAAATTAATTAGAATTGAAAAAGGAATTTGGAATTTGAAAATCAGAATAAAATTTGAATTTGAATTTGAACCTGGAGTGTTATTCAGAGTCTTATATAAACTAGACTCTATTATTATATTTACTTGAAATCTTGAAATCTTGATTACTCATGAGTCTTGAATCTTCTGAATTTTGAATCTCTAAAAGCTCTTAAATTGTACAGTCTTCAGTATTAATTTTTATATACAAGTCCTGCATATGTGTGTATATATATATATTCTTGATAAAGGTGTTAGTATATATTTTATAATCAATTAATATTGAAATAAGGTTGTTGTCATCAAAACTCCATTCTCTAACTATCTCTCCCTTTTGATGATGACAACCTTAGTTTATAAAATATCATACGTGTATATACCTGTTGATGATGATACTTCTAATACCCCCCTGTCTATATGAATCCTATATATTCTACATAAACTAAGTCTATATTTTATAATTTCTCCCCATTTGGCATTATCAAAAAGAAATTCTAAAAATGCTCCCTCTAAATCCAATTACTATCTAAATAATTCCTATACTAAAGTAAAGTACTCCCCCTGAACCCTAAATATATAATCATAACATACTCCTCCTAAATTTATGATTATATAATAATCAATACTAACTATATAAACAAACCAATCCAAGTATCATAATTACATTTGTTTTAAGTCATATATACAAATCAATCCAAGCATACCACACCAAGTAATAATTTACATATGTTTAATATACATGTTTTAAGTAATTCAAATCAATCATGAATTCAAACAAATTCAAATTAGTCAAATCAGTCAAATCATACCAAACAGTCAAACATTTCTTAGGACTTATACCCAACCGTCTTCTCCAAAGATAGGATCCTTCTTGATGACTTCCCAATCTTCATCCTCTTTTGTTGGTGGTGCCTTGGCGAGATTGTTATCTTCATATCTGAAAAAAGAGGAGATTAGCCACCGAATGGCATCAAAATGTTTCTCTTGTTGTTCAAACACCTTTATTTGGCTTAACTCAAGGTGACGCTGGTTTTGTAGTATTATATAGAGGATGTTCTTGAAGGAATTCAATGTTTCTTCAAGGTTTTCATTTTGATTATGAATTGTATTTGCCATAGTTTTGATAAGAAATGAATAGAGAAGAAGGAGAAATGAAATAATGAAGTTTTCTGGAATAAATAGGCTTTTATATGGTCTAGAATTCGTTGGATTTTAAATGTACATGAGTTAGTTATTTAATTTTAAATTTTGAAAAGTTCTGAAAATCTGGCAGTTATATGTCCGTATAACTATTGAAAATTTTAGGAAATTTTCAAATTTTGAATCTTTTGATCTAATATTATATTATATCTAATTCTAAAGTTTTTACAGAAACTTAAAGAAGATTTTAACATAAATAAAACTCCATTCATTACTTCATAAAAGCAAATACGTCCAACGAATTAAGACACACTAAATACGAGATTCGAAAGCAAATACAAGCAAATAACAAAGATAAACTAGATTGACTAGTTTTCAGTGGATGATGATGAAGAAGATGAAATTCCAAGCTTTCTTCCTATCTTGACCATGAAATTAATCATTTTGGAAAAGTTCTTTTTGAGCTTCTTTTGATTATTGGCTATTTTACTTGATTTTGAACAATCATCTCTCTGAAAATGATTCTAGTGTTCATTAGACACTCAACACTTTCTAAAGAAGTTTCTTTTTTTTTCTTCGACTTCCATAGGTGCTTGTTCTTGTTGCATTTGAGCTTGTTTGTTTTCAATTGTCTCATAGGGTTTGAATAAGGTGTATGTTTGTGGAATCAAGCACCTATCTTGGCACAAATTCTTCTCCGTGAAGATCAACTCCGAAATACTTGAAAATGCGGGTGAGATAAACTCCATAGTAAAGAGTGTTCTCTCTTGATGAAGTTTCTATGGGTTTGAACTCTCTCAAGATCATGTCGGCCCAATTGATGTTATAGCCACCAATAATAGCAAAGAGAGCTTTTTGGACCTTGAGAGTTGGATTATTAGAGTTTTCGGAATGAGGAGTGATGGTATGTTGGAGGAGAAGGTTTATAATTCTTGTTTTTGAATGGAAAAAGTGATTCTTGAATTCCATTTGAGCATCACTTTCAAATATGTTGTGATAAGTTTCTAAACCAGTTTCATCGATTTTGAAATCAAAAAATTTGACCCCGTGCTTCTACAATTTAAGATATTGCCTAAGATTTCGAAATCTAGGATAATTTGCGTGCCTTTGACGGTACTCCAAATTTTGTCTTCGTTGCCTTCATAATATACTCGATTAAGATTCGCATAAAACATCTTGATAAGCTTAGGATAACACACTTCGTCGTTATCCGGAGAGTCAATTAGACTCAAGACTTCATTGTGGTGGAAGAGAGAGATAAGATCATAGAAAGGAAAGTCTCCAAGATGGCAAAGCACCCATATTGACTTTAGCATTTGCTATATAGTCAACAAAGGTTTTGATAGCATCTTTATCATTATGAAGATAACCTTTGATGGTTTTGTTTAACTTCAATTTCTGAGATGAACTTGAGGAAGCCATTGAAGGGATTGTCTTGAAGAGAATAGATATGAAGAATATAGTTTGAATTGCGAATGAAAGATGGAGAGAATAGATGTATATATAGAAATTGAATGGATACGAATTAAATAGGCATAACTTTTCTGAAATCAATGACACCTTTTTAGACCTTGGGAGTTGGTGAAAAGTTGGAGGGAAGTTTGAAAGTTAAACCTTTGAAACTCAAATTTTGAATTTCAAATTACAGGCTGATATGTCGACATATGAACATATGTATGTCGACATATGTGTTCATTTTTGAAGGACAATTGGTTTTTGTGATTTTTGATTTAACGATTTCCTGAAATAATTCTTATCCTCGCAAACATCCAAAAAAGTATTTTATTATTTAATTAATTACTATTTTATTATTATTATTTTGAATTTTGAATTTCAAATTTGAATTTTAAATTTCAAGTTTGAATTTTAAAGTTTAATTTTTAAATTCAAAACAAATAAAATATACAAACAAAACAACCATTCAACCAAGGAAATTTTAAAAATTAATTAAGGTGTACCCGGTTTTTAGATCCTTTTCTTAGAAATTTTCTGAATTCTGAATTATCGTGAACCATATATTTGAGTTTACGGTTTCTATCTCTTCATCACTTGATGATGAATCTGAATTATCTAACGTTGCTGTGTATGTTTTCTTTCTCTTCTTTGATGAATTGCTATTGTCCGTTTGTTGAGTCAATTTATCTGGATATGGACACATTCTTTTTATATGGCCTGGTTTATTGCAGTTATAATATCGACCATCGTTTCTTCCCAAAATTCCTTGATTATTATTTTGAAAATAATTCTTCCTTCTATATCTCAGAAAATGTCTTATCATTAGGGTTGTTTCTTCATCTTCTTCACTACTCGAGGCAGAATCATTTGTTGTTGCTTTAAATGTAATATTTCTTTTCAGTTGGTTTATTTTCCTTTCTTTTCTACAAATGAACTTCAAAATACATCATATTTCCGATTAACTCCTCAATCCTCATTTTATTGACATTATGAGCTTCTTCAATCGTCAAAGTTTTCTGATCCCATTTTGCAGTTAATGAACTCAGTATTTTTCTGACTTGGTCTTCTTAAGAAAACGTTTTTCCAAGTGTTGGTAATGAATGCACTATCTCTTGAAATCTTCAATACATATCGGGGATCTACTCATTCTCGTTCATTTTGAATAACTCAAACTGATTAACTAACATTAATATCTTAGTTTGTTTAACTTTACTTGTTCCTTCATAAGCAACTTGTAAAGTTCACCAAATCTCATAAGTAGTTTTACATACTGACACTCTACTAAACTCATTCCTATCCAGTGAACAAAACAACATATTCATAGCTTTAGAATTGCTTTGTGTAGCAGCCTTTTGTTCATTTTTCCCATTGTGCAAAATTAGTTATGGGTTCTATATATTCAGTTTGTGTGATATTCCATGTGTCTAATCCTACTGATTGTAAATAAATTTTCATTCTACATGCCTAATATGAATAATTACTACCATTAAACAGTGGTGGTCTAACGGTGCACTAACCCTCTACAAAAGAACTATTATTATTACCAGTGTTGGTTGCCATTACTAAAAAAATTCAAAAATCAGGTTATGAACTTTTTAAAAGACCTTGCTCTGATACCAATTGTTAAGGAATGTGGAATGGGTCGTTAAGGCAAAACTAACACTAGAGGGGGTGAATAGTGTTTTTAAGAAGTTTAAGAAAATATAAAACTTATATGATCTACTATATGAATCACACACCACAGATATGATCACAAACACAGAATCGAACACAAACACAAAAATTAACAGAAATAAAATGCAAAAAGGGAAAAAATACCCTGGATTTTATACTGATTTGGATTACTTCTACGTCTAGTCCCACGGAATGCTAGGTTACGTAGAGTTTTATTACCATATCGATATCCAAATACAATCTCCTTGATTTCGCGGCTACAAGATTACCACCGACTCCAAACTCTCTTGATCAAGTATATTTTTAATAACCCGGAAAATCTGGGCCAGTTAAAAATTTTTATTTTGGCAATTATAGCGAATTTTGATTATTTAAAATGAATTATTTTAAATAATATCGACGAGAAATTTATTTTCAATAGCATTCGAACGTATATATTATATACGCCGTCGTTAGAATATATAATATTTATATATAATTATAAATAGAATTGAAAATGGCGCGGTAGTTGGATAATTCGATTTCAAACTTCAATTGAATGTACCGGGTGCAAAACAATCCGGATGTTAGTAAAACCAAAAATAATGGAATCTAATAGTGAATATCTTTCCAACGAATCCGAAAAATCAAAAGTTCGTAGCGGGAATCAAAAGATATGTCCAGTTGAAAATTCTGAATAGTCGCTATGGAATTCAGGCCCTTAAAAATGGACATTTTGCAAACGACTTCGGATTTCGACGAAACCAGTTTTGTTGGGTCCGTGATGTTAAGTTATTGCTAGATTCCAAATTTCATAATTTTTTGAATCAATATGTGAGCGTGGCAAAGGAAAACGCGTTTGACCAGTTTCAGTTGATTTTAATCGACTGGAAATTGGCCATTTTTCATACGGTCTCAGAATTCGACGAAACTAGTTTTGTTAGGACCGTATCATCAATACGAAGCTAGAAAATATTTTTCTGGAATTTTTCTAGTTAGTATGCGACCCCGGTAATTTGAAATGTACGTTTAAAATTCAATATAGTGATTTAAATGTAAATTAAACAGAAACTGATCGAAACAGTCGAATCAGCTTGCGATACATATCCCATTGTGTTCGGAATGGGGGTTAAACGCTATGGACGACAGGTGGTGGGCCTCGTTTTGATGACGTATGTAAAA
The DNA here is from genome assembly GCA_030737875.1 of Allium sativum. Taxonomy (NCBI): domain Eukaryota; kingdom Viridiplantae; phylum Streptophyta; class Magnoliopsida; order Asparagales; family Amaryllidaceae; genus Allium; species Allium sativum. The sequence continues at coordinate 828,285,038 of CM060926.1, read as the reverse complement.
GTCAACTTTTAAAAATAATAAAATAATAAATAAAAATAAATAAAAAAGAAAACCCCCTTCCTCCCCTTATAACCGATGGCCCCCCCTTCCTTTTCTTTTCTCGATTCAGTTTTATAAAAAAAAAAGGGGGGGGGAAGAGAGAAAGCCGCGACGGAGGGCCGTCGATGACGCCGCCGGAGGCGCTCCACCTCCGTTCACCCCACCGCCGACCGAAGTCCCCCCCCCCCCCCTCTCGCTCGCGATGCTGTTCGAAACCCCCCCGTCTCGTGAAAACCGCTGACGCCTGCTCCTCCTCCTGCCGCTGACATCGACGCCCCCCAGAAGCCAGCTCCGACGAAGTCGATGCCCCCCTTTCTTCGATGCAGTAAGTTTTTTTTTCTTTACTTTATTTTATTTTATTTTTATTTTCAATTCTGAAAATCTGATTCATAATAAAAAGAAAAACTGATTTTTATATAAAGTTAAAACTGATTTTTATATAAAGTTAAAACTGATTTTTATAGGATGTTAAAAATTGATTTTCGAAAGAGTTTAAAACTGATTTTATTTTAAACTTTAAATAGAAAAAGGTTTGAATTTTAAAAGAAAAAAGGATTTAAACTTTAAATAGAAAAAGATTAGAACTTTAGAAAAATAAAGATCCTATTTTTAAAATAATAAAAATAGAATTTTTATATATTGAACTTCGAAATAAAAATAGAATTTTTGTATATTGAACTTCGAAATAAAAATAGAATTTTTATATATTGAACTTCGAAATAAAAATAGAATTTTTATATATTGAACTTCGAAATAAAAATAGAATTTTTATATATTGAACTTCGAAATAAAAATAGAATTTTTATATATTGAACTTCGAAATAAAAATAGAATTTTTATATATTGAACTTCGAAATAAAAATAGAATTTTTGTATATTGAACTTCGAAATAAAAATAGAATTTTTATATGTTGAACTTCGAAATAAAAATATGATTTTTTATATATTGAATAGCGAAGTAAAAATTCGATTTTTACATATGTAGAGAATACGGGTGAAAGCGACAAAAAGGCGAGGTCGACGAAGAATTCTGCAAAAGAAGAGTCAAGATAATTGGATAGCTATTGGTGAGAATTTCTCACCTTTCAATTTAATTTTTCTAGTTATATATATATACTAGGATGCAGACGGTGCTTAGTAGCACCCGACACAATCGTCCACAGACCATGGACTTGTTTGTTTGGTTGCATAGATTAGTTGAATTATTTGTTTGAATTGAATTGTTTGGTGAGATGAAATTGATTTGATTGATGTGTGAATGGCGTGGGCCTTCACTAGACCGGGGATAAGGCTAGGCCTTGTCCCGTTTCTAGTATCGTGCCGTTATGCCGCCGAAATTTTCTAAAATATGTTAGAAAATAAAAATATCGTTTTATTGTGTAAATGAACTGAATAGAAATTCATAGGTTGAAATAAAATGTTTTATCGTTAAAAATATAATTTTAACGTGAAGTGAATAAAGTAAAATATTCATTTATAAACCGGACGGTTTGTTTATGTACACCTATTTGAATGACATTGATTGGGACGATAAATTTTACACATCGCCCAACAGCACAAATAAAATATGTGTTTGGTTGTTTGAAACCCCACACGGGTGTTGGGATGAAATTTGAAGTTCACTCATCCTGATTGATTAAATATGTCGATCGATTGATTGACATGCTGTTATAGGCGTTAGATATCTTTATTTGATGCTTATACAGTGTAGTGCACTTTGGTTGATGGTTGATCATTTTTCAATGCTATTATATACATGTGTTGTATGAAAATCCATATAATTAATTTTATATGGTAATTGATTGGGCCTCATTCCAGTTTCGAAAAAGAAATATTTGAAAATAAAATATTTGAAAATAGAATATTTGAAAAAGGAAATATTTGAAAGGAAATATTTGAGATAGAAATATTCGAAATAGAATATTTGAAAATAGAAACATATGAAGCCGTGTTGATTAGATTGACGCTATTCTGACGTAAACGATATTTATATCGGTTTTATTCATTTTGAAATGAATTGAATTGAAAGTGATTTCGAAATGAATTAAATTGAAAGTGATTTCGAAATGAATTGAATTGAAAGTGATTTCGAAATGAATTGAATTGAAAGTGATTTCGAAATGAATTGAATTGAAAGTGATTTCGAAATGAATTGAATTGAAAGTGATTTCGAAATGAATTGAATTGAAAGTGATTTCGAAATGAATTGAATTGAAAACGATTTCGAAATGAATTGAATTGAAAACGATTTCGAAATGAATTGAATTGAAAACGATTTCGAAATGAATTGAATTGAAAACGAATTCAAATTGAACTGAAAGCAAATTGAAATGAATTCAAATTGAATTGAAATTTGAATTGAATAGAAATGAATTGATTTGAATTGAAACGGAAGTTGAAATTGCTTTTGAAACGAATTTAAAACTATTTATATAATTCGTTTTAAATAGAAATCGACGAAATATATTATATATATATTATATATATAATATAATGGCCTGAATAGAACGCGCCGCGCCGCGGCAGTTCGTAAATTTCGACCATTTATTTCAAACGGACAGTGCGGGAGATCCGACCGTCGGATTCTCCTAAAACCGGAACCGTTGGGTTCGTATCGAAAAGAGCTTTCTAGCGAATGTTAGAAATTTGAAATCTAACGGTTGGATTGGGAATTATGTCCAAATCAAATTTGAAAAAGGTCGCTGTAAGTGCAGTTCGATGGCCATTGATGGAAATCGACTGTACGGGCCTTGATAAAATTATTAAAAATAGTAATAATTTGTGTAAAATCATAAGAAATGATTTGTGAAGATTTGGGATGAAAAACTCCATATTTGAAAAGATAAAAATAGATTTTTATCGAAATGAACTGGTTTTAAACTAGAATTATAATTCTATTTATTTTTAAATAAATAAATTGAATTTAAAAAAGGGTTTTGAAAATAACCAGAATATCCAATGATTGAATTGGAGTGGATTTGAATCGAAATTGTCTTCGGAATATTTCGATGTTGGAATTCGTGATTATACAGGTGTTGTTATGGAAATTTGAAAGATATATATTTATATCGTTATTTCCAATACGACATTTGTTAATCGTAGGATTTGATATTGAATATAAGCCGATATATTTTCTATTCAGAGCCTTGTATCGAATATCAAATGTGATTTGGGTTTGTCGTGAATGGTGTCTTCACTAACACTGTTCTTGAACCCAGTTGAGAAAAGATTAAATCTTTTTGTTTAGATTTAACGAAGTGTACCGATTAAATAATATTTAATTGGAATTGAATTGATATTGATTTTTGGGTTTATCGTGGATAGTGTTTTAAATAACACTCGTTCTTTAACCCGATAATTAATGGAATGTGACTTTGGGTTTATCGTGAACCGTGTTTTAAATGACACTGATTCTTTAACCCAGTTAACGATTAAAACTAAGTGGAGTTTTAATGAATCTTTAATTAGATTGAAAAGATCGAGAATGGAGTATCACCAGTTTTACTCCAGGCGATAGTTAAATCTTTAATTAGATTTGAACGTGAAATGGTAATTGAATTTACCGATAACACCGTGGTGTTAGATATGAAGTATAACCAGTTTTACTTCATGGGATGAATAGGTTGGGATTGGGAAATAAAATAAATGATTACTTCGGTGTGGTTCGCTAATCCCGACTAGTTTGAATTGATATTCAAAGGAGATTAAAGAATAAATTTAAAGAATTTATCTTGGATAAAATTAATGGGAACTTTTCCCAAAGTATAGGAATATTTGAATAAAAGAATATTCTGAATTGGAATGAGGCGTATGTTGTGTTTGTGTAACACTTTTATAATATATACGCGAGTTATTCAGAAAGACCGGGTTTATCCCATTCTGAATAACTGATTCGACGTGGTGTCGAAGATGAAGACGGTGGTCGAAGACCAGAAGTCTTCACGTCGTTTGGGTGATTACTGATGATCTTGATTGGGCTGTACACCCAAGAAGATGGAAACAGTTAGTGATCGTCCAGACGTACTTGGAGATCGATGGATATGCGGGGTACTAGGTGCCTCCGGTTTCGTTCAGACCCAGAACGGACTTGTAAATGGACTGTGTGTCTGACATTGGATTTTAGTCTGTGTGATTGATTTCTATTAAATATATATCTGTTTGGCGGCGGAGAATTTATTCTCTTGCTTAACGCCCTTCTCTGAGACGTACGAGCTCAGGGGTTATATATTGATGGATATCAAACGCATGGAGTGAATTGCCTGTGTGGCATGCCTAAGTGGCAATTGATCGAGGCTTCTGTTGAAAAACAAAGTCTTGTGGTGATGATCAAAGCACAGCTTGTGTGGCACAGCTTTGTGTAACGTGAATTCGCGAGCCTCACACCCCGGTTGTGAACCAGAAACGGGAGAGGACATCAGGGAGGGCATGCGTTTCCTTCTAGCTAGGGTGGTGTCAGTGACCTACCAGCCCTGACATTTATATACTTTTCACCTGTGTGGTTGTTGCTGTTGCGAGGCGCCTCGGTTAGATCGGACGATCCGGGTCCGATGGAGCCATTCGTTGGCTCATTTACGCCCCAAAGGGCGGGGAAACGTATTGTTCAGGCACTATAATCCACATCGGTGGACCGGCCCTGACGATCCAAGGGGCAGTTGCGGCTGCTCCGGAGACATGGGCTAGATTGTCTCGAATCGGTAGAGGACGATCCCTGGCCTCGGTTCATAGATGGAAATCCAACTTCCAAATACGTGTATTGCGGTTTTAATTGTAGAACTAGTATGGCGACATGATATATGGTACCCATGCCGCCTATGATTGATACTTATGATTTGAAGTTGTTTTATACACTATGCACTGATAATAGTATCAAATGATTTGTTTTAAAACGTATCAAGCATTCTTTGGCTGTTATAAGGGAAAACCCCATCCTCGGCTGCGTTGCATTGTGTGATGGGACCTGGGTCTTATAACAGCTTCATTTTTCTTTATTTAGCATCGCGCTGTTTGTTTTATGCACTGGTATTCTTGGGAGGAAACCCGTTCCGTGTTATACGGCGTGGTCCCTTGATTTACCGAACTTTAAAATAAAGATTAACTGTTTTAGTTCTCACACCAGTCACATGACTGACCTGGAGTTTATTGTTTTAACCTAAACTCTGGGTGCCCCTATTTTGACACGGGCAGCTAGTAGTTTTGGTTTTGCAGATTTATATTCACAGGATCCTGGTTTACAGCTGGAACGATATCCGGAAAGCTTTGTATCCGTATATCTACTTCTAGTTGTGTATTGTATTATTTTCCGCTGCTATGTATTTAAATGTAATTTAAACCTCTGATATTTCTGTGTAATATTCATTTTTACTCTGTATATTCTTGTAATCTGATGCATTGTTGTAATATAAAGTGAAATGTTCTTTTATATGCGTTCTGTTGTGGCTTGTTCTCGAACTATCCGACGCTTTCCTTTACGGGGAAGTTCCGGGTCGTTACACGTGGTATCAGAGCTTTGGTTTACAAAGCTCAGAGAACAAGGCACATTAGGACCATACGAAAGAATTCATCAGATATTGGATTAGTAATATCCAATTAGAATGACTCGTTAGAGATAGGATCAGTAGTATCCTAGAACGAGTGTGAAGAGTATATTTTTGAAAATGAAAACAAAATTTGTTTTGAAAATTTAAATCAACTATTCGTATTTGATTATTTATTTTAATGAATTTGGACAATCCAGTATATATAGATTTTGCGTATACGTCTGATCCACGTGTATTTGAAATTTTAATATACTAGATAGATATAGAATCACACTCTAGTCGCCCGAAGATGATTCTGATGATAGTTCGAACATCATCAGAATTGGTATTCGTGTTTCGAAGGTGTGATATCTATATATTTCCTATTGACTGGTGTGAGAACCAAAATTAGATAGGGCCTATTGTTGTGATTTGGCATCAAAAACATGATTTTTGACTATGTATCGAAATTATGAATTTGAAACGTTAATTCACTAATTGATTGATGTTTGTGTTGTTTGTTTAATTGTTTGATAATTTTGAACCATTATGCCTAATTTGATCGAATAATGAATTATATTGAAAATTGGTCGCATTTGCTTGCATATACATGTATATCATTGAACAGGTCATAGCAAGGAGGCTAGAGCCAGAGAATAAAATTTGTTTGCCCGACAAATAGGTACATCTTTACTACATAATTTCCTGTTTTGTTTGGGTGATGATGATTTTGTGAGCCTATTGGCTAGCCTCTTGGCTTTTTCTTTTTCTTTTTGAGATCTGAAGGACCGGGGAAGCTATTTGAAATTCCCCGATGCTCCCGGTGCAGGGGAGGTTATGGCGAAATTTTTCGAAAATTTAGGGTGTTAGCCAAATTTTTGAAGAATTTGAAAATTCTCAGAAACTGAAAAGTTGGAGAATGAAAGCCAGATCGAGCGTAGGGTTGATTAATCAAACCACTTTCGACTTTGTTCCTTTTCGGGGACGAAAAGTTTTAAGTGGGGGAGATTGTAATAACCCGGAAAATCTGGGCCAGTTTAAAATTTTTATTTTGGCAATTATAGCGAATTTTGATTATTTAAAATGAATTATTTTAAATAATATCGACGAGAAATTTATTTTCAATAGCATTCGAACGTATATATTATATACGCCGTCGTTAGAATATATAATTATAAATAGAATTGAAAATGGCGCGGTAGTTGGATAATTCGATTTCAAACTTCAATTGAATGTACCGGGTGCAAAACAATCCGGATGTTAGTAAAACCAAAAATAATGGAATCTAATAGTGAATATCTTTCCAACGAATCCGAAAAATCAAAAGTTCGTAGCGGGAATCAAAAGATATGTCCAGTTGAAAATTCTGAATAGTCGCTATGGAATTCAGGCCCTTAAAAATGGACATTTTGCAAACGACTTCGGATTTCGACGAAACCAGTTTTGTTGGGTCCGTGATGTTAAGTTATTGCTAGATTCCAAATTTCATAATTTTTCGAATCAATATGTGAGCGTGGCAAAGGAAAACGCATTTGACCAGTTTCAGTTGATTTTAATCGACTGGAAATTGGCCATTTTTCATACGTTCTCAGAATTCGACGAAACTAGTTTTGTTAGGACCGTATCGTCAATACGAAGCTAGAAAATATTTTTCTGGAATTTTCTAGTTAGTATGCGACCCCGGTAATTTGAAATGTACGTTTAAAATTCAATATAGTGATTTAAATGTAAATTAAACAGAAACTGATCGAAACAGTCGAATCAGCTTGCGATACATATCCCATTATGTTCGGAATGGGGGTTAAACGCTATGGACGACAGGTGGTGGGCCTCGTTTTGATGACGTATGTAAAAGTCAACTTTTAAAAATAATAAAATAATAAATAAAAATAAATAAAAAAGAAAACCCCCTTCCTCCCCTTATAACCGATGGCCCCCCCTTCCTTTTCTTTTCTCGATTCAGTTTTATAAAAAAAAAAGGGGGGGGAAGAGAGAAAGCGGCGACGGAGGGCCGTCGATGACGCCGCCGGAGGCGCTCCACCTCCGTTCACCCCACCGCCGACCGAAGTCCCCCCCCCCCCCTCTCGCTCGCGATGCTGTTCGAACCCCCCCCCCCCCCCCCCCCCGTCTTGTGAAAACCGCCGACGCCTGCTCCTCCTCCTGCCGCTGACATCGACGCCCCCCAGAAGCCAGCTCCGACGAAGTCGATGCCCCCCTTTCTTCGATGCAGTAAGTTTTTTTTTCTTTACTTTATTTTATTTTATTTTTATTTTCAATTCTGAAAATCTGATTCATAATAAAAAGAAAAACTGATTTTTATATAAAGTTAAAACTGATTTTTATATAAAGTTAAAACTGATTTTTATAGGATGTTAAAAACTGATTTTCGAAAGAGTTTAAAACTGATTTTATTTTAAACTTTAAATAGAAAAAGGTTTGAATTTTAAAAGAAAAAAGGATTTAAACTTTAAATAGAAAAAGATTAGAACTTTAGAAAAATAAAGATCCTATTTTTAAATAATAAAAATAGAATTTTTATATATTGAACTTCGAAATAAAAATAGAATTTTTGTATATTGAACTTCGAAATAAAAATAGAATTTTTATATATTGAACTTCGAAATAAAAATAGAATTTTTATATATTGAACTTCGAAATAAAAATAGAATTTTTATATATTGAACTTCGAAATAAAAATAGAATTTTTATATATTGAACTTCGAAATAAAAATAGAATTTTTGTATATTGAACTTCGAAATAAAAATAGAATTTTTGTATATTGAACTTCGAAATAAAAATAGAATTTTTATATGTTGAACTTCGAAATAAAAATATGATTTTTTATATATTGAATAGCGAAGTAAAAATTCGATTTTTACATATGTAGAGAATACGGGCGAAAGCGACAAATAGGCGAGGTCGACGAAGAATTCTGCAAAAGAAGAGTCAAGATAATTGGATAGCTATTGGTGAGAATTTCTCACCTTTCAATTTAATTTTTCTAGTTATATATATATACTAGGATGCAGACGGTGCTTAGTAGCACCCGACACAATCGTCCACAGACCATGGACTTGTTTGTTTGGTTGCATAGATTAGTTGAATTATTTGTTTGAATTGAATTGTTTGGTGAGATGAAATTGATTTGATTGATGTGTGAATGGCGTGGGCCTTCACTAGACCGGGGATAAGGCTAGGCCTTGTCCCGTTTCTAGTATCGTGCCGTTATGCCGCCGAAATTTTCTAAAATATGTTAGAAAATAAAAATATCGTTTTATTGTGTAAATGAACTGAATAGAAATTCATAGGTTGAAATAAAATGTTTTATCGTTAAAAATATAATTTTAACGTGAAGTGAATAAAGTAAAATATTCATTTATAAACCGGACGGTTTGTTTATGTACACCTATTTGAATGACATTGATTGGGACGATAAATTTTACACATCGCCCAACAGCACAAATAAAATATGTGTTTGGTTGTTTGAAACCCCACACGGGTGTTGGGATGAAATTTGAAGTTCACTCATCCTGATTGATTAAATATGTCGATCGATTGATTGACATGCTGTTATAAGCGTTAGATATCTTTATTTGATGCTTATACAGTGTAGTGCACTTTGGTTGATTGTTGATCATTTTTCAATGCTATTATATACATGTGTTGTATGAAAATCCATATAATTAATTTTATATGGTAATTGATTGGGCCTCATTCCAGTTTCGAAAAAGAAATATTTGAAAATAAAATATTTGAAAATAGAATATTTGAAAAAGGAAATATTTGAAAGGAAATATTTGAGATAGAAATATTCGAAATAGAATATTTGAAAATAGAAACATATGAAGCCGTGTTGATTAGATTGACGCTATTCTGACGTAAACGATATTTATATCGGTTTTATTCATTTTGAAATGAATTGAATTGAAAGTGATTTCGAAATGAATTGAATTGAAAGTGATTTCGAAATGAATTGAATTGAAAGTGATTTCGAAATGAATTGAATTGAAAGTGATTTCGAAATGAATTGAATTGAAAGTGATTTCGAAATGAATTGAATTGAAAGTGATTTCGAAATGAATTGAATTGAAAACGATTTCGAAATGAATTGAATTGAAAACGATTTCGAAATGAATTGAATTGAAAACGATTTCGAAATGAATTGAATTGAAAACGATTTCGAAATGAATTGAATTGAAAACGATTTCGAAATGAATTGAATTGAAAATGAATTCAAATTGAATTGAAAGCAAATTGAAATGAATTCAAATTGAATTGAAATTTGAATTGAATAGAAATGAATTGATTTGAATTGAAACGGAAGTTGAAATTGCTTTTGAAACGAATTAAAACTATTTATATAATTCGTTTTAAATAGAAATCGACGAAATATATTATATATATATTATATATATAATATAATGGCCTGAATAGAACGCGCCGCGCCGCGGCAGTTCGTAAATTTCGACCATTTATTTCAAACGGACAGTGCGGGAGATCCGACCGTCGGATTCTCCTAAAACCGGAACCGTTGGGTTCGTATCGAAAAGAGCTTTCTAGCGAATGTTAGAAATTTGAAATCTAACGGTTGGATTGGGAATTATGTCCAAATCAAATTTGAAAAAGGTCGCTGTAAGTGCAGTTCGATGGCAATTGATGGAAATCGACTGTACGGGCCTTGATAAAATTATTAAAAATAGTAATAATTTGTGTAAAATCATAAGAAATGATTTGTGAAGATTTGGGATGAAAAACTCCATATTTGAAAAGATAAAAATAGATTTTTATCGAAATGAACTGGTTTTAAACTAGAATTATAATTCTATTTATTTTTAAATAAATAAATTGAATTTAAAAAAGGGTTTTGAAAATAACCAGAATATCCAATGATTGAATTGGAGTGGATTTGAATCGAAATTGTCTTCGGAATATTTCGATGTTGGAATTCGTGATTATACAGGTGTTGTTATGGAAATTTGAAAGATATATATTTATATCGTTATTTCCAATACGACATTTGTTAATCGTAGGATTTGATATTGAATATAAGCCGATATATTTTCTATTCAGAGCCTTGTATCGAATATCAAATGTGATTTGGGTTTGTCGTGAATGGTGTCTTCACTAACACTGTTCTTGAACCCAGTTGAGAAAAGATTAAATCTTTTTGTTTAGATTTAACGAAGTGTACCGATTAAATAATATTTAATTGGAATTGAATTGATATTGATTTTTGGGTTTATCGTGGATAGTGTTTTAAATAACACTCGTTCTTTAACCCGATAATTAATGGAATGTGACTTTGGGTTTATCGTGAACCGTGTTTTAAATGACACTGATTCTTTAACCCAGTTAACGATTAAAACTAAGTGGAGTTTTAATGAATCTTTAATTAGATTGAAAAGATCGAGAATGGAGTATCACCAGTTTTACTCCAGGCGATAGTTAAATCTTTAATTAGATTTGAACGTGAAATGGTAATTGAATTTACCGATAACACCGTGGTGTTAGATATGAAGTATAACCAGTTTTACTTCATGGGATGAATAGGTTGGGATTGGGAAATAAAATAAATGATTACTTCGGTGTGGTTCGCTAATCCCGACTAGTTTGAATTGATATTCAAAGGAGATTAAAGAATAAATTTAAAGAATTTATCTTGGATAAAATTAATGGGAACTTTTCCCAAAGTATAGGAATATTTGAATAAAAGAATATTCTGAATTGGAATGAGGCGTATGTTGTGTTTGTGTAACACTTTTATAATATATACGCGAGTTATTCAGAAAGACCGGGTTTATCCCATTCTGAATAACTGATTCGACGTGGTGTCGAAGATGAAGACGGTGGTCGAAGACCAGAAGTCTTCACGTCGTTTGGGTGATTACTGATGATCTTGATTGGGCTGTACACCCAAGAAGATGGAAACAGTTAGTGATCGTCCAGACGTACTTGGAGATCGATGGATATGCGGGGTACTAGGTGCCTCCGGTTTCGTTCAGACCCAGAACGGACTTGTAAATGGACTGTGTGTCTGACATTGGATTTTAGTCTGTGTGATTGATTTCTATTAAATATATATCTGTTTGGCGGCGGAGAATTTATTCTCTTGCTTAACGCCCTTCTCTGAGACGTACGAGCTCAGGGGTTATATATTGATGGATATCAAACGCATGGAGTGAATTGCCTGTGTGGCATGCCTAAGTGGCAATTGATCGAGGCTTCTGTTGAAAAACAAAGTCTTGTGGTGATGATCAAAGCACAGCCTGTGTGGCACAGCTTTGTGTAACGTGAATTCGCGAGCCTCACACCCCGGTTGTGAACCAGAAATGGGAGAGGACATCAGGGAGGGCATTCGTTTCCTTCTAGCTAGGGTGGTGTCAGTGACCTACCAGCCCTGACATTTATATACTTTTCACCTGTGTGGTTGTTGCTGTTGCGAGGCGCCTCGGTTAGATCGGACGATCCGGGTCCGATGGAGCCATTCGTTGGCTCATTTACGCCCCAAAGGGCGGGGAAACGTATTGTTCAGGCACTATAATCCACATCGGTGGACCGGCCCTGACGATCCAAGGGGCAGTTGCGGCTGCTCCGGAGACATGGGCTAGATTGTCTCGAATCGGTAGAGGACGATCCCTGGCCTCGGTTCATAGATGGAAATCCAACTTCCAAATACGTGTATTGCGGTTTTAATTGTAGAACTAGTATGGCGACATGATATATGGTACCCATGCCGCCTATGATTGATACTTATGATTTGAAGTTGTTTTATACACTATGCACTGATAATAGTATCAAATGATTTGTTTTAAAACGTATCAAGCATTCTTTGGCTGTTATAAGGGAAAACCCCATCCTCGGCTGCGTTGCATTGTGTGATGGGACCTGGGTCTTATAACAGCTTCATTTTTCTTTATTTAGCATCGCGCTGTTTGTTTTATGCACTGGTATTCTTGGGAGGAAACCCGTTCCGTGTTATACGGCGTGGTCCCTTGATTTACCGAACTTTAAAATAAAGATTAACTGTTTTAGTTCTCACACCAGTCACATGACTGACCTGGAGTTTATTGTTTTAACCTAAACTCTGGGTGCCCCTATTTTGACACGGGCAGCTAGTAGTTTTGGTTTTGCAGATTTATATTCACAGGATCCTGGTTTACAGCTGGAACGATATCCGGAAAGCTTTGTATCCGTATATCTACTTCTAGTTGTGTATTGTATTATTTTCCGCTGCTATGTATTTAAATGTAATTTAAACCTCTGATATTTCTGTGTAATATTCATTTTTACTCTGTATATTCTTGTAATCTGATGCATTGTTGTAATATAAAGTGAAATGTTCTTTTATATGCGTTCTGTTGTGGCTTGTTCTCGAACTATCCGACGCTTTCCTTTACGGGGAAGTTCCGGGTCGTTACAATATTTCCCTTGATTTCCCTGGCTACAAGGTTACCACCGATTCCTTTCCTTGATCTCAAGGCTACAAGGAATACACCTTATCCTAAACACTTCCAGAACAATTATAACATCCTTATAACTCTTCAATAGCACTTCGATTCAGAGAATATTGAGTAGAGAGCGAGAAGAGAATAAGTTTTATATAAATAGAATTGAATTCGGCAGAGTATAAGTGTAGAAATCATAAAAATATGAAATATTAATGGTGTAAAGAAAGGAGAAGAAGAATGATGAAAACATTCAAAATTCGGCCCCTATTTATAAGATTTGAAAGGTTGCAACGCTTCTGGAATGTTACAAATAGTGAAGATACACTTCCTTTCAAAATAAAAAATGTGACATTTATATGTCGACATGTCCAAGAATGTATGTCGACATAACCCTTCATAAAATTGAATATTGAGCATTTTTGAAGTGTTTTAATATATATACAATTTTGGAAATTCTTAAATTAAGACATAGTGTTATAAATAAGTATTATAAAGTAGAAAATCATATGACATGATAAACATAAAATATTTAAACATATTTATAAAATGATAAAGTTATAAACTACATAAATATATAGTATATAAAAGTACATAACTATATAAATTTAAATAAACTTATAGACATAAGAAATTGAGTTTAAAATCAAAAGTAATATAGAAAAATTAATTAGAATTAAAATAGAATTTGAAAATGGAATTTGGAATTTGAAAACTAGAATAGATTTTGAATTTCAATTTGAACCTGGAGTGCTATTCAGAGTCTTACATAAACTAGACTCTATTACTATATTTATCTTGAACTCTTGAAATCTTGATTACTCATGAGTCTTGAATCATCTGAATTTTGAATCATTAAAAGCTCTTAAATTGTAAAGTCTTCGGTATTATTCCCTGTATACAAATCCTGCATACGTGTATATATATATATATGTATATTCTAAATAAATGTGTTAGTATAAATTTTATATTCAATTAATATCGAATTAAGGTTGTTGTCATCAGAACTCCATTCTCTAACAGTTAACCATAATTTTGGCTAACATTTTTAGCATTAAAAGGAGGACTTGAACCTTCGATACCTTTTAACCTTCCTATTTAGTAAAACTTCTTTTGAGAAAAAGTATAAATGGATTTTACGTATAAGAAAGTCCATTATGATTTGCGAAGGGCTCCTTCTACCTGGAGCCGATTTTCGTACAAACCAAGAGGTAGTAACTACAATTAGGGAAAGAACTCCTATGAAACTAAAGAACATTTCCAAAGGGGATAATGTGAGCCCGAAAGTAAATATCGGACACCTCCACAGTCTAGCAAAGGAAACAAAGTTGTAATCCCTTCGTGCTATCAGTTGAGAGTGACAAAAAATGATTAATGGTAATACAAAATCATTCTCTAGAAGAAAGGAAAACATTACTCCCTCTAACGAAATAGCAACCCAGTAAAAGTGATAAATCAAATAAACCTAAGCAAGGATTTTTCAATCTGATAGTATCATATGGAGCTTACGTGGACTTATGATATTTTGAGGAACAAAATCTAAAGTTGAAGACCCTAAGCACAATCAATTAGAAAAAGATTAAATGAGTTTATTAAATTTAATCAAAATGATCCTGTCGGGTAGTGGTAATTTGTAATTTTTCGAATTGAAGTTTGAATGATTGTATAGGATCTAATATATGTCAGAATTCTTTGAAATAAAAATATTACGGATCTATTGGATTATAGTTTTCAAATGAAAGAGAAAAAAAAATAGATTTCAACTTGTAAATTTTTAGCTATCGCCGAATCAAATTTTCAAAAAAATAGCAGTTATGTAGTTCATGAATTAAAACTAAAACATTAAAGAAATGGAAGTTTTTAGAATATGAAGTTTGAAAGGTAATGAGTTTGAACTAGTTATGAAATTATTGAACCTGTTGAGTTAAGAAAAATTAGCATGTTAGTGTTTATACACTTAGCTAATATTAAAGTATGTTGAAATTTGAATAAGTTTTGAATGGATTACAAACGTATATAAAACCAAGTATGTTTATAATAAGAATTTAAGAAAGAAGAGGTCTAGATTTTTTGAACACGCTTATTTAAGTAGAACAAATTGGTCGTTTGTATTTACACTTGGGTTGTGTGGAAAGGTTATATGTGTATGGACTTAAGTTGTATTATGGTTATTAACTTGAAGTTGAGTTGTATGGAATGATTCATAAATGATATTAGTATAAGAATAAAATATAAGGTATGTGAATAAATATGAATAAGAGAATGGGTATATTAATAAGCCAAATGGAATGTGCACGTGAGATTTATATAGGTCGTTTAATTCGCTTTGCGAATTGATCCAGATTTGAGTGCGTGATTTTGTGGTAGCTTATACCAATTTGAGTTGGCATTTTTCACTCGATTTTTAACGATGAAGTTAGATGCAGGACTTTTGACATGATTTTATGATTCTCTATCGTAGTATATGGCTATGTAAGGAGAATGGCGTTTTCTAATCAAGAAACTAGATTTGAGTCCACACTAAAATGATCAAGTGAACGATACTAGTCTCACTACGCCATAAATGGCCTTCTACAACAGAAAAAAATGTTAGTTCAAGCCCAAAAATTGTTGGCATAGGTCTTTGGCAACATTTTTACTATGATGCAATTTTCACCATTGCTGCATACCTCAAAGGGATTATTTAAGGCAACATAACAAATATTGTTGCAATAAAACCCTATTTGGGTCTATACCAACATCCTTAGGTGTATGTTGCAACATTCCAAAAATGTTGTTATAGATATTTCATCTCTAACAGGATTAAATATTTATTTAATAGAATACTACTGCATAGAATTTAAATTCAAGAAGTGTTTTATTAAATAAAATATTTTATTTCAACAACTGAAATATTACAAACTTTTGACTCAAACTATTTACAACTCAATTATTTACTACAACACTGATTACTCTCATATACAGATAATCCTCACTACATCACTCTGTTCACTTATTACATATGCAGTTTCAATTTATACAGACACTGACAAATATATGATGAACTGAGTGCCGAGCCGAAGGCGGTTCTGCTTCAAGAATATACCGTCTTTTATAACTTTTCGCAAATTTGAATATGAATACATCATAGTCGAAATGAACACGAAGAATGCCGTTGGTTTTCCATACTGAACAGGAATGCTCCTTAACAATATGGTAAGCAAGATTGAGTCCATATAGGCTTTTCAATGCATGTAAACGAAAGTGCATTTACAGTTACAGGAGTGACCTCTTTGACATTTTTGCGAACGACATGTAGGCATTCAATTGCCTTACCCAAGTCACACGACAACTTTAGCGGCATCCACTCAGTTCCTTTACAAACCTAATCACCAAACCAACATCACTCACAGTGGAATATCCAAGCTAAGCATTGACATTCAAATCAGAATTTGGGATACTAACATTCACAATCTGAATTAGCAAAGCATCACTAGGTGAAGACCTCACGTTTAACTCAGATACAAAACAAACATTTCGGGAAATTTGTACAACTCAGGAAAGTGGAGATGCAATTGAAGTGGCAACGTTTTGAATATTACCTAAAAGCGAATTTAACAAAGCTGAAGATGTAGCTGCACCGGATGGAAGCAGTTTCGATGTAGCAGGAAAGGAAGTGTAACAACCCGTATTCTACGCATCGGAGGATCGTAGAATATTTATTTCTTTCCCATATGAAGTCGTATGGTCATGTAACCTTGGGAAACAAACATTAGACTCATTTCCCATGTTCATGATTTTTGTCGATTTTTAAATGACCGTTTTGCCCCAAGCTGATCTTGTTTTGGCCATAACTTTTGATTGGAAAGGAATTTTGAACTGAAACCACTTCCATTAGATTCGTTTGATGGTTTACCTTTACGTCGAGTGGTCACATGTGAAAAACGGACTTAACGTTTGGGAGGTATGGCTGAAATAAGGTTTGGAAGGTGAAAAACTGCTTAACCGGGCCAAATAGGGTGATTAGTGAATGGGCCCATAACCCATTTCGGGATTAGGGTTATGGGGAGGCTGAAAGGAGTTAGAGAATCATTCCATTTCAGTTTTCTAGCCTCCACTTATCTCCAGGAAACCCTAAAAATGGCCTCCAAACTCTAAATCACCTCCAAATCATCTTCTAATCAAGGATTAAGCTTAGCAACATCAAATCAAGGGAGACCTACACCAAATCAACGTTGGAGCTGCTGTTTAGCATTGGGATTCGCTTCAAATCAGAGATTTATTTCAGATCTTAGTTTATTTGTGGCCAAGGTGAGTGATTTGCATAGTTCCCCACTAATTATGGCTAATTAAGGGTAATTAGTGTTAATTAGCGAATTTAAACACGATAAGATTCTGGAAAAATATTTATAAAATTCGAAATGACGTTTTAGACCTCTGATATAAATTTGGGTTAATTTGGTTAAGTTTTGCTAATCACATCATTAGTTTCACCTAAACATGCTTAAGGGGAAATATTGGGTTTTGGCTAGGTTTGATCCATTTTAACCTATTATATTGTTGTTTTGATGTTTGTGGTTGATTATGCATGTTGTTATGACTGTATGGTATGCTTTGTGATTGATTAGAATAGTTGGAATAGTCGAAAACGCCGTCGAGTGGCGTAAAACTGCTTGCGGGAAAAGTGCAGGAAATAGACCGATCCGGATCAGAACGGAGGGAGGACCCGATCCGCTCCCATACTTCATTCTTCGATCTATTCGCTCTTCTTGTGGCACGCACCATCCGATCCGACCCGTCTGGTGTTCTCCGACCCGATCCGCCATGGCACCCGACCCGAACCGATGTACTTCGACGAGGCTTGGAAAGAAGAAGCCGATCCGAACCATGGCAGATTAGAGGACTCCGATCCGAACTGATGATGGCGACTGGACGTGGAGACTCGATCCGATCTACTGAGGCGATGATGACCCGATCCGATCCAGCGAAGGAGGAGCACTCCGATCCGAACCGAACTGATGGCTAAGAGGGGATCCGAACCGATCCGGTGATGACCCATAACCCGAGATGCTAAGGTAGTCCAAATGGGAAGTTAGAGCTCAGGATCCAGTTGGGAACCAATGAGTTCACTTCATGGTTGGGCTTTGCTGTGGGACGTGTGCTAAGGAGTTGTCGACGTTCATAACTTTGATTCACCACTGAAAATGGATGATGGGCTACTTATCAGTGCAGTAGATCACTATGACTCGAGGGGCAAGGTGATGGTAGCAAGACTACGTTATCAGTGCAGTAGAGTCATTACGACTCGAGGGGCAAAGTGATGCGTAGTAAGACTATGAGCCAGTGCAGATGGGGTGAATAACTCCATGGGGCAAGTGGACATAGTAAAGGATTGTTAAGGCTATGAGCCAGCGCAGATGGAGTGAATAACTCCATGGGGCAAGTGGACATAGCGAAGGATTAGTGGCTACGTTATCAGTGCAGTGAAGCCATTTATGACTTCATGGGGCAAAATGATCGTAGCAAGGTATGTTGGGTGATCGAAGTAGTGAATATTGTATGCTTTACGCACTGAGTGAGAGATGTGAGGATGGTTGTTATGTTTGATTGTTTTCCATCACTATGACATGCACACCCCCACCCCCGTTATCCTTACACCGTTTGATATGGCACCTTAGAGTGTTGTACAGTATGTAGTGCTAACTCTTTGGTTGCAGGTCCAGGTTCAGGTATGTTTCAGTCTACTTGTTATTGTTCTGTTTAGATGCTTATCGCTCATACCAGAATTTATGTCTGACCCAGAGTTTTATGTCTCCTCTTATTACTCTGGGTGCTCATACGATCAGACTAGAGACATGTTAGCTGGTGATGTGCGAGTAGCTGATTCGGAGGCGAGCAGGAGGCTTCCGCGTATGATATATAGATATTCTCCCTGTGTCGTTGGTGGTCGCTACTTGGGCATTAGTAGTGTACCTCCCTTATCATGCTTTTGCTTTTGAGACAGTTTGAAAAGTTGTAATAATGTTTAACTTTGGATCATAAGCTGTACTTGGATTTTCCGCTGCTATGTTGGTTGTTTCAGCTTGTGCACTGTCTCACCTGTTTTATGTCAAGTATGTTATTATTATATTTTGTTCTATGCGCTGTGAGACATTCTACAGGTTCCTTGTTAGTTCATTTCCTTCTTCCCTTTTCTTCTGACGACCATCCCGTGCTAACTGGACATGTGTACAACGCACCTTTGGAGTAAATGTCGGTTGGTGCGGGGCGGGCCGTCACATTTGGTATTAGAGCTCTAGGTTGCGTAGTTAACCTAGGGAAAGACACTAGAGAGAGATAGTACGCATATGAGAGCGCATATTTGTGATTACTTTGGTTTTCAAAAGCTATATATGTATATACTATTAGTAGTATAAGAATGAAGTCGTACTGCACTAGCACCACTATGGGGTCGTTAATCGTTTCCCCTTTTACAGATTGACGATGAGCCGATATGCTAGAGGTGCTGGTAGGGGAGCCAATAATGGGAATGCTGCTGACATGAGGGCGATGTTTACTGACCTCATGAGAGACATGCTTAGGGAGGTGCAAGGGGCAGTTCCCAATCCCGGAATTGGTGGTGGTCCAGTAGTGCAGGTGCCTAGGGTCGATTTCGCCAAATTGTGCAAGGATTACACTAACCTTGGTGGGAAGCCGTTCCATGGGACGGAGTCGGCCACAGATGTTCAAGATTGGATGGATAGCTGTGATCGTATCTTCGACGACTTAGGTCTTGAGGATGTGATGAAGAGAAGGCTAGCGTCTCGTCAGCTGCAAGGGTGAGCGATGAATTGGTGGAATGCCATTAGAAAAGCTACTCCAGAAGATCAGGTTACTTGGGATCAGTTCAAGGCTCGCTTTAGCGACAAGTTCATTCCAGCTACCCAGAAGTCAGTGTTGTTTAAGAGATTCTTGGAACTCAAGAAGAATGGTAGGGCGGTCTCTGACTATATTGCTAAATTCGACACTTTGTCGAAGTATGGACTATCTCTTATCAATACTCCTGAGAAGAAGAATGAGAAGTTCATTACTGGTTTGGATGGATACTTGGGGGAAAGGCTTATCAACCACATCGATGAGACTTTTGAATCAATTGTGGGGAAAGCTTTGAGATCAGAGAGTCTTTACCCTAAGTCAAAGACTGAGGCTGCATCTACAGAAGGGCTGAAGCCGCAAGCAGGCGGTGGAGGCAAGAATAGCTCTCAGAATAAGAGGAAGCAGAGCCAATCTAAGGATGGCCAGAAAAAGAGCAAGAAAGATGTTGAGTGCTTCAGCTGTGGCAAGAAGGGTCATTATGCTAAAGAATGTCGGTCCAAGCCAGCGGAAAGGAAGTGCTACAACTGTGGCCAAGTGGGACATCATAAGGATAAGTGTCCGTAACCTCTTAAGGAGAAGCAGATTGTGAAAGCATATGCTATTGATGCTGTTCCTTCTTCGTCGAATGCCCCAACTGCGGCGGAGAAAGGAAAGAATGTTGTTATTCAAGGTATGCTTTCTATTTATGATATACCAGTTCGAGTTTTGTTTGATACTGGGGCTTCCCGTTCCTTCATATCTAGTGACCTGGTAGATAGGTTGGGACTGGAACCCGAGATAGTCGATAGACCATTGGTTGTGATGAACCCGATTGGTGGTTCGACTAGCCTTAGTATGATTTGCAGGAATTTGGTCTTATCGAGTCATGGATGTATGTTTGTTTGTGATTGCTTTGTTTTGGGCTTTACTGGGTATGGCATTATATTGGGGGTCAATTGGCTCCAAAGATACGGGGTGGTGGTAGACTGTGAGGGCTTTTTGGTGACAGTTAGGGCGGATGATGGGCGGAGGGTAGTGTTTGGTAGTCTACCTAGTGATGGAGTAATGGCTAGTTTTATAAATTCACTCGACATCCCGCAGGATGAGTTGTCAGAGGTGCCCGTGGTTGGCCAGTATCCGGACGTCTTCGAGGAGGTGACCGGGCTTCCACCACACCGAGAGATTGAGTTCCGTATTGATTTAGTGAAAGATGCCAGACCTATAGTGATGCCACTTCGTCGTATGGCACCAAGGGAGCAGCGAGAGCTCGGGGTGCAAGTCAGCAATCTTTTGAAGAAGGGATTTATTAGAAGAAGTGTCTCCGAGTGGGGAGCACCAGTTGTGTTTGCCACTAAGGCAGATGGTTCCCTTCGTTTGTGTGTGGATTATCGCGAGTTGAATAAGCTAACGAGGAAGAATAAGTATACTCTACCGTGGATAGATGATTTGTTTGATCAACTGGAAGGAGCAAGAGTGTTCTCCCAGTTGGACCTCGCGACAGGATTTCATCAGCTTCGAGTAGCGGATGAGAGTGTTCCGAAAACGGCATTTAGGACGCCGTCTGGATTCTATGAGTGGTTAGTCATGCCATTTGGGTTGACCAATGCACCAGCCTACTTTGTGGGTCTTATGAATCGAGTATTCAGAGATCAGTTGAATAAGTTTGTTCTTGTGTTCATAGACGATATCCTTATTTACTCGAGGACAGAGGAGGAACACAAGGGACACTTGAGGATAGTGATGGAGGTGTTGAGGAAACACCAATTGAAAGCGAAATTCTCCAAGTGTCACTTTTGGAGAAGGGAAGTGAGGTTCTTGGGCCATGTTGTTTCAGAGAATGGTATTGCCGTGGACCCTGCGAAGGTGGCTACGGTACAGGATTGGCCTACACCCAAGAATGCAACATATGTAAGAAGTTTCTTGGGGTTAGCTGGATATTATCGTAAGTTTATCCAGGACTTCTCCAAGATAGCAGCACCGTTGACTCAGTTGACTAAGAAGAATCAGTCCTTCGTCTGGGACGGATTGTGTGAGAATGCATTCAAGAGTCTAAAGGAAAAGTTGACGCATGCGCCAGTATTAGTCATTCCTAAAGGGAATGAAGAAATGACGGTATACACGGATGCTTGTGGTACCGGACTAGGTGTTGTATTGATGCAAGGAGGTAGGGTTGTAGCGTATGCTAGTCGGCAGCTAAAGCCGCATGAGAAGAAGTATCCTACCCATGATCTAGAATTAGCAGTGATCGTGTTTGCGCTGAAGATGTGGAAACACTATCTCTTGGGAGAAAGATTTGAGTTGTTTACCGATCATAAATCGTTAAAGTATCTCTTCTCTCAGAAAGATCTGAATCTCCGTCAGCAGAGATGGTTAGAGTTCTTGGCTTCGTATGATTTTGATATCGCATATACACCTGGGAAAGGTAATGCGGTAGCCGATGCCTTGAGTAGGAGACATGCCAATTTAGGGGCTATGTTTCTTGAATGGAAGCAACTGGAGTATATCGCATGGTTTGATTTCAGACCAAAGTGCGAATTGGGTCCAGAAATGCTAGCTAGTTTGGCGATAAGACCCACTTTGATAGAGCGGATTGGTTCCAGCCAGAGGGACGATCCTAATCTATTGGAAATCATCTCCAAGTTAGAGATGGACATCGACAGTGAGGAGATGAATTTGTATGGGCTTGATCAGGATGGATGTCTTAGAAAGAATGGAAGACTAGTTGTACCCAATGTGAATGGTTTGAGAAATGAAGTGCTTAGAGAATGTCATCACTCAAAACTGACTATACATCCCGGTGGTAATAAGATGTATTGAGACATGAAGCAGACTTACTACTGGGAAGGGATGAAAAGAGACGTTGGGAAGTTTATATCCAAATGCATGAATTGCCAGCTAGTTAAAGCTGAGCAAAAGAAGCCTAGTGGGTTGTTGCAACCATTAGAAATTCCCGAATGGAAATGGGAGCAAGTCTCGATGGATTTCATCGATGGTTTACCAAGGACTAGATCGGGATATGATAGCATTTGGGTAATTGTGGATCGATTGACTAAGAGTGCAAGATTTATACCAGTCAAATCGACCAGAACGGCAGTTAAATTAGCAGAATTGTATATGAAGTGAGTGGTGAGATTTCATGGAGTACCTAAAAGCATTGTGAGTGACCGAGACCCGTTGTTCACTAGTGGGTTTTGGAAGAGCTTACAAGAGGCTCTAGGGTCAGAATTACATCTCAGTACCGCATATCATCCTCAGACCGACGGTCAGACGGAGAGGGTGAATCGTATATTGGAAGATCTCTTGAGAGCTTGTATATTGGATTTTGGTGGATCATGGGATGACCATTTGCATCTAGTAGAGTTTGCATATAATAATAGCTACCAATCCAGTATCGGTATGGCTCCATATGAAGCTTTGTACGGAAGACCGTGCAACTCACCATCATGTTGGATAGAGACTGGCGAGAAGTTTATGCTTGGACCAGATGTGGTGAGGGAAACTTCAGATAAGATTAAGATCATTCAACAACGAATGAAAGCTGCCCAAGATAGGCAGAAGAGTTATGCTGATAAGAGGAGAAGAGACTTAAAATTCTCCGTTGGTGACTTGGTGTTTGTCAAGATTTCTCCGTTGAAGAGCGTGATACGATTTGGCAGGAGAGGCAAGTTGGCACCTAGATTTGTTGGCTCATTCCCTGTTCTTGAATTAGTCGGGAATTTGGCATATAGAGTTGACTTACCAGAGAAGATGGCAGGAGTTCACAACGTATTTCATGTTTCCCAACTAAGGAAGTTCGTTCACGACCCAGATATGACTATTTCACCTGATCAGTTGGAGGACTTCGAAGTAGAACCCGAGGCGGTTGGGAACCGCAAGCCGATCCGTATTGTCGAGCACGATACGAAGCAACTTCGAAGGAAGGCGGTGAAGCTAGTCAAGATTCAGTGGGGCGACAACGAGAATGACTGTACTTGGGAGACATAGGAGAGCATTAGAAAGACACATCCAGAACTCTTTGCCTGATAAGACTTACCTTGTAATTTAGTTATCCCGCATGCTAGGATAGACTTGTTTTGTTTGTTTTGCATGTTTGATTGTTGTTTTATGGCTGATAGGCATGCGGGACCCTTTGTGTGTTTTGGTTAGGGAATTTCGGGGGCGAAATTTCTTAAGGGGGGGAGAATGTAACAACCCGTATTCTATGCATCGGAGGATCGTAGAATATTTATTTCTTTCCCATATGAAGTCGTATGGTCATATAACCTTGGGAAACAACCATTAGACTCATTTCCCATGTTCATGATTTTTGTCGATTTTTAAATGACCGTTTTGCCCCTAGCTGATCTTGTTTTGGCCATAACTTTTGATTGGAAAGGAATTTTGAACTGAAACCACTTCCATTAGATTAGTTTGATGGTTTACCTTTCCGTAGAGTGGTCACATGTGAAAAACGGACTTACCGTTTGGGAGCTATGGCTGAAATAAGGTTTGGAAGATGAAAAACTGCTTAACCGGGCCAAATAGGGTGATTAGTGAATGGGCCCATAACCCATTTCAGGATTAGGGTTATGGAGAGGCTGAAAGGAGTTAGAGAATCATTCCATTTCAGTTTTCTAGCCTCCACTTATCTCCAGGAAACCCTAAAAATGGCCTCCAAACTCTAAATCACCTCCAAATCATCTTCTAATCAAGGATTAAGCTTAGCAACATCAAATCAAGGGAACCTACACCAAATCAACGTTGGAGCTGCTGTTTAGCATTGGGATTCGCATCAAATTAGAGATTTATTTCAGATCTTAGTTTATTTTTGGCTAAGGTGAGTGATTTGCATAGTTCCCCACTAATTATGGCTAATTAAGGGTAATTAGTGTTAATTAGCGAATTTAAACACGATAAGATTCTGGAAAAATATTTATAAAATTCGAAATGATGTTTTAGACCTCTGATATGAATTTGGGTTAATTTGGTTATGTTTTGCTAATCACATCATTAGTTTCACCTAAACATGCTTAAGGGGAAATATGGGGTTTTGGCTAGGTTTGATCCATTTTGACCTATTATATTGTTGTTTTGATGTTTGTGGTTGATTATGCATGTTGCTATGACTGTATGGTATGCTTTGTGATTGATTAGAATAGTTGGAATAGTCGAATACGCCGTCGAGTGGCGTAAAACTGCTTGCTGGAAAAGTGCAGGAAATAGACCGATCCGGATCGAAACGGAGGGAGGACCCGATCCGCTCCCATACTTCATTCTTTGATCTATTCGCTCTTCTTGTGGCACGCACCATCCGATCCGACCCGTCTGGTGTTCTCCGACCCGATCCGCCATGGCACCCGACCCGAACCAATGTACTTCGACGAGGCTTGGAAAGAAGAAGCCGATCTGAACCGTGGCAGATTAGAGGACTCCGATCCGAACTGATGATGGCGACTGGACGTGGAGACTCGATCCGTTCTGCTGAGGCGAAGATGACCCGATCCGATCCAGCGAAGGAGGAGCACTCCGATCCGAACCGACCTGATGGCTAAGAGGGGATCCGAACCGATCCGGTGATGACCCATAACCCGAGATGCAAAGGTAGTCCAAATGGGAAGTTAGAGCTCAGGATCCAGTTGGGAACCAATGAGTTCACTTCATGGTTGGGCTTTGCTGCGGGACGTGTGCTAAGGAGTTGTTGACGTTCATAACTTCGATTCACCACTGAAAATGTATGATGGGCTACTTATCAGTGCAGTAGAGTCACTATGACTCGAGGGGCAAGGTGATGGTAGCAAGACTACGTTATCAGTGCAGTAGAGTCATTACGACTCGAGGGGCAAAGTGATGCGTAGTAAGACTATGAGCAAGCGCAGATGGGGTGAATAACTCCATGGGGCAAGTGAACATAGTAACGGATTGGTAAGGCAATGAGCCAGCGCAGATGGAGTGAATAACTCCATAGGGCAAGTGGACATAGCGAAGGATTAGTGGCTACATTATCAGTGCAGTGAAGCCATTTATGACTTCATGGGGCAAAGTGATCGTAGCAAGGTATGTTGTGTGATCGAAGTGGTGAATATCGTATGCTTTACGCACTGAGTGAGAGATGTGAGGATGGTTATTATGTTTGATTGTTTGCCATCACTATGACATGCACACCCCCACCCCCGTTATCCTTACACCGTTTGATATGACACCTTAGAGTGTTGTACAGTATGTAGTGCTAACTCTTTGGTTGCAGGTCCAGGTTCAGGTATGTTTCAGTCTACCAGTTATTGTTCTGTTTAGATGCTTATCGCTCATACCAGACTTTATGTCTGACCCAGAGTTTTATGTCTCCTCTTATTACTCTGGGTGCTCACACGAGCACACTAGAGACAGGTTAGCTGGTGATGTGCGAGTAGCTGATTCGGAGGCGAGCAGGAGGCTTCCACGTATGATATATAGATATTCTCCCTGTGTCGTTGGTGGTCGCTACTTGGGCATTAGTAGTGTACCTCCCTTATCATGCTTTTGCTTTTGAGACAGTTTGAAAAGTTGTAATAATGTTTAACTTTGGATCATAAGCTGTACTTGGATTTTCCGCTGCTATGTTGGTTGTTTCAGCTTATGCACTGTCTCACATGTTTTATGTCAAGTATGTTATTATTATATTTTCTTCTATGCGCTGTGAGACATTCTACAGGTTCCTTGTTAGTTCATTTCCTTCTTCCCTTTTCTTCTGACGACCGTCCCATGCTAACTGGACATGTGTACAGCGCACCTTTGGAGTAAATGTCGGTTAGTGCGGGGCGGGCCGTCACAGGAAGCAGCACCGAACGTCTGTAGTTGAACACTTTGAGGGCTAGAGGTTTTGAAGCAGCATTAATGCAAACACTTAAGGGCGTGTTTTGCAATCAAAATTTATCGATCCTAAAACACACAAAATTCATGAAAAATAAAAAAATAAAAATACCAAAGAATGTAAATATAAATTTGGCATATACATTACCCAAACTCCATCACATCAGCCCTATCCAGCGTCTTTCCGACATAGACCTTGCTCTAAGAACCCACGGCAGCACCATCGCGCCTTCCTCTACCTCCGGTTGTCACCAAAACTCAACCGCGCAACTCCATTTCTGAGCTCATCCATCAACATCTGAAGCAACCCAAGCCTATTCAAACACTGCAGAGATAATGAGATGGCATAACTAGACAAATTTTTGCCTAAAGATCCAAGCTTTACTATTTTTGTAGATCCGATTCCTTTTTTAAGAGCGTCTTGGGGATGAGCAAATTTGAGAAATTGAAGACGATGAGAAGTTAAGAACGAACAAATCTGTGAAGTTGAGAAAAGTGGAATGGAATGGCTCAGGGAAGTTGATTTCCTATTGGTGGTATGGGATTTTAACATATTAGTGAGGTGTCAACTATAGATGTTGTTTTTAAATGGTAAATTAACGGATAAATATACATGTTTTTATAGGTGTATATAGATGACGCGACAACACATGTTTATGGATAAGGTAACACTGTTGTAATGTCCCATATTTTTTGGTAACTGAATATTTAATTTAATTTTTTTTTTTTAAATATTTGATCGTCGCTAATCTATGAATCAGAAAAGCGCGACATTTAAATTAAATTCTGCAAGCATACAGGTGTGTAGCATACAGGTCGAACACAGGGAGGTAAATTAAAATCAAATTATTTATCTAATCTCTTGGGCGAGTTAGACGATTTTCGTGGTTGGTTTTGAAAACAATTAAAATTGAAACTGCGATCCGATTTAGAACAAATCTAATTGAACCGACGATCAAATCACAATTATCAATTGGAAATTAAAATGCAAAACAAGAACAACAAGGCAGAAAATAAATGTGCAGAATAAGAAGAACAACAAAAAGTAAATTAGGATTGTCGTTGAAACTAATCAAACGACTAATCACTATAAAAAAATGTAAAATACAATTGGTGTTCTTCCAAAACTAATTGTGAAGACAACACCGATTGCTAAGAAAAAGAAAAATGCAGAAATAATAAAAAGGAGAAGAACTGTTATTAATGGAGAAGAGAATATAGAATAGGATAGGATGGTGGCTACAATGACATTACAAGGGTATTTATAGGATAGATGGCCAAACCCTAACCCTAATACAATGATAGATGGGCCTTAGGGAATTCACAAAAGAGTTTACAATGAGAGTTTCAAATGGGCCTTATTTAAATCTATTAAATTTTTGGCCTTTCTTCTTTTCCTCTTGGTTCTTTGACAAGCTTCCCTTGATTTGAGAAATTCTTGGTCTTTCTAACAATCATTTTCTTGTCCAACAGCAACTAGATGTGAGATCTTCATCTACAATTCTTCAAAATGTAAATATATACCAATTTGATCTCCATTTCTCTACTTTTCTGGTTGCATGCGGGCTGGGTTGGAATATCTGTAAAAGTAACAAAACAATACCCAAGTAATAATCATTTATATACAAAAGATAAGATATCAGAGCATAAAATAAACACATTTCTATGTCAATCAAATACCCCCACACTTATCTTTTACTTGTCCTCGAGTAAAAAAGAAAATGAAAAACTAACTAGATAGGTCACACTTTCGTAGGAAACACGATTGCATTGAGCGTATGCAACAAGCCGTTAAACCTCTAGGTGTCCCTAGTAGGACGAGTGGTGTCTCGTGAGGGTTTTCAGCGGATACTACCCACAAAATCCAAATGCAGTATGCTATGATTCTAATGTAACTACATGAATGTAGAAGACTTATGCAATTGAAAACAAAAAATGAAAACACGGCTTGTTTAAGGAAAGTGGTACAACAAATTAAATCAACAATTTCTAGTCAGTTGATTTTATTTTAGATACCTCAACTTGTCACAAATTTTCAATATAAATCAAGTTTTCAAATGTTAAATTCCAGTTTGGCCAGTTAGTTCAGTCGATAACATAGTGCAGCCATGAAATAAATTCTCAGTTTGCTTGGCACAGTTTGTAAAGTGGTATTCTAATTTTCTCATGTATGGCTAGTCAAATCAATAAGGTCAAGAAGTGTTTGGGCATCATCGCTTATAAAATTTTAAAATTTATGATTAAGTACATACACCTAACTTACAAGACCAAGGTTTACCACCCATGCACTGCCTCGCGGACTAACAGAGAGTAGGTAAAGAGCTTGGCGGATTGTGCAGGCCGACTTTGACTTTGTCAACAACGTGTCGGTAATCCTTAGGTGTCCAATCTCATAAAATGAGACCAAGATATTCCAACACTGACTTTGTCAACAACATGTCGGATAGAGCTTGGCGGGTTTGCACACCAACGCTAGATATACAAGCAATGTTGGATACCTTTGGATTACTATTATTATTATTGAATTTATAAGCACAAAAGAGGGTTACGCGAATTCAACTTAACACAACTTAGTTTTAATGATTCGAAAAGCCAATATAAGTATTTTAAGTCCTCCACTTATTTAAACAAAGTCTACAATATAGAATAGATTTCATGGCCATCACCTAAGAATCTCCCTATATACCGGTTACACTATTATCTCATTATATTTCTTATTCGATCTAAGTTGAGAGAAAAAAATACTATCAACTGACTAATAATTGTTAACTTATTTTATTGTATCAAACTAAAATGAGTCATGTTTCAAAAAAAATAAAAATGGCATGTTACTACAGTCTAAGATGCCTTATGGTCTTATCTAAATGGCTGAAAATGAAAAGAAAGAAAAATAAAGAAAAAAAAAACGAAAATGAGTGAAATGCAGACTCCCCCCCCCCCCCCACACTAGAACTAAACAGTGTCCACACTGTGAACGTTTCCTAATTTTGAAAGATCGTACCCAAAGGTGAATGAGATGCAAAATGATTTGAAGAATGAAATGCAGTCTAGCTATATGTAAGAATGGATCGTATTTACAATGATATATGTGTTTGCGGTGCACGCGATGCAAAGAATTCCACCAACTTTTTCCCCCACACTTGGTTCTTGCCCTATGAGTCCCATTCCCACTATGTCTAGGCATGTTTTCTAACAAGCAAGAGTTTTTGAAAACCATCTCATCTTTAAACCTAGATTTATAGTCCAGGAGATAAATATCCTGGGTCGTCCTAACATGAAGTTTTTCAACCAAGCCAGCATTCCAAAGATAGTTCATGTGCTCAACAAATTTATTAGTGTAATTGCTCAAAAATTTGTGATCGTATATTAACTCAGTTGCAATCGTGAAATTTAAATTCTGAGTGTAGTTCAAGACTATGTGATCACATTTCTCAATTTCATTCATTGGCAACGTATTTTTGACACTGACAACTTCAACTTCATTGGAAGTTTCCTCATTTGGAAACTCATCCTCATACAATCCAAAAAATTCATGTTCATTCAAATCCATTTCCACTTCTGAGTCTTTGAAAAATTCAACATCTTCATTTTCCTCAATTTCAAAAATTTCAAGTTTCTCGCAGTCTGAACAAGAAAGATCAAAATCCAAGCTTAAATCTTTTTCCCGAAAAGAGTTGAAATCCAAATCATTTGTTGAATTTTGAACAACTTCATCAAGGTGATTATTCTCAATTTCCAAAGTCGTTACTTGAAAATTTTCAATGTCAGCAAAGAATGGATTATTTCCTGATTCATCGCTTATTTGATTTTGATTTTGTTGCTCTCGTTGTTCTTTCAAAGACGCCATCAAACAAAGAAGTTCATCCATCTTTTTATTTAGCCTTTCCGCCCTCTCATCAAAATTACATTCTTCAGAATCGTTGACTTGAGAGCTCTCGTTTTGGATTTCTTGATTCTCACAATTGTTTGAATTTTCAGAAAGATGATAATGGTGTTGGAAATCATTTTGATTTTGAAAATTAGGTTCGTAACCAAAACTGTGAAAATTCGAGGGAAAATTGCAATTTTGGTCATATTCAAAATGTGGATGTAGGTTGTAAATTTGGAAATTTTGATCGATTTGAAAATCATTTTCAAAATTATTTTCGAACTGGTTTCCAACCTCATATTGATGTTGATCAAAGGTATGATGCGATTCAAAACCGTTTTGATGTGGATGTGGCCCATAATCGAAGTTATTGAAATTTAAATTGAAATCGTCGTTTCGATTATATCTATGATTTTGAAAATGTTGGTCAGTTGGAAAATTTTGAAAATTGTTGACATTGGACTCACGAAATTTTGGAAAATCTTGCTTCATGAGTTGTAATTCAAAATCATACTCTTCAAGAGGACGTCTACTCCGATTATTATCCCACATTTCTCTCAATGATTTTTTTGAATCATACATTTGAATGAAATCAAGGCAGGACAGAAATTATTCCCAGTTCAAAATAGTATAAAATACTAAGCTGTGCTCTGTTAATTAACTGACTCAATTAGAAGGGGGAAGAGGGTCTTATGGCCGTTCACGAATAGTATAAATACTAAGGGATACGACCAATGTTTTACGGGTAGTATGCAACCTCTTTTGCTAGAAGTTCAATAAATTGAACTAATATATATCCGCGATCCAATTGTACGAGACAGTCAACTTCACAAAACACCACTTTTCAATTATATTATTTTGAAATATCTAATCGGATTTATTGTTGAGAAATGATGAGAATGATGACAATATTTATGGAAATTTCAACAATCAGACAGAATAATTGCAGAAATTAAAAATTGTACATAGCAAGCCGCTGCCCCTGCAGAAGATTTTTACAAGCAATTTCTATATTTTTCAAAGCAGCAGAGCACCTGCAGAGTTCAAAGAATTTTACAGTGGAGTATGGCAGTTCGTCCAGAGTAGATGAGTAGCGCTCACGTCTCAAACTTCACTGATTTCAAATTGGTTGATCTCAGAATTTCTTTGTTGGTTGCTCATCACTTTGGCCTTTGATTATTCTTTTGAGATTTCACCCCTTTTTTTGGAAGCAGTAAAAAAACAACAAAAACGAAAATACAGAATAGGAATTAAAAAAAACTAAAAAAAAAACTATATTAAGACCTAGCTTGAAGGGAAAAAAACAGACAAAAAAAAAAGAAAAAGAAAAAATAAGCACTGAATCTAATACAAGCAAAACCCAGGCCACAATTGGAAAATAATCCCAAACCTGGCACCAAAATCCCAAGTTCTCAAAATAAAAACAAAACTCACGCCCTCCCTTTTCTGTAAACTATAATCAACCACTATGAAGACCAAAACTCACGCCTCTTACCCAACTGAAATAGCAACAGTACCAAACGACTGACCCATTAAATCGTTTATTATATAATTTCCCCCAAACCCATAAAAAAAGGAACGATGAATGAAATAGATCAACAGAGTCAGGAAAATTCTTCTTGCTCTCGTTTTCTTGTTCTTCGAAATCTATGTGAGTTTGACTCTGAATTGGGAGTTTGATTTAGGAATTGGTGTGAGTTTATGGGTGATGTTCGGAGTTGATTTGGTGCTTGAGTTCGGATTGAGGGTTTCGAGTATGATGAGTTCGATTTGGCGAGAAGATGGGGATTTGAAATTTGGGTGGGGCTAAGATGCGAATTGGGTATTGCGAGAAGAAGGGAGTTGTGTGACGGTGAGCAGAGGCTTGTTGGGGTATTACTATGGGTGAATATGGGAAGATAGAGGAATAAAGAGTGCGGTTTTGTGGTTTACGACAGGGGATTGACGGGAAGAAGAGTTTTGGCAGGGGGCATTGATGATGTTCACGGTAGAAAGGATGTTCTGAACAGTTCTGGGGGTATTTGATGATGGTTTTACTGATACTTTGGCGTGAGTTTTTGAGGTTGTTGTGTGCTATGTAATGGCAGACAGGAGGAGATCCTCGTTGGTTTAGGAAGTGTGTTGTTTGAAGCACTGTGCTAGGTGGATAATTGTGCGGTATTGTTTTGTTGAACGTGGGATTGTGAATGGAGGATGAGGTAGCGTGTGTACTGATGTATACGGGTTTGTGTGATGGATGATGGTTTAATTGTAAGTGGGTATGGAATTGAGGATCTGTGATTACGGTTTTTTTTGTTCGAATTGGGTTTGGGGTGGGTTGATTGAAGACAGTGATGGGCGGCTCGTGGTTGGAGGTTTTTGTTCAGAGTTTGTTGAGGCAACGTTGGTTTAGCAGTGGAGAAACGGTCTGCTGTGCTTGTATTTGATGACGTTTGTGGTGAATAGGGTGTTTGATGAAGGAGGATGACAGTGAAGAAAATTGTCTGTGGAATATATTGTCTTGTAAGTCGGTGGAAGTGAAGTGAATTTGGGTTTTTGACGTGGTACAGTGGTGGTTTTCGAACTTGTCTGTTTGGTGAGATGTGAGGGTGCAGAGGATGTGGTTCTTTGTTTGATTGGGGTGAATTGTTGGTGAAATTGCGAGGTTGCGGTAGGGTTCAAGATGTCGGTGAAGGGAGTTGAACTGCAAAACTGGTTTGAGAGGTGTTTGCGATTCTGTGTACGGGTATGGTGTGATGTGAAAGTGGTTTCAGTGGAAGTGATGACTGTGCGTGAGGGTTGGTGAGAAGGTGGGGTAAAAAGTTTGATGTTGTCGTGGGAGAGGAAGTTAATGGGTGGTGCGAACTTAGTGAAGAAAGGGGCTGAGATGTTCAATGAACGTGGGTATGAATTATGATGTTTGTTGGGTGGCGTTGGATCTGATGTGGAGTTTGAAGGATGATTGGAGGATTTGTTCGTGAGTTACTGCGCTGATATGATGTTGGAATTGCGATTGTGTTGGACTGCTTGCCGTGGAGTTTGGAATCCGAGTTCGGGTTCGAACGTGATGAAGCTGTTCAAGCGTATTGGGGATTTGAATTGAATTACTGGGGCCGTGAGATGTGGTAATATGCGAACTGTGGAACCGTAGTTTGTGGTTATGAACGGTGTTCGAAAAGGCTTTGGTGTTGTGGTGCCAATGGCAGCAAGATAGTGTTTGAAAACTTGTTCTGGTGATGGTCTGAAAAGGTATTTGCGTTTGTAGGTGAATTCTGGTGGTAGAATTTGCGATGGACGGGGAGAATTGAAAATCGGATTTGGTGGGTATTGTGGTGGAATGGACGTTGGTTGTTTGTGATGGGTTGGATGCACAGACTTTGCTGTGAGATGGTAATGAAAAGATGGCTTGGCGATGATGTTTGAAATCCAAGATGGTAGTGGACTTCGAGATGTAGATTGGTGAAAGGAAGTTGATGATTGCTGTGGGTAAGAGTTTGTTGGATTTTGTTACAATGGTTGAAGAAGGGAAAGTAAAAAATGCAAAAAGAATTTGTATCTTTTTTTCTTTTTCTGAAAAAGTGGAAAGAGATTGTAAACAGGGGAAAGAAGATTTAAAAAGATTTCTCTCTTCTTCTTTTTTTTGTTTGTAAAAGAAGAAAATAAAATAGAAAGGGAAAACAAATGTAAAGAAATCAGGAAAGAGAATCAATAAATTTGGCAGATCTTTTTTTCTCTTGTTCAGTGGATGATAACACCAATATAATTGATATATCAAATCACCAATTCAAGATTTTTTTTATATATATACAATATAACAAAAGGAAACAAATAAAATAAAAAATAACACAAATAGGAAATTAAATAAATAATAAAATTCAATCGTTACCTCCCCGGCAACGGCGCCAAAAACTTGATCGTCGCTAATCTATGAATCAGAAAAGCGCGACATTTAAATTAAATTCTGCAAGCATACAGGTGTGTAGCATACAGGTCGAACACAGGGAGGTAAATTAAAATCAAATTATTTATCTAATCTCTTGGGCGAGTTAGACAATTTTCGTGGTTGGTATTGAAAACAATAAAAATTGAAACTGCGATCCGATTCAGAACAAATCTAATTGAACCGACGATCAAATCACAATTATCAATTGGAAATTAAACTACAAAACAAGAACAACAAGGAAGAAAATAAAAGTGCAGAATAAGAAGAACAACAAAAAGTAAATTAGGATTATTGTTGAAACTAATCAAACGACTAATCACTAAAAAAATTATAAAATACAATTGGTGTTCTTCCAAAACTAATTGTGAAGACAACACTGATTGCTAAGAAAAAGAAAAATGCAGAAATAATAAAAAGAAGAAGAACTGTTATTAATGGAGAAGAGAATATAGAATAGGATAGGATGGTGGCTACAATGACATTACAAGGGTATTTATAGGATAGATGGCCAAACCTTAACCCTAATACAATGATAGATGGGCCTTAGGGAATTCACAAAAGAGTTTACAATGAGAGTTTCAAATGGGCCTTAGTTAAATCTATTAAATTTTTGGCCTTTCTTCTTTTCCTCTTGGTTCTTTGATAAGCTTCCCTTGATTTGAGAAATTCTTGGTCTTTCTACCAATCATTTTCTTGTCCAACAGCAACTAGATGTGAGATCTTCATCTACAATTCTTCAAAATGTTAATATATACCAATTTGATCTCCATTTCTCTACTTTTCTGGTTGCATGCGGGCTGGGTTGGAATATCTGTAAAAGTAACAAAACAATACCCAAGTAATAATCATTTATATACAAAAGATAAGATATCAGAGCATAAAATAAACACATTTCTATGTCAATTAATATTTTATTGGTATATTAATCAATTTAATATTTAATTCGTTTATTAAAATCGAAGTTTTAACGTTAAATTTTTATTTAATTTAAAACGAGCTCGAAATGGCATGTTCGTAATATTGAGTTTTGAACTTTAATTTAGCATACAGAATCTGATATAAATTAGATTTCTATGAAATAAGAAACACTGGAATCTTGTTGATTATAATTTTCATATAGAAGAGGAAAATCCCTATTTTCGTGTTATTGATTGTTAGTTATGTCTAATTCAAATTTTAAAATAGTTGCTATGGAAAACGTTAATAAACGATAACGTTTATTTAATAAAAGGGTTTTAAATATAATTTGGATACTGTTTAACCCAAAAATCGATGATGTTGAGTGTATAATCCATACTGGTTTGTGTTTGAAGATATGTGATATATTTATTTGAAAAATAATAATATATTATTATTATTTTGAATTATTTTGGAATTTAATTAATTATTTTATTTATAAGTCGTATGAATAGTTGTTCTCCAAATGACCTCTGCTCTAGATGAAATGAATTTTATTGGAATACGTATGGCTAGTTATTGCTAGATTCCCAGTTTATGGCCAATCGGAATTGTTTTATCTATAGACTAAAATTTAAACGTGGACCAATAAATAAATTTAAAATAAAAAATATATAATGTTATTGTGCAAACAGAGTCGGTTTCAATGAAAAATAATTTCTTTAGGTTTGTAATGTCGAATATAAAGGTACGTCAATTTTCAATTGCATTTGAGGAGGATGTGATGATACGAATAAAACGGTCAGTGACATACGGGGATAAATTAAACTATTCATGTAAAAACAAACACACTACTCGCCTAGTGCAAGTACAATATAGACCTACCCATTTTTCTTTTCTCTACATGCCTACTCTATTTTATTCCCACCTGCTACTTTGTTCTTTTCCTACCCTAGACTAGATGTACAAACGAGTAGACCTACCCTTATTTTTGCGTGGGTGCTAATCAAATTACTTGTTGGCCAAATAACTTGCGTTCTCTCCAAACTCTTCCCACTAAAAATAGACCTAGCTTTACTCCCATTTCATTTTCGTTCTCCAGCAAGAACCAGATCAATGCAATCAAAATGAACGCCGCCTCATTTCAGCTCCTCTGAACGACCAGTATTCACTAAATCTCCCCCTCCAAATTCTTGTTGTCCGATCATCATTAGCTCACACCTCCAACCAAGAAAATATTAAACTCATAGAGACCCTAAAGTCGACTGGAGGTGATGGGGTTTAAAGTTGTAGGATGGTCAGAATCTGGTCGTGAAGGCAGGAGGTTCGAGTGAAGTTTTCTGGTGCAAGGCGTGTTCGAGTTCGATGTGAGTTTGTGTGTTAGTTGGTAACAGTGAGGCGTTGTTCCAGCGGGTTCGGATCAACGTCCGGTCATTTGACATTGGTGTGGCAGTGGGGGCTAGAACGGTGTGTATATGGAAGGCGTACGGTGGAGACGGGGTGAAAGGCTTCAGGTGTGTGTACGCGAGAGGGGAGTTAGGCGGATCAATGCGGACTGTAGCTCGAGCAGGGGTAGTAGCGGTGCTGGGTGGGACCACGAAGGTTAGGTCGGAGGAAGGAACATGCGGTAGTGCTTTGAGGAGCAGGGTAAACGTTCGCAGATGGCAGTGGAGGGGACGGTGCCAAGAGGGGGTGGAGTCACTGGCAACTGCGGCCGTGCAGGGTGAGGTCGCGGAAGTTGGAAGCAAACAGTGGTACGGGGTATGAGGCGGTGATTGGAATCATGGTGAGATGGATGTGTGTCTGACATTGGATTTTATTCTGTGTTGATTGATCTCTATTAAATATATATCTATTTGGTGGCGGAGAATTTATTCTCTTGCTTAACACCCTTCTCTGAGACGTATGAGCTTAGAGGTTATATATTGATAGACATTAGTTGCATGGCGTGAATTGTCAGTGTGGCATGCTGAGATGCAAATGATCAAGGCTTCTGTTGAAAAGTAGAGTCTTGTGGTTGATAATCAAAGAACGGCCTTAAAGGGCATAGCTTTGTGTATAACGTTAATTCGCGAGCCTCACACCTCGATATGAGTCAAAAATGGGATCGGACCGTTAGGAGAACATGAGGTTTCTTTCTAGCTATGGGTGGTGTCATGGTATGGAGCCCAAACATTTATATTTTTTACCTATGTGGATGATGGATAGCGAGGCGCCTCGGATATATCAGTTACTTTGGAGCCGATGGATAGGTCCGATAGGACCGGGAAACGTGTGTTCAGGAATTGCCAATCCTCAAATGTAAGAGAGGACCGGCCCAACCGATCCAAGGGTTGCCTAGAGTGTGTAGTCCTGAGACAATTGCTAGAGTGTCTCGAAGAGGTAAGGAGCCATCCCTGGTCTCGACGCATAGATGGAATCCAATTTCCAATACGACATATCGGTTTTAGTTGTAGAAATAGTATGGCGACATGATAGATAGTACCCATGCCGCCTATGATTGATACATTTATATTTGAAGTTGATTTCTTCACTTATAGTAATAATAAAACATAAAATTTCGTGTACCAAGCATTATTTGGCTATTATAAGGTAAAACTCTATCCTCCGGCTTGCGTTGCATTGTGTGATGGGACCTGAGTCTTATAATACCTTCATTTTCTTTAATTAGCATTGCACTGTTTGTTTTATGCACTAGTATTCTTAGGAGGAAATTTGTTCCGTGTTATATGGCATGGTCCCTTGATTTACTTTATTTTTAAAGTAAAGTTTTAAATAACTGTTTTAGTTCTCACGCCAGTCCCATGACTGACCTGGAGTTTATTTTTTTAGCCTAAACTCTGGGTTCCCTTATTTTTCACACGGGTAGTCGATAGTTTTGGTTTTGCAGATTTATTCTTACGGGATACTGGTTTACAGCTGGAGCTATATACGGAAAGCTCTGTATCCATGTGTTTCTTACAGTTGTATTATGTATTATTTTTCCGTTGCTTTGTAATTTAAATCTCTGATATTATTTTATTTCCGCTGTGTATTATTTATTCATACTTTGATATATTATTGTACTCTAATGTAAATGTTGTAATAAGCAATGAAATGTTCTTCTGTTTGTGTTCTATTTTGTCGTGTTCTCAACTCAATCCGGGCTTTCCTTTAGCGGGAAGTTTGAGTCGTTTCATCGTGGTATCGGAGCTTTGGTTTACAGAGCAAGAGAACAAGGCATATTAGAACCGAACGAAAGAATTCATCAGAGATTGGATTAGTAATATCCAATGAGAATGACTCATTAGAGATAGGATCAGTAGTAACCTAGAACGAGTGTGAAGAGTGTTAATTTTAAAATAAAATGAAAACAAATTTTGTTTTGAAAATTCAAACCTTGTAATACGTATTTGAATATTTATTTTAAATTGATTTTGAACAATTGAGTATATGAAGATTTTGAATATATGCGTAATTAAAGTATATTCGAAGTCTCAAATATACTGGATAGATATAGAATCACACTCTAGTTGCTTGGAGATGATTCTGATGATGATCATGACATCATCAGCATTTATGTCTGAATTTCGAAAGTGGGATGTCGATATATTTCCAGTTAGCTGGTGTGAGAACCAAAACTAGATAGGATTTATTGTTTGTGAATTAGCTTCAAAAATATGATTTTTGTATTTATATAAAAGTTATGTGTTTGAAACGATAATCAACTAATTGAATGCTGATTGTGTTGTTTGATTATTGGTTTGATTAATTAAAATTTTGAACCATTAAGCCAAATTGAATCAAATAGTGAACTGACTTGAAAATTGATTGCAATTGCATATATGTACATGTGGATATAATGAACAGGTCACAACAAGGAGGCTAAGAAGAGGAATAAAATTGTATGCCCGACAAATAGGTACATGTTTACTAATTTATTGGGTTTGGACGATTTTATGAGCCGACTAGCTAGCCGCTTGGCTTTTTCTTTTTCTTTTAGATTGGTGAGGGCCCTGCGTGGCTAGTTGTGGTTTTAAAGGTCTTCCTGTACAAAGGAGGTTATGGCAAAATTTCTCAAAAATTTAGGGTGTTAGCCAAATTTTTGAAGAATTGGAAAATTCTTAGAAACTGAAAAGTTGAAGAATGAACGCCAGAATGAAAGTTGAGTTGGTTAGTTAAACAACTTTCAGCTCCGTTCCTTTTCGAGGACGAATAGATTTTAAGTGGGGGAGATTGTAACAACCCGAAAAATCAGAACCAATTTAAAATTTTTATTTTAGCAATTTTAATGGAATTTTAATATTTAAAATGATTTATTTTAAATAATGATGACTAAAAATTTATTTAAATCGAA
Source organism: Allium sativum (assembly GCA_030737875.1). Taxonomy (NCBI): domain Eukaryota; kingdom Viridiplantae; phylum Streptophyta; class Magnoliopsida; order Asparagales; family Amaryllidaceae; genus Allium; species Allium sativum. The sequence continues at coordinate 828,245,376 of CM060926.1, read as the reverse complement.
GTTAGAACGAATAAATTTATTTTAATTATAAAACGAATCTGAAATGGCGCGGTAGTTTGAAATTCGATTTCAAATTTTAAATGAATGTACAGGATTCAAAATAAATTGGATTTTAGTAAAACCAGAAATATTTGTATCTATTTAATTATATCTTCTAACAAATGTGAAAAATCCAGATTTCATAACGGGAATTGAAAGTTATGTCCAGTTTAAAATTCAGAATGGTCGCTACGGAATATATATATATATATATATGTTTAAAAAATATATAACCCTTAAAAATAGCCATTTTGCAAATGACCTCCATTTTCGATGAAACCACTTTTGTTGGATCCGGAATGTCAAATTATTAATAGATTCCAATTTTCATAATTTTTGGAATTAATATGTAAGCGTGGCAAAAGAAAACGTGTTTTGTCAATTTCAATCAAATTGGATCAACCAGAAATTGACCATTTTTCAAACGGTCTCCAAATTCTACGAAATTAGTTTTGTTAGGATCGTATCGTCAAAACATAGCCAGATTTATTTTTCGGGAATTTTTGGAGTCAGTATGTGGCCTCGGTAAATTAAAATGTACGCTTAAATGTAATATATATTGGTTTATATTTTAATTTAAGCAAAAACTAATCGTAACGGTCGAATTGGCTTTCGGGACATATCCCATTGTGTTCGGAATGGGGGTAATTAGCTAGGGACGATAGTCGGTGAGTTCGATTTGGAGTTCGAATCAAAAAGTTACTTTTTGAAATTTAATTTAATTAATTACATATAATTATTCATATGGTCAACCCTTATCTCTCTTCCCCCATTCCTCGTTCAGATCGAAATTGAAAAGAAAGAAAAAAAAACGCTCCATCGTGCGTTCCTCCATGCCGCGCCACCGAAGTTCACCGCCGCCGCCTCCGCTTCACCGTACCGACTACCCCCTCCTCTCTCCTCGTCCATCTCTACTGACCTCCTCCTTTCCCATTCAGCCTCGCATGCCACCACCCGTTCTCCCCCAAATTGATTTCTTCCGATCGAGAAAAATCCTCCCACCGCCAGCACTGTCGATGTCCGCCTCCACCTGGATAGCCTCCTCCCCGCGTCGCTGCTCCACTCTGCCCATCGTCTACCGCTCCACCATCGAAAACCCACAGCCCCCCCAAGCCACCGCAGGCTCGACCAGACCACCACAACCCCCACTACGCCTGACCCCAGCGCCACCCCTGCCGGGACCGCGAGTGCCGCCACCCTCACCGTAGTTGTTCCTTTTCCAATTGAAGGAAAATACGTGAGTTTTTCCATTTTAATTTTTTCGATTAAAATGGTTATTTTAACGAGATAAAGTTATGATTTTTATTAAGTTAAAAGATACAATTTTTAGAAATGAAAAGATATGATTTTTAGCAATGTAAAGGTATGATTTTTAAAAATAGAAAGGTATGATTTTAAGAATAGAAAGGTATGATTTTTTAAAAATAGAAAGGTATGATTTTTAAAAACGAAAAGGTAAGATTTTTTTTTCTTTAGATAGAAAAGATCGGATTTTTAAGATAGAAAAGTTATGATTTTCATTGTATAAAATTTTAGTTTTCATTGTACAAAAATATGCTTTTTATATTTATAATAGCGTTATAAAAATATAATTTTTATATGTGTAGTAAATTAAAAATTCGAATTTTATTATTTGAATAGAGATATAAAAATTCAATTTTTATTATTTGAATAGCGATATAAAAATTCGATTTTTATTATTTGAATAGCGATATAAAAATTCAATTTTTATTATTTAAATAGCGATATAAAAATTCGATTTTTATTATTTGAACAGTGATATAAAAATTCGATTTTTATTATTTGAACAGCGGTATAAAAGTTCAATATTTATTATTTGAGTAGCGGTATAAAAATTCAATTTTCATTATTTGAATATTGATATAAAAATTTGATTTTTTTTACTTGAATAGCGATATAAAAATTCAATTTTTATTGCTTGAATAGCGATATAAAAATTCGATTTTTATTACTTGAATAGCGATATAAAAATTTGATTTTTATTATTTGAATAGCGATATAAAAATTTGATTTTTATTATTTGAATAGCGATATAAAAATTTGATTTTTATTAATTGAATTGCGAAATAAAAATTTGATTTATATTTATATGAATGGCATATAAAAATATAATTTTTATATATGAAGTAGCAATATAAAAATATAATTTTTATATACGAAATAGCATTGTAAAAATACGATTTTTAATGTATATATGGCACAGTGAAGATGTGATTTCTTTATACATAGTATAGCGTTATTTAAAATATGATTTTTAATATAAAACTGCGTGAAACAGATTGCGATGGAACCGACTGGAAGCAAATCCAAATCCAAACCTTTCAGAGATAAAAGATGGAGGAGTGGAACCCAAAGGTGAGAACTTCTCACTCTAACTTTGTTTACAGTCAAATATATATACTAGGATGCAGACGGTGCTTAGTAGCACCGGACACCTTTGATTGAAACCATGGATGTTTGGTTGTTTGTTTTGATGGATTTATTTGTTTGGATTTGGTTTGGGATGTGAACGGAATTGATTGAATTTGGGTTGTGTATGGCGCGAGCCATTATTAGGCGAGGGATAAGGTTAGACATTATTTCGGTTCTAGTATCGCGCCGTTATGCTGCTGAAATTTTCTAAAATATGTTAGAACAATAAAAATATCATATTTATTGTATAAATGAACTATATAAAATATTCGTGTGCTGAAATAAATATTTTATAGCTAAAAATATAATTTTAACGTGTATATGAGTAAAATAAATATTCTTTTACAAATCGGATGATTTGTTTATGTACACCTATTTAACTGACATTGATTGGAGTGATATATTTTACACATCGCCCAACTGCACAAATAAAATCTGTGTGTGTTGATTAAAACCCCACACGGGTATTGGGATGATATTCGACATATACTAATCCCAATTGTTTAGTTATATGTCAATCGACTAGTTGACAGACTATCGTAAGCGTTAATTATTTATATTTAATGCTTATGCAGTTGTGTAATGCACTCTAGATGATGGTTGATTGTACATCATTGTTATTATATACATGTGTTGTATGAAATATATATAAATAACATTATACGGTAACTGATTGTGTCTGATTCCAATTCAGAAAGAACGAATAATTTAAATTAACGAATATTTTAAAATGACGAATAATGAATATTTAAAATAACTAATATTTTAAAATAAAATTCAGTAATGGATCAAAATATGATTTCGATGTCCGATTTGGGATGAACACGAAAATATTGAAATATATGAATCCATGTTGATTAGATATGCACCATTTTGACGCGAATGATATTTATAAAGATTTTATTCATTTTTATAATGAATATTGAAAAGGAAGTGATTTCAAAATCTAATGATTTGAAAATATTATCATCTATATATTAATGATATGGAATATTCAATTTTGATTTAAAATTGAATATGAAGTAGAAATCGTTTTTAAAACGATTTATAAAATACGTTTTAAATGGAAGTCAATGAAATATATATTATATATATATATATTAAATGGCCTCAATAGAACGCGCTGCGCTGCGACCGTTCGCGAATTTCGACCATTGACTTCGAATTGACAATAGGGACGATCCGACCGTCGGATTCTCCTAAAAACGTAAGAGCTTTACAACGAATACAAGAGATTTGAAATCTAACTGTTGGATTTGGAATTACATCCAAATCAAATTTGGACAAGGTCGTTGTAAGTACAGTTCGATGACCGTTTATGGAAATCGACTGAAAGGGCCTTAATAAAATTATTAAAAATATCGATAATTTGTGTAAAATCATAATAAAAGATTTGGAAAGAATTGGGATGAAAAATTCCACGTTTGTAAAGATAAAAATATATTTTTATCAAAATGAACTAGATATTAACTAGATTTGAAATCCAATAATTTTTAAATAAAATAAATTGGATATGTGAATGGTTTTAATATAACCAGAAATTTCCAACGAACAAATTGGAATGAAATTGGAATGGATTTGGAATGGAAATAATCTTCGGAATATTTCGATATTGGATTCCGTGATTATACAGATATTGTTATGGAAATTTGGAAGATATATTTTATATTGTTATTTCCAATACGATATTTGTTGGTTTCAGAATTTGATATTGAATATAACCGATATAATTTCTATTCAGAGTCTTATATTTAATATCAAATTGGATTTTGGGTTTGTCATGAACGGTGTCTTAGATAACACTTTTCTCAAACCAGTTGAGAAAAAAACAAATCTTTTAATTAAGATTTAGAGAAATTTTCCAATTAATTAATATTTAATAGGAATTGAATGAAAGAATTTGATTTTTGGGTTTATCGTGAATGGTGTTTTAAATAACACTTGCTCTTTAACCCGATTAACAGTGAAATGTGAGTTGGAATTTATAAATCTTTTTATTAAGATTTAACGGGGATTTTCCAAAGTAAAGTTTTCCAATTTAATAAAATAAACTGGAATGGAATGGAATTCGATTCGATAATAATCGAAGTGAGCCGCTATGGAGGAAGACTGTTAATATATATGGAATTCAAAAGGATTTGTCGTTATTCCATTTATATTATTAGTAAAACATGGAAATTGACATCGATTATATATTGATCTGTTTTCTGTGAAGATTCCATAATTAATGGAATGGGATTTTGGGTTTATCGTGAATTGTGTTTTAAATGACACCAGTTCTTTAACCAAGTTAAAGATAGGATTACATGTCTAACATTGTATTTCGAACTCTATGGTTGATCTCTATTAAATATACATAAATATATGTTTGGTGGCAGAGAATTTATTCTCTTTCTTAACACCCTTCTCTAAAATGTACGAGCTTAGAGGTAATGTAACGACCCGGTAGGGATCCGACGCCTGAATTTTGACAAAAATACATAAACCCTGTATTACCTGCCAAAACTCCAGTATCGAAAACCACCAGATAGTTATTAGAAAGAATTTAGAGGATGTGATAAGAAAGAAAGAAATATTAGAATAGAAGAAAAAGAAGATTCAACACAACACAGAGGCTCACATCGCAGCGGAACAAAATATAATACAGAAATAAATCTTTACTGAGAGCTTTAAAAATATACTTACATTTATTAGAGTACATCACACATATGGACAGTTATAATGATCTGTCCTCATACAGCGGAAAAATACTGGATAATATCATATGTCTGAACTTCTCTGACATGTCTTTAGACTTCAGAGCATTCTATAACCTGAACTAGCAGACCCGGGCTAACCCGAGCATTACAAACACCGGGTCAGTTTGGTGAACAAAAGTGAGAAAACTCCTTAAGTTTAAATATCATCCAACTTGATTTTTAAAGTTAAAAATCCTTTTGAAAGAAAAAGATAATCGTAAGACCAGTCCACACATAAACACGGATGGTTTTTACCTTACGATAACCCAAAACAGTTTTTGAAAATCAATATTTTTTGATATTATAATAGTGTCTAATTACAAATAAATACAATCTAGTGGAACGCTTGCATCTTACGCTCCACATATATAGTATACAAACAAAACAGCGGGCACTTATTGGAGAATGGATTCCGACTATAACAAGGTATGGGACCACTTGCCGATAGTGTATCTCTAGAGGCGAATACACTGGGTTCAACAAGAACGTCTTGCAACCTGGCCCACACATGACCGACCACTCATTTCGCTTGAGTGTATCGAATGTATATCACCAACGGTTGGGAGCGACCCACTGTTTCCTGAAAAGGGACAGCATCGATAGATTAAAAAGGCAAAAGGAATTTCTCTAGATAGGTGATTATATACCCTAATGGGAGCGACCCACATAGCCATGCTGCCTGCCAGATTTTTGTCATTTCCTGGGTGATGAGGCTTGAGGTTTGAATTCATTTTAGCACATCTGGCCATCATTCACTTTGAATGCCACATCGTCAGATCCATCAGATATCACTAATTGACGTCTACAAAAATACCCAAGTTGGGAGCTAATCAACTATGATACATTTGAAGAAATCAACGTACGTTGTCCTTTCAAAATACTTTGTCAGACATTCGTCCATACAAGTCATCCAGGAACAGGATGAACCGAAGGCACCCTCCTACCACATCCTAGGAATCACCCTACGGATCAGTAGCGAGTAGTCCTTGCAACCCATAGATTTCAACCACGACCGAATTACTATCAAAATATATCTTGTTGCAACATCTGATAAATTTATCAAGCAGCCCTTCCGCTTATGAAGATCCACGGTCTTCAACTGCTCGGTCTTCAATCAGCATCCTTTCGTATATGCTGGTTCGGAATGGTTTTCGAATATAAATTCGATCCCGGTCTTTCCGTACCAACAGCGTATTGGGCATGATTTTGATAGTCGGTTATTTAACTATCAAAATAAACAATAAAATAAATCCATCGGTTCATTTCACAGAGTCACTTGGCCATTAAAGTGATATATCAGTTGTAATACCAAAGATAATATGTCAGTTAAATATAAAAATATTCTCAAATCTTTTTATTGAAATACTTAAATAAATACTTTAAAATCCTATCTAATTCCTCACCACCACAATTCTTACCATCCAAAATTACGAGGTTAATTTACTTACCATTGTAAAACAATTGTCACAAAAATCGCTTTTATTCCATTACTACGGAAATATCATTTCATATTCTCAAGCCCTCTTTATTTCCTTTTATTTAAATCCCATCATACATCGAAATTATTCAAATAACGATTATTATTTCCCAAAAATAATTTGCTTTAACATCTCCACTATCATGACTCATACCATCCTTCGACAATCCCGAAGTTGTTCAAGTTGGGGTATTTTAATTACCTCTCAGACCTTGATCAACAACGTTCTTATCGTAAGATAAATATGAATCGTGATTCAAAAACTCATATCCATTTTGATATCACTTCACTATGGTATTAAAATATGGTTTTACAAAACCATCTTACTTTTTTTGAAATCTCCTCTTTAAATATATGGTTATTACTAAATCCCATGATCTAGTAAATGGTTAATACACATTAATCCTTTTAAACTTTAACTCTTTTAAAACCATTTGTCCCATTTCCTGGATCTTTATTTCAAATTACGAAACATTTACCAAACTCAATTACTGAAATCTCTCTTCTAATTCTTTAAATCATTCCCTTTGGGAAAACTTATTCCAATCTCATCTATTTCACTTAACATTAATTTACAATTTAAAGCTTTAACTTCCCATCTTCTTATTTCCAACTCGTTTATATATCTATGGTTTGATATAAACCCTTTTTCCATCTCGACTTTCTTTACTTAAAGTATTAAGTAACTTTTGATTTTAAGTTTACCATATTCGCTTAAAAACACTTTACTACCTTATTTGCCAAATTTGGTTTAAATATAAACTTGCTCATGAACTTCCCTTGAAATTCAATTATACTTTATTTCTAACTTCCATCTCTTACTTAAAAGACCTTCATTTAAGAAATAATTCCTTAAATTAGGTAAAACTTTAATTTACTTTATCATTATCTAAATTACATTTCCTTTTTAAAATCTTATTTAGATTAGACAAGTATCCACTAAATTAGTTCATTTAATTAATTGACATATTCTAATTTAATTTAATAATCAATTACTGATAAAACAGTTGGCTTGGTAAATCCTAAAACATGATTAACCATTAATCAACCCCAACTCATCTTTTCATTTTGACTTAATAAATAATACTTATTAATTCGAATAATCTCATTACATCGATTACTATTAAATAAAATAATCTCGCTTTAATTGTTCTTAAAAACTATAAATCCTTGTTATCAATCATCAAGTAAATTCCCGCCTACTTGCTTATCAAACTTATTAATATAAGAATCCACTTTATAAAGTTATTCAGTACTTACGGTGAAGCACGTGCTTCGCACACGGTAGACCTTGGTATAAAAATAGTGGTTAAAACAACGATATATATATAGTTGGTTTATTTCCTTTTTTAAAACTTTATTTAAAATCTATATTCAGTTATAAACTGAATTTCATAGCTTCATTATTATCGATTCCCCTGACGGTAAATCGAACTAAATAAAACAGTTGTAATTTGGCCATCCGCTATGAATTTCCCAACCAATATCACAATTGGTTAATAACAAATGTTGAATTTGGGTTTCAAAATCAACAACCAATTCTATAAGCCAATCATATAGGTTCCACAGTTTCATATCATGATCATATACAGATAAATAATCAATCTAACTGATAACGGTCAACCAATAGTAATCCAAGCACCCAATTTATTTATATTATAATAAACGTAACCAACAAGGTAAGTTACCTTGTTTGGAAATCATCGTTAAAATAACAACGTTATTTTATTTAAATTAAACAACCTATTTAATTTAAATAATTGATAAAAATATTTAACATGCATCAAACAGCCATCAATCAACCAATAACTAGCAGCCATAACATAGAGATGATAAACCCAACTTATAATTATTGTAAGTGGGAACTGAGTGAGATTAACTCACCTTGTTTTTCTGTTCGTCGAGATGACAACTGCTTTTAGTTAAATTAAACATGTATTTAATTTAACTGGAAATTCCAATGGCAATCAAATGCATTCAAATCTATTTCTGAATGAAGCATTCCTCCAGACGGTTCCAATTGCAACTCATTTTGTTTGATTCTGTTCAAGGAATAAAGGTTATTCGCACTATGGTGTACATAATTTAATTAATATAATTATTCGCTAATTATATAATTTAACCTACCTAATTAAAGTGTCCATCTTATTTTGTTGCAAGTATTTGGCCGACCCTAATTTATATTTTAAATCAATATTAACCTTGCCGCTTACTTCTTACGAATAGAAAACGGACTGACAATTACTCATTAACCAATTAATTATCTCAACTTAATCAGGCTGCCCATTTATTCATTAACTAATTAACGTGTTTAATAAATTACCAAGGCCCTCCCTAATTGCATTACCTTTCCGTTGTTGTGCAGCGTTTTCATCCCAGAATCCTAGCTGAATTGTTATAAACCCTTATATTGAAGCCCACCGCCTTAAAGCCCATTCTCCACACGTTGTAACCTAAAACCCGTCCGCTTAAAACCCTTTCCAAATAAAAAGAACGGAGCCCCTCATTTTATCCAACCACGTTTCATTTTCTTCTCGTTCAGGAAAAAGAAAACGAAACCTTCTCTGTCAAAACAGACGCAGCGTCCTCCACCCTCAGTCGATCGGAGCTCCCACGGTGCTCCTCAAATCGAGCGCACTCCTCCACTCCTCCCATGGCCTGAACCTCATCGCCCCTCGACTACTCAGTTCGCCTCAGATCGAAACCGAACGACGCTCCTTCTTCGCCAGAACCAAGCCACCACTGTTTGAATCCATTCATCACTTCCAGTCAAGGTACAGATCTCTGTTCCCTTCGTTATTTTCTGTTTAATAAATCTGAGAATAAATGTAGATCGGATCTGAATGGCTACTGCCGTTAGTGATTTAATTGGGTTTTGTTTTTGGCGGTGAGTTTGCGAAGTGAGGAAAAACGAAGTGAAACTGTCTTGGCTTGAGGAAGTCTTGCCGTGGTATTTATAGGTGGATTTTGTCTCAAGGATGAGAATGATGTCAATTCCATGGGTCTGCGCCGGCTATGTGCTTTCCATTCATGTAGCTGTGCTTCATACTTTTGATGTGAGTAGATTGAGGTTACTGGATTGATGTTTGAGAGCTTCCAGGCTTGTGTTGTCTCCTTAATACAGGCTGTGTGGTGCTAGGAAAAATAGGCTAGGCAAGTTGTATGTACTAGTTGACCATTTGCAAAGAATGTTGTCCATTAACATTAAAGCAGTGGTTTGTAGGAGCACATGGCCATTTGTTGAATGGTTTGCACCACTTCACCTCAGCGTCTAAGTGGCAAGATTTGGCAAAGATTTGGGTATAGAAGGCACATGGAAGCAAGGGACTGTTTCGCTCTTGTTTTATATTTTGCAAATATATTATGGCCAAAGATTTTGTATGTGCAGAAGCTCTCTTCCTTGTAGTTTTTCTACTGTATATGATTTTTTTCTACTTTATTTGATTTCATCAATTGCTTTGTAATGTCAGTATGCAAACATGTTGATTGATTGGCAAAAACTTTGTACTTGCACACTATAACGACCCGCATTCTACGCATCGGAAGAACGTAGAATGTTTATTTCTTCTTCGTGTGAAGTCGTATGGTCATGTACTCATGGGAAACGACTAGTGGGGTCATTTCCCATGTTCATGATTTTTTTCGATTTTTAAATGACCATTTTGCCCCTAGCTGATCTTGTTTTGTCCATAACTTGTGATTGATAAGGAGTTTTGACCTGAAACCACTTCCATTAGATTCGTTTGATGGTTTACCTTTCCGTAGAGTGGTCATAATAGCCAAACGGACATACCGTTTGGGAGATATGGCTAAATTAAGGTATAGAGGGATAAAAACAGCTAATTGGGCTTAATCGGGTGATTAGCAGCTAGGCCCAATGGGGGATTTCGGGATTAGAGGTATGTAAGGGCTGCTAGGGTTAGAATTTCGGTTTTTCACTCATTTTCCAGCCGCCACAAACACTCTCTTCAACCTAACAATGGCCTCCAACATCTAAAAACACCTCTAATCACTTCTTAATCAAGTTTTGACTTGAACTACATCAAATTAAGGAGTGGTAACACCAAACCAAGGTTAGAACTACTGTTAGACATCCGTATTCGTGCCAAACAGAGATTCATTTCAGATCTGAGTTTTATTTACGGCAAAGCTGAGTGATTTGTATTGATTTTCACTAATAATGGCTAATTAGGGTAATTAGCGAAGATTAGCGAAATTATAACTCAGAAAAATCTAGAAAATTTGTAAAATTCCAAAATATTATTTTGTGCGTCTGATATGAATTTGGGTTAATTTGGACTAATTTTGCTAATCCCGGAATTTGGGGGATTAAGAGATGATTAGTGATAATTAGCGAAATTATGCATCATAAAAATCTGGAAAAATATTCATAAATTCTTAAATATTGTTTTAGACCTCTGTTAGAAAATTTGCCTAATTTGGTTAAGTTTTACTTATCCTATAATTAGTTGTTCTTAAACATGCTTAAGGGGAAAATATGGGTTTTTGAGTATGTTTGATCCGTTTTGACATATCATATTGTTGTTTTGCTGTTTGTGGGTGTTTATACATGTTGCTGTGACTGTGTGGTATGAATTGTGATTGTTTAAAATAGTTAGAATGGTCGAAAACGTCGTCGAGTGGCGTATAAACAGTCGTTGGAAGTTGCAGGAAAAGTGCAGGCAGTGACCGAACCGGACCGGAGCTTTGCACAGGAGGAAGTAAGGCACACGAACTAAATTGGAATAGAGGATCGGACCGGAGGTATTAGAGTGGGACTGGACCGGAGTATTACGAATGAAGCAACCGAACCGATGGAGCTTGGGCACCGAACTGAACCGATGGAGCTTAGGCACCGAACCGAACCGATGGAGGCTGAATCACGATCCGAGGTGATGAAGCATTCCGAACCGAACCGGTGATGCACCATGAGCTTGAAGATGACCACGAGCCGGACCGTGGTGAATTGCATCCGAACCGAACCGAGGGAAGAAGAAGCCGAACCGATCTGGGGAAGAAGACAAATAACCCGAGATGCAAAGGTAGTCCAAATAGCAAGTTAGAGCTCAGGATCCAGTTGGGAACCAATGAGTTCACTTCATGAGTTGGGCTTTGCTGTGGGACGTGTGCAAAGGGGTTATAGATATCCATAACTTTGGTTCACCGCTGAAGAAAAGGGGGCATGTAGACGAACCAGAGCTAGGATGGTTGGCCCATTTGGGTTATTGACTATGGATCAGTGCAGTAGGGACAGTGTAATACTTGTACGGAGTTGCCGTCATAACCCCAAAAGAGCAAAGTGGGTCGTAGCAATAGTTGTACAGAGTTGCCGTCATGACCCCAAAGATTTGGTGACCAGGGAAATATATATCGTATGCTTTATGCATTGAGTGAGAGATGTGAGGAAGATTGCTATGATTGATTTGTTTGTTATCACTATGACATGCACACCCCCTCCCCCGTTATCTTTATACCATGTTTAGTGGCACCTTAGAGTATTGTACCGTATGTAGTGCTAACTCTTTGGTTGCAGGTCCAGGTTCAGGTATGGTTTAGTATACCTGTTATTGTTCTGTTTAGCTGCTTATCACTCATACCAGACTTTTTGTCTGACCCAGAGTTTTATGTCTCTTCTTATTACTCTGTGTGCTCACACGAGCAGACTAGAGACAGGTTAGGTGGTATGCACGAGTAGTTGATCCGGAGACGAGCAGGAGGCCTCCACGTATGATATATATAGATGTTCTCCCTGTGATGTTAAAGATCACTGCTTGGGCATTAGTAGTGCATCTTCTACTTTAGCTTTCTTTTGCTTTAGAGACAGTTTTAAAGTTGTAATAATGATGTTGGATCATAAGTTGTATTTGGATTTCCGCTGCCATATTGGTTTAGTTTTCAGCTTATGCACTGTCTCGCCTGTTTTATGTCAAAGTAATATTACTATTATATTTTATTCCATGCGCTATGAGACATTCTACAGGTTCTGTGCTAGTTCTTTATCTTCCTTCTTTTCTTCTGACGACTGTCCCATGCTAGCTGGGCATGTGTACAATGCACTTTCGGAGGAAATGCCTACTGGTCCGGGGCGGGCCGTCACACTTGGTATCAGAGCTCTAGGTTGCGTAGTTAACCTAGGGAAGTCATCAGGGAGAGATAGTATACATATATGAGAGCGCGTATTTGTTATTATTTTGGTTTTCAAAAGCTATATATATATACTATTAGTACAGCTAAGGATGAAGTCGCACTGCACTGACACCACAAAGAAGATGGTTAATCGTTTTCTCTGTACAGATTGAACGATGAGCCGATATACGAGAGGTACTGGTAGAGGAGCCAATAATGGGAATGCTGCTGAGATGAGGACGATGTTTACTGACCTTATAGGAGAGATGCTTAGGGATGTTCAGAGAGCAGCTCCTAATGTTGCTAACAGTGGTGGTGTAGCGGTGCAGGCACCTAGGGCTTATTTCGCCAAGCTTAACAAGGATTATACTAGTCTTGGTGGGAAGCCGTTCCACGGAACGGAGTCGGCTACAGATGTTCAGGATTGGCTGGATAGCTGCGAGCGTATCTTCGAAGACTTGGGTATCGAGGACGCGATGAAGAGAATGCTGGCGTCCCGTCAACTGCAAGTACGAGCTATGAATTGGTGGAACGCTATTAAGGCAACTACTCCAGGGAATCAAGTTACTTGGAATCAGTTTATGACTTGTTTCAGCGAAAAGTTCATTCCAACCGCTCATAGATCAAAATTGTTCAGGAAGTTTCTGGATCTTAAGCAAAATGGAAGGGCAATTTCAGAGTATGTTGCAGAGTTCGACACTTTGTAAAAGTATGGATTATCTCTTATCGACACTACCGAGAAGAAGAACGAAAAGTTTATAACTGGTTTGGACGGATACTTGGGGGAAAGGCTTATTATCGATTGTGGGGAAAGCTTTAAGGTCAGAGAGTCTTTACCCTAAGTCGAAGACTGAGGTTACATCCACAGGAGAGCCAAAACCGCAAGCAAGCGGTGGAGGCAAGAATGGTTCTCATAATAAGAGGAAGCATAACAAGAATAAGGATGGCCAGAAAAAGAGTAAGAAATATGTTGCTTCAACTGTGGTAAGAAGGGCCACTATGCCAAAGAGTGTCGGGCCAAGTCAGCGGATAGGAAGTGCTTTAACTGCGGCCAAGCGGGACATCACAAGGATAAGTGTCCGCAACCCCCTAAAGAGAGGCAGATCGTGAAAGCTTATGCTATCAGTGTTGTTCCTTCTTCGTCGAATGCCCCAACTTTGGCGGAGAAGGGAAAGAATGTCATCATTCAAGGTATGCTTTCTGTTTATAATGTTCCTGTTAGAGTTTTGTTTGATACCGGAGCTTCCAGTTCTTTCATATCTGGTGACCTGGTAGATAGGTTGGAATTGAAACCCGAGATAGCCAATAGACCTTTAGTAGTGATGAACCCGATTGGTGGTTCGACCAGCCTTAGTATGATTTGTCGTAATGTGGTCTTATCGAGTCATGGATGCATGTTTGTTTGTGATTGCTTTGTTTTGGGCTTTACTGGGTTTGGCATTATTTTGGGAGTTGATTGGCTCCAAAGATACGGGGTGGTGGTAGACTGTGAGGGCTTTTTGGTGACGGTTAGAGCGGATGATGGGCGGAGGGTTGTGTTTGGTAGCCTGCCTAGTGATGGGGTGATGGCTAGTTTTCTAAATCCCCTCGACATCCCGCATGATGAGTTGTCAGATGTGCCCGTGGTTGGCCAGTATCCGGACATCTTCGAGGAAGTGACTGGGCTTCCACCACGCCGAGAGATTTAGTTCCGTATTGATTTAGTGAAAGATGCCAGACCTATAGTGATGCCACTTCGTCGTATGGCGCCAAGGGAGCAGCGAGAGCTCGGGGTGCAAGTCAATGATCTTTTGAAGAAGGGATTTATCAGAAGGAGTGTTTCTGAGTGGGGAGCACCAGTTGTGTTTGCTACCAAGGCCTATGGTTCCCTTCGATTTTGTGTGGACTACCGCGAGTTGAATAAGGTGATGAGGAAGAATAAGCATCCTCTACCGCAGATAGATGATTTATTTGATCAGTTAAGTGGAGCGAGAGTGTTTTCTCAGTTGGATCTCGCGACAAGTTTTCATCAGCTTAGAGTGGAAGCTGAGAGTATAGCTAAAACGACATTTCGGACGCCGTCTGGATTTTATGAGTGGTTGGTTATGCCATTCGGGTTGACCAATGCACCAACATATTTTGTGGATCTTATGAATAGGGTATTCAGAGATCAGTTGAATAAGTTTGTTCTTGTGTTCGTAGACGATATACTTGTTTATTCAAGGACAGAGGAAGAACACAAGGAACATTTAAGGATAGTGATGGAGGTGTTGAGAAAACACCAATTGAAAGCAAAGTTTTCTAAGTGTCACTTCTGGAGGAGGGAAGTGAGATTCCTGGGCCATGTTGTTTCAGAGAATGGTATTGTCGTTGATCCTGAAAAGGTGGCTACGGTACAAGATTGGTCTATTCCCAATAATGCAACGGACATAAGAAGTTTCTTGGGATTAGCTGGATATTATCGTAAGTTTATCCAAGGTTTCTCCAAGATAGCAGCACCGTTGACTCAGTTGACAAAGAAGAATCAATCTTTTTGTTCGGTTGTTTTGCTAGTATCATCTCACGTAGATTTTCTGAATTCGGAGGAGATATTCCTTGGGTGCTTGTCTGATATTGGTTTAGGCCTTTGGGGGCTTGTGCTTTGGGAATGTCGAGTCCGACTAGGATTGTTTGTGTAACAACCCGGGATTTTGGAGATTACCGTAATATTAATTAATTATCGTAGAATTTATAATTTAATATGAAGTTTGCAAATAATTAATGGAATAAATCAATGACCAATATTGTTATTTAAGATAAAGAATGCTTGTTGAATAAGTAATTGGGGTTGGTGTAAAATATGTATAGATATGAATAAAGTTTAAAACACTTTATTTGTGGATTGGATGAAAATTATATGTATGATGAAAATCAGTTATTGGGTTAAGCTGGATAGCATTTGAAATGTATTATAATATTACTCTTTTATTGTAAAATAAAAGGACAATTATGAAGAAAATAAAATTTTGATGAAATAATGCTTAAAAATGACGTTTTAATATTTTTTAAAAAGTACTAAAACACTTTTGTACATATTTGGGAATGATAATATAATTTTTATATGGTTGAAATTTGTCAAATTAGAAATATTCGCCGCTGAACAAAAATATTGTTAACTATTGTTGAATAAAAGATTTAAAATGCAAAATATGTTTTTTTTATGTCAAAAATAAAATTTTGGTTATTTTCAAAATGTTCATTTTGTTAAAACGAGTAAAACACAATTCGTTGGGTTGAAATATGTTGAGAATTGAGCAAAATATATGCATATTGGCTTTGAATTGGGTTTTTAAAATTCTAAGTGGTGTAATTGGGTTTTAATGAAATTTACCATATCCATTAGCCCATTAGTGTAAATCTGGAAGCTTCAGAAAGAAAAGAACGACATTTTTTTTCATCTTCCTCAAACCATCAGTAAGTTAAGAAGAAGAAGAATGACTACTTAATGAATTCAAACTCCAACCAAACTGCAATTTTAGAAGAAAATTCTTGTTGAAATCATAAGAGAGAGGTAATCTCCATCATCCCAAGCTTTATCTCCATCTAATTTAGAGAATCATTCACTGTAAATTTCTTTTGTTGACTATTTCTTGTTGCATGTCTATGAATCTTTCATTTTAGGTTTTGGAAGCTCTAATCTTCGCTAAAGCTTCGAATTTGCTGCCTAAATCCTTGCTAGACCTTGCTTCAATCAATTGGTAAGCAAAGACGCTTACAGTAAGCTGAAACTTGTTAATTTGATGTATTTTGGTGAAATCCCGTAGTGCTTTTTCTGAGTTTTTTTGACAGCTCGTATGTCTGAAAATGCACTGTAGTAAAATCATCATATCTTCCTCGTTTCTTATCGGAATCAGGTAAAAAAAATTTTGTTAGAAAATAGATTCGATAAGCTACATTTTTCGTTCATATTGTTTTTCGAAATTTTATCGTTTACTGGGTCTGAATCAAGTTTCAAACTGATGCATAAATTTGTGTTTTTTTTCAATATATCTCGTTTTCTGAAAATGCATTATAGTAAAACCATCATATCTTTTGCGTCTTTTATCCGATTCAGGTCAATTTTTTTTTGTTAGGAACTAGATTCGATAAGCTATAATTTTTGTTCATATTATTTCTTGAAATTTCATCATTTGATAGACCTGAAACAGATTTCAAAATGATGTTATAATTCTGTCTTTTGCCTAATTTTCTGAGTTGAAACTTGAAATTGTTTTAGTCATAACTTTTTCGTTTTTAATCGGAATTTGATAATTCTTGATGATTCGGAAAGATAAAAACATTTTCTACAAGTTCAGGTATTAAGTTTTCTGTAAGTATGATGTTTTGTTGTACAAAAATTGGGTTTTCACTGTTATTTTGAGTGTAATACAACGTAGCTCAATGGTTGAAACAGAAATTTGTTTTCACCATAACTTCTTCATTATTAATCCGAATTGGATGATTTTTGATGATTCAAGAAGCTTAGACATAGAGCTACAATTTGCTATATTTAGTTTATTATGATTCAGATGTTTACTAGATGAAAGTTATGCTAGCTTGTTGTTGTCCCGAAAGCAAATGGACAACAACAATCACAAATCATATTTTATGATGTTTTAAAACGGTTTGATGTTTATGATGAATTTTAACTTGCCAATGAGACGAGGCAAGCCATTTTATGATGTATTTATGATGTTTCGATATTATGATGGATTTTAACTTGTCGATGAGATGAGACAAGTGATGATGCCTTCTACTTCTCATCGGATAGAGAGAGAGAAAGAAAGATGAGATAAGTTGATATCTTTATATACTTGCCGATGAGAAGGGGGAAATTTATATATATATAATGCTTTCTAGTGTGGTATCAACTAACGGTTAGTAAACCATTAGGTGTGAACGTATGGTATGGGACATACGTTGACACCTTATGGGTTCTTATCCGAGAGGTTGATACACACTCAAGATGATTACTAGTATTACGACCGAGTACTCGATTGGAGTCATCACAATGTTTTTGACTATAGCCATCACGATGATCATGATGTTTAAGACTCCAATCATCACGATGTTATCACTCGGACTTTGTGATTAAGGGCATAATGGTTTGGCTATAGTCATCAAGATGATTTTGATGTAGTGGCCCTAGTCATCACGATGGATGGTACCAATATGTAGTACTGGTCAAGATGGTGCTCGAGCAGAAATGTTTTTATTTATTGACGAATTTGATTTGATGTTTGAATAAGGCCTTGAGATGGAATAAGGCTACATTATATTATTGTTTTATGATGATATATAGTTTATGATGGTCTAACTCTTAATGAGTTCCTTATGATGGTTTATGAAGTTTTTAAGACGATTTTAATGGTTTTATTGTGGTTCATCTTTACTTATTCCCTTATGTTGATGTAAAGTAGAACCATATAAAAATCACATATTCGTATGATTCCGTGAATAAGTAAATGAACTCATGACTCATATATCCTTCCGTTGGTGACAATGGAATGAATTTTTCCCTTTTCACTTATTACTGAGACATATACTAATGATAAGTTTGAGCCTACCTGACCCGTGTGTTTTCCACTCGGGTCAGACCGAGTTGCAGGTTAGGATAGTATAGCTCGCACCTTCTTGGATCTTTTTGCACTTGTTATGATGGAATTCACTTTTGGAACATGGACACATCACCATCTATTTAGTTATCCCTTTTTGGCTTGTACTCGTGATGTATCTGTTATTTTGGGGGATGGTTATGTATGTGTGTATATTGTGGCGTTGTACCGCATTGTATGGGATGTATTATATATGATGTATGGATGGGCACTTGTATGTATATCTATGTGTGCTAATCTATGATGATGTTCTGTGATTGAGGTGTGTTTGCGTCTACATTTATTCTGAGACGGTCCCAACCCAATATGGTATCGTATTTGTTAGGGACTGAGTGTGTCGACTACGATGAAAAAAAAAATCGACATACTTAGTGCATTACTGGTACCTTACCATGTTGGTTGCCCCTATTATACCCTGTTCTCTACATTAGTAGACAGGATTACCAAGTAATTCTCTTTATTAATGTGGGTCTCAGGGTGGGGCTTTACAGCTTGGTATCAGAGCTGGGGGTTTCAGAATAAATGTATTATAAGAAGAACATCATTCATAGTAACCATACAACAAATATAATGCACTTTTACATGACATCCCTTAATCATGTTTTCTTTCCCCATATCCTTGTTTTTCTCTTGTCTTGTGTCCTTTTTGATTCCCTTGGGGTAGATAGTATGGAATATGTCTAGGAATGATAAATTAATTCCGTAGTATTCCTTAGTTATTACATTTGTTTTTTTTCTAATATATCTATCTACTCTGTGAGTGATCCTATCTTAATTTTTTTTCCCAGCTATGTCTGGTAGACGAAAAGGGCGCTCCTCGGCGGCGGGACCGTCCAGTGGTTCTCGTCCCGAAGGAGTGTATTTGTCTATTGATCAGATCCTTGAGTTACTTAGGAGCACTCAACCTCCTGCTCCACCTCGCTCTTCTCCTCCGCACAAATCCCCGTTTGCGCGCATGACTAGTGATTTTACTCACCTCGGTGGCAAGGTTTTTAAAGGCACGGAGTCGGTTTTAGAGGTTCAGGCTTGGCTCCGCACAAGTGAGCGCATATTTACTCGCATGAATATCTCCAGCCACCATCGTGTTCTTGTTGCATCTAGTATGTTAGAAGGACATGCATTGAATTGGTATGATTTGCTTATTGCGGAGGTTGACGAGGAGACTTTGGAGTGGGACCAGTTTAAAGAAAGATTTGAACTCAAGTTTATTCCAGAGTCTGAGAAGGCTAATCTTGCTAGACGCTTCCTTGAACTCAAACAAGGGAAGTCGTCCGTTGCTGAGTATGTTGCATCTTTTGAGGCCCTTTCTAAATATGGGCTCGAGCATATTTCCACTCCATATAAGAAGAATCTTAAGTTCGTTTCTGGACTTAAGAAGTATTTGAAGAAACCCCTCACCCTTCAGCTTAAGCTTACTTTTGAGGAGCTGGTGGATGCAGCCCTTCATCTTGAAGCGATCGAGAAGGAGAAGGAAAGTGATGGTGAGGGAGAGAGTAATAGTAATCCTAAAAAGAAGAAGTTCTTTCCTAAGTCCAAGTATCCTAACAAGAAGAAAAAGCAAGGTGGATCATTTTCTCAGTCTCAGCCCACTTCATCAGCCAAGTCTTTTGCCTGCTTTAATTGTGGTTCACCTGATCATCGTGTTAGAGATTGTCCCAAACCTAAGAGGTGCTTGTATTGTAAGGAGGAGGGACATTTGGTTGCAGCTTGTCCCAAGAGGAATGGAAGTTCTAGTCAGGGTCAACTTAATGTTGCTACATCTTCTGGAGGTGCCTCTCAACCTCGAGGTATTATTTCCTCTATCCTTGAAGGTTCTATTATGTTTCATGATCGTTCTATTAGAGTGCTTTTTGATATGGGTGCTTCTCATTCATTCGTATCGAGGGAGCTTGTAGATGCTTTACAAATGGATGTTTCTTGTATGCTTACTTCATTACGGATTGCAAATCCTATTGGGGGATCCGCAACCCTTAGTCTTCTTTGTGAGGATGTTGAGATATCGATTTGTGGTTATTCATTCCGTGCGAATCTGCATGTGATTCCTTTCCTTGGGTTTGATTTGATTTTGGGTATGGACTAGCTAGTTCGATATGATGCCAGAATTCTTTGCTCGGAGCGAGTATTATATCTTCGACATTCTGATTCTTCTGATTATTTGTCTCTTTCACTTCATGATTCCGATTGTGATTCGATAGCTTCTTTATTCGTGTTGGATTCTCACGAAGATGATGATATATCTCTTATTCCCATTGTTTGTGACTTCCCAGATTTATTCGAGCCTATTTCTGATTTGCCTCCTAAGCGTGATGTTGAGTTCCGCATCGACCTTATTCCGGGTGCACAACCAGTTAGTCGTCATCCTACGAGGATGTCTACACGAGAGAATGAGGAACTCAAGAAACAACTAGTTGAGCTTGAAGCCAAGCACTTTATTCGCTCAAGTTCATCACCATGGGGAGCTGCGGTTGTTTTTGTAGGGAAGTCTGATGGGACTCTTAGGCTATGCGTCGACTATCGCAAGCTCAATCAGTTAACCATCAAGAATCGTTATCCTTTGCCAAGGATCGATGATATGTTCGATCAGTTGAGTGGTGCAAAGGTATTTTCTCAACTGGACCTTGCTACTGGTTTTCATCAGCTTCGAGTCGCAGAAGATAGTATTCCTCTCACCGCTTTCTGCACTCGTTACGGTTCTTATGAATGGCTCGTTATGCCATTTGGGTTGACGAACGCCCCTGCTTACTTTGTTGATCTTATGAATCGAGTATTCCGGGAATTTCTCGATAAGTTTGTGCTTGTTTTCATTGATGATATCCTTATTTATTCGAAGTCTGAAGAGGATCATGCACGGCATCTTAGAATTGTTTTGAGTACTCTACGTCAACATCAACTCAAAGCAAAACTTTCTAAGTGTCATTTTTGGAAAAAACAAGTGAAGTTCTTAGGCCATGTGGTATCTTCAGAGGGTATTTCCGTTGACCCCTCCAAGATTGAGGCCATTCAGAGTTGGAAGAGGCCTGAGAATGTTCATGAGATCCGTTCTTTTTTAGGTTTGGCTGGTTATTATCGTCGTTTCATTAAAGATTTTTCCCGCATTGTTCTTCCTTTGACTAGCCTTACGAGGAAAGGTGTTCGTTTCATATGGTCCGATAAATGTGAAGTTTCTTTTCAAAAATTGAAAGAACTTCTCACTCATGCTCCCGTGCTTGTTGTTCCCGAAGGGAATCAAGATCTTGTTGTGTACACTGATGCCAGTCATAGTGGACTCGGTGCAGTTCTGATGCAAAGAGATAGGGTAGTAGCCTATGCTTCTAGGCAATTATGTCCGAACGAGGTTCGGTACACTACCCATGACTTGGAGCTTGCAGCCATTGTCTTCGCTTTGAAGATATGGCGTCATTATCTTTTGGGAGAGCATTTTGTCCTTTATTCAGATCATAAGTCATTGAATATTTATTTATGCAAAAGGAGCTTAATATGAGGCAGTAGAGGTGGCTTGAGTTTCTAGCCTCATATGATTTTGATATTCGGTATACCCCTGGGAAGGGTAATCGTGTGGCAGATGCGCTTAGTCGCAAGTATTCGGCAGTAGTATCCATGATGATAGCCGAATGGGATGTCCTTGAGACTCTTTCTCTTTGTGATATTCATGATCGAGCTTCTCCTTCCAATTCTCCAGCCTTATTATTCAGCATGGAAGCCCGCCCTTCTTTAATAGATCGTATCTCTGAGGCTCAACGGCGTGATTCTAAGTGTATGCGTCTTATTCGTCTATGTGAGTCCGAACCCCATGATGGTGAGATAAGGGATTTCAATGTTGATTCTCACGGTTGTCTTCGCATGAAGAACCGTATAGTTATCCCTTCAGATGTATCTCTTAGGAATGATCTTCTAGATGAGTGTCATCGTTCTAAGTACACTATCCATCCAGGCAGCAGTAAAATGTATGCCGATATTCATCGCATCTATTATTGGGAAGGTATGAAGCGTGATATTGCGAGATATGTAAGCAAATGCACGACTTGTCAGCTTGTTAAGGCCGAGCATCAGCGGCCATCTGGTCTTCTTCAGCCTCTTGAGATTCCATTATGGAAATGGGATCAGATTTCGATGGATTTTATTGACGGTCTACCTCGTTCGAGGTCAGGTCATTCGAGTATTTGGGTTGTTGTTGATCGTCTTACGAAGTCTGCTCACTTTATTCCTATTAAGTCCAATAGAGATGCTCCTTTTCTTGCCAAGTTATATATCAAAGAGATTGTCCGACTCCATGGTATTCCTACTTCGATCGTTTGCGATCGTGATCCTTTATTCACTAGTCATTTTTGGAGCAGCCTTCAGCAAGCTTTGGGCACAAAGCTAAATCTTAGCACAGCATATCACCCGCAGTCTGATGGACAAACTGAACGGGTAAATCGCATTTTAGAGGACTTACTTCGATCTTGTATACTTGATTTTGGTGGTAGTTGGGAAGATCATATTCCACTTGTCGAGTTCACATATAATAACAATTACCAATCTTCTATGGCATGGCTCCATTCGAGGCTTTATATGGGATACTGTGTCGTTCTCCATCTTGTTGGCTAGAATCTGGAGAAAAAATGATTCTAGGTCCAGATTCGATTCGTGATTCTTCTGAGAAAATTGAACTTATTAGACAACGAATGAAAGAGGCACAGAGTCGTCAGAAATCCTACGCGGACAACCGTAGGAAGCCTCTTGAATTTGTTATTGGTGATCTTGTTTACATTCGGACTTCTCCTTTGAAGGGAGTGGTACGCTTTAGCCAAACCGGGAAATTGGCACCTCGGTTTATTGGCCCATTTCCTATTACAGAGCGTATT
The DNA here is from genome assembly GCA_030737875.1 of Allium sativum. Taxonomy (NCBI): domain Eukaryota; kingdom Viridiplantae; phylum Streptophyta; class Magnoliopsida; order Asparagales; family Amaryllidaceae; genus Allium; species Allium sativum. The sequence goes on along the minus strand of CM060926.1, from coordinate 828,222,107 downwards.
GGTCCTGTAGCTTACAAAGTAGCACTTCTCGAGCGATTCTCTAGTATCCATGATGTGTTTCACGTCTCTCAACTGAGGAAGTGTTTACGTGATTTTGATTATGTGCTTGATACCCATGCTTTGGAGGAAATTGAGATCTCTCCTGACTTATCCTTCAAGCAATATCCTGTGCGAGTTTTAGCTATGGAGGTAAAGCGCCTTCGTAATAAATCTGTTCCGCTTGTGAAAATTCAATGGTCAAGCAATCCTAATGATTGCACATGGGAGACTAGAGAGTTCATCGAGCGAACATATCCTCATTTCCTTGCATCGCACGGTATGGGTAACAAAACATATCTCTTGTCTTCTCTTTGTTTAACTTTTGAAGTTGGTTATGACTCTTCCTTAGAAATTGCGAGGACGCAATTTTGTTAAGGGGAGGAGTTTGTAACAACCCGGGATTTTGGAGATTACCGTAATATTAATTAATTATCGTAGAATTTACAATTTAATATGAAGTTTGCAAATAATTAATGGAATAAATCAATGACCAATATTGTTATTTAAGATAAAGAACGCTTGTTGAATAAGTAACTGGGGTTGGTGTAAAATATGTATAGATATGAATAAAGTTTAAAACACTTTATTTGTGGATTGGATGAAAATTATATGTATGATGAAAATCAGTTATTGGGTTAAGCTGGATAGTATTTGAAATGTATTATAATATTAGTCTTTTATTGTAAAATAAAAGGACAATTATGAAGAAAATAAAATTTTGATGAAATAATGCTTAAAAATGACGTTTTAATATTTTTTAAAAAGTACTAAAACACTTTTGTACATATTTGGGAATGATAATATAATTTTTATATGGTTGAAATTTGTCAAATTAGAAATATTCGCCGCTGAACAAAAATATTGTTAACTATTGTTGAATAAAAGATTTAAAATGCAAAATATGTTTTTTTTTATGTCAAAAATAAAATTTTGGTTATTTTCAAAATGTTCATTTTGTTAAAACGAGTAAAACACAATTCGTTGGGTTGAAATATGTTGAGAATTGAGCAAAATATATGCATATTGGCTTTGAATTGGGTTTTTAAAATTCTAAGTGGTGTAATTGGGTTTTAATGAAATTTACCATATCCATTAGCCCATTAGTGTAAATCTGGAAGCTTCAGAAAGAAAAGAACGACATTTTTTTTCATCTTCCTCAAACCATCAGTAAGTTAATAAGAAGATTTGCTATATTTAGTTTATTATGATTCAGATGTTTACTAGATGAAAGTTATGCTAGCTTGTTGTTGTCCCGAAAGCAAATGGACAACAACAATCACAAATCATATTTTATGATGTTTTAAAATGGGTTGATGTTTATGATGAATTTTAACTTGCCAATGAGACGAGGCAAGCCATTTTATGATGTATTTATGATGTTTCGATATTATGATGGATTTTAACTTGTCGATGAGATGAGACAAGTGATGATGCCTTCTACTTCTCATCGGATAGAGAGAGAGAAAGAAAGATGAGATAAGTTGATATCTTTATATACTTGCCGATGAGAAGGGGGAAATTTATATATATATAATGCTTTCTAGTGTGGTATCAACTAACGGTTAGTAAACCATTAGGTGTGAACGTATGGTATGGGACATACGTTGACACCTTATGGGTTCTTATCCGAGAGGTTGAAACACACTCAAGATGATTACTAGTACTACGACCGAGTACTCGATTGGAGTCATCACAATGTTTTTGACTATAGCCATCACGATGATCATGATGTTTAAGACTCCAATCATCACGATTTTATCACTCGGACTTTGTGATTAAGGGCATAATGGTTTGGCTATAGTCATCAAGATGATTTTGATGTAGTGGCCCTAGTCATCACGATGGATGGTACCAATATGTAGTACTGATCAAGATGGTGCTCGAGCAGAAATGTTTTTATTTATTGACGAATTTGATTTGATGTTTGAATAAGGCCTTGAAATGGAATAAGGCTACATTATATTATTGTTTTATGATGATATATAGTTTATGATGGTCTAACTCTTAATGAGTTCCTTATGATGGTTTATGAAGTTTTTAAGACGATTTTAATGGTTTTATTGTGGTTCATCTTTACTTATTCCCTTATGTTGATGTAAAGTAGAACCATATAACAATCACATATTCGTATGATTCCGTGAATAAGTAAATGAACTCATGACTCATATATCCTTCCGTTGGTGACAATGGAATGAATTTTTCCCTTTTCACTTATTACTGAGACATATACTAATGATAAGTTTGAGCCTACCTGACCCGTGTGTTTTCCACTCGGGTCAGACCGAGTTGCAGGTTAGGATAGTATAGCTCGCACCTTCTTGGATCTTTTTGCACTTGTTATGATGGAATTCACTTTTGGAACATGGACACATCACCATCTATTTAGTTATCCCTTTATGGCTTGTACTCGTGATGTATCTGTTATTTTGGGGGATGGTTATGTATGTGTGTATATTGTGGCGTTGTACCACATTGTATGGGATGTATTATATATGATGTATGGATGGGCACTTGTATGTATATCTATGTGTGCTAATCTATGATGATGTTCTGTGATTGAGGTGTGTTTACATCTACATTTATTCTGAGACGGTCCCAACCCAATATGGTATCGTATTTGTTATGGACTGAGTGTGCTGACTACGATGAAAAAAAAATCGACATACTTAGTGCATTACTGGTACATTACCATGTTGGTTGCCCCTATTATACCCTGTTCTCTACATTAGTAGACAGGATTACCAAGTAATTCTCTTTATTAATGTGGGTCTCAGGGTGGGGCTTTACAGTTTGCGTGAGAGATAAATAGTTGTGGCGATTTTTCATTGGGTGCAGTAATGAGTGCATTGGGTTGGAGACATGCCAGTCTAGAGGTTATGTTTCTGGGTTGGAAGAAACTAGAGTATATCACGGGATATGATTACAAACCAAAGTGAAAATTGGATCCAGTAATTTTAGTAAGTTTGACGATCAGTCCCACTTTGATTGATCGGATTGATTCCAGTCATAGGAACGATCCTAATCTAGTAGAAAACAATCTCCAAATTCGAGATGGGTATCGATGAGGCGATAAACAAGTATGGGCTTGATCGAGATGGATGGCCTCGAAAGAATGGAAGACTAGTTGTACCCAACGTAGATGGAATGAGAGGTGAAGTGCTTAGAGAGTGTCATCATTCAAAGTTGACCATACACCTCGGTGGTAACAAGATGTATCGAGACATGAAGCAGATCTACTACTGGGAAGGAATGAAGAGAGACATTGGAAAGTTCATATCCAAGTGCATGAATTGCCAGTTAGTTAAAAACTGAGCAAAAGAAGCCTAGTGGTTTATTACAACCGTTAGAAATCCCAGAATGGAAATGGGAACAAGTTTCAATGGACTTCATCGATGGTTTACCGAGGACTAGATCGAGCCATGACAGTATTTGGGTAATTGTGGACCGATTGACCAAGAGCGCAAGATTTATACTCGTCAAGTCGAATAGAACGACAGCTAATTTAGCTGAACTGTATGTGAAGTGGGTAGTGAGATTTCATGGAGTACCAAAAGGCATTATGAGTGACCGAGATCCATTATTTACTAGTGGGTTTTGGAAGAGCTTACAAGAGGCGTTAGGATCAGAATTACAACTCAGTACCGCGTATCATCCTCAAACCGACGGATAGACAGAGAGGGTGAATCGAGTGTTAGAAGATCTTTTGCGAGCTTGTGTATTGGATTTCGGTGGATCATGGGATGACTATTTACATCTATTAGAGTTTGCATACAATAACAGTTATCAATGCAGTATTGGTATGGCTCCATTTGAAGCTTTGTATGGAAGACCGTGCAACTCACCATCATGTTGGTTAGAGACCGGTGAGAAATTTGTGCTTAGACCAGATGTAGTAAGTGAAACCTCAGACAAGATCAAGATCATCCAACATCGAATGAAGGCTGCTGTGACGACCCCAAACTCCCGTGTAACGAAAGTAAGGAAAATCGCATGGAATATAACATAACTAGAATAATAACAGATCTCGGAGTATAGCAGAACATATAAATCATTGTAGTGGAAAGAAATGTCATCACAAACATCATCACTGAAACATCAGAGTATGAAGCACAGAATTACACTTAACAAAATAGATGTCTCAAAGAAAAGAAATAGAGTCTCAATCTCTCAAATTACATCAAATCTAAATACTGTCTCAAAGTCTTAAGCAGAAAATAAAAGATAAAAAGAAAGTTTTTTCAGCATCTCCATCAGCAAGCTTCCATCCAGCGAATATTCAAGCCTAACCTGTCACTTGGCTGCCCATGTAGAAGAGGGCACCCGAGTTTGCAAAAAGTGAAACAAACTACGAGTCAGTCATGGGACTGGTATGAGATATCTTAATTAACTAATAGGTTTGACAATCACGAGGACCACGCCGCTATCGCGGAACGGGTTTATTCCGTGGGATTATCAGTGCAATAAATAAAGTATAATGTTAAATAACGCAATGCTTTTTAGAAAAATGAAACCATTATAAGACCCAAGTCCCATCACACAATGCAACGCAGACCAGAGGATAGGGTTTTACCTTATAATGGTCAAAAGATGATAAATACGCAAAATACGATATTATTATTAGTGTGTATATGTTTAAAGAGAATATTTCAATTATAATATTAATCCTAGACGGCATAGCTACCATCTACTATGTCTCCATACTAGTTATGCAATCAAAACCGCATGGGATGTATTGGTAATTGGGTTTCCATCATAAGTCAAGGCTAGGGAGGAGCTTCTGACCGATTCGAGACACTCTAGTAATGTCTCAGGATTCGGGCGCTGGCGAACCCTTGGATACAGCAGGGTCGGTCAACAAATACTTTAGTGGATTAGTTATGCCTGAACACACGTTCCCCGGTCCTATTTTACCTACAAATCGGCCGAGGGCGACCGATAAGAATAAACCGAGGCCTCGCGAAAATATTCCAACAACCACATAAGCAAATGTCAGCCAGTTTAAGCACTGACACCACTTCTAGCTAGAAAGAAACGTGTGCACTCCCTGCATTCCCTTCTCCCGTTTTAGACTCAACCGGTGTGTGAGGCTCGCGAAGTCACGATATACACAAAGCTATGCCTAAATAGACTATGTTTTGATCATCAACCACAAGGCCTGTTTTCAACAAAGCCATGATCATTTGCATCTTAGCGTGCCCCATTGACAATCCATGCCATGAAATTAACATCTATCAATACACAACCTCTAAGGGTGTTGAGCGAAAGAATAAATTCTCTTGCCACCAACGGTTGTATATTAACAGAAATAAGTTTACATGGTACGAAGTTTAACGTCAGACATGCATCCGTTTACAAGTCCGTTTTGGGTCTGAACGGAACCGAAGACACCTTAAAGGCTCTCGTATATCCGGACAGTCATCACATACGTCCGGACGACTACTGCCGAAATCCCTTCAGGGTAGCTACTCCTATCGAGGACCTCAGTAGCAATACATCCGTTCGATGTAAAGACCGCCGGTCTTCAACACCGTCTTCGTCTCTTCATCGACGTATAATTATTTGAAATGAGTAGAACTCGGACTTTTCAAATAATTATCGAATAATTATTATTTAAATCATTTCATACCGTTCACATTTATTTGTAACGACTTATCGCTATTTTTATTTATTTAAAATAGTTAAATAGAATCAAACGACGCTTCGGGTTAAGCGTGGCTTGGCGCTGTTTTTCTCAAAATTTGATTTACACATATCTTGAAATCTAACCGTTGGATTTTGACAAAATTTGTCTTATTGGAAAGATCTTCCCAAAGCGGTCCCAACGGTTCCAGTTTTGGGAAAATCCGAAGGTTGGATCTTTCGATACAATCGTTTAAAGTCACGGTTGCCGAAACGTGAACTACCATGCACGATTCGTTTAATTCCTATTTATATTTATATATAATTCCTTAAGCAATTTCATTCAATTACAACCCTTAATTCTCATAATTTATTTGCATACGGGACTGCAAATAAAATGTGTATTATCGTATACATGATTTATGTGCGTTGAGGAACGCAAGTAAAAATGTATCTTTAAATTTGTAATTTTATTTACAACATGGAATGTAAAATAAAGAACAACTCTTTATTTCATAATTATTTACATTAAGGGATGTAAATAAATATGAAAGAAAAATGTAATCTTTCTTTTAATATTTTGCTTACATCTAGATTTCTCCTACTAATTTGTTTGCATCTAAAATTGCAAACAAAGATGTATCATTTTATCCATAATTTGTTTGCATTTAAAGTTGCAAACAAAAATTTACCGTTTATTTATAATTTGTTTGCATCTAAAATTGCAAACAAAAAAAGTATCTTTTATTTAATATTTTGTTTGCATCTAAAATTGCAAACAAAAAACATATCTTTTTTTTATAATTTGTTTGCATCTAAAATTGCAAACAAAAAAAAAGTATCTTTTATTTAATATTTTGTTTGCATCTAAAATTGCAAACAAAAAACATATCTTTTTTATTTCTAATTTTGTTTGCAACTAAAATCGCAAACAAAAACATATCCTTTTTTTTTAATTTTTGTTTGCATTATAGAATGTAAACATAAAATAAAATTGTTTCTTCCCTCTTACATGTAGCGTTTGCATTTGAATGCAAACACGAAAATGTAAATTTTATTTTTATGTAGCGTTCGTATTTGCATGCAAACACAAAAAAAATGTAAATCATATTTTTAAGTAGCGTTTGCATTTGTATGCAAACACAAAAATGTAAATTATATTTTTAAGTAGCGTTTGCATTTGTATGCAAACACAAAAAATGTAAATCATATTTTTTTATTCTCTACATTACATTTGCATTACGGAGTGTAATAAAATGAGATTCTATTTTTCTACATTTTGTTTGCATTAAAGAAGGCAACAAAAATGAAATTTTATTCTTCATGTAAAATTTGTGTTTGAAAACACACATAAAAATGTTTTTTAATTTCCTATTGAATATTTGTATTTTAAAGCATAAATAAAAAATGTCGCTTAATGTTCCACGTAATATTTGTGTTTTGTAGCACAAATAAAAATGTTAATCAATGTACGACGTATATATTTGTGTTAAAGACACAAATAAAATATAATTCAGTATACGATGTATGCATTTGTGTTTAAAGACACAAATAAAATGTATTTCAATGACGGTGCATGTATTTGTGTTTTAAAGATACAAATAAATATATTTTCAATGACGGTGTATGTATTTGTGTTTAAAGACACAAATAAATATATTTTCAATGACGGTTTATGTATTTGTGTTTTAAAGACACAAATAAATATATTTTCAATGAAGGAGTATGTATTTGTGTTTAACGACACAAATAAATATATTTTCAATGACGGTGTATGTATTTGTGTTTAAAGACACAAATAAATATATTTTCAATGACGGTGTATGTATTTGTGTTTAAAGACACAAATAAATATATTTTCAATGACGGTGTATGTATTTGTGTTTAAAGATACAAATAAATATATTTTCAATGACGGTGTATGTATTGTGTTTAAAGACACAAATAAATATATTTTCCAATGACGGTGTATGTATTTGTGTTTAAAACATAAATAAAAAGAACTTTTCATTTATACGAAAATATTTGTGTTAAAACACAAAATATAAATAGACATTTCTTTTGCATGTTTTGATTTGTGTTGAAACACAAAATAAAATAAACTTTTTTTTTCCCTGTGTAGCATCAAATCAATTTAAATAAAAAGGAAATTTTAATTTTCTATTCTGAATCAAATCCATCTAAATAAATAGAAAATTTTATTTTCTTTGTCAAATCAAATCCATTCAAAAAAAAGGAAATTTTATTTTCCATATTGAATCAAATCTATTCAAGTAAAAAGGAAATTTTATTTTCCCCTTTTTTCTTTTTCTTTTTTTGTATGTAGATCTATAATTTTTTTTCTTCATCATATAAACGAATGTTGAATTGATTATATAACTCAATTCAATAAAATCAAATATATGATTAAAATGTTCAAATACACACAACAATAAACATGATAATTCATAACATCCAACAGACAATCATCATAACACATCCATACAAATCAGATCTGAAACGAATACTATAGATAAAAATAAATTAATTAACTAATTAATTTAAAATAAAAGATATCTCATAGTCGTTGAGAAATTTGTCCAAAATTCAAGTTGTTCTGAATTAAGCGTAGATCTGCTCAATACGATCACAACGTCGCTGAAATCATCGAATTCCGAGTTGAAACGAATTAATTATGATCAAAACAAGTTATAAAATAAATTAGATTAATTAATTAGTTTAGTCAATAAGGAATTAACCTCTCTTCCTCCTTCAGATAACTTGGCCGTGAATTTCAAAATTGTTCAAAACTTTGAACTCAGTTTTCAGGAGGTAGGAAGGTCGGTTTGGGGTGTGGTTTGTTGGAGGTGGTCGGGCTTGGAGAGGGGCACGTGCGCCTAGCACGGTGGAGGGTGCGGCTGCACCAGGTGGGGCCGGCGGTGGCTGAAACGCCCGGGTTTTGGGGGCACGGTTCTCTGAAACCGGGGCACGAGAGGAAGTGAATCTTGTATAGAAATGAAGAGGAAGGAGAAGCCTAGATTAAACTCCAAAGGAGTATAGGGTAATTGTTTGTATGGAGAGAGAATTTTGAGAGGGAATGATTGAAGAGGGAGCGGCTGAAAATGGGATCGGGGAAGATGAATACGACGGCTACAGGGATTAAATAATATTATATTTAGGGTTCGGTTTAATTATTTAATTAACCCAATAAAAGTCCATTTACCCACTTGCTCTGATTTCAGCCCAACGACTGTGTTTCCTAGCTAATAACTCCTAGTCCGGATCCATCTAGCTATGTCATGCAGGCCCAAGAGGTCATCTCAGCCCTCGTTTTTCGAATTTAAAATTAATTCTTTTATTATTTAATTCTGACATAATCAAAAATCCACCGGAGCCACATACGGACTCCGAAAAATCCAAAAAAATATATTTTTGGCTATGCTTTGACGATACGAATCCAACAAAATTAATTTCATCGAATTCTGAGACTGTTCGAAAAATGGCTATTTTCCAGTCGTTCAATTTTGACTGTATTTGACCAAACACAGTTTCTTTTGCCACGCTCACATACTAAATCGGAAAATTCTAAAAATTGAAACTTAGCAATAATTTGACATTCCGGTTCCAACAAAAGTGGTTTCGTCGAAAACAGAGGTCGTTTGAAAATTGACTATTTTCACTGCCTCTAATATTATTTAAAATTAAAAAATTAAAATTCAGGCTTATTTTCTAACCAATTTATTTAAAATAAAATTTTTAAATTGGTTCAGATTTTCCGGGTTGTTACAGTCTCCTCCGCTTAAAAGCTTTTCGTCCTCGAAAAGGAAATAAAAGTAAAGTAGGAAACAAAATGGAAAATCTATACTATATTATAATTACCGAGTCTCATTTCAGAAGCACAGAGGCTATCCAGCTCAGCATTTCATTTTAAAACCCAAGGGTCGCAACTTTTTTTGTTTTTCCTGATATCGCACATCCCCTCTTCATCCTTCTTCTCAACGCCCCAATTTTAATTTTTTCATATTCTTCTTCTGTCCCAAATCAGAGAATTCCATGTCTGCTTTATTATTTCAAACCTAATCTCCAATCTATACTATACGATAAAAGCCGAGTTACTAATCGAGCTTTCTCATCTCCAAATTTCCTTCGCTTCTCCTCCTTTCAACTGCCTATCCCTAATTTTCATTTTGGGTGAAATCAATCCTCATCAATTTCGATCAGATATCCTCAACTTATTGTCACCGTTAGATTTCTCCGTTACTGTTGCTCGCGTCTACAGTGGTGATTTCACATCTTTTTCCTGCTGCGTTTTAGGTACTGTGCTTCCTTTCCTCTACCCTAAACTGTTTGGCAGTGTTTTATTCGTCCAGTCCACTATGCTTGGCCTTTATTGCCCCTAATGGTCTATCCTATCTTATGTAAGAAATCCTACTTTGTTCTTTACAAATTGGTTTGTAGATTTGTCAAATTGGTTTTTCTTAAACTAATTTAATTGTCATCTAATTTTAATCCAACATTTTTTTAACTTGGGTTTATTCAGTTGGATTAGTTTGAATTTATTAATTGATTTTACGGTTTACAGAACAGAAATTTACTTAAATTAGGTTTATTTCATTTAAAGAAATATAATTCAAAAATCATTATCACTGTTTAGTACTTACATCATTCGTTTTGTGATTCCCAAGAAACTTGAAGGTATTTCTTTCCCTGTGCGTTCTTTGTGATATATTTTTCTCGGTAGAACTGTCTCTAAATGGATCAGACATCGTCTCCCGTTCAAGAGGTTAGCTGTTTATTTAGTTTTATATTTATTTATGGAAAATTTGAATTAGGTTTTAGTTTTATGTCTGTTTATGGATATTTGGTGTTAGGATTGAAAGCAATACATTCTTGGACAAAACATTCAACAAAAAATAAAAGACAAGATATCTTGATTGAATGTTAAAATTTGCTTGGTAATTGCGATTGTTTAACGTTGTTACTTTGAATATGGGTTGTCAAGACTTATAGGGCGTTATAGTTATATAGACACTATCAAAACATGATTTTGTCCCTTTAGGAATGTTAAATATATTCCTTGCTTTTAATAACTCTTTGTTGTCTCCACTTTTGACTGTACTTGAACACATATAATATGTAACTCTGAGTAATCATTATCGATATTAATTCTATTATCAGTGTTTTAATCATGGTTTTGATTGGTTAAAATTATTTTTTTAAACCTCTGAAACATATAACATGGCAATTGAATGTGTTAGTAATCAAAGTTATAATCTATGGTACTATAACTAGCATTTTGTGGTTATATCATAACCTAACACACATGCATTTAATAGTTATAGGCTAGAAATTAGCCGTTTGGTTGCATTATGTTTGTGATCAAGAGTGGAATTGGTCTGGACGATCTAAAATTTGATCGCGATAAGTTGGATTTGATTTTAATTATTCAGTGCATGCATTGCATGAAAAAAAAATTGTGTTTGCCACTTTGTGGGAAATATTAGTAAATTAGAAAAGAAATTGTGAACCTATATTAAGTAAACCAATATTACAGATTTTTATGTCATGATTGATAAAATATGGAAGGTTCATAGATGTACGTATAAAGAGATTCTTGGAAATGTTCCATATTTCAACATTTTTTTTAAGTCAAACCAAGTTGTCAATTGAGACCTACCTATTGTGCCATCATTGTATCATGCAATGTTTCACATCTCCGACACAACTGCTTGCTATATTTTTGGTCAAACTATCGTCAACAATCTAATTATTAAGGCGTTTTATCAAACTATTATCTAAGCCCTAAATTTTTTGGTGTTTACAGGGTTGTTATTACTGTATTTTAAATTCAGTCTATCGTGTTCATTTCACTTTGTTTTAATGCCTTTGTGATTTTCTGACTGTGTGAAAATTTTCTGTAAACCGTAGCCAGTGGCCTCAACTCCATTGTATTTCTGCTTCATGCTCGGTATATGTTCCTGCTATAGGTCTTACTTTATTACACCAGTATCTTTAAGCGGTCTTCTTTAGTGTCATATATAGTTTGTGCTACTCTACCTGCTTAGTCATGCAGCACATTACAGTATGCTTTGTGAACCAGCAAAGTGTAGGATATATGATCTTGGATGCTTGGTCACTACAATATCGTGAGCATTGAGTAATTTAGTAATTACTATCATTGAAACTTTTATATTTGATATTATAGAGTGAATACCAAGAATAGACAATATGAAAGACACTGTAAATTAAAGTAACCTTAATTATGTTCGTTTACAAATGTTTTTCCCTCCAAAAAACCTTTGAATTGTCCATATTTTTCTTCTTCTTAGGAATCCAAATTAAAAATCTAGGCTTTATTTTTTGCAAACGGTTGCTTATATATTTATTTGCTACTAATCAAATACAAATGATTTTTAGTAGTTTGGGTCTTAAGTTATCAAATTGAATTCAACTATTTTGTGGTTTATCCAGATTTTATGCAGTGTATTAGTACAACTAATTTATCCAAATTTTATACTTGATTAGTGGTCAACATAACTAATGTACATTTGGCATACATGAATTGATTGAATGATTCAAGTTCAATTAATAATGATTACTTAATGGAATGATCACTCCAAAAACTTTCCAATTATTGTTTGTATCCATATTTCAATTCTAAAAGTCAATAATAATTTCTATGCTGTATAATTTGATTGATATATGAAGTTCTGTTTGCATTTTAATTTCTATTCTTAAATTTAGTATACGAAAGTCGATGACAACAATTTTTTTCAACCCTTTAATCAATGCGTGGTTCCGCTATTTTTAAGCTATAGAAAATATTATAGTATTTATATTTGGAAGAAACCGTGTGATAAAGTAGATTGCATTATACCTGATATTATGTCAAGTCTGTACGCAGTTACATGTTCTTAAAATTTTGGAATTCATTTTCGTACGATTATATGACGCTGATGCATGATAATGCAGGTGTTTTTTTTAACTTAGTTTCATACGATACAATTGCTCTTTATTAGCACCAAAGAACCTCTTTGGATTTTTTTGTCCACCTTTCCTTTTTAAGTTAGTGAAATGGACTAATTAATTTTTCGCTTAATGTGATTTCTATTTAATCAAACCACATAGAGAGATACCATTGAGTAAACGCATGAACTATTTGATTTTGATATTTTTTTTTGTGCTTTATAAGAAAATGACATATAAGTTAGATTAATTGGTGGAATGACTTTTATGTTTGTATAGATGATTTTTTAATATTAATTTAAGCATGTAGTGAAATATGATACCGAATAAGATGGAAAAACTACATTGGTATGGGAAAAGTTAAACATACTTGACTCAGGGGTTTTCAACTATTATCCTGAATTAGGGGTTTTCAGCTTCGACTTAGGTCGACGAATTTTAATCGATTGCGTCTGGTATGTTCTGCCTTCATTTTATTTCGAAAACCGAAATGTTTCATGTAATTTCATTCCATTTACAAATTACACCTAACCATGTTTTCCACTTGGTTAAAATCAGCCACTTCAGATCTTGAAGAGCCAGCCCAGATTATCGTGCCATCCCCTTTTTTATGCCCATCGTTGCTCGCATCTGGCTGCGGTTTTGCATCTTCTCCCACTGTTGTTTTCAGTGGTCGTAGTACTTTTCTTAGACGGCATCTGTGAGGCATCCTCTTTTCTTTCAGCTTTTATTACGTTTTATTTTACGTTCATGATAATCCTATCTCTATACTGTTGATAATAATGGCGGGTGAATCCTGATCGCTTTGTTTCCCTCTTTGTATCAAGCCGATCCAAAATCTACTTATTCTCCTAGATATGGGACACTCATTCTTTATTTTCCTTCTACATCTGCTATCTAGAGTTTTGATTCCAGTTTAGGTAAATTTAACCCTCAAATCTTCATCTCCTTTTGTATTCATTGTATTATTTCTTAAGACCTCCATTGTTTTTCTTATTTGGACTTACTTTTATTGATCTAAAATTGCACCACTGCCAATTTTGACATGCCGCTGCCATTTGCTTTAGTATGAGATGCATTTCAGGTATGATCTAGGCTTCATAACTGCATGTTAGCTTTGTTTTTGTCTCTATTATAGTATGGGGTTTTAATTTCCATTATGTTTGCTTCAAACTCATGCTTCGTCACTGCTACTATATGTTAGGTTTTTCTTTACTATTTGAGATTTGATTTTAACTAATCCACTTCTGTTTGCCTAATTTCTCTCAACAACATTGTACATGTTTTATCTACAGGTAAACATACCAATTGAATCAAATTTTCAATTAAAAATTGTTCCGCATTGAGCAGGTTTGCATTCATGTTTAATTGTTACATGGCCCTTTTTGGGAATAATAATATATTTACATCTTTTCTTCAAAAAAATTGCCTTTCTTTCATGTTACTAATCTTGGTTTGTCCTATTATCTGCCTTTTAGAAGGAAACATATATTACATGCATGATAGGTCTAGATAGTTATGTAATTAGGAAAATTTTCCATTACTGTTCAATGCATTTATTTATAAAGATGGTTGTTCTTATTTATATTATATGGTTTTAGCTTCCGCTATTCTTGCTTCAATCGGATGCTTTATACCATCTATTGTGTCTTGGATTTTTTTATACAGTGTCTGAGATTCGATTTGGTTTAACCCATGTCCCATATTTGCCTAATTTCTTTTCAGTGTATGTCCTAAGCGTTTCACGCTATATGCAGGTAGAGATACCAATTGAACCAAATGTTCAATTAAAAGGTGTTGCAAATTGGGCAGGTTTGCATTCAAATTTAGCTATTTTGTCATCCTTTTTAGGATAATAATAAATTTATATGTATCCTATTATCCTCTTTCAAAATGAAACACGTATTATGTGCATTTGTAGATTTAGATAGTTGTGGAATTTGGAGAATTTTTTTCCTTTGCCGTTTAATTTTGTTAGACATTTGATGTTCTTTTGAAGGAAATTGCATCCCTTAGTTAATGCTTAAATATCTATTTTTCTAATTTTTTTATAACATTATATTGGTTGTTTTTTTAAATTGGTTAACCTGACAATGAACCTCTCAGTTTCGAATATCTTTTGCTAATTTTTTTTAAATTATAACTTTTTTCATTTTTGGTTACTTGAGCAGTCATAATTGGAAACATAGGAAAGGTGGAATATTCAGGGAATAGGTCAGCCAAGCTGTTTTACGAACTGATTAAGTGGAATCTCATTCAGTTCAAATGAAACTGGTACAAGCTAGATGATCAATAATTTTTTAATTTAACTGGCTATATATAATGATTACTTTTCCTCATTATGCCTTATTAGTTTGTTGATTCCGTTGTTATTATTTGCAAAATTCGATTATATCAAACTTTGTGCTATTTCTCTATAGAAAAATGGTTCAATTCAACAAAGTAATATTTGATTGAAGAGAAAATGAAAGTGTTGTAGATTTAGATGGATTAACTTCATGGAAATAAGTGTTGGTGGATGAAGCTTATCTCTTGAGGAGAAGGCTTTGATTCGTAAACTTCATTTCATATTTTGTAGAAGTAATAATACTTCTAATTTCATCAAGTAGTTGCCAGAAAGAAATTAAAAATATATTTTGAATTTGCTGCGTTATGTTAGCTTGGAAGTACCTGCAGTTATCATATATTGTAGTAGCTTCCACATCATGATGATTGTCGTGTGATCTAAGTTGATTTCTACATATGCTTACATTTATGGTTAGACATTACTAAGTTATCGTATTTATTATATTTATGTTGTCCCAACTGATTTTTTTTCATCTTATAGTGTGTTTGTTATATTTTAATCCTATCATTTTTATATTAACGTTGTTTACATTGCTTTTTGTCTCAATTATGAAAAATTGAGTTCTACGTCTATACAGCATATCTGTGATGTATGACCACTACTTCATACAGCAGGTCTGTTGATTTCGTCTATTGTTATGTCCCAATAGCAAGAATATAAATGAATAAAACTTAACAAAATTGCGCTAGATTAATGGAGAAAAATCTTCTAAAACATAAAGAGGTGATACGGTAGATCTTGATAGCTAATCTTTTTTCACGGTCTCATCCCCTGTTTTGAATGCAAGATTTAGAAGCCAAAATTTATTGTGTTAGATTTGTTTTATTATTTTGTCTTAATAGGACTCCCTTTATCAAAAATCACATCATTTAAGCTATTATTTGTTGACCGAAGATTAATGGAAATTTATGTGTCTATATTGGGCTTTGGAAAAAAACAACATTAAAACCAATGATAACTGCTCAAACATTTTCAATAACAATGATATTATTCACAGTCCCTATCGGTGTTGTCAAATTATTCGCTTAAGTGTATTAATATAAAATGAAACATATGACTAACCACCATTTGGTTTCCCTTCATTATATGCTATTGATTACAACATATCAATTAAAAAATCATGATACACATTCAAATTGCAAGGTATTTTTCTTAGTACACCCAAGCTATGTAAATCAATAATACATTACTACCCATGGAGAAATATTTAAATTTCAAACACATTAATGTAAATAGTTTTTTATACAAGTTCAACGAGAGACAAATTTATCATTTTAATTTCTAAAGAATTGTATTACCTACTGTATAATTAAATAAAAATTCATTTTCTATGATCCAAATAAATGTGAAACCATTTGCAATCATGGTTCTAAAATTAAATCAAACTGTATGCATGTTCAAATAGGTATGGGTCAGTTAACGTATACGTAGTTAAAGCATAAATCATAATCAAGCATTTAATATATACAAGAATAATCTAAGTATTTTTTTGTTTTAAATAACTAAAAAACCTATAGTATTTTAACCTAAGCATAACAGTTGCAAATGGAATTTCTCAATAATGATGTATAACAAAATCTGGCATGGTACAAGATCTGAGCTCTTTCATCATACGGTTACATGAACATATGCAACATGATATTTAAAGATACTCCGAGTATAATATTGGATGTTGCTACAACAAGAATGCTGCAACTATAAACAAATACATATGGGATAAATTTGTAATACAGCTATAAACTTGGGCAGTACCCATAGTCAATCTTCCCTACTGATCTAATTTTTTGATATATTTTTTTAATCAGTCCGGTGAGTGCCTGCATCCCCAAAAAGGCATAGGTAGTGTATGCAGTCATTGCTGGAACCTGAAAATATGTTTATTTTTTCTCTTGGTTAACATCATTAAGTGAAAGATGCCTGACAGTGGACCATATAATCCTTGGGACTTTTACACACGAACCGAGTTAAGATACAAAATCATTGCAAGGTTTACTAGAGTTCCTGCTGCTACAGTCTATAGAAAAAAGCATAGAGTTACTGCATAAGGATGTTACAATTACATATTGTTTACGGGAACAATTAAATGAAAATATTATTATAGCAAGTTGAAATAAATATATGTGAGGGTCGTAGTTCTAAAAATCTACATTAAAGGAGGTAGCAAAGGAGACTGCATGTCTATTCTTTCACTATATAGTAATAGTATATAACAAGCTGAAAGGCACACTTTAGAATACAGTAAGCTATTTTCCTCCCTTCATCTTGCAAATCTACCACATGGAACCCTGTTCATCACCTACTGCCTTCGTTTTTATTTTATAATAGATATGCAGAACATTACATTGATCATTCTTATATCCATAATTCTTTCACGCTTCACAGTAATGAATGCAATCAGGTCTGACATATCCGCCTTTTCACCTAGATGTGAGCTAAATCCAATCACCGTCCGAAGAGGTTGATCATGCGATGCAAGCAATATGAAACATACGAATATAAGTGAACAAAAAGGTAATTTGGTGTATTTGTTACACTTTGCACCCATATATATTTTAGATCTTATTCATAGCTCATTTTTCCTTTAACATAATCTTTTCATTCTTCTATTTCTTATGTTGCTCTTATATGAAGACCACATATATTTTATAAATCTGAACATAAAATTTGACTACAACTGGGTAGTGGAAATATTTACACTATATAAGATTCCTTCTTTTTAAAAAATAATAATTTTTTACTTTCTTAGTTGTTTTATAATACCATTTAGTTAATGCTGAGGGCAATTCAATATATAATGCATTGGCTACTTGGGATTTTTAAACGTCTAAGTTCGGCAATTGGTTATTTCATAAACAAATTCTTCGATGTGTAGAGTATAGTAAAACTATTTTCCTCCGTTCATCTTGCAAGTCTACTGCAAGAAACTATATTCATTACCTACTGCCTTCATTTTTATTTTCTAATACATATGCAGAAAATTACACTTACCATTCTTATACCCATAATTCTTTCACACTTCACAGTAATGAACGCGATCAGGACTGACAGCTCCGCATTTTCACCTAGATGTGAGTGTAATCCAATCACCGTATAAAGAGATTCACCATGGGATGCAAGCAATATGAAAACGACAAACAGAAGTGAACAAGAAGGTAATTTGGTGTCTTTTTACGCTTTACACCCAAAGTACATTTAGATCTTATTCGTAACTCATTTTACCTTTAGCATAATCTTTTTGTTCTTCTTATTCTTATGTTGCCCTTATATGAACACCACAAATATTTCATAAACTTCAACATAAAATTTGACTACAACTGGGAAGTGGAAATCTTCACACTATATAAGATTCCTTTTTTAAAAAATTGTTTTTTTTACTCTCTTTATTGTTTTAGAATACCATTTAGTTCATGCTGAAGGCAATTCAATATATAATGCATTGACTACTTGGGTTTTTTAAACATCTAAGTTGGGCTGTTGGTTATTTGATGAATAAACTCTTCAATGTGAATTCTATGGTATATAGCAGTATCAAGTATATAATAATTCACTTCTCCATGCCAGTGTATTTAAAAACTTTGTAATTTACACCCTGTACATGTTGATGTTATGACGTTCGAACTAGCACGCACACACGGCCTTCCCCTGCTACTGAATATTATGTTGTTTTCTATCTGCAAAATTTAACAAGAAATTCACTTCATAGTAATGGATCTAAATATAACCTTAACATCCGACATTGGTTGTTGCTGACTGATTTTGATGGGTTACATTCGCAGTTACTTTTTTTTGATTGAATTCATATATATATATATATATATATATATATATATATATATATATATATATATATATATATATATGAGGAGCGTTCAATGGCACTCCAAATAGTGAGCACCCCATTTGGCCCTCTATATAATCCAAGCATTTATATTAGAATAAGTGGGTGAGAGGTGAGAGACTGAGTGGAGGGAGAGAGAAACCGGATATGTGGTGGAAATCAGGGGGCATTTAGGGGTGTTGCACTATTTGGGGTGCTATTGAACGCTGGCCTATATATATGTGTGTGTGTGTGTGTATATATATATATGTATATGTATATATATATATAGAGAGAGAGTGTTTTACCTATGTCGTATGCTTAGAATTGCTGGCATTGATTTCGTTCCATTATCAAAATGATTTTTTACATTGACTTACATTCTGCATTAAAAGCTCATTAGCTAAAGTAAAAAACATAACCTATTTATTTCCAATTTTTTCTAGAACTTTGAATTATACCTACTGCGTGACAATTTCTTGCTCCCATTACTTGATGATTATAATAGAAAACGTTTTTTCTACATTTTGTTTGTTCCTATTCTTTAGCTACCTCCAGAAATGAAACTTCTTTGACAGTTCCAAAATCCTAACTCGATTATTCGTTTAAAAAAACAGTTTGTGCATTCATGGTTCATCCATTTTTTGGGTTGTTATGCTATTTTTATAATGTTTTGAGACACTCTGCAAATGGCATTAACAAGCCTTAATATAGATGCAAGTATCATCTTTAATAGAAGTACGTTCAATTTTATCTATTTAAATGGGTATTGTTTTGTAGTTTTGTTCTTATAAGCAACATTTATTAGTAACAAAAAAGGAAAGGATTTCTCGCTGTAGGTGCAAATGGGTACATCCAGAACCAGTTGGAAAAAAATCAGAAAGGTACCAACTCCTCAAGACTTAAATCTTTAGATTGCTGAGTTGCTCACTCTTATGCATGTACGCTTTCCTAATTTTTCCAGTTTGCTCTTGATGGGTTTAGGAAAAAAAATATGGACATGGATGGAGTAAGGCTAACTTCTACAAATCAAGTACATTTGACAAAGCTGCCTAGCAATAATTACATTTTCTGTAATTTTCATATTTTAGCTCGGTATATATCTATATATATGTAAGAACGTTTTCTAGATGGACAGTGTAACTATCACGTCAAGACCTTTCTTCCGTTATTGGGTTGATACCTTAAAAAGATTGCAGTTTTTTATAATCATTTTTAATATATTTGCAGTTATCTTTAGCGTGTTCCACTTTTTAAGTCCATTTTTAAATACATCTGACTACCGTATGCTCACAGTTTATGATACTCAGCTGACATCAAGTTTAATTGTTGCCGTGTTTCACTTTCTCCCATTTTATTTGAAATCTGACATTGGATTTGTATACCTGCAAACTAAGCTAGAGCTATTGCTTAATTCGACGACAGCTGTGCATAGATACATGATAAACTTGCATTCCCACAATGTCTAACATTGTATTATGCTGGGGTCATGCCTTTTATGTTCCATTGTAAGTATTTATACATAGTAGGTGTCCATTAGTCTGAACTTTTTCATCTTACACATTGATTTGCGATTTTGTAAAAATACAATACATTAGGATAACAGTTGCCGGCAAAGCATGAATTAGGGGTGAGTGTTTGGTTGGTATGGTTTATCCGATGATAAAATTTTTAAACCAAACTAAAACCAATAAAAATGAAAACCAAACCAAACCAACCAAATTAAGTTTGGTTGGTTCAGTTGGTTATCCGATTACACCGAACTAAAAATGTTTTACACATTGTGTTTGAAATATTCACTATAATTTGAAATAAATTATAAATATATGATTACAATATTATTATTTTTGATTTTTTATGCTTTTTAATACTAATTTTGACACATAGGTGATGATTAATATATACTTAAATAACTAAACTAACATAAAATATTTATTATAATACCGATAATTTTGAAAATATAGTAAAAATTCGGTTAATTTGGTTAAACCGATAACCAAACTTAATATTTTTCTGGGCCGATTACAAACCGATTTAATTTCAAAACCGAACCAAATCGATCAAAATAAATTGGTTTGGTTGGTTTATTTGGTTTAACCGAATAATGTTCTCCCCTAGCATGAATAATAACTCTGGATTCTCACTTCTTGCTCACTGTGATTTTGATTTAAAAAAAGGATTAGGGCAAAGCAAATAACAAAGTACAAATATTAAACTACCTATATTTTTATAACTTTTAAAAGCTTTAATACCCACATCACTGCAATGCTCAACGTTTACTATTAGGTAAATGATAAATTAGTTTCAAAAAGCACTTTCTAGCTATTTCAAAATTTAATTTTATACAACTAATTTTGACAGCCCGTGTGCGAAGCACGGGTTCGCACTTGTGTAAGGTATTATAAATGTACCTCAATATAAAGTTATTCGGAGATATCCACTCTACACTTGGGATAAGCTTGCTTGAAGTTATCTTCGGTCTCCCAAGTGCAGTCTCTAGGATCCCTGCTCCATTGGACCTTGACGAGGTTGATCTTCTTGTTCCTCAAACCTCTGATTTCCTTGCCCACAATTTTTACTGGCTCTCTCTTTACGGCTAAGCTCGGAGAAATTTCCAAATCTCGTTGTGCTTCTTCCTCCACAACTAAATCTGGATCATGAACATGCTTCCTGAGTTGCGACACGTGAAATACATCGTGCACCCCTGGCAGCCAGTTGGGCAACTGTACTCGATAAGCTAGAGTCCCAATCTTTTCAAGAATAGGAAATGGACCAATGAACCTCGGTGCCAACTTTCCAGTCTTTCCAAAGCGAATTACGCCTCTTAATGGAGAAACCTTCAATTACACAAGATCACCGACAGAGAATTCTAGATCTCTTCTTCGAGTGTCTGCATAACTCTTCTGTCGGCTTTGAGCAACCATCAAACGCTTCTTAATAAAATCAACTTTATCCGATGCTTCCCAAATCGTATCGGGGCCCAAGACTATTCTATTGCATGGCTCCACCCAACATGCCGGAGATTTGCATGGCCTGCCATATAAAGCTTCGAATGGCGACATTTGCAGGCTTGCTTGATAGCTGTTATTATAAGAGAATTTCACTAAGTGCAGATGATCCTCCCATGAACCGCCAAAGTCAAGGATGCATGCTCGCAACAAATTCTCTAAGATGCGGTTTACCCTCTCAGTCTGGCCGTCTATCTGAGGGTGATAAGCTGTACTCATATTCAACTTGGTTCCTAGCTCTTCTTGGAAAGCTTCCCAAAACTTGCTAGTAAATATTGGATCGCGGTCACTGACAATGCTGCTGGGAACTCCATGAAGTCTGACAATCTCTCTTAAATAAAGCTATGCCAAACTTTGAGCCGTTCTATTGGATTTGACGGGGATGAAATGAGTAACTTTCGTCGAGCGATCTACAATCACCCATATGCTATCATTCCCTCTCCTAGTCCGAGGCAAACCGTCAATAAAGTCCATAGAAACTTCGTCCCACTTCCAATTAGGAAGTCCTAATGGCTGCAATAGACCTGCTAGCTTTTGCTGATCACTCTTGACCAGCTGACAGGTGGGGGCACTTGGCAACATATATGGAGATGTCCCTCTTCATTGCTCTCCACCAAAAGGTACGCTTAAGATCGCGGTACATCTTGCTTACTCCAGGATGAATACTGAGCTTGGATTTGTGACATTCGTCCATAACTTCCCTTCTTAGTTCAGGAATGTTTGGGACACAAATCCGGCCTCGCAACCTCAAAACTCCTTTGTCATCAATTTGGAAGCTCGTGGGTTCGCCTTCTCGAATTCTTTTGCTAATCTTTTGGATAAACTCATCATCATTTTGAAGGACAGAGATCTTGTCAATCAAAGAAGGAGTAATAATGAGATGGGCAAGGATAAGATTGGTGTTGGCCATGTTCTTTCTGCTGAGAGCATCTGCCACTACATTTGCTTTTCCCGGAGTATATAGGATATCCAGGTCGTAGGGTGCATAAATTCAATCCAACGCTGTTGCCTTAGGTTCAAAACTTTTTGGGTAAATAGATGCTTCAAGGATTGGTGGTCCGTATATAGCTCGAACTTTTCCCCCAAGAGATAATGCCTTCATATCTTTAGAGCGAATACAATGGCCATTAGCTCAAGATTATGAGTGGCATAATTCCTTTCATGCGGTTTCAATTGCCTGCTAATGTATGCTACCACTCTACCCCTTTGCATAAGCACCGCACCAATACCTTAAATAGACAGAAAGGTAACATGTTAAAATGAGATTTGACATCAAAAGAAAATGTTATCTCAGACATGATTTATTCAGATAAAGAGAATGACCTTCTTTGGAAGCGTCTGTCCAGACCTTCAGATCCTCATTGCCATCTATGATGGTCAACACAGGAGCAGTGATCAATCTCTGTTTTAGCTCTTGGAATGCAGCCTCACATTCAGGTGTCCAAACGAACTTTGAATGCTTCTTAGTTAACTTCGTCAGTGGGCAAGATAATTTCAAAAAGTCCTTAATGAACTTTCGATAATAACCAGCTAATCCTAAGAAACTTCGAACTTCTGTGGGAGTGGTAGGCTGCTTCCAGTCTTGGATGGCCGAGATCTTTCCTGGATCTACTGAGATGCCTTCTTTTGATATCACGTGGCCGAGGAATTTCACCTCTTCTTGCAAAAATATGCATTTAGAAAATTTAGCTTTCAGCACATTCCTCTGCAAAATCTCCAAGACTTCTTTCAAATGTTTCTTATGTTCAGCAATGCTTTTGGAAAAACTAAGGATATCATTAATGAACACAAGCACGAATTTATTTTGAACCCCACGAAATACTCTATTCATCAAATCTACAAAGTATGATGGGGCATTGCATAGACCGAAAGGCATTACTAGCCATTCGTAAAATAGATCAGGCCCTCTGAAAGCAGTTAAGGGGATACTCTCTTCTGCAATGTGCAGATGATGGAATCCTGTGGCTAGGTCCATTTTGGAGAATACCTGTGCCCCATGCAGACGGTCTAACAAATCATCAATCCGAGGCAATGGATATTTGTTTTTCATCGTTTGCTTGTTTAGATCGCGGTACTCTACACACAGACGGAGTGTGCCATCTGACTTTGGGACAAATACCACCGCTGCACCCCATTCTGAAAAGCTAGGTCTAATCAGACCCTTAGCTAAAAGCTGCTTAGTTTGATTGCTCATCTCTTCTCTTTCTTTTGGCGACATTCGCCTAATAGGATGCACCACAGGCCTTGCATTAGGAACCAAGTCGATTCTGAAATCGATTTCTCTGCGGGTAGGTAGGCTGTTTACTTCTTCAAATACATCAGCATAGTCTTTGACGATGGGGATAGTTTCAATAGAAGGAGGGGTGACTTCTAAAGAAGACCAGAATTCTTTCCTATCTGTGGCTGAGCCGTGGCATGGTATATTCATTATATTCCCAAATTTCGTTTTAATTTTAACTACCCTTTCAGCACACAGCAACTCTGCCCCATACTTCGTTAGCCAATCTAGCCCAAGTATGACATCATATCCAGAAAAGTTCATGATGATTAAATTGAAAGGAAATAGGAAGTGAGAATAAGAAATGGGCACTCTGCAGTACTGATCAAGAATAAGTGAACCTCCTATCGGGCTATGGGCTTTAATCGGTTCTTTAAGTTTTCTTGGTTTCAGTTTAAGCTTTTTAATAGTATCACTTGATATGAAACTTCTAGCGCACTACTATCAAACAAGACAGTAATGGGAATATTCTTAATGTTAAGAGTACCGCCTAAAACATCAGGCTTACCTGCTCCTTCAGAAGAAGCCGGTGCAGCCGTATCTTCGTAGACGTGAGCTACCTCAGATTTCTTGAGCAGAGGGCAATTCTTGATAAGGTGTCCAGGCTTGTGGCAGTTGTAGCACTCTTTTGGACCAAGGGGATTCTGTCCACTGCTTTGGCTTAGCCCAGACTCGTTCTGGCTTCTTCGGGGCCCTGCACTCGTAGTCGAAATGTCCCATCTTCTGGCAGTTGAAGCATCTGACTTTAGACTTGTCTCTCTTCTTGTTTCCCTGAGGTTTTGTACTCGAAGAACTGCCTTCCCCTGGTTTCTTGTCCGCCTCCTTCTTCTTATTAGCTTGATTCTTGGCCTTTTCTAGCTGAGCACCCTTCTGATCAATTTCTTCGTATCTGCATGCCATCTCTATCACCTTGGCAAATGGGCTCTCAATGTGGGCTATCACTCTGTTATGGTATCGCCTTGCAAGCCCATTTATGAACCTCTTATTTTTCTATAAGGCGTTTTGCACTAGCTCAGGGGCATACCTAGATAGCTCCTCAATTTTCTTCACGTACTCTGCAATGGTCATGGTGCCTTGCTGCAGGTTAGCAAATTCATCGTGTAGACGTTCTACTTCATGAGGCGGGATAAACTTTTCATTAAAAAGCTCTTTAAATCTCGTCCAAGTTATCTCTGCGACGTCTCTCCCTATCATGGTTGTTTCCCACCAAGTTTGAGCCTTTCCTTGCACGAACCATACTGCCATAAAACGCTTCCTGTGATCCTCCAGCTCCAAACCTCCCAAGATATTTTCCATCGTCTTAAGCCATTCTTGCGCTTCTACCACCGTCTCTCTACCAGTGAAATGTACTCCTCCAAGATTCTTGATTTTCTTCGCCACTTTATCCAGGTCAAAAGCAACTGGGGGTGGTGGTGGTGGCTCCTCGACCTCAGAATTGTGTTGGTCTTGCTCAGTTGGGGGGGTGTATCTCTCCTTCTACCCCTACCAGCTACTCCTCCATGACCTCTTCCTCTTGTCCTAGCTCTCGTACTCATCTTTCAATCAGTCTGTACCATCAAGGAAAGAGTCAGACCAAAGGAAATGATAAATTCGAAGAGAAGGTTAAAAGTAGAGACATGTCCAGGTGATAATGAAGTAATGACTGATAAATATGTGCTATTCTATTGTACTCATTCTAGGACATTATTAATCCTATCTCTAATGAGCTACTCGTCTTAGAACACTACTGATTCTATATAGACGAATTGTTTTAAAAATGTTATACTCCAAAGCTAAGGTAGACCTTAGGCTCTGATACCAAGTGTGACGACCCCAAACTCCCATGTAACGAAAGTAAGGAAAATCGCATGGAATATAACATAACTAGAACAATAACAGATCTCAGAGTATAGCAGAACATATAAATCATTGCAGTGGAAAGAAATGTCATCACAAACATCATCACTGAAACATCAGAGTATGCAGCACAGAATTACACTTAACAAAATAGATGTCTCAAAGAAAAGAAATAGAGTCTCAATCTCTCAAATTACATCAAATCTAAATACTGTCTCAAAGTCTTAAGCAAAAAATAAAAGATAAAAAGAAAGTTTCTTCAGCATCTCCATCAGCAAGCTTCCATCCAGCGAATATCCAAGCCTAACCTGTCACTTGGCAGCCCGTGTAGAAGAGGGCACCCGAGTTTGCTAAAAGTGAAACAAACTACGAGTCAGTCATGGGACTGGTATGAGATTTCTTAACTAACTAACAGGTTTGACAATCACGAGGACCACGCCGCTATCGCGGAACGGGTTTATTCCATGGGATTATCAGTGCAATAAATAAAGTATAACGTTAACTAACGCAATGCTTTTTAGAAAAATGAAACCATTATAAGACCCAAGTCCCATCACACAATGCAATGCAGACCGGAGGATAGGGTTTTACCTTATAATGGTCAAAAGATGATAAATACGCAAAATACGATATTATTATTAGTCTGTATATGTTTAAAGAAAATATTTCAATTGTAATATTAATCCTAGACGGCATAGCTACCATCTACTATGTCGCCATACTAGTTATGCAATCAAAACCGCATGGGACGTATTGGTAATTGGGTTTCCATCATAAGTCAAGGCTAGGGAGGATCTCCTGACCGATTCGAGACACTCTAGCAATGTCTCAAGATTCGGACGCTGGCGAACCCTTGGATACAGCAGGGCCGGTCAACAAATACTTTAGTGGATTAGTTATGCCTGAACACATGTTCCCCGATCCTATTGGACCTACAAATCGGCCGAGGGCGACCGATAAGAATAAACCGAGGCCTCGCAAAAATATTCCAACAACCACATAAGCAAATTTCAGCCAGTTTAAGCACTGACACCACTTCTAGCTAGAAAGAAACGTTTGCACTCCCTGCGTTCCCTTCTCCCGTTTTAGACTCAACCGGTGTGTGAGGATCGCTGTAACACCCCGTGTATTCTATAACAATGAAATTCACAAATTAAAGCATAACTAATTTCAAATCAAAGAAATAAGGGAAACGGGATACGCCATTGTGTTCGTCTCGGAAAAATACGCGAAATAGAGTCCGAGTTTTCAAAAAACGGAGTCCGTATGAAGAAGATATGGCCTCCGGAAGTTTCAGAATTCAGGTTAAAATTCAAACAGACGAAAACAGCTCAGAAAAACAAGTTTAAAATTCAAAACCGGGCCCAATTGGCCAGGGCGGGAAAATTCCCGCCTAAGGCACCCAGGTCGACTTGGCAGTCGACCTGGGCTAGCCAGGTCGACAGGGCTGTCGACCTGGGTGTCGACTGGGCTGTCGACCTGGCCTCAGAGCCAGGTCGAACCCAGCCCATCCTGGCTGGCCAGGTCTGTATTTAGTCGATTTTCTGAGCCTTACCTTGTCATTAGGGCTAGGTGTCGGCTCCTGGTTGGTCTCTCCTTCAAACGAACGGCTATCATTGAACCAAGCTTCATCGACGGTCTAAATCAACTCACAAACTCTATAAAAAGGACCTAAGTCTAACCCTAATTCACACAAACTAAAATGGAGCTGAGACCGTCATGTTGCTGAGGAGAGACTAAAGATAGCAGTCGGAAATTGAGAGGCAATTAGGAGAATAAACAAAAGCTTAAAGCAACGTCAAATCAATCAAAGCAACGCCTACAACAAAGGATAGCATCTCCAAATTCAGAATTCAGATTTCTGAATTGAAGATTCGTCATACGCTGTAAGTAGAGTGCTATTCCGATATGAATTAAATAATTGTGTTGATTTGTGTAAAGAAAGAAATGGAATTGTGGCGATAATAATTTATATTTGTATGATGCTTTGATGCTAAACGATTTGGGAATATTGTGGTATACGATTGGATATTCGCAAGAACGTGATTTGCGAAATGGAATTGTGGCGATAATAATCTATATTTGTATGTTATTTTGATTCTAACGATTTGGCAATACTATGGTGTACGATTGGATTCATACAAGTATATGATTTATGTTGACAACCACATGTTGTGGAAATTTAATCCAAGCATATGATTCATATTGAAAACTACATGTTTGTGGTAGTTATTTACAACACCCATTTGATAATTGCAAGCATATGATTCATGTTAACAACTATATGTTGTAATAATTTATTTAAGATTCATGCAAGTATATGATTCATGTTAACAACTATATGTTGTAATAATTTATTTAAGATTCATGCAAGTATATGATTCATGTTAACAACTATATGTTATGATATTCTAATTGGAATTCACGCAAGTATATGATTCGTTATTATGCTAATATGATGAACATACTTTTATGACCACTTTTAGTGTGTAATTGAATCGACTAAGTATTATGATTCATATGAAGTTATGTTGGAATTGGCATCATAGTTCAAGTATAAAAATCATATTTTTGTGATAGTGACAAAAGCACGCATCTTTGTAAATTTGTATTAATTTTATGAACATGACTAAACTATGTTCGTTATTATGCCCAATCGAAAAATATGTTTTTAGGCTAATGTTGTTATCATAAGTTACATTAGAATTACATTAGAATTACATTCCTCTTGCAAGTTTACATAGATAAAATAAAAACCATGATGTAAGTTTAGATATGTTTATGCTATAATTCTATGAATAGAATGAAAACCATAATTCATATAAGAATTAGGTTGGGATAATTTTAGTTGAACTATACTTTTGTATTAGTGACAAAAGTAAGCACATTTTTTGTTAACATGTAGTGATTTTATGAACACGATTAGTTTATGCCTAAATAAAAATATAGGCTTATATTTCTAGTCAAGACCCTGTGCCAATAATAATGATATCTAATTTAGTTAGATTCTTAATTTCAAGTTTACAAGGTTAGTTGAACCTATGATTCATGTTTAAGTTTATGCCATTATCATATGACTAGAATAATTCATGTTTAAGTACTGCTTATGCCATCATCATATGAATAAAATAATTCATGTTTAAGTATTGTCTATGCATTAACCCTATGAATAGAATGATTTATGTTTAAGTATTGTTTATGCTATGATTATATGGATAAAATGATTCATGTTATGCCATGATTGTATGATGTTACAATTGCAAGTTCACATGTGCCTATTTTATGTTAATTGAATCGTTCGTTACAAGTTCATGCGTTCACACTCCCCTTTTTCATGTTACCTTATAAACACCGTGTTATAAGCCTCCCCTTTTCATTTGGCTAAATTGGGTTTAAGTATTAAACCCAACACACCTTATGTTGGAGCGAACGTATAATACGGGGTAATGACGTTTGGGCTAAAATATAGAACATATGTGTTGGCCTGTTTGACGCACGCCAATAACTTTGAAAAACAATTAAGTGGCATAAATAAATCTTAATCAATAAAGATGAATTTGAATAATGGGCCGCAAATATTTGCATATAAAAAGAAAAGAGACAAAATATGTAAATGTAGAAAATACGATGTGTTTAACCCGAGGTTGGATTGAGTTGTGATGTAAACCTGCCCGGAACCGCCCGGTTGTCCAGTAGTCACAACAATACCTATCCAATGTGGGTGGTTAAACATGGAGCCCAATAAGGACCCGAGGTTAGACTGAGTTGTGGCGTAAGACTGCCCGGACCCAACCGGCAACAGGCAGCCACAACAATACCTGTCTAATGTGAGAGGTCAAGGCTTTAATAAGACAATTAAGGCTGAGTCAGGATTGATAGGATTAAGTAAATTATATTAATACTTAATCAAAATGGAACATGCTAAACTAAACAGACTGATTGGAGGGTTAGGTTTATAAAACACTTAACCAACTTAGCATGATGGCTAGAAATAGAAAACCTAGTAGCGGAGGACCCTTTTCGCAGTAACCCTACAAGGTATCATGATACCCTGAAACTAGGCAGGGTGGGGCACGATTACTGGGCTGATTGTAAGAGGTCAAATCGACGGCGGTGGTGCAACAGTGTAGGTTCTAACGGGGTGCAGGCGTGCACACACTCCGGCGCAGAAAAATAAGGCACTGGGCACCAGTAGCATACCTGTGCATTCTAGGATTGTGTCGGGCCGCCACCATGGGACTTGATACACCCCATGGTGGGACCAGTATAGGTAACTACAACATCGGGGGCCGTAAGACACATGTTACTATGCGAGTAGGAGCCGATCATCATAAAATGGATCACTTCACCCTGATTATGGGGTGCCTGTTGGGAACTAGTTTATACGGGTACAGAGATTAATTTGGGGTACGATAGTATATTCGACCCTAGACAACTTAACTAATTATATGATGCTTTCCCATTTCTAGTTTATACTTATCATACCCAGTTCTTTATTCATAGACTGAATAGTCCTAGACTTACTCAGGCTTTATGTCTGACTCTACTTCTCTTTCGTCTTCTTTTCTTCCGTTCCCCCCCCAAGGTCCACAGGGAGGGAATACCGCAGCTTGACCAGCCTTCATATCCAGCTTGAAGAGAAAGAATGTATTGCTTGGATCTTTTCGTTTTGGACTATGGCTTTGGACAGCAACTATGGGACTTTTGCAGTTTATTTATGTTTTCTTTATGCTTCTTTAAATAATGTAATCAAGACAGTTATGAAGATGTTATGTTTTTGGAAGTATTATAAGACAATTATGGTATGGTTGTTGTAACACGTATTTCTAATGAAATAAAAGTTGTTGTTTTTCCGCTGTTCAAAAATATGTGTTCTTATATCTGTCTTGTATATCTGTGACTTATACTTATAAACCTCCACCAAAATTAGGGCATTCCCTTTGAGAGTGACCCTAACGGAGGTGGGGTGTTTCACTTGGTATCAGAGCATAGGTTTACCAGATAAGATAAAAAGTTTTGAAAATTTATTTTCAAAAAGGAAATTTAAAGAAGCATTTTTAAAAGAAAAATATTATTTTATTTTAAAAAGGCAAAGTCCCCCCCCCCCCCAAAGCCATAGGTACTATCTCTTACCCTTCGTTTTGAATCTATCCTTTCTGTTTTAGCATGTCTGGAGACCTTACTCCCCAGCTGCTGACGCTTTCACTCCTCCTCCTCCACGTGAACCAGCAAGCGGAAGAGTCCCAGAGTAGGGAGACGAATAATAGTCAAACAAGAAAGGATCGTAACAGTAATAATAAGAAACGAGAAAAAGGAAATGCAATTTTTGTGGTACGGAAGGGCACATAGCCAAGGATTGTAGAAAAAGGAAAAGAAAGCAAGGAGAATGTTTTCATTGTGGGGAGACTGGACACATCAGCAAAGACTGCCCTGAGAAGACAGACTTTGAGAAGGACGGGAAAGACAACAAGTCCCGAGAGAAGAGGAAGTGTAAATTCTGTGGCAAAGTGGGGCACTTAGTGAAAAATTGCGGAAAAAGAAGGCCAAGATGAATGGTGGGTGCTTTTCTTGCAGTGAAACAGGCCACATGGCTAGGGACTGCCCAAAGATACGAGGTATAAATACTTCTGTAGAAAGTGTAGTTTATCTTTATGATCACCCCGTTCGCACTTTATTTGATTCTGGCGCATCACACTCCTTTATCTCGTCTGCTTTAGTAGAATCTCTGCACCTAAAAACTAGTATGGTAGAGGACCCCTTAATTGTTTCAAACCCAATTGGGGGCCCAGCTCATTTGTCTATGATCTGTTTGGGATTGAAAATTTCTATTAAGCATAGAATTTCAATGTAGTGCCTTTGTTTTGGGCTTTTCGGGATATGGTTTGATTTTGGGCATGGATTGGCTATCCAGCAATGGGGCCATCCTTGATTGTGAGAAAAGGGTTGTCAGGCTCCTAACCCAGCTCGGTAACACTTTGGAAATTTCTTGTAATCCCTCGTATGCGGTTATGCTTAGTTATCTTGAATCGCTAGATGCCTCCGTTGAAAAATTTGCAATTAGTAAGAGTGGTCCGGGAATATCCGGATGTCTTCGAAGAGGTGAAGGGCTTGCCTCCGAAGCAGGAGATAGACTTCCGCATATACCTTGTAGATAATGCAAAGCCCGTTGCGTTGCCCGTTAGACACATGGCTCCACGGGAAAGGGAAGAGCTCAGTAAACAGATTAAAGAGCTTCTAGAGAAGGGGTTCATTAGAAGGAGCATTTCAGAATGAGGCGCTCCAGTAGTGTTCGCCACTAAGGCAGAAGGTTCATTTCGCTTATGCATGAGTCGTAAAGAATCACCTTAGTAGTTCATTTGGCAACATAGTTGACATTTGTTTATTTTCAAGAGATAATTCATCTATGTGGAATACCTTCTAGGAAGTGAACAAGATCCAAGATTCACTAGTGAATTTTGGAGAGCTTGCATGGAACCATGAGTACGCATTTATGCTTGAGCCAAGTATACTAGAAGGAGAATAAGTGAAAGTGGAACGAGAGGCAACAGCGAAATAGGTTCCAACTCATATTTTGAAAACAAGAATTAAGAAGCTACGAAATTGTGAAGTTAAAGACGGACAAATCACAATGGAGTTAAGCTCAAGGAATGCGACTTAGAAGATTGAAGACTAGATTCGTGCATCATATCTCTTCTTAAGAGTATATCCTTGATCCCTCTCTTCCTATAGAGCTTACTTGCATGCTATCTTTTGTATATATCCTCTCGGTCCCATTCTCAATCAAATTTCTATTGCAAACCCCATAGGGAGTATGACTCATCTTTTAGTAACACATGTTGGGGCTCGAGGGTGTTCGTTGGTTTGACTAAACTTTTTGGGTTTTATAGGATACGGGTTGGTCTTAGGAAGGGACTCCCTTGTGACCTAAAAGGAGTCCATCATGCTTAGTTTCCTAGAATCATATATAGTGGTTGGGTTGAGTAATTCTTTGGGTGTCAGTCTGATGTTGATTTCGGTCTTCGGGGCTGATGCTTAGAGAATTCTTCTCCTAGTCAATATATATATGGCATAGATTTCCAGTTTTGACATTGCCTAATGGGCACAAAGTCTTTACTTACTTCTATCATTCGACTATACCTTTAGATAGGAACAATTGGGTGTAAACATGTGTTTGAGACATGTTATGATTGATGGTTGCAAGTGGTTGCAAGTGATTGCTAGTGGTTGCTCATGGTTGCATATACACACACAATCTAGGTTTTAGATCGGCTCAGTCACTTCATATTGCATGTGCATATATGTTTGCATTCGTATATGGTTGAACTTTAATGTGTTGTCATATGGATGTTGCATTTATATGAATGATTGTGCACTCATGTAGAATCATGAATAGGAAAATTTGCATACATAATGGATTCATGACACTTACATAATTCGCATTAAGGAGGTCAACTGAATCAGTAGACTGCCTGATTTTCCATTAGATAAGTACACGTACACACACACACTTCGCATATGATCATGAAGCATTAGAAGTCTTTTAAGGACAATGGATGCTTGTGTTTGATGGATGAGTAGATGGATGAGTAGATGGATGATTGGATGTTAGGATATACATTCCTCCTAACTTGAAGATTTCGGGGACGAAATCCTTTTAAGTGGGGGAGAATGTAACACCCCGTGTATTCTATAACAGTGAAATTCACAAATTAAAGCATAACTAATTTCAAATCAAAGAATTAAGGGAAACGGGATACGCCATTGTGTTCGTCTCGGAAAAATACGCGAAATAGAGTCCGAGTTTTCGAAAAACGGAGTCCGTATGAAGAAGATATGTCCTCCGGAAGTTTCAGAATTCAGGTTAAAATTCAAACAGACGAAAACAGCTCAGAAAAACAAGTTTAAAATTCAAAACCGGGCCCAATTGGCCAGGGCGGGAAAATTCCCGCCTAAGGCACCCAGGTCGACTTGGCAGTCGACCTGGGCTAGCCAGGTCGACAGGGCTGTCGACTTGGGTGTCGACTGGGCTGTCGACCTGGCCTCAGAGCCAGGTCGAACCCAGCCCATCCTGGCTGGCCACGTCTGTGTTTAGTCGATTTTCTGAGCCTTGCCTTGTCATTAGGGCTAGGTGTCTGCTCCTGGTTGGTCTCTCCTTCAAACGAACGGCTATCATTGAACCAAGCTTCATCGACGGTCTAAATCAACTCACAAACTCTATAAAAAGGACCTAAGTCTAACCCTAATTCACACAAACTAAAATGGAGCTGAGACCGTCATGTTGCTGAGGAGAGACTAAAGATAGCCGTCGGAAATTGAGAGGCAATTAGGAGAATAAACAAAAGCTTAAAGCAACGTCAAATCAATCAAAGCAACGCCTACAACAAAGGATAGCATCTCCAAATTCAGAATTCAGATTTCTGAATTGAAGATTCGTCATACGCTGTAAGTAGAGTGCTATTCCGATATGAATTAAATAATTTTGTTGATTTGTGTAAAGAAAGAAATGGAATTGTGGCGATAATAATTTATATTTGTATGATGCTTTGATGCTAAACGATTTGGGAATATTGTGGTATACGATTGGATATTCGCAAGAACGTGATTTGCGAAATGGAATTGTGGCGATAATAATCTATATTTGTATGTTATTTTGATTCTAACGATTTGGCAATACTATGGTGTACGATTGGATTCATACAAGTATATGATTTATGTTGACAACCACATGTTGTGGAAATTTAATCCAAGCATATGATTCATATTGAAAACTACATGTTTGTGGTAGTTATTTACAACACCCATTTGATAATTGCAAGCATATGATTCATGTTAACAACTATATGTTGTAATAATTTATTTAAGATTCATGCAAGTATATGATTCATGTTAACAACTATATGTTGTAATAATTTATTTAAGATTCATGCAAGTATATGATTCATGTTAACAACTATATGTTATGATATTCTAATTGGAATTCACGCAAGTATATGATTCGTTATTATGCTAATATGATGAACATACTTTTATGACCACTTTTAGTGTGTAATTGAATCGACTAAGTACTATGATTCATATGAAGTTATGTTGGAATTGGCATCATAGTTCAAGTATAAAAATCATATTTTTGTGATAGTGACAAAAGCACGCATCTTTGTAAATTTGTATTAATTTTATGAACATGACTAAACTATGTTCGTTATTATGCCCAATCGAAAAATATGTTTTTAGGCTCATGTTGTTATCATAAGTTACATTAGAATTACATTAGAATTACATTCCTCTTGCAAGTTTACATAGATAAAATAAAAACCATGATGTAAGTTTAGATATGTTTATGCTATAATTCTATGAATAGAATGAAAACCATAATTCATATAAGAATTAGGTTGGGATAATTTTAGTTGAACTATACTTTTGTATTAGTGACAAAAGTAAGCACCTTTTTGTTAACATGTAGTGATTTTATGAAAAAGATTAGTTTATGCCTAAATAAAAATATAGGCTTATATTTCTAGTCAAGACCCTGTGCCAATAATAATGATATCTAATTTAGTTAGATTCTTAATTTCAAGTTTACAAGGTTAGTTGAACCTATGATTCATGTTTAAGTTTATGCCATTATCATATGACTAGAATAATTCATGTTTAAGTACTGCTTATG
This sequence comes from Allium sativum, assembly GCA_030737875.1. NCBI lineage: Eukaryota > Viridiplantae > Streptophyta > Magnoliopsida > Asparagales > Amaryllidaceae > Allium > Allium sativum. The sequence goes on along the minus strand of CM060926.1, from coordinate 828,186,554 downwards.
CCATCATCATATGAATAAAATAATTCATGTTTAAGTATTGTCTATGCATTAACCCTATGAATATAATGATTTATGTTTAAGTATTGTTTATGCTATGATTATATGGATAAAATGATTCATGTTATGCCATGATTGTATGATGTTACAATTGCAAGTTCACATGTGCCTATTTTATGTTAATTGAATCGTTCGTTACAAGTTCATGCGTTCACACTCCCCTTTTTCATGTTACCTTATAAACACCGTGTTATAAGCCTCCCCTTTTCATTTGGCTAAATTGGGTTTAAGTATTAAACCCAACACACCTTACGTTGGAGCGAACGTATAATACGGGGTAATGACGTTTGGGCTAAAATATAGAACATATGTGTTGGCCTGTTTACGCACGCCAATAACTTTGAAAAACAATTAAGTGGCATAAATAAATCTTAATCAATAAAGATGAATTTGAATAATGGGCCGCAAATATTTGCATATAAAAAGAAAAGAGACAAAATATGTAAATGTAGAAAATACGATGTGTTTAACCCGAGGTTGGATTGAGTTGTGATGTAAACCTGCCCGGAACCGCCCGGCTGTCCAGTAGTCACAACAATACCTATCCAATGTGGGTGGTTAAACATGGAGCCCAATAAGGACCCGAGGTTAGACTGAGTTGTGGCGTAAGACTGCCCGGACCCAACCGGCAACAGGCAGCCACAACAATACCTGTCTAATGTGAGAGGTCAAGGCTTTAATAAGACAATTAAGGCTGAGTCAGGATTGATAGGATTAAGTAAATTATATTAATACTTAATCAAAATGGAACATGCTAAACTAAACAGACTGATTGGAGGGTTAGGTTTATAAAACACTTAACCAACTTAGCATGATGGCTAGAAATAGAAAACCTAGTAGCGGAGGACCCTTTTCGCAGTAACCCTACAAGGTATCATGATACCCTGAAACTAGGCAGGGTGGGGCACGATTACTGGGATGATTGTAAGAGGTCAAATCGACGGCGGTGGTGCAGCAGTGTAGGTTCTAATGGGGTGCGGGCGTGCACACACTCCGGCGCAGAAAAATAAGGCACTGGGCACCAGTAGCATACCTGTGCATTCTAGGATTGTGTCGGGCCGCCACCATGGGACTTGATACACCCCATGGTGGGACCAGCATAGGTAACTACAACATCGGGGGCCGTAAGACACATGTAACTATGCGAGTAGGAGCCGATCATCATAAAATGGATCACTTCACCCTGATTATGGGGTGCCTGTTGGGAACTAGTTTATACGGGTACAGAGATTAATTTGGGGTACGATAGTATATTCGACCCTAGACAACTTAACTAATTATATGATGCTTTCCCATTTCTAGTTTATACTTATCATACCCAGTTCTTTATTCATAGACTGAATAGTCCTAGACTTACTCAGGCTTTATGTCTGACTCTACTTTTCTTTCATCTTCTTTTCTTCCGTTTCCCCCCCAGGTCCACAGGGAGGGAATACCGTAGCTTGACCAGCCTTCATATCCAGCTTGAAGAGAAAGAATGTATTTCTTGGATCTTTTCGTTTTGGACTATGGCTTTGGACAGCAACTATGGGACTTTTGCAATTTATTTATGTTTTCTTTATGCTTCTTTAAATAATGTAATCAAGACAGTTATGAAGATGTTATGTTTTTGGAAGTATTATAAGACAATTATGGTATGGTTGTTGTAACACGTATTTCTAATGAAATAAAAGTTGTTGTTTTTCCGCTGTTCAAAAATATGTGTTCTTATATCTGTCTTGTATATCTGTGACTTATACTTATAAACCTCCACCAAAATTAGGGCATTCCCTTTGAGAGTGACCCTAACGGAGGTGGGATGTTTCACTCGCGAAGTCACAATATACACAAAGCTATGCCTAAATAGACTATGCTTTGATCATCAACCACAAGGCCTGCTTTTCAACAAAGCCTTGATCATTTGCATCTTATGGTGTCCCATTGACAATCCATGCCATGAAATTAACATCTATCAATACACAACCTCTAAGGGTGTTGAGCAAAAGAATAAATTCTCTTGCCACCAACGATTGTATATTAACAGAAACCAGTTTACATGGTACGAAGTTCAACGTCAGACATGCATCCATTTACAAGTCCGTTTTGGGTCTGAACGGAACCGGAGACACCTTAAAGGCTCTGGTATATCCGGACAGTCATCACGTACGTCCGGACGACTACTGCCGAAATCCCTTCAGGGTAGCTACTCCTATAGAGGACCTCAGTAGTAATACATCCGTTCGATGTAAAGACCGCCGGTCTTCAACACCGTCTTCGTCTCTTCATCGACGTATAATTATTTAAAATGAGTAGAACTCGGACTTTTCAAATAATTATCGAATAATTATTATTTAAATCATTTCATACCGTTCACATTTATTTGTAACGACTTATCGCTATTTTTATTTATTTAAAATAGCTAAATAGAATCAAACGACGCTTTGGGTTAAGAGTGGTTTGGCGCTGTTTTTCTCAAAATTTGATTTACACATATCTTGAAATCTAACCGTTGGATTTTGACAAAATTTGTCTTATTGGAAAAATCTTCCCAAAGCGGTCCCAACGGTTCCAGTTTTGGGAAAATCCGACGGTTGGATCTTTCGATACAATCATTTAAAGTCACGGTTGCCGAAACATGAATTACCGTGCACGATTCGTTTAATTCCTATTTATATTTATACATAATTCCTTAAGCGATTTCATTCAAATACAACCCTTAATTCTCATAATTTATTTGCATACGGGACTGCAAATAAAATGTGTATTATCCTATGCATGATTTATGTGCGTTGAGGAACGCAAGTAAAAATGTATCTTTAAAATTGTAATTTTATTTACAACATGGAATGTAAAATAAAGAACAACTCTTTATTTCATAATTATTTACATTAAGGTATGTAAATAAATATGAAAGAAAAATGTAATCTTTCTTTTAATATTTTGTTTGCATCTAGATTTCTCCTACTAATTTTTTTGCATCTAAAATTGCAAACAAAGATGTATCATTTTATCCATAATTTGTTTGCATTTAAAGTTGCAAACAAAAATGTATCTTTTATTTATAATTTTTTTGCATCTAAAATTGCAAACAAAAAAAAGTATCTTTTATTTAATATTTTGTTTGCATCTAAAATTGCAAACAAACAACATATCTTTTTTTTATAATTTGTCTGCATCTAAAATTGCAAACAAAAAAAAAATATCTTTTATTTAATATTTTGTTTGCATCTAAAATTGCAAACAAAAAACATATCTTTTTTATTTCTAATTTTGTTTGCAACTAAAATCGCAAACAAAAACATATCCTTTTTTTTATTTTTGTTTGCGTTATAGAATGTAAACATAAAATAAAATTGTCTCTTCCCTCTTACATATAGCGTTTGCATTTGAATGCAAACAAGAAAATGTAAATTTTATTTTTATGTAGTGTTTGCATTTGCATGCAAACACAAAAAAAATGTAAATCATATTTTTAAGTAGCGTTTGCATTTGTATGCAAACACAAAAATGTAAATTATATTTTTAAGTAGCGTTTGCATTTTTATGCAAACACAAAAAATGTATATCATATTTTTTTATTCTCTACATTACATTTGCATTACGGAGTGTAATAAAATGAGATTCTATTTTTCTACATTTTGTATGCATTAAAGAATGCAACAAAAATGAAATTTTATTCTTCATGTAAAATTTCTGTTTGAAAACACACATAAAAATGTCTTTTAATTTTCTATTGAATGTTTGTATTTTAAAGCATAAATAAAAAATGTCGCTCAATGTTCCACGTAATATTTGTGTTTTGCAGCACAAATAAAAATGTTAATCAATGAACGACGTATATATTTGTGTTAGAGACACAAATAAAATATAATTCAGTATACGATGTATGGATTTGTGTTTAAAGACACAAATAAAATGTATTTCAATGACGGTGCATGTATTTGTGTTTTAAAGACACAAATAAATATATTTTCAATGACGGTGTATGTATTTGTGTTTAAAGACATAAATAAATATATTTTCAATGACGGTGTATGTATTTGTGTTTTAAAGACACAAATAAATATATTTTCAATGACGGTGTATGTATTTGTGTTTAAAGACACAAATAAATATATTTTCAATGACGGTGTATGTATTTGTGTTTAAAGACACAAATAAATATATTTTCAATGATGGTGTATGTATTTGTGTTTAAAGACACAAATAAATATATTTTCAATGACGGTGTATGTATTTGTGTTTAAAGACACAAATAAATATATTTTCAATGACGGTGTATGTATTTGTGTTTAAAACATAAATAAAAATAACTTTTCATTTATATGAAAATATTTGTGTTAAAACACAAAATAAACATAGACATTTGTTTTGCATGTTACGACTTGTGTTGAAACACAAAATAAAATAAACTTTTTTTCCCTGTGTAGCATCAAATCAATTTAAATAAAAAGGAAATTTTTATTTTCAATTCTGAATCAAATCCATCTAGATAAAAAGAAAATTTTATTTTCTTTGTCAAATCAAATCCATTCAAATAAAAGGAAATTTTATTTTCCATATTGAATCAAATCTATTCAAGTAAAAAGGAAATTTTATTTTCCCCTTTTTTTCTTTTTCTTTTTTTGTATGTAGATCTATAAATTTTTTTTCTTCATCATATAAACGAATGTTGAATTGATTATATAACTCAATTCAATAAAATCAAATGTAAGATTAAAATGTTCAAATACACACAACAATAAACATGATAATTCATAACATCCAACAGACAATCATCATAACACATCCATACAAATTAGATCTGAAACGAATACTATAGATAAAAATAAATTAATTAACTAATTAATTTAAAATAAAAGATATCTCATAGTCATTGAGAAATTTGTCCAAAATTCAAGTTGTTCTGAATTGCCCCGTTTCAGTCCAGAAGCGTAGATCTGCTCAATACGATCACAACGTCGCTGAAATCATCGAATTCCGAGTTGAAACGAATTAATTACGATCAAAACGAGTTATAAAATAAATTAGATTAATTAATTAGTTTAGTCATTAAGGAATTAACCTCTCTTCCTCCTTCAGATAACTTGGCCGTGAATTTCAAAATTGTTCAAATCTTTGAACTCAGTTTTCAGGAGGTAGGAAGGTCGGTTTGGGGTGTGGTTTGTTGGAGGTGGTCGGGCTTGGAGAGGGGCACGTGCGCCTAGCACGGTGGAGGGTGCGGCTGCACCAGGTGGGGCCGGCGGTAGCTGAAACGCCCAGGTTTTGGGGGCACGGTTCTCTGAAACCGGGGCACGAGAGGAGGTGAATCTTGTCTAGAAATGAAGAGGAAGGAAAACCCTAGATAAAACTCCAAAGGAGTATAGGGTAATTGTTTGTGTGGAGAGAGAATTTTGAGAGGGAATGATTGAAGAGGGAGCGGCTGAAAATGGGATCGGGGAAGATGAATACGACAGCTACAGGGATTAAATAATATTATATTTAGGGTTAGGTTTAATTATTTAATTAACCCAATAAAAGTCCATTTACCCACTTGCTCCGATTTCAGCCCAACGATTGTGTTTCCTAGATAATAACCCCTAGTACGGATCCATCTAGCTATGTCCCGCAAGCCTAGAAGGTCATCTCAGCCCTCGTTTTTTGAATTTAAAATTAATTCTTTTATTATTTAATTCTGACATAATCAAAAATCCACCGGAGCCACATATGGACTCCGAAAAATCCAAAAAAATATATTTTTGGCTGTGCTTTGACTATACGAATCCAGCAAAATTAATTTTGTCGAATTCTAAGACTGTTCGAAAAATGGCTATTTTCCAATCGTTCAATTTTGACTGTATTTGACCAAACACAGTTTCTTTTGCCACGCTCACATACTAAATCGGAAAATTCTAAAAATTGAAACCTAGCAATAATTTGACATTCCGGTTCCAACAAAAGTGGTTTCGTCGAAAACAGAGGTCGTTTGAAAATTGACTATTTTCACTGCCTCTAATATTATTTAAAATAACAAATTTTAAATTCAGGCTCATTTTCTAACCAATTTATTTAAAACAAAAATTTTAAATTGGTTCGGATTTTCCGGGTTGTTACAGCTGCCCAGGATAGGCAGAAGAGTTATGCTGATAAGAGACGAAGAGACTTGAAATTCTCAGTTGGTGATATGGTATTCGCCAAGATCTCTCCATTAAAGAGTGTGATTCGTTTTGGTAGGAGAGGAAAGTTGGCACCAAGGTTTGTTGGTCGATTCCCAGTTCTTGAACAAGTTAGGAATTTGGCATATAAAGTTAAGTTACCAGACAAGATGGCAGGAGTTCATAACATATTTCATGTTTCCCAGTTAAGTAAGTTTGTGCACGACCCCGATATGACTATTTCACCTGGTGAGTTGGACGATGTCGAAGTAGGACCTGAGGCAGTGGGGAACCGCAAGCCGATGCGTATTGTCGAGTACGATACGAAGCTACTTCGAAGGAAAGCGGTGAAACTAGTAAAGCTTTAGCGGGGTGAGAATGACTGTACTTGGGAGATAGAGGAGAGCACTTGGAAGACGTATCCAGAACTCTTTGCCTGATAAGGTTTTGATTGCGATTTAGTTTTCTACATGCTAGTTTAGGCTTGTTTTGCTTATTTTGCATGTTTGATTGCTGTGAATGGTTAATAGGCATGCAAGATTCATTGTTTGTTTCCTAGTTAAGGAATTTCAAGGACGAAATTTCTTAAGGGGGGGGGGGGGGGAGAGAGAATGTAAAGACCCGCAATCTACACATCGGAAGATTGTAGAATATTTATTTCTTCTTCGTGTGAAGTCATATGGTCGTGTACTCTTGGGAAACGACTAGTGGGGTCATTTCCCATGTTCATGATTTTTGTTGATTTTTAAATGACCATTTTGCCCCTAGCTGATCTTGTTTCGTCCATAACTTTTGATTGATAAGGATTTTTGACCTGAAACCACTTCCATTAGATTCGTTTGATGGTTTACCTTTCCGTAGAGTGATCATAATAGCCAAACGGACTTATCGTTTAGGAGATATGGGTGAATTAAGGTTTAAAAGGTTAAAAACAGCTAATTGGGCTTAATCGGGTGATTAGCAGCTAGGCCCAATGAGGGATTTCAGGATTATAGTTATGTAAGGGCTGCTAGGGTTAGAATTTCGGTTTTTCGCTCATTTTCCAACCACCATAAACACTCGCTTCAACCTAACAATGACCTCCAACATCTAAAAACACCTCTAATCACTTCTTAATCAAGTTTTGGCTTAAACTACATCAAATTAAGGAGAGATAACACCAAAGCAAGGTTAGAGATGCTGGTAGACATCTGTATTTGTGCCAAACAGAGATTCATTTCAGATCTGAGTTTTATTTGTGGCAAAGGTGAGTGATTTGTATTGTTTTTCACTAATTATGACTAATTAGGGTAATTAGCGAAGATTAGCGAAATTATAACTCAGAAAAATCTAGAAAAATTTGTAAAATTTCAGAATATTATTATATACCTTTGATATGAATTCGGGTTAATTTGGACTAATTTTGCTAATCCCGGAATTTGGGGAATTAAGGGATGATTAGTGATTATTAGCGAAATTATGCATCATAAAAATCTGGAAAAATATTCATAAATTCTGAAATATTGTTTTAGACCTCTGTTATAAAATTTTGCCAATTTGGTTAAGTTTTACTAATCCTATCATTAGTTGTTCTTAAACATGCTTAAGGGAAAAATATGGGGTTTTGGGTATGTCTGATCCGTTTTGACATATCATATTGTTGTTTTGCTGTTTGTGGTGTTTATACATGTTGCCGTAACTGTATGGTATGAATTGTGATTGTTTAAAATAGTTAGAATGGTCGAAAACGTCATTGAGTGGCGTATAAATAGTCGCTGGAAGTTGCAGGAAAAGTGCAGGCTGTGACCGAACCGGATCGGATCGGATGGTAGCACGGACCAAACCGGAGCTTGGCACAAGAGGAAGTAAGGCCACACGAACTGAATTGGAAAAGAGGATCGGACCGGAGGTAGTAGAGTGGGACTGGACCGGAGTATTACGAATGAAGCAACCGAACCGATGGAGCTTGGGCACCGAACCGAATCGATGGAGGCTGAACCACGATCCGAGGTGATGAAGCATTCCGAACTGAACCGGTGACGCACCATGTGCTTGAAGATGACCACGAGCCGGACCGTGGTGAATTGCATCCGAACCGAACCGAGGGAAGAAGAAGCCGAACCGATCCGGGGAAGAAGACAAATAACCCGAGATGTAAAGGTAGTCCAATTGGGAAGTTAGAGCTCAGGATCCAGTTGGAAACCAATGAGTTCACTTCATGAGTTGGGCTTTGTTGTGGGACGTGTGCAAAGGGGTTATTGATATCCATAACTTTGGTTCACCGCTGAAGAAAGGGGGCATATAGACGAACCAGAGCTAGACTGTTGGCCCATTTGGGTTATTGACTATGGACCAGTGCAGTAGGGACAGTGTAATACTTGTACGGAGTTGCCATCATAGCCTCAAAAAAGAAAAGTGGATCGTAGCAATAGTTGTATGGAGTTGCCGTCATGACCCCAAAGATTTGGTGACCAGGGAAATGGATATCGCATGCTTTATGCACTGAGTGAGAGATGTGAGGATGGTTGCTAAGATTGATTTGTTTGTTATCACTATGACATGCACACCCCCTCCCCCGTTATCTTTATACCATGTTTAGTAGCACCTTAGAGTATTGTACGGTATGTAGTGCTAACTCTTTGGTTGTAGGTTCAGGTATGGTTTACTATACCTGTTATTGTTCTGTTTAGCTGCTTATCACTCATACCAGACTTTTTGTCTGACCCAGAGTTTTATGTCTCTTCTTATTACTCTGGGTGCTCACACGAGCAGACTAGAGGCATGTTAGGTGGTATGCACGAGTAGCTGATCCAGAGACGAGCAGGAGGCTTCCACGTATGATATGTATAGATATTCTCCCTGTGATGTTAAAGATCACTGCTTGGGCATTAGTAGTGCATCTTCTACTTTAGCTTTCTTTTGCTTTAGAGACAGTTTTAAAGTTGTAATAATGATGTTGGATCATAAGCTGTATTTCGATTTCCGCTGCTATGTTGGTTTAGTTTTCAGCTTATGCACTGTCTTGCCTGTTTTATGTCAAAGTAAGATTACTATTATATTTTATTCCATACGCTGTGAGACATTCTACAGGTTTTGTGTTAGTTCTTTATCTTCCTTCTTTTCTTTTGACGACCGTTCTGTGCTAGTTGGACATGTGTACAACGCACTTTCGGAGGAAATGTCGGCTAGTACGGAGCGGGCCGTCACACACACATTTGAAATAAAATTGTTGTTGAATAGTTTTTGCTATTCTTTTAATGTGTTCATATTCACATTTGTATTTTTGTTTTTGGAATGAGCTCTTGTTAGTATTTGAGTTGTGATTGTTCTTATTTTTAGTTAGAACAACTTTACATGTTGGTCTGTAATTTGAATCTGGAAACATTCTCAGGGCTTTTCTTTACATATATAATTAGTGAAGGTGCATGCTACCTTACTTGTCCTCATTCTTTTGCGTATCCTGTGTTAATTGTTGTTTGTGTTGGTTCTATCTTTGTTGATGCATCACATCTATAATATCTATATCCCTTATTTTTTTGCGAAGTTTTTTTTTCTTTTTTTTTTTCTAATACATCCTGTTTGTTTGTTTATTTCTTTCTTGTTTACTATTAAAAAGTGTTGCTAATGGTCGATTGGAAGAAAATCGGCTAGAAGGGATTATAAGCAACTCAAGTTATACTTGGAGATTTTGTACTTATCATAAAATGACTTTACCACTGCGTATGTTATACCGTCTATCTTTATATACAAGCGTTAGATACTTGTGTATATATATACGTACAAATAAAGTTTGTATATATATAAATACTTTATAAAATAATATCGATAATTTATTTAATAAATCCCGAACTATTAAATTCAAAAATAAATAAATAAATTATCAACAAATATGCCCGAATGGAAAAGTATCTCATTTCAAATTTGCTTGATATCGAAGTATAACTCAGCATCAAAAAGTTCAAGTCAATTGATATCGACATTTCTATAGAAAACGTTGTTAAATATATAAAATAAACGTTATCGTTTATTAACGATTTCCATAGCAACTATTTTAAAATTTGATTTGATCATAACTAACAAACTATAATATGAAATCTGAATTTTTCTCTTTCATATGAAAATTAAAATCAATGCGGTTCCAACGTTTCTTGTTTCACGAAATTCTGACTTATATCGGATCCTATATTCTCAATTGAAATTCAAATCGAAAATTATGATCTACCGCGTCGTTTTCGAGCTCGTTTTAATTATATTATAAATTATATATATTCAAACTCCATATTAAATTCCATATAATATCCATTAACATTACAACATCAATATTTAAAACCGATTTAAATATTCCAAATAAATGTTCAAAATTCTGGGATGTTACATTCTTCTCCCCATAAAAGAATTTCGTCCCCGAAATTACAAGGTAAGAGGAGTGTATCAACCCATTATATTTTCTAAATCCAATTCATTTTAAAACAAAAGATAATTCAATATTGTAAATAAAAACTTCCAAAAATATCGAAAAATTTCAAACACTTAAATTCTCGGAAAAATTCGGCAGAGTCCCCCCTGTACGGAGTGACATCTGCGATATTGCACGAATAATATATACATCGACTCATATGGTCGGAAAATAAAATTCAACCCCAAAAATTATATTTCGCGTAGGCGTACCTTATGCGAGTGCTATTGAGTATTTTTGCTCAACTTATTACGATCTATTCATCCAAAATTTATTCTCACTACCCTCTGGCACCTGTACTTAACTCAATTCAACATGTAAGTGACCATTACATGAAATTTTTAAATAATACTCCATTGGCTAAGCAGTATAATTTCACCAACTCCCAAGGCATTATTCAGAGAAGTATTTGCAAATCAGGTTTAAATCACACAATTTTAACTCATAACCAATTCCATTCAAATTTTATTGCACTGGAATATGGTTTTAAATCCATCCAACTTTTCGTTAAGCTATTGACGAATTTATCCAACCAATCTTATATCTAAATAACAACAAACATTCAACCAATTCAACCAAGCATTCAATTTACATTAAATCCCATTAATATTCACATTAATATTTTCTTTACCTTTTCAAGTCTCATTTAACGTCCAATTACCAAATTGATTTTCAAACATTTCATTTTATAATCCCAATTCTGATTCTGTATTAAACACCACCCCTTTAATTTATTCTGTCTTAATTTATCTTAAATTCTGATTTCAATTTCATTCTAAAATTCTCATTCATAATTATTTATGTAAATTTTGGTTATATTAACCATTAAAATTCAAATTTCTATTTGAATTTCCATTCAAATAAACCAAGCCACAACATCCCAATAATTTAATAAAATTATTTTCTTTATATATAAAAATATATCTTGGGCAAAATTATTTCATTTACCCTATTTACAAAACGATATTGCGTACATTCCCAGTTCAATGCTTCTCAACACTTGAACCGATCAAACAACACAATACAAAACATTTTTATATAAAATCTACAAATACGCTCTCATATATAAACACTCAACTCGATCTAGGGTATTACTAACCCCATCTCTACCGAGTCAAGCCACAGAGCCAAGGTTATTGCTAAACCAATAGCTCTGATACCACTGTAACGACCCGGTTGGGATCCGATGCCCAAATTCTGACAATAATACATAAACCCTGTATTACCTGCCAAAACTCCAGTATCGAAAACCACCAAATAGTTATTAGAAAGAATTTAGAGGGTGAGATAAGAAAGAAAGAAATATTAGAATAGAAGAAAAATAAGATTCAACACAACATAGAGGCTCACATCGCAGCGGAACAAAATATAATACAGAAATAAATCTTTACTGAGAGCTTTAAAAATATACTTACATTTATCAGAGTACATCACACATCTGGACAGTTATAATGATCTGTCCTCATATACATCACACAGCGGAAAAATACTGGATAATATCATACATTTAAACTTCTCTAACATGTCTTTGGACTTCAGAGCATTCTATAACCTGAACCTGCAGACCCGGGCTAATCCGAGCATTACAAACACCAGGTCAGTCTGGTGAACCAGAGTGAGAAAAATTCTTAAGTTTAAATATCATCCAACTTGATTGTTAAAGTTAAAAATCCTTTCGAAAGAGAAAGATAATCGTAAGACCAGTCCACACATAACACAAACGGTTTTTACCTTACGATAACCCAAAACAGTTTTTGAAAATCAATACTTCTCTGATATTATAATAGTGTCTAATTACAAATAAATACAATCTAGTGGAACGCTTGCATCTCACGCTCCACATATATAGTATACAAACAAAACCGCGGGCACTTATTGGAGAATGGATTCCGACTATAACAAGGTATGGGACCACCTACCGATAGTGTATCTCTAGAGGCGAATACACTGGGTTCAACAAGAACGACTTGCAACCCGGCCCACACATTACCGGCCACTCATTTCGCTTGAGTGTATCGAATGTATATCACTAACGGTTGGGTGCGACCCACCGTTTCCTGAAAAGGGACAGCATCGATAGATTAAAGAGGCAAAAGGAATTTCTCTTGATAGGTGATTATACACCCTAATGGGAGCGACCCACATAGCCATGCTTCCTGCCAGATTTTTGTCATTTCCTAGGTGATGAGGCTTGAGGTTTGAATTCCTTTTAGCACATCTGGCCATCATTCACTTTGAATGCCACATCGTCAGATCCATCAGATATCACTAATTGACGTCTACAAAAATACCTTAGTTGGGAGCTAATCAACTATGATACGTTCGAAGAAATCAACGTATGTGGTCCTTTGGAAATATTTTGTCAGACATTCGTGCTTACAAGTCATCCAGGAACAGGATGAACCGAAGGCACCCTCCAACCACATCCTAGGAATCACCCTATGGATCAGTAGCGAGTAGTCCTTGCAATCCATAGATTTCAACCACGGCCGAATTACTATCAAAATATATCTGGTTGCAACATCAGAGAAATTTATCAAGCAGCCCTTCCGCTTATGAAGATCCACGGTCTTCAACTTCTCGGTCTTCAATCAGCATCCTTTCGTATTTGCTGGTTCGGAATGGTTTTCGAATATAAATTCGATCCCGGTCTTTCCGTACCAACAGCGTATTGGGCATGGTTTTGATATTCGGTTATTTAACTATCAAAATAAACAATAAAATAAATCCATCGGTTCATTTCACAAAGTCACTTGGCCATTAAAGTGATATATCAGTTGTAATACCGAAGATAATATGTCAGTTAAATATAAAAATATTCTCAAATCTTTTTATTGAAATACTTAAATAAATACTTTAAAATCCTATCCAATTCCTCGCCACCACAATTCTTACCATCCAAAATTACGAGGTCAATTTACTTACCATTGTAAAACAATTGTTACAAAAATCGCTTTTATTCCGTTACTACGGAAATATCATTTCATATTCTCACGCCCTCTTTATTTCCTTTTATTTTGAAATACCATCGTATATCGAAATTATTCAAATAATGGTTATTATTTCCCAAAAATAATTTGCTTTAACATCTCCACTATCACGACTCATACCATCCTTCGACAATCCCGAAGTTGTTCAAGTTGGGGTATTTTAATTACCTCTCAAACCTTGATCAACAACGTACTTATCGTAAGATAAATATGAATCGTGATTCAAAAACTCATATCCATTTTGATATCACTTCACTATGGTATTAAAATATGGCTTTATAAAACCGTCTTACTTTTTTTGAAATCTCCTCTTTAAATATATGGTTATTACTAAATCCCATGATATATTAAATGGTTAATACATATTAATCCTTTTAAACTTTAATTCTTTTAAAACCATTTGTCCCATTTCCTGGATCTTTATTTCAAATTATGACACATTTACCAAACTCAATTATGGAAATCCCTCTTCTGATTCTTTAAATCATTCCCTTTGGGAAAACTTATTCCAATCTCATCTATTTCACTTTACGTTAATTTACAATTTAAAGCTTTAACTTCCCATCTTCTTATTTCCAACTCGTTTATACATCTCTGGTTTGATATAAACCCTTTTTCCATCTCAACTTTCTTTACTTAAAGTATTAAGTAACTTTTGATTTTAAGTTTACCATATTCGCTCAAAAACACTTTACTACCTTATTTGCCAAATTTGGTTTAAATATAAACCTGCTCATGAACTTCCCTTGAAATTCAATCATACTTTATTTCTAACTTACATCTCTTACTTAAAAGACCTTCATTTAAGAAATAATTCCTTAAATTAGGTAAAATTTTAATTTACTTTATCATTATCTAAATTAATTTTCTTTTTTAAAATCTTATTTAGGTTAGACAACTATCCACTAAATTAGTTCATTTAATTAATCGACATATTCTAATTTAATTTAATAATCAATTACTGATAAAACAGTTGGCTTGGTAAATCCTAAAACATGATTAACCATTAATCAACCCCAACTCATCTTTTCATTTTGATTTAATAAATAATACTTATTAATTCGAATAATCTCATTACATCGATTACTATTAAATAAAATAATCTCACTTTATTTATTCTTAAAAACTATAAATCCTTGTTATCAATCATCAAGTAAATTCCCGCCTACTTGCTTATCAAACTTATTAATATAAGAATCCACTTTATAAAATTATTCAGTACTTACAGTGAATAAAGGTGTAAGTATTTCAAATCTATTTCTGAATGAAGCGTTCCTCCAGACTGTTCCAATTGCAACTCATTTTATTTGATTCTATTCAAGGAATAAAGGTTATGTGCACTATGGTGTACATAATTTAATTAATATAATTATTTGCTAATTATGTAATTTAACCAACCTAATTAAAGTGTCCATCTTGTTTTGTTGCAAGTATTTGGCCGACCCTAATTTATCTTTTAAATCAATATTAAGCTTGCCGCTTACTTCTTACGAATAGAAAACGGACTGACAATTACTCATTAACCAATTAATTATCTCAACTTAATCAGGCTGCCCATTTATTCATTAACTAATTAATGTGTTTAATAAATTACTAAGGCCCTCCCTAATTGCATTACCTTTCCATTGTTGTGCAGCGTTTTCATCCCAGAATCGTAGCTGAAATGTTATAAACCCTCTTATTGAAGCCCACCACCTTAAAGCCCATTCTCCACACGTTGTAACCTAAAACCCGTCCGCTTAAAACCCTTTCTAGATAAAAAGAATGGAGCCCCTCATTTTGTCCAACCACTTTTCATTTTCTTCTCGTTCAGGAAAAAGAAAACGAAACCGCCTCTGTCAAAACAGACGCAGCATCCTCCACCCTCCGTCGGTCGGAGCTCCCACGGTGCTCCTCAAATCGAGCGCACTCCTCCACTCCTCCCATGGCCTGAACCTCATCACCCCTCGACTACTCAGTTTGCCTCAGATCGAAACCGAACGACGCTCCTTCTCCGCGAGAACCAAGCCACCACTGTTTGAATCCGTTCATCACTTCCAGTCAAGGTACAGATCTTTATTCCCTTCGTTATTTTCTGTTTAATAAATCTGAGAATAAATGTAGATCGGATCTGAATGGCTACTGCCGTTAGTGATTTAATTGGGTTTTGTTTTTGGCGGTGAGTTTGCGAAGTGAGGAAAAATGAAGTGAAACTGTCTTGGCGTGGGGAAGTCTTGCCGTGGTATTTATAGGTGGATTTTGTCTCAAGGATGAGAATAATGTCAATTCCATGGGTCTGTGCCGGCTATGTGCTTTCCATTCATGTAGTTGTGCTTCATACTGTTGATGTGAGTAGATTAAGGTTACTGGATTGATGTTTGAGAGCTTCCAGGCTTGTATTGTCTCCTCAATACAGGCTGTGTGGTGCTAGGAAAAATAGGCTAGGCAAGATGTTTGTACTAGTTGACCATTTGCAAAGAATGTTGTCCATTAACATTGAAGCAGTGGTTTGTAGGAGCACATGGCCATTTGATGAATGGTTTGCACCACTTCACATCAGCGTCTAAGTGGCAAGATTTGGCAAAGATTTGGGTACAGAAGGCACATGGAAGTAAAGGACTGTTTCTCTCTTGTTTTATATTTTGCAAATAAATTATGGCCAAAGATTTTGTACGTGCAGAAGCTCTCTTCCTTGTAGTTTTTCTACTGTATGTGATTTTTTTTCTACTTTATTTGAATTCATCAATTGCTTTGTAATGTCATTATGCAAATGTGTTGATTGATTGGCAAAAACTTTGTACTTGCACACAATTGAAATAAAATTGTTGTTGAATAGTTTTTGCTATTCTTTTAATATGTTCATATTCACATTTGTATTGTTGTTTTTGGAATGAGCTCTTGTTAGTATTTGAGTTGTGATTGTTCTTATTTTTAGTTAGAACAACTTTACATGTTGGTCTGTAATTTGAATCTGGAAACATTCTCAGGGCTTTTCTTCACATATATAATTAGTGAAGGTGCATGCTACCTTACTTGTCCTCATTCTTTTGCATATCCCGTGTTAACCGTTGTTTGTGTTGGTTCTATCTTTGTTGATGCGTTACATCTATAATATCTATATCTCTTATTTGTTTGCGAAGTTTTTTTTTTCTTTTTTCTATACATCTTGTTTGTTTGTTTCTTGTTTACTGTTAAAAAGTGTGGCTAATGGTCAATTGGAAGAAAATCGACTAGAAGGGATTATAAGCAACTCAAGTTATACTTGGAGATTTTGTACTTATCATAAAATGACTTTACTGCTGCGTATGTTATACCGTCTATCATTATATACAAGCGTTAGATACTTGTGTATATACACGTACAAATAAAGTTTGTATATATATAAATATTTTATAAAATAATATCGATAATTTATTTAATAAGTCTCGAACTATTAAATTCAAATATAAATAAGTAAATTATCAACAAATATGACCAAATGGAAAAGTATCTCATTTCAAATTTTCTCGATATCGAAGTATAACTCAACATCAAAAAGTTCAAGTCAACCGATATCGACATTTATATAGAAAACGTTATTAAATATATAAAATAAACATTATCGTTTATTAACGATTTCCATAGCGACTATTTTAAAATTTGATTTGGTCATAACTAACAAACTATAATGAGTTTTCTCTTTCATATGAAAATTATAATCAATGCGGTTCCAACGTTTCTTGTTTCACGAAATTCCGACTTATATCGGATCCTATATCTTCAATTGAAATTCAAATCGAAAATTACGAACTACCGCGTCGTTTTCTAGTTCATTTTAATTATATTATAAATTATATATATTCGAACTCCATATTAAATTCCATATAATATCCATTAACATTACAACATTGATATTTAAAACCGATTTAAATATTCCAAATAAACGTTCAAAATTCTGGGACGTTACAGGTAACATATCGGCATAAATCAATAGTACGGTGTAGATTGTCGATGCGGCATGTTTGTGTTTCCAAAGTTAAATAATCATTAATATTAACTTTTGGGAAGACTAAAACTAAGTGGGGTTTTAATGAATCTTTAATTAGATTGAAATGTGAATTGATAATTTAAATTATCAAATTTGGGAAATGATCGAGAATGGAATATCACCAGTTTTGGTCCTAGCGATAGTTAAATCTTTAATTCGATTTAAACGTGAAATGGTAATTAAATTTACCGATAACACCGTGGTGTTAGACATGGAGTATTACCAGTTTTGCTCCATGGGATGAATAGGTTGGAATTGGGATAATAGAAGAAATGATTACTTCGGTATGGTTCGATAATCCCGACTAGTTTGGATAAACCTTAATTTGGTTTGAATTGATATCCAAAGGAAGATTAATGAATATATTTAAAGAATTTATCTTTGATAAAATTAATGGGAACCTTTCCCAAAGCATATGAATATTTAAATAAAAGAATATTCAGAATTGGAATGAGGCGTATGTTGTGTTTTATAGCACTTGATTATAAAATACGTGAATTATTCGAAAAGGTCGGGTTTATACCCATTTTGAATAATTGATTCGACGATAAGTCAACGATGAAGATGGTGGTTGAAGATCGGAGGTCTTCACATCGTTTGGATGATTACTGATGCCTTGATTGGGTTGTACACCCAAGACAAGGTAATAAGTGGTGATCGTCCAGACGTACTTGGAGATCGATCGGATATGTGAGAACCACTCTCTTGTATTGTACATATAGGACGAGAAATAAGGTGCCTTTGGTTTCGTTCAGACCCAGAATGCACTAGTAAATGGATATGTGTCTGACATTGGATTTTATTCTGTTGATTGATCACTATTAAATATATATATATATATATATCTATTTGGTGGCAGATAAAATATTCTCTTGCTTAACACCCTTCTCTGAGACGTATGAGCTCAGAGGTTATATATCGATAGACATCGGTTGCATGGTGTGAATTGTCAGTGTGGCATGCTGAGATGCAACTGATCAAGGCTTCTATTGAAAAGCAGAGTCTTGTAGTTGATGATCAAAGCGCGGCCTTAAAGGGCATAACTTTGTGTACAGCGTTAATTCGCGAGCCTCACACCTCGTTATGAGTCAAAAACGGGGTCGGACCGTTGGGAGAACGTGACATTTCTTTCTAGCTATGGGTGGTGTCATAGTATGGAGCCCAGGCATTATATTTTTTTACCTATGTGGATGATGGATAGCGAGGCGCCTCGGATATATCGGTTCCTACGGAGCCGATGGATAGGTCCGATAGGACCTGGAAGGGTGTGTTCAAGAATTGCCAATCCTCAAACGTAAGAGAGGACCGGCCCAACCAATCAAAGGGTTGCCCAGAGTGTGTAGTCCTGAGACATTTGCTAGAGTGTCTCGAAGCAATGAGGAGCCATCCCTGGCCTCGACTCATAGATGGAATCCAATTTCCAATACGACATTTTGGTTTTAGTTGTAGAACTAGTATGGCGACATGATAGATGGTACCCATGCCGCCTATGATTGATACATTTATATTTGAAGTTGATTTCTTCACTTATAGTAATAATAAAAGATAAAATTTCACGTACCAAGCATTATTTGGCAATTATAAGGTAAAACTCTATCCTCGGGCTTGCGTTGCATTGTGTGATAGGACATGAGTCTTATAATAGCTTCATTTTCTTTAATTAGCATTGCGCTATTTGTTTTATGCGCTGGTATTCTTAGGAGAGAACCTGTTCCGTGTTATACGGCATGGTCCCTTGATTTACTTTACTTTTAAAGTAAAGTTTTAAATAACTGTTTTAGTTCTCACACCAGACCCATGACTGACCTGGAGTTTATTATTTTAACCTAAACTCTAGGTGCCCTTATTTTCCACACGGGCAGTCGGTAGTTTTGGTTTTGCAGATTTATTCTTACAGGATCCTGGTTTACAACTGGAGCTATATACGGAAAGCTTTGTATCCGTGTATTTCTTACGGTTGTGTTATGTATTATTTCCGCTGCTTTGATATTATTTTATTTCCAATGTGTAATATTTATTATTACTCTGTTATATTCTTGTACTCTGATGTAATTGTTGTAATAAGCAATGAAATGTTCTTCTGTTTTTGTTCTGATTTGTCTTGTTCTTAACTCAATTCGGGCTTTTCTTTAGGGGGAAGTTTGGTTCGTTTCAAAAAAGGGACATGTTTAAATTCCATAAGAGGTTTTATGCGCCGAATCGGCAAGCCGCTTGGCTTTTTTATTTTCTTTTTGAATGGGAAGGGCCCCAAGAGGCGTTTTGTAGTTGTATTGAGTGACCCGTACAAAGTAGGTTATGGCGAAATTTTTCGGAAATTTAAGGAGTTAGAATATTTTAAGAAGATTTAACGATTAGAAATCAATATATCGATATATATATAGAATTCGATAAGGAAACGAACTTAAAATAGAATATTATAAACAAAAAGGAAATCGATAATCTAGCAATAGAAAGAGAAATGTATATACGTTTTACAATAAATAATTGGTTTATATGGAGTTGATTATTCAAGGCAAGTTGTAACGACCCGCATTCTACACATCGGAGGATCGTAGAATATTTGTTTCTTTCTCATGCGAAGTCGTATGGTCATGTAACTTTGGGAGACAACTATTGGGGTCATTCCCCATGTTCATGATTTTTGCCGATTTTTAAATGATCGTTTTGCCCCTAGCTGATCTTGTTTCAGCCATAACTTCTGATTGGAAAGGAGTTTTGATTTGACACCACTTCCATTAGATTCGAATGATGGTTTACCTTTCCGCAGAGTGGTCACATTAGCCAAACGGACTCACCGTTTGGGAGATATGGTTGAAACAAGGTTTAGAAGGTGAAAAACAGTTTACCCGGGCCTAATTAGGGTGATTAGCAAGAGGAGCTATAACCCATTTCGGGATTAGGGTTATGGGGAGGCTGAGAACAGTAGGAAAACGATCTATTTTCATTTTCTCAACTGCCTAAAATATTTCCCTAACCCTAACAGTGGCCTCCAACATCTAGAATCACCTCTAATCACTTTCTAATCAAGTATTTGCCTAATCTTCACCAAATTAAGGAGAAATAGCACCATTTCAAAGTTAGAGCTGCTGTTAGACATTGGTATTCGGCCAAATCAAAGGAGTTTCAGTTCTAAAAGTTTTAATTTTGGCTAAGGTGAGTGATTTGCATAGTTCCTCAATAATTATGGTTAATTAAGGGTAATTAGTGTTAATTAGCGAATTTAAACATGATTAAATTCTAGAAAAATATTTATAAATTTCAAAATATTGTTTTAGGCCTCTGTTGGAAAATTTGGTTAATTTGGTTAAGTTTTGTTAATTGTATGCTTAAACATGATTAAAAGGGATTAAAGGGAAAATCATGTTTTTTGGGTATGTTTGATCTAAAATAATCTATGTGATGGATGTTTTGATGTTTTTTGATTGATTATGCATGTTATTACTACTGTTTGGAATGTCTTTTGATTGTTTAGTAAAGTTACAATGGTTGAAAATGCCATTGTGTGGCGAGAATAGACGAAACAGGTTTGCTGGAAAGATCCGGATCAGATCGGGATAGGGGATCGGATCGGACATATCCGAAAACCGAATCAGAGTGATGGCATCTTCAGCAACATACAAATGCAAAAAGGGTAATAAGGAAGGCCATTGGGATTGTGTTGGAGTTGGGATCGGACTAAATCTTGGCGTAGGGATCAGATCGGACTAAAGCTTGGCATACGGATCAGATCGGACTGAAGCTTGGCGTTGGGATCGGATCGGACTGAAGCTTGGCGTAGGGATCGGATCGGGATAGAGCTAGGGGACAGGATCAGACGAGACAAGAGGAAAGGAGACTACCGAACTGAACCGACTGAATGGAAGGTGGCAACCCGAACCAGATGGAGACTACCGATCCGACCTGAAGTGGAACACCGAACCGAACGGGAAGCCTAAGGGCGATGTATTCGAATCAAGCTGACAGAAGTAAGCTGAACCGAACCGGATTGGAGCTGCGATTACGCGATGACTCTTCTGAAGACCAACTCCAATTCGACTAAAACTCGAGATGCAGAGGAAGTCCAAATAGGAAGTAGAACTCAGGATCCAGATAGGAACTAACGAGTTAACTTCATGAGTTGGGCTTTGCTACGGGACATGTGCTAAGGGGTTATTGACGTCCATAACTTTGATTCACCACCAAGATGGATGTTAGACTACGGATCAGTGCAGTGGGGTAGATGTTACTCCATGGGGCAGAGTGATCGTAGCATAGTTATGAGCCAGTGCAGTGAAGTCATCATGACTTCATGGGGGCAGAGTGGACATATCAAGGACTAGTGGCTATGGATCAGTGCAGTGGAGTCGCCCTGACTCCATGGGGCAGAGTGATCATAGCAAGGATTTGGTTGATCAAAGCGGTGGATATCGTATTCTTTATGCACTGAGTGAGAGATGTGAGGATGGTTGCTATGCTTGATTGTTTGACATCACTATGACATGCACACCCCTCCCCGTATCTTTACACCATATGTTATTGGCACCTTAGAGTATTGTACGGTATGTTATGCTAACTCTTTGGTTGCAGGTCCAAGTTCAGGTATGGTTTAGTATACCTATTATTATTCTGTTTTTCTGCTTATCGCTCATACCAGACTTTTGTATGACCCAGAGTTTTATGTCTCTTCTTATTGCTCTGGATGCTCTTAAACAGGCAGACTAGAGACAGGTTAGGTGGTATGCACGAGTAGCTGTACTGGAGATGAGCAGGAGGCCCCTATATATGATATATATAGATATTCTCCCTGTGTCGCTGCTGGTCACTACTTCGGGCATTAGTAGTGTACCTTCCTTATTTTCTTTAGAGATACTTTTCAAAAGTTGTAATAATGATGATGTGGAACATAAGCTGTATTTGGATTTTCCGCTGCTATGATGTTTAGTTTTTAGCTTATGCACTGTCTCGCCTGTTTTATGTCAAAGTATGCTATTATTATATTTTATTCCATGTGCCGTGATACATTCTACAAGTTCCTTGTTAATTTAAAATCCTTTCTTTTCCTTTCTTTGACGACCGTCCTGTGCTAGTCGGGCATTGGCATAGCGCACTTTCATTGGTAATGTTGGCTGGTGCATGGCGGGCCGTCACACAAGTGGTGTTGTCTGTTTTGAAGTTAATGATGTTTTAATCAAGGTTTGAGAGGTAATTATACCCCCAACTTTATTAATTTCATTATTACCAATAAATAGCAAGATTCCATCTCGAATATTAATGTTTGAATATGATTTAGTTGAATGCATTATTTTGGGTTGTTGTAACGATGTTTTACACAACATTCATTTTAACCCAAGTAAGTGAAAATTTGGAAATATAATAATAAATATTTCCTGAGTATAAAAATGAACAGTCGTAAAAGAGGTAAGTAATCGGAATGTTTTCCAATTATAAATACAACATATTTTCTAAGTATAGAAAATAAAAGAAGGCGATATATGGAAATGTTTTCCAAATAGCGTAAGAGGCCAAGATGATTATTGAAAATATTTGGCTAACAAATACTGGTAAGGAAATGGAGAAGTGATTTAATTAATAGAATATTAATTAACGGGCCCAATGATAGTTTGATGTTTTGAATGGATGTTTGTTTCCCCTTCAATAGTTAAATAACCGACTATCGAAGTATGCCAATATCGTTGTCAATATGGAGAGGCCGGTTGGATTATTATCTGAGAACCACTCTAAATTAGCAGTAGCGTTGCGAATTAGATTATATGAAGATAATCGAAGACGGAGTAAAGTGAAAGGGCTTTTTCTGTTAATCCTAGGTAGAAATTGCTTGAGATGGATTAATAGAAATTGTGCCTTCGGTTTCGTTTAGTCCCAGAACGAAGTGTATGGACGACTGTCTGACAAAGTATTTCCAATGATCGCATATGTTGGTTTGTATAAATATATATGGTGGAGGAGAAATTATTCTCTTAGCATAATATCCAGAATATATTTGTGCAATCAATTAATGATTGAAGGATTTGACAATGTGGCATTCAAAGTGATTGTGCTATCAATGAAAAGTAAGTAAGCGTAGCCTCAGGCCTCAACAACCGGGAAATGACAAAACTCGGGCAGGCAGCATGGCTAAGTAGGTAGCTTCCAATTAGGGTGTATTATCACCTATATAGAGAAATTAATTTCACTCTTTATTATATTCGATGCTGTCCCATTTGAGAAATGGTTGCTGATCCCAACCGTTGGTGATATACATTCGATACACTCAAGCGAAATGAGTGGTCGGTCATGTGTGGCTAGGTTACAAGATGTTCTTATTGAACCCAGTGTATTCTCCTCTAGAGATACACTATCGAAAGGTGGTTCCATACCTTTTCATAGTTGGAAATCCATTATCCAATAAGTGCTCGCGGTTTTGATTGTATATTATGTGTGTGGAGCGTGAGATGAAAGCGTTCCACTAGATTTCTATTTATTTGATTTAGACATTATTATAATATCAAAAGAGTTTTGATATAAAGATTATCATTTCTTTCAAAAGGATTTTTGAAAGTTAAATCAAGTGGTTTGGATTCTCATAAGGGAAAAACCCGTTCCGTGTTATATGAGGTGGTCTTATGAGATATTGTAACGGCCTGGGAAAAATTCGACGCTCGAATTTTCAACAATGATACACAATCCCGCATCACTTTCCAAAAACCCAAGTATCGAACCCCTGACTGTTAATAGAAAGAAGATAGAGGGTGAGAAAAGAAAGAAAGAAATGTTAGAATAGAAGAAAGAAGAAGAACACACTTCAGAATCTCATAGCGGAACAAATCAATTATAATATATCAAACCTCTTTACAAAAAGAAACTGTATATATACATACCAATCATCAGAGTACATCAAATGTCAGACACAGCAGAAATACGCTTTGAATAGCTAACGGTGAAGCCTCCTTCTTCCATCTCCTGGAACTCCAAGCAAAAACTAACCTGTAATATACTCGGTCTGACCCGAGCACATTTGATTTAAAACAAAATTCACCGGGTCAGTCTGGAATACTATCAGTGATAAATTCATAACACAAACAACTTGTTTAACTTTGGAAATCCATTTGAAATAAAAGGATAATAGTAAGACCACTCCACACATAAACATGGACGGTTTTTACCTCACTATAACCCAAACCATTTTTGAAACCATATCTTATCTGATATTATAATAGTGTCTATCAAACCACAAATAAATAACAAATTAGCAGGACGCTTGCATCTCACGCTCTACATATATAGTATACAATCAAAAACCGCGGGCGCTTATTGGAAACTGGGTTCCGACTATGACAAGGTATGGGACCACCTGCCGATAGTGTATCTCTAGATGCGTATACACTGGGTTCAACAAGAATGTCTTGCAACCCGGCCCACACATGACCGACCACTCATTTCGCTTGGGTGTATCGAATGTATATCACCAACGGTTAGGCTCAAACCACCGTTTCCCGAAAAGGGACAGCATCGTAGATTAAAGAAGCAAAAGGAATTTCTCTAGATAGGTGATTATACACCCTAATAGGAGTGACCCACATAACCATGCTACCTGGCCGATTTTTGTCATTTCCCGGTTGATGAGGCTTGAGGCTAGAACACATCTGGTCATCACACACTTTGAATGCCACATTGTCAGATCCATCGAAATCACTAATTGACGTCTACAACAATACATTACGTGTTAGCTAAAAGAAGTTTCCTTCTCCGCTTCCACTCTTGGTACGGTTGAAGAAATCAATATACGTGACCGTCTAGAAATACTCTGTCAGATACTCGTCTATACAAGTCATCCAGGAACAGGATGAACCGAAGGCACTCTCCTACCACATCCTATACAGGAATCATCCTAAGGATCAGTAGTGAGAAGTCCTTACAACCCGTATATTTCAACCTTGACAGAACCCTAGTAAATCTCTACGTCGAATCAGAGATTGTTAGTGGTTCTTCCATTTATGAAGATATACGATCTTCAATGCTCCATCTTCATCGCCTGCTAATTAGTCATGAACGTACAGTTGATTCGAAGTGGTTTTGGGTCTAGTTCCCATCCCGGTCTCTTCGAAAACAACTTGTAAAAAGGTAAGTAGAACATTTCATTTGATAGTCGGTTGTTTAACTATCAAATCTTAACAGTGATGTTAAGTACATTGGCAGCTCAGGTCGTTTATAACAAAACACTTCATATAAACCATTTTATCGATTTCATAATCTTATCTCGACAAAACTTTTCTGATTCATTTACTTTGAAAACATTTATCGATACTCAATTTCGAATAACATAATTGCTTTTATTTCCTTTGTTCGGACATATCCTTATATTTCATCAACACATCTTTTATTTCTCCTCGGTTGGGAAAAAACATCCATTTCATTCCTTAAACCCTTCTTGGTATTCTCTTATCTTTAAATATCGCTATCGCTTCATAACTTCTTTCGGTTTGATTAATTACTGGGAATACCCTTACATCTATACTTAACCAAAAGGTATTATTCCAATTAAACTAAGGTTTGTCGACTTATTTCCTTTGAACAAATGCGCTTACCAAAATATACCATCTAATTACTTCGGAAATAGAGTTATTCTTTTAATTACATCTTAAAAGTAAAAATCATATTCCATTGTCTGACCCAATTTACACACTTCTTATTTTAAACTCAAATGATTTGATTATATTTCCAAATCCTTTCAAATCTATATTCCAATATCTTTCTCAAATAAATTATCCCAACCACTCTACCATTGCAAACAAATATCGTCTTTTGATAATAGTGAAGCCGTCCAAGTTGGGGTATTTTAATTACCTCTCAGACCTTGGTCGACCTCGTTCTTATCTCCAGACAATCAAAGTTTACAACTTAAAACCTTATATTCTATTTCCACTTCTACTCATCATGGTTTGCCAAACCATTCCCTTTGATTCGAAAATTCACTTTACATGTAAATTCCCTTTTCTTGTTTAAGTAACTTCATCGACAAACCTCATTTTCCATTTGATTCAAATATGGTTTTATAACCTTATCTCTTTCATTGGTAACCCTCTTATAATCTCTTTACTTAAGTAAACATTTACCAATTTCCTTTTAAGTCTTATTTTAACCAACTCGCCTTACTTGATTAATTCCTATTGGAACCCTTATTTGACTTACGAGTCATTTTTACAACTTTGTTCGTAAACCTAGATAAAAATCCTTTTATATAACTCTAAGTAGATCTCTAATAAAACTTATTTCCATTTAATCACTTTTTAATTTTATTCTTCATTAAAAATAATTACTTGGATTATCATTATTTAAAATGATAATTTATTTCAACATTAACCACTTTAATCGTAGTTAACTCCACTATAAATTAGAAATAAAATAATTAATCAATTTAAAATATTATTATATCATAATTAACCTTATTAACCACAATTAACTTGATAATCATCAAAAATATAGTTAATCAAAGATTAACTAATCTGAAACAACCTTCATTAAGTTTTTAACGAATAATTGAAAATAATCGATTTAATTAACAGAAATCAAATCATCCCAATTTCCAACTTTAATTAGAACAGTCTTCTTTTGGTCGACTGTCAACATCAGTTAATCCTTAACTGATATTCATCCACCGTTTCCCTTCTTAAATTAATTAATACTTAACTAATTTAAAAAAATATCATTCTAATTGTTTTGTCAAACACTGATCCAATTTTACAAATCAATATATTAGTTTCTGCTTTTCTGATAATTAATGACATTTTTCTTCATTATATAAGCCTTTTAAAACAAATTCTTTGATAACTCATGATTATATATATAAATATATTTAAAATTTTCCATTTTAATTAACTCGTATAGACAACTTAAAATTTCATTTTAGTTATAACAATAAATTTATAACTAAAATCTTCGTCAGCTCGCCTAGCGGCAAACGACGCCATAACCGATGGACTTTACACCATCACCGCCAATCTCTTAATCAATACTGTCGATTGATTAAAAACACAACACGATCAACAACCATTTAACCATTAACATTCAACAGGTTTTGATGTCAATTTGGGGTTAACAATTCATATGTATGAAAAATATGATCAATAAATAACATACAATAAATTTGAGGAATTCGGTTTGATTCCTCCTACCTGTTCTTCTCTGCATCACCGACTGTTATAACATTCCACGATAGTATATAATTTAAATAAATAAATTAATGATGATAATATAATCAACAGCAACCATTAAATCAACCATAAGCAACCAAAGCAGCCAATCAACCAATTTGTACTTTTTTATATAGATTTATCACATCATGGCAGTCCAGAAAAGTGTGAGGATTAACTGACCAATTATTTTTCAGTCGATGGTTCATGCGTTTGTTCCTTTTTATTTCAGTCGAGCATTCAAAATTAACCGAGATTTCAACTACGTCAGATCCGTGCCTAGTCAGCGCCATCGTCTAGAGCTCGTCTCTACGATCCCAACGGATCCTGTTTCATCGAATTTCGTCAATGTATGCAAAAGTTATCATATTTTAAAGTTTGTATAAATTTAACGATAGATTAATTAATAATTGAATTAATAATTACCTTATCTTACCTTAATACAATCCACGTCAGCCTATGTCCACTGTTCACGACGCGTTTTCTAATCTTCACGTTTTCCATCCCCGATCCCTCTTCTCCCTGAACCACGACGTCGCCCAAAACCCAAACTCCACTTCGATTACTCATCACCACCGCCACCTCTGGTTAACTGGACGCCGCCAGACCTCTAACACCCGAACCTCCGTTAATCCCTCCGTCGTCGCCTGGAAGCCCCGACCCCCTAGCGCCTCCATTCATCGGCAAAACCCGAACAACCAAAAACTGGTCGTGGCCCCATTTCTTCCACCTACGATCGCTAAAACCAACGCCACAGCCACAAAACTGAAGCCCTCACATCCTGCTACCATTCCCCTTCAGTCGCCTCGCCCCTCGTCAACCAGAGTCGCCGGAATTGACAAAAATCTGACCGCCACTTCAAATAAAAACCCAAAAATGATCAAATCTATTCAACTCCCCTTTCCGACCACCACGGCCAACTTTAGGCACCCCGACCTGAACCAAAAACATAGCCCTCTCTCTCCTCTAAAACTTTCCCTTTGGTCCCTCATCAATCGCCACCAAAACTCCTCCAAAAAGGATAAAAACGAAAACGTTTTTCCGCCATTCATCGCGAATTCCGGCCACCACACCTGACGACACCTCCCTAACTTTTTACTGTAGGTAGCTCTTGCCCCGATCTACCATTTCCCTTCAGAACCCCCTAGCAAAATCATCACGGATCGAGAGAAATAATTGATTTTGTAAACAGGGGTTTATATGCAAAATTGATGAGGAAAATTATGTTTTTGCTGGAATTTCTTTTTTTAGGGGGTATATATAGGCGGGATTTATTTTATTTTAACTTGATGTGATGTCTGACAACGACCGACGATTTTTATTTCGTGTCTATCGCTATTTCTGAATGCTGTTATTTGCTCCCGTGCTCACGTACAAACCCCGTTCGAGATGCGAATGGACAACATAATATAATTTGACGATACGGTCCTAACGAATCTTGTTTCGTTGAATTCCGAGTCCGTTTGCTCAAACGGCGCTCATTCACGTTCAAATAGTCATTTTTTATTTGTATTTTATTTTGCCACGCTCACAAAATAACCCCGATTGACGTGCCACTTGAAATCTAGCAATAATTTGTTGTTGCGGTCTCAAAAAAATTTGTTTTGTCGAAAACTGAGGTCGTTTGAATAAAGTCCCTTTTTTAACTGCCCAACTCAAATAAAATAAACCAATTTTAAAATACCTCAATATAATATTAATAAAATATTGAAATTGGCCATATACGACCAGAATTGTATACACTACCAAGATAACATATCCCGGTTTGGATTTCAAGCCAAATCGATATTCAAAATATTTAAAAACCCTTTATTTAATATAAATAACGATAAAATTTATAAAGGAATTCCACAGCGATTATTTTAAAATTTGATTTGGACATAAAATTAAATCTACAACAAGAAAACTTGATTTTTCTCTTTCAT
Source organism: Allium sativum (assembly GCA_030737875.1). NCBI lineage: Eukaryota > Viridiplantae > Streptophyta > Magnoliopsida > Asparagales > Amaryllidaceae > Allium > Allium sativum. The sequence continues at coordinate 828,156,859 of CM060926.1, read as the reverse complement.
TAGAAAAATATTGTCTAACTGGTCCGCACGTTTCTTGTTTCGAGAAAATCCGACTTATATTGGGCCATGTACGGCCGTTTAAAGTTCAAACCGCCATTTTACGAACTGCCGCGCCGCTGCAGCTCGTTTTATAATTAAATTATAAATTATATGTTCAACGGTCATTAAATAAACGATATCGTCGATATATTTTCAATACAGACCATATTAACCCTTTATATTTTGCTAATTCACATTATACGGTGAATTCAACATTTTTTCCCAAATATTTTTGAAATTAAAATATTATTTTATTCTATTTATATTATCAATTAAATAGTCAAAATAATTGAATTCTATTATTTAAATTCAAACCGACATTTTAAATAAATAAAATAATTTAAATAATTTGTCAGAAAATACGGGTTGTTACAGATATCGTTTATTTTCTCAAACTGTTTTAAATTGTTTACTCATACCAGTCCCATGACTGACCAAGAGTTTATTTTGTTTGGTTTTATCTAAACTCTTGGGTGCTCAAATTTGTACGGGCAGTCAAGTAGTTCAGGATTTTACAGATCTATTTAAAGGAGCTTGGAGCAGGAGGCTTCAATGTTAGATATATAGTATTTTTATTTCTGCTGTGTTATAAGTGTTGTACTCTGATAAGTGTATGTTATACAGTTAAGATTTTGTATTTCAAAAGTTATGATATATTATATTTTGTTTCGCTGCGATGTGAGATCCTATGTTGTTATTTCTATTCTTCTTCTACCTTTTTCTTCTTAAAAAAATGATGATTCGTATTTATGTGATATTTGGGTTGGACATGTGATGTATGTAATCAACTCAGATAGTACGAATTTGCGGGCCATTACAGTTGTATTCAGACTGGTTGTATATGCGCGTGTCGGCCGTCGCTTATAACTCTATGTTACTTGGTATTTGTGATCTGTATTTGTGTTTGGAACTTATGACTTTGTGTTGTTGTGATGAAATTGTGCTTTGTTTTATTACATGAGACAGTGTTTTGTTATTGTATTGTTAGCCTTTTGTTCAGCTTCGTCATACTTTTATCTACACATTATACTTGCACATTGCATTTGTATCATATACTTGGCTGACTACGAGGTTGTGGCGAACTTATGGCATGTAGAGTTAGCATTTTCAGTTTGTTTCAATGTTGTGGTTATGCCCCTACCCCATAGGTCGCCACAATCTCATTGGGCTGGAAATGATCAACTTTTCTGAATTCTCTTGAATATAGCTAGGATGCTTGGAAGCACTTTCACCATTAACTAAGAACTTTGATTTTGTTATCGGATTTTGAGCTTCTCGGCTTGTCTAGCGACGAAATTCAGTTTGGTTGGTTGATCCATGCCATTTTCCTTGTGCCTGAGATGACCCAAAGTTCCTCGTGAAGGAAAGCACAGATTGCTTTGAGAACACGACAAATCAGACCACAAATAGAAGAACATTTCATTGCTTATTACAACAATTTCATCAGAATACAAGAATATACAGATTTTGAATAAATATTGCACATTTACTAAATATCAGAGATTTACAAGTTACAATGCAGCAGAAAATAATACAAAACACAACTGAAAAGAATATACGGATACAGAGCTTTCCGAATATCATTCCAGCTGTAAACCAGCATCCTATGAATATAAATCTGCAAAACCAAAACTACTAGCTGCCCGTGTTGAAAATAGGAGCACCCAGAGTTTAGGTTAAAACAATAAACTCCAGGTCAGTCATGTGACTAGTGTGAGAACTAAAACAGTTATTAAACCTTCACTTTAAGATAAAGTAAATCAAGGGACCACGCCGTATAACATGGAACGGGTTTCCTCCCAAGAATACCAGTGCATATAACAAAACAGCGCAATGCTTTTTGGAAAAATGAAGCTATTATAAGACCTAGGTACCATCACACAATGCAATGCAAGCCGGAGGATAGGGTTTTCCCATACAATAGCCAAACATGCTTGGTACGTTAAAACAAATCATTTGATACTATTATAAGTGCATAGTGTATAAAACAACTTCAAATATAAATGTATCAATCCTAGACGGCATGGGTACCATATATCATGTCGCCAATACTAGGCTCTTCAATCAAAACTGAAATGTCGCGTATTGGAAGTTGGATTTCCGTCTTTGAACCAAGGCAAGGGATCTTCCTTACCGCTTCGAGACAATCTAGCCCATGTCTCAGAACCCAGACACAGGTGGGCCCTTGGATCGTCAGGGCCGGTCCACTCGATGTGGATTAAAATGCTTGAACACTACGTTTTCCCACCCTATGGGCGTAAATCTGGTCTGTATAAAGACCATCCATCAGCTCCGTAGAGACCGAAATAACCGAGGTGCCTCGCTATCCATCATCTACATAAGTAAAACGTTAGGGCTTGCAGAATGCTGACACCATTCCTAGCTAGAAGGAAACGCATGCCCTCCCTGATGTCCTCTCCCATTTCTGGTTCACACCGAGGTGTGAGGCTCGCGAATTAAGGCTACACAAAGCTATTCTATATTAAAGCCGTGATTTGATCATCAACCACGAGACTCTGCTTTTCAACAGAAGCCTTGATCATTTGCACCTCAGCATGCCACACAGGCAGTTCATGCTGTGCAACCGATGTCTATCAATCACATAGAATGAAATCCGATGTCAGACACACATACATTTACAAGTTCGTTCTGGGTCTAAATGAAACCGAAGGCACCTTATTCCTCATCCTGTATGTCCAATACAGGAGAGAGGTCCTCGCATATCCAGTCGATCTCCAAGTACGTCTGGAACGATCACCACTTATTTCCTCGTCTTGGGTATACAGCCCAATCAAGACACCAATAATCATCCAAACGATGTGAAGACCTCTGGTCTTCAACCACCATCTTCATCCTCTACATATCGTCGAATCAGTTATTCAGAATGGGATAACCCGGTCTTTTTGAACAGCTCGCGTATATAACAAACAATTGCTATAAAAACACAACATACGACTTATTCCAATCCAGAACATTTCTTTATTCAAATATTCTTATACTTTGGGAAAGTTTCCCATTAATTTTATCAAAGATAAATTCTTTAAATTTATTCTTTAATCTTCCTTTGAATATCAATTCAAACCAAATTATGGTTTATCCAAACTAGTTGGGATTAACGAACCTTACCGAAGTAATCATTTGTTTTAATTTCCCAATCCCAACCTATTCATCCCATAAAGTAAAACTGGCAATACTTCATATCTAACGCCGCGGTGTTATCGATAAATCCAATTACCATTTCACGTTCAAACCTAATTAAAGATTTAACTATCGCTTGGAGTAAAACTGGTGGTACTCCATTCTCGATCATCTTTCTAATTTGATAATTTTAGTTATCAGATTCATCTTTCAATCTATTTAAAGATTCATTAAAACTCTAATTCAATTTTAATTTCCAAAAATCATTACTTAATGATTATCTTCAAAGATAAGAAATTAATCTTATCTTTAACTGGGTTAAAGAACTAATGTCAATTAAAACACAGCTCACGATAAACACAAAATCACATTCCATTAACAATGGAATCTTCATGGAAAACAAATCAATATGTATAATCGATATAAACTTCCATATCCAACCGATAATATAAATGGAATAACGGCAAAGCCATTTAAATTCCATATATATTAACAGTCTTCCTCTACAGAAGCTCACTTCGATTATTACCAAATCGAATTCCATTCAATTCCAATTTATTTTATAAAATTGGAAAACTTCGCTTTGGAAAATCTCCTTTAAATCTTAACAAAAGATTTATAAATTCCAAATCACATTTCACTGTAAATCGGGTTAAAGAACGAATGTCGTTAAAACACAGTTCACAATAAATCCAATTCACATTCCATTTTATTCCAATTATTAGATATAATTGGAAACTCTAACAGTCTTAATTAAAAGATTTATTCTCTTGATATGGGGTTCAAGAACAGTGTTACTGAAGACACCGTTCACAAAAAACCCAAAATCCTATATGATATTAAATACCAGGTTCTGAATAGAAAATATATCGGCTTATATTCAATATCAAATTCTGAAACCAACAAATGTCGTATTGGAAATAACGATATAAATATATCTTTCAAATTTCCATAACAATATCTGTATAATCACTAAATCCAACATCGAAATATTCGGAAGACAAATTCAATTCAAATCCATTCCAATTCATATACTGGAAATCCTGGTTATTTGTAAAACCATTTCAAAAATCCAATTTATTTATTTAAAAATATTGGATTATAATTCTAGTTCATAACTAGTTCATTTCGGTAAAAATCTATTTTTATCTTTTCAAATATGGAATTTTTCATCCCAATTCTTTCCAAATCATTTCTTATTATTTTACACTAATTATTGATATTTTTAATAATTTAACAAGGCATGTATGTTCATTTCAATAAAAATCTATTTTTATCTTTTCAAATATGGAATTTTTAATCCCAATTCTTTCCAAATCATTTCTTATTATTTTACACTAATTATTGATATTTTTAATATTTTAACAAGGCCTGTACAATCGATTCCCATAAACGGTCATCGAACTGCACCTACAACAACCTTTTCCAAATTTGATTTGGACATAATTCCAAATCCAACACTTAGATTTCTAATTTCTTGTATTCGTTAGAAAGCTCTTTCCGATACGAACCCAAAGGTTCCAGTTTTAGGAGAATCTGACGGTCGGATCTCCCGTAATATCCATTCGAAGTCAATGGTCGAAATTCACGAACTGCCGCAGCTCTGCGCGTTCTATTCAGGCCATTATATTATCATACATATATATATATATATTTCGTCGATTTCCATTTAAAATGTATTTTATAAATCGTTTTAAATTCGTTTTCAAAACGATTTCAACTTCATATTCAATTTTAAATCAAAATTGAATATTCCATATCATTAATATGTATATGATAATATTTTCAAAATATTAGATTTTGAAATCATTTCCTTTTTGATATTCATTATAGAAATGAATAAAATCGATATAAATATCGTTCACGTCAAAATGGCGTTAATCTAATCAACACAGCTATATATATTTAAATATATTCGCGTCCATCCCAAATCGGACATCAAAATCATATTTTGATCTTTTACTGAATATTATTTTAAAATGTTCATTATTTTAAAATATTCGTTATTTTAAAATATTCATTCTTTCTAAACTGGAATCAGACACAGCCAATTACCATATAATGTTATTATATGGATTTCATACAACACATGTATACAAGAACAGTGATAAATAGTCATCCATCATCCAGAGTGCATTCTACATTGCATAAGCATTAAATATAAATATTTAACGCTTACAACAGTCTGTCAACCTATCGATTGACATACAACTAAACAGTTGGGATTAGTGTACGTCAAATATCATCCCAACACCCGTGTGGGATTTCAACCAATAGATACTGAATATTATCTGTGTAGTTGGGCGATGTGTAAAATATATCGTCCTAATCAATATCAATAAAATAGATGTACATAAACAAATCATCTGATTTGTAAATGAATATTCAATTATTTTCAAGAGAATTTCTTGTCGTTCATTTACACGTTAAAAATTATATTTTTAATGTTAAATGTTTATTTCAACACTTTACTATTTTTAATAGTTCATTTATTCAATAAAAATGTTATTTTTAACTAACACTTTTTATTTCAGAAAATTTCTGCATTATAACAGCGTGATATTGAAATCGGGTAATGTCTAGCATTACCCCTCTCTTATACTGGCTTGCGCCATTAACTCAATAATTAAACCAAATTATTCCATTCACATTCCATGTCAAATTCAACAAACAAATCACTCAATCCAAAAACCACAACATAATGCAAACAAGTCGTCCATGGTTTGTGGACGACGGTGAGCAGCTCATAAATGCAGTTATAAAATAAATAATTGTATAAGAAAATTATAGTGAGGAGTTCTCACCTTCGGGATCCACTCCGCCATTCTTTTGTTGTCAATTTTAGATTTGTTTTTCCAGAACTCCAGCACGTCTATTATATAAATAACATACATATGTTAAAAAATCACATTTTTCTTTCTAATGCAATTTTATAAAAATCGTATTTTTATTTCGAATCTATATATATAAATCGTATTTTAATATCGTTATTCATATAATAAAAATTATATTTTTATCGCTACTTCATAAGAATAAAAATCATATTTTTATTCTAAAACCATATAAATAAAAATGGAATCTTTATTCTAAAACCATATATATACAAAGATCATATTTTTTATAACAAACAAAGATTATATTTTAAAACAAACAAAGATTATATTTTTAAAACAAACAAAGATTATATTTCTAACTAAACAAAATATCACATTTTAAACTAAACAACATTATATTTTTAAAGGAGAATAAATAAGAAAACTCACTGTTGATGTTCAAGGAGGGAGGAGGGTTGTTGGAGATAGTCTAAGGTTGGGGGCGGTGCGCGCGGGGTCGGATGGTGGAGCCTAAGGCGGTGGCAGCAGGTCACATTGGTTAGGGGGGTTGCGGTTTGGGAAACTTGGGTTTAGGGGGCTCGAACGGGACTGGAGAGGGAGGCAGAGAGGGGGAGGGGCGGATCGGAGCTGGGGAAGGGGGCGCGATGTCCAACTACGGCGGTGTCGGTGATCTTGGGCGCGCGAACGACGAGATCTGAGGTCTCTTTATTTTTTTTTCTGAAATGAATTTTGACGGGGAAGATAAAAGAAAGGGGGTAAGGGCTTATGTACAAAATTATATTATATTATATTATATTTTATTCTCCAAAGAGTTGACTTTTCTTTTGAACTCCAAACGAGACCCAATGACTATCGCCCCTAGCTAATTACCCCCATTATGAATACAATGGGATATGTTTCGTAAGCCAATTCGACTGTTTCGATCCATTTCCGTCAAAATCAAAATATAAAACTATATATTGAATTTGAACGCACATTTTAATTCACTGGGGCCACCTACGGACCCCAAAAATTCCAGAAAAAGAAATTTGGCTATATTTTGACGGTACAGTCCTAACAAAACTAATTTCGTCAAATTTGGAGATCGTTTGAAAAATGGTCATTTTCTGGTCGATCCAAATTGACTAAAACTGTCAAACACGTTTTACTTCGCCACGCTCACATATTAATCCCAAAAATTATGAATTTTGGAATCTAGCAATAATTTGACACTACAGTTCCAACATAAGTGGTTTCGTCAAAAACGGAGGTCATTTGCAAAATTTCCATTTTTAAGGGCCAAAATTCCATAGCGGCTATTCTGAATTTTCAACTAGACATAAGTTTTTATTCCCGCTATGAAATTTCAATTTTTCACATTCATTGGAAAGATATTTTCAAATAGATTCAAATTTTTTTGGCTTCGCTAAAATCTAGTTTATTTTGAATCTTGTACATTCATTTAAAATTTAAAATCAAATTTTCAAACTATTGCGCCATTTTCAATTCCTTTTATGATTAAAATAAATATTATATTCTAACTTCGATTCAAATAAATATGTACGTTCTATTTCTATTCAAAATAAATTTCTCGTGATTTTTATTTAAAATAAATCATTTTAAATATTCAAAATTCATTAAAATTGCCAAAATAAAAAATTTAAATTGGTTCTTATTTCCCGGTTTGTTACAATATCCCCCACTTAAAATCTTTTCATCCCCAAGAAGGAACGGAGATGAAAGTTGTTTAACTAATCAACTCAACTTTCATTATTTTAATTATGTCTTATGTTCTTCAACTTTTCAATTTCTAAGAATTTTCAAATTTTTCAAAAATTTGGCTAATACCCTAAATTTTCGAAAAATTTCGCCATAACCTCCTTTGTACGGGAGCACCGGGAAAATCCCCAAACCGCCACACAAGCCTCTCCAATCAAAAAGAAAACGAAACAGCCAAGCGGCTAGCCAATCGGCTCATAATATCATCAAAAACCCCAAAAAATACAATAAACATGTACTATTTGTCAGGCAAACAATTTTATTCCTCTGCTTAGCTTCCCTGCTATGACTGTTCAATGTATATACATGCGTATATATGCATTTTCAAACAAATTCCAATTCAGTTCAATATCTGATATAATTTGGTTATATGTACCGTTCTTTCACATAATGGTTTTATTAGATAACAAATAATCATACAACACAACCATCAATCAATTAGTGTATTAATCTTTCAAATTCATAATTTTGACATATATACAAAAAATCATGTTTTTGAAGCCAATTTACAACAATAACCCTATCTAGTTTTGGTTCTCACACCAGTCAAATGGAAATATATAGATATCTCACTTTCGAAACTCGAACACGAATGTTGATGATGATGCATCATCATTAGGATTATCCCCGGGCGACTAGAGTGTGATTCTATATCTATCCAGTATATTTGAGGCTTCAAATACACGTGGATCAGACGTATATTAAAATCTCTATATACTGGACTGTCCAAATTCAATAAAAATAAATATTCAAATACGTTGAATAAGGTTTAAATTTTCAAAACAATATTTGTTTTTATTTTTAAAATATACACTTCCGACTCATTTTAGGACACTACTGATCACATCTCTAACGAGTCATTCTTATTGGATATTGGTAATCCAATCTCTGATGAATTCTTCCGTTCTATTCTAATGTGTCTTATTCTCCGAGCTCTGTAAACCAAAGTTCTGATACCACCTGAGATGACCCGAACTTCCCCGGGGAGGAAAGCACGGATTGCTTTGAGAACACAACAAATCAGACCACAAACAGAAGAACATTCCATTTCTTATTACAACAATTTCATCATAATACAAGAATATACAGAGTATGAATAAATATTACACATTTACTAAATATCAGAGATTTACAAGTTACAATGCAGCGGAAAATAATACAAAACACAACTAAAAAGAATATACGGATACAGAGCTTTCCGGATATCTTTCCAGCTGTAAACCAGGATCCTGTGAATATAAATTTGAAAAACCAAAACTACTAGCTGCCCGTGTGAAAAATAGGGGCACCCAGAGTTTAGGTTAAAAAAATAAACTCCAGGTCAGTTATGTGACTGGTGTGAGAACTAAAACAGTTATTAGACCTTTACTTTAAAATAAAGTAAATCAAAGGACCACGCCATATAACACGGAACGGGTTTCCTCCCAAGAATACTAGTGCATAGAACAAAACAACGCTATGCTTTTTGGAAAAATGAAGCTATTATAAGACACAGGTCCCATCACACAATGCAACGCAAGCCGAAGGATAGGGTTTTCCCTTATAATAGCCAAACATGCTTGGTACGTTAAAACAAATTATTTGATACTATTATAAGTACATAGTGTATAAAACAACTTCAAATATAAATGTATCAATCCTAGATGGCATGGGTACCATATATCATGTCGCCAATACTAGGCTCAACAATCAAAACCAAAATGTCGCGTATTGGAAGTTGGGTTTACCTCTGTGAACCAAGGCAAGGGATCGTCCTTACCGCTTCGAGACAATATAGCCTATGTCTCAGGACCCCCTTGGATCGTCAGGGTCGGTCCACTCGATGTGGATTAAAATGCCTGAACACTACGTTTCCCCGCCCTATGGGGCGTAAATCTGGTATATATAAAGACCATTCGGCTCCACAGAGACCAAAATAACCGAGGCGCCTCGCTATCCATCATTCACATAAATAAAACGTCAAGGCTTGCAAAACGCTGACACCACTCCTAGCTAGAAAGTAACGCATCCCCTCCCTGATGTCCTATCCCGTTTCTGGTTCACACCAGGATATGAGGCACGCGAATTAACACTACACAAAGCTATGCAATATTAAACCCGTGCTTTGATCATCAACCACAAGACTCTACTTTTCAACAGAAGCTTTGATCATTTGCACCTCAGCATGCCACACAGGCAGTTCACGCTATGCAACCGATGTCTATCAATCACACAGAATGAAATCCGATGTCAGACATACATCCATTTACAAGTTCATTCCGGGTCTGAACGAAACCAGAGGCACCTTATTCCTCATCCCGTATGTCCAATACAGGAGAGAGGTCCTCGCATATCCGATCGATCTCCAAGTACGTCTGGAACGATCACCACTTATTACCTCGTCTTAGGTGTACGGCCCAATCAAGACACCAGTAATCATCCAAATGATGTGAAGACCTCCGGTCTTTAACCACCATCTTCATACTCTACATATCATCGAATCAGTTATTCAGAATGGGATAAACTCGGTCTTTCCGGATAGCTCGCGTATGTAATAAACAAGTGCTATAAAAACACAACATACGCCTAATTCCAATCCAGAAAATTTCTTTATTCAAATATTCTTATACTTTGGGAAAGGTTCCCACTAATTTTATGAAAGATAAATTCTTTAAATTTATTCTTTAATCATCCTTTGAATATCAATTCAAACCAAATTATGGTTTATCCAAACTAGTTGGGATTAACGAACCTTACCGAAGTAATCATTTGTTTTAATTTCCCAATCCCAACCTATTCATCCCATGAAGTAAAACTGGTAATACTTCATATCTAACACCATGGTGTTATCGGTAAATCAAATTACCATTTCACATTCAAATCTAATTAAAGATTTAACTATCGCTTGGAGTAAAACGGGTGGTACTCCATTCCCGATCATCTTTCTAATTTGATAATTTTAGTTATCAGATTCATCTTTCAATCCACTTAAAGATTCACTATAACTCTAATTTAGTTTTAATTTCCAAAATTCATTACTTAATGATTATCTTCAAAGTTAGGAAATTAATCTTATCTTTAACTAGGTTAAAGAACTAATGTCATTTAAAACACAGCTCACGATAAACCCAAATTCACATTCCATTAACAATGGAATCTTCATGGAAAACAAATCGACATATATAATCGATATAAACTTCCATATCGAACCGATAATATAAATGGAATAACGGCAAAGCCTTTTAAATTCCGTATATATTAATAGTCTTCCTCTACAGAAGCTCACTTCGATTATTACCTAATTGAATTCCATTTAATTCCAATTTATTTTATTAAATTGGAAAACTTCACTTTGGAAAATCTCCTTTAAATCTTAACAAAAGATTTATAAATTCCAAATCACATTTCACTGTAAATCGGTTTTGAGAATGAATGTCGTTAAAACACAGTTCACGATAAATCCAATTCACATTCCGTTTTATTCCAATTATTAGATATAATTGGAAACTCTAACAGTCTTAATTAAAAGATTTATTCTCTTCACATGGGGTTCAAGAATAGTGTTACTGAAGACACCGTTCACAACGAACCCAAAATCCCATTTGATATTAAATACCAAGCTCTGAATAGAAAATATATTGGCTTATATTCAATATCAAATTCTGAAACCAACAAATATTGTATTGGAAATAACGATATAAATATATCTTTCAAATTTCCATAACAATATCTGTATAATCACGAAATCCAACATCAAAATATTTTGAAGCCAATTTCGATTCGAATCCATTCCAATTCATATATTGGAAATCCTGGTTATTTGTAAAACCATTTCAAAAATCCAATTTATTTATTAAAATATATTGGATTATAATTCTAGTTCATAACTAGTTCATTTCGATAAAAATCTATTTTTATCTTTTCAAATATGGAATTTTTCATCCCAATTCTTTCCAAATCATTTCTTATGATTTTACACTAATTATTGATATTTTTAATAATTTTATCAAGGCCCGTACAGTCGATTCCCATAAACGATCATCGAACTGCACTTACACCATCCTTTCCAAATTTTATTTGGACATATTTCCAAATCCAATCGTTATATTTCTAATTTCTTGTATTCGTTAGAAAGCTCTTTTCGATACAAACCCAACGATTCCGGTTTTAAGAGAATCCGACGGTCGGATCTCCCGTAATGTCCATTCGAAGTCAATGGTTGAAATTCGCGAACTACCGCAGTGCGGCGCGTTCTATTCAGGCCATTATATTATATATATATATAATATATGTTTCGTAGATTTCCATTTAAAGCGTATTTTATAAATCGTTTTAAATTTGTTTTCAAAACGATTTCAACATCATATTCAATTTCAAATCAAAATTGAATATTCCATATCATTAATATATAAATGATAATATTTCCAAAATATTAGATTTTGAAATCAATTCCTTTTCGATATTCATTATAGAAATGAATAAAATCTATATAAATATCGTTCACGTCAAAATGGCGTTAATTTAATCAACACGACTATATATATATTTAAATATATTCGCGTCCATCCCAAATCGGACATCAAAATCATATTTTGATCTTTTACTGAATATTTTTTAAAATATTCATTATTTTAAAATATTCAGTATTTTAAAATATTCATTCTTTCTGAACTGGAATCAGACATAGCCAATTACCGTATAATGTTATTATATGGATTTCATACAACGCATGTATACAACACTAATGATAAATAGTCATCCATCATCCAGAGTGCATTCTACACTGCATAAGCATTAAATATAAATATTTAACAGTTACAACAGTCTGTCAACCTATCGATTGACATACAACTAAATAGTTGAGATTAGTGTACGTCAAATATCATCCCAACACCCGTGTGGGGTTTCAACCAACAAATACTGAATATTATCTGTGCAGTTGGGCGATGTGTAAAATATACCGTCCCAATCAATATCAATAAAATAGGTGTACATAAACAAATCGTCTGATTTGTAAATGAATATTCAATTCTTTTCAGGAGAATTTCTTGCCATTCATTTACACGTTAAAAATTATATTTTTAATGTTAAATGTTTATTTCAACACTTTACTATTTTTAACAGTTCATTTATTCAATAAAAATGTTATTTTAACTAGCGCTTTTTATTTCAGAAAATTTCGGCATTATAACAGCGCGATATTGAAATTGGGTAATGTCTAGCATTACCCCTCTCTTATCCTGGCTTGCGCCATACACTCAATAATCAAACCAAATTATTCCATTCACATTCCATGTCAAATTCAACAAACAAATCACTCAATCCAAAAACCACAACATAATGCAATCAATCTAGTCGTCCATGGTTTGTGGACGACGGGGAGCAGTTCATAAATGCAATTATAAAATAAATAACTGTATAAGAAAATTATAGTGAGGAGTTCTCACCTTCGGGATCCACTCCGCCATTCTTTGGTTGTCAATTTTAGATTTGTTTTTCCAGTTCTCCAGCACGTCTATTATGAAAATAACATACATATGTTAAAAAATCACATTTTTCTTTCTAATGCGATTTTATAAAAATCGTATTTTTATTTCGAATCTATATATATATTTATATATATAAATCGTATTTTTATATCGCTATTCATATAATAAAAATTATATTTTTATCGCTACTTCATAAGAATAAAAATCATATTTTTATTCTAAAACCATATAAATAAAAATGGAATCTTTATTCTAAAACCATATATATACAAAGTTCATATTTTTTATAACAAACAAAGATTATATTTTTTAAACAAACAAAGATTATATCTTTAAAACAAACAAAGATTATATTTCTAACTAAACAAAATATCACATTTTTAACTGAACAACATTATATTTTTAAAGGAGAATAAATAAGAAAACTCACTTTTGATGTTCAAGGAGGGAGGAGGGTTGTTGGAGACATCTGAGGTTGGGGACGGTGCGCGCTGGGTCGGATAGTGGCGCCTAAGGCGGTGGCAGCGGGTCACATTGGTTAGGGGGGTTGCGGTTTGGGGAAACTAGGGTTTAGGGGGCTCGAACGGGACTAGAGAGGGAGGAGGAGAGGGGGAGGGGTGGATCGGAGCTAGGGAAGGGGGAGCGGCATCCAACTGCGGCGGCGTCGGTGATCTTGGGCGAGCGAACGACGAGATCCTCGGTCTCTTTATTTCTTTTCTGAAATGAATTTAGACAGGGAAGATAAAAGAAAGGGGGGTAAGGGCTTATGTATAAAATTATATTATATTATATTTTATTCTCCAAAGAGTTGACTTTTCTTTTGAACTCCAAACGAGACCCAACAACTGTCGCCCCTAGTTAATTACCCCCATTCTGAACACAATGGGATATGTTTCGTAAGTCAATTCGACTATTTCGATCCGTTTCCATCAAAATAAAAATATAAATCTATATATTGAATTTGAATGCACATTTTAATTTACCAGGCCACAAGACCCTAAAAATTCAAGAAAAATAAATCTGACTATGTTTTGATGATACGGTCCTAACAAAACTAATTTCGTCAAATTTGGAGACCGTTTGAAAAATGGTCATTTTCTGGTCGATCCAAATTGACTAAAACTATCAAAACACGTTTTACTTCGCCATGCTCACATATTAATCCGAAAAAATATGAATTTTGGAATCTAGCAATAATTTAACACTACGGATCCAACAAAAGTGGTTTCAACAAAAACGAAGGTCGTTTACAAAATTTCCATTTTTAAGGGCCAAAATTCCATAGCGCCTATTCTGAATTTTCAACTGGACATAAGTTTTTATTCCCGCTATGAAATTTCAATTTTTCAGATTCATTGGAAAGATATTTTCAAATAGATTCAAATATTTTTGGTTTCGCTAAAATCCGGTTTATTTTGAATCCTGTACATTCATTTGTAATTGAATTTTCGAACTACCGCGCCATTTTCAATTCCTTTTATAATTAAAATAAATATTTATATTCAAACTTTGATTCAAATGAATATATACATTTTAATTCTATTCAAAATAAATTTCTTGTCATTATTATTTAAAATAAATCATTTTAAATATTCAAAATTCATGAAAATTGCCAAAAAAAAAATTGGTTCTGATTTTCTGGGTTGTTATAGTGCCCCTGCTTGAAAGGTTTTCCATTCAATATCCTTTGTATTTGGGATGACTAAATGCTATGCAGACAATTGAACGCCACCAAAAAAGTCTTTTAAATCCGTTATTCGTTGTGACTGAATATTCAGACACTTGTCGAATTTGTCGGACGCCTTCAAAAATTCGAAAAGGTCTTTTGAGTCTAATGGTAACCGAACTTGAAAGATTTGGCTTTCGGTCGATTGCCCTCGCAGAGGTCTTTTGAGTCCATCGATAATCGAATTCAAAAGACTCGGCTTTCGGTCGGATGCCCTCGCAAAGGTCTTTTGAGTCCGTCATCAACCGAATTTGAAAGACTTGGCATCTGGTCGAATGCCCCCGCAGAGGTCGTTTTAGTTCGTCAGTAGCCGATTTTGAAAGACTCGACTTCCGATCGGATACCCCCGCAGAGGTCTTTTGAGTCCGTCCGTAACCGAATTTGAAAGACTCGGCTTCTGGTCCGATGCCTCCGTAGAGGTCTTTTGAGTCCGTCGGTAATCGAATTTGAAAGACTCGGCTTCCGACTGGATTCCCCCGTAGAGGTCTTTTGAGTCCATCGGTAACCGAATTTGAAAAACTCGGCTTCCTGTCGGATGCCCCTGCAGAGGTCTTTTGAGTCCATCGATAACCGAATTTGAAAGACTCAGCTTCTGGTTGGATGCCCCTACAGAGGTTTTTTGAGTCCATCAGTAACCGAATTTGAAAGACTCGGCTTCCGGTCAGATGCCCCCGCAGAGATCTTTATCCAATTTATATCGCAATTTGATTAGGTAATTTCCTAACACTGACGACCGATTGAGTGCCCCCGTAGAGGTCTTTACCCAATTTGTGTCGCTATCTGGTCAGGTAATTTCCTGACACTAACGACCGATTGAGTGCCCCCGTAGAGGTCTTTGGTTTAGGGTTGCATCTTTTCATGGAGCAGACGTTAGTGCATTCATCGGGCTTTATCATGACTTGTAGAACCAGGGTCCTAGGGCCTATAATTAAGAAAGTACCCCTACGGTGAAACTTGCAACTTTTTCTTCAGTCTGGACGTTGTATCATTTGACTCTTAGTGACCCTTGTTTGTTGCAAGTCGATGCTTTACACCTTCTTGCTTATCGTGAATGATGTTTGTGGCATTTGATATTTGAGATGTCCCCATCAGTATTTGCTATAGAGGCTACCAGGTCTTAGTAGGTCACTAATGTGCTAGCATTCTTTGTGGTAGCGGAGGTATACTGTCATTTTCTATCAACCTGTCAACCTCTTCCTCGAGGAATTGAGATCTTTCGGGTCCCTTTAACCATCTCTTTTGCTTAACTGGAGTTACGCTTGGATCTATATTTGATTTATGGACTGCAATATACAGAGAGATTCCACACATGTCGGAATGGCTCCAAGTGAAAACATCCGGATTTACTTTTAGGAACATGGTCAATTCTCTTTGCAATGTTGGGCTCAGCTGAGAGCCTATATTCAATACTTTGCCAAGATCTTTGTCATGGACAGGAACCGAGATGGTGGCTTCAGCTGGTGCCGCTCTACTTTTCCCTACATTGGCTTTCCTTGGATCCATTTCTTTTTTAGCTTCGCTTGTTCGCCAGTGCAGGGGCCCCGCCCTAACTTCTTTATGGGGGCGTTGTGAATGCGGGGTGGAGCCTCCGCATTCTTTCCTATCTCCTTCTTCTTGGCCTTAACTAGCTCTGCCATATAACACTCTCTTTCCACCTTTTGGTTGCCTTTAATCACACCGACTCCATTCTATATTGGGAACTTCATGGTTAAGCACCACGGAGCCATTGCTATCCTGAGTGCAGCAAGAGCTGGTCTCCCGAGGAAAGCATTGTACGCCGAAAGTTCATCGACTATGACGAGTGTTTGCTTCATAGCAACTTTCCTCTTTCCTTCTTCGAGTGCTACAAGCGAGTTGATGACGCCAATTGGCTAACTGGGTTGCCCTGTGAAGGCATGGATCTTATTATGGCAAGCTCTTATACCATTCGTAGAGAGATTCATTTTATTGAATGCGTTAATGAAAAGAACGTTGATAGATGCCTCGCTATCCAACAAGACTCCCTTACTATAGCTTGACCCAAACCGATGGTAACAACCATTGGATCAACCGTAGATGTTAGCAATCCGTCTAAATCTTTATCTTTAAACACGACATTTCCCCCATGAAGTCTTCGACATTCTTGTGAAAAGGTGTTGTTCAAGACCAAGCATTCTTCCATTTCCGAAGAGTTTTCATCTCATTAGTATACTTCACAATGTACCCCCCCCATCTTCTTCCGGTTGGGTGGGGTCCACCAGAAATTGTGTTGATGATTAGTCTCAGATCTAAAGCATTCTCTCCCGATCCAGGTTGTCCCATGGATGTACCCTTCCCCTGGACAGCTTGATTATTCGTGGGTTCTTCGTATACTGTTGGAGTCTATTCTTCCTTATTAGTTCCTCAATTAGGCTCTTCAAGTGCTTGCATTCATTTGTATTCTGACCCGATTGGTTGTGAAACCGACTGAACCTACCCGAGCTCATTGTAGCATCACTAACCTTTACGTGCTTTGGCATTGGATATCCCTTAGTATCCTTGGTCACCATAAAGATGTTCTCTACGGTGTCATTTAAATGAGTCAACTCAGAATTTTTAAAGAAGCGGAATTTCTTGTTAGCTCGATTATCTTTTCCTTCATTGCCCCTTTTCTGACTACCAGGATTCTTCTGATTATTCTGAGCATTTGTATTACTTTCTGGCAGCGCATTTCCTTTAGAAGGATTCATGGTATAAGCAGAATCTTCTTCAACGCTCATATACTCCTCTACTTTGTCATAAAACTTTCCCAAGGTATCAGCTTTCTTCATCTTGATCCACCTCCCAAATTCAGATTTTTTATCTATGGCCCTTTTAGAGCCATCAAAACTAGCCGAGGTTCATGGTTGCCCACTTCGGCTGCAACAGTGTTAAAT
The DNA here is from genome assembly GCA_030737875.1 of Allium sativum. NCBI lineage: Eukaryota > Viridiplantae > Streptophyta > Magnoliopsida > Asparagales > Amaryllidaceae > Allium > Allium sativum. Next base: position 828,139,002 of record CM060926.1, on the reverse strand, counting down.
CTGGTAAGGAAGGCCCTGACCGGTTCTCCTGGCCCTTGCTCGAGTTCGTTTAATGGCATTACATCTCTGGCCTTAGTGGAATGAAGCCTGAACTGTTCCATGAACAGTTTGGTCAAGGTAGAGAAGTTTCCTATGGACCTTGGAGGTAACTTCGTGAACCAGAGCAAAGCTATCCCCGCAAAATATATGGGGAAATACAAGCATTTAATCTCAATCAGTGGCATGTGCTCGTCCATCTGCTGGTCATATTTGAACAAGAATACATTGGGGTCGCCAGTTCCATAATAGGCTTGCATTGTTGGAGGCTTGAATTTCCATGGAAAGGGTGTCATTTTGGTTCTTTCTGTAAGCAGAGTCCTGGTTGGAGAAAAACCCCATTCCTTCTCATTGTCGTTTCTTTCTTTACTCTCTTTCATGATTTGTCGCACCATCTCTTCCAGGTGCTCCTAATCGTTGTGGTGGCCCGTAGAGCGGACGCCGTCACCCTTGCTGGATGTTTGCCTAAGCAAGCGGTCACGGTTTGAGATCGAGGGCCCTGCACCTTCTGCATGGGAAGGTGCCCCTTTGGCGGTGCCAGCCACTAGTCGAGAGGGTGTCTTTTCAGCATAGGTTCGGACAGGTGGTTTAGCTCCTCCTTGATGAGCGATGTTTGGCCTAGCGACCTCTTGAACAGATCGTTCACGATTCGGGCTTGAGGAGGAAGATCTCGCATTTTCTGCGAGAATGGCTTTGGTAATGACTTTTACCGTAGCTTCCTGAAGAGCGAAAAGAGATTCTAGCTTTGCAATCATGGCTTTGTTGGAGATTTCCATTTGTTGTGTAAGACTGACTACAACTTCCATTAATTCGGTCCTTGCTACACCAGCTCCGTCTTTAGAAGTTTCACCATCTTCAAAGTGGTTGGTAGGTGGTGTATTCTCCTTGGCAGTATCGTTAGTCTCTTCAACGGCGGTTTTACTTGTGGTTTTCTTTGATGGCCTTCCCATTGTCCTGGATAAAGCCGCAACTTTTTTAGAGAGAACTTCATGACTAATAGAGAATAAGATTGTGAACGTGGCCCCACGGTGGGTGCTAAATGTTGAAACCGAAATTGGTCACAACACCAAAGGTACTTTAAAAGCACTCCACTAATCGGTAAGAAATAGAAAAGTGGAGCCACAATCATAAAAAAACAAGCAAAAACACACGGATTTTATAGTGGTTCGATCAAGAATAGATCAACATCCACTTTGGCAAGGGTTTACATTATCATTTCGAGAATTACAAGGCTAGAATTCTCTCTAAGTACATTCATTCTCTCTCATACAAGAATTTCACTTTGATCTATGCAAATCAGCAAGGAAATAGTTGTATCTCTCTAAGTGATAGGAGTAGATCTACAATCTCTTGGACACTTGAGTGTTTGAGGCGGATTCCATGGTGGATTTGGAGTTAGATCTTCACTTGGAGATGATGAATGGGGGTAGAATGGCTAAGGAATGGTGGAAGAAAGACTTCGGCAGCACTTCATGATCGCAAAAGATCCCCTCCCTTAATGGTGAAGAACCAGGGGTATTTATAGGTGAAGAGAAAATGAAGTGGTAGGCTGGAATTTATGCGTGCAGGTTAAGGGTCGCACATGCAGTAATTATGGAAATGCCATTGCAAGCTGTAGCCAGCTGTCACCAGTTGCAGACAACTGTCCATGAACGACCGACCTTGCACGCACGAACCCAGGTGCAACCCTCATGAGCGAGCGATCCCTTTAAGCTCGGGTGACTGGCAATGTACATGACCCTGACCCCCCGTGTTGCACGACCAAACCAATAGTGAAGTCAGGATCTTATATCTGAGCGGACAGGTTGTTGGGCGACCCTGTAGTGCTCGAACTCGGTTGATTTGCGACCGTCCTATCATGCAATGTGTGATTTTTATGGTGCTCGAGCAAGCGATCCCCTGTTGATGCATGAATGTTTTTCTGTTGCGTAGGTCATGCCGTGTTCAATTATCATCTTGCGTATCAAGCCCTTGTATGTGTGAGCCCTTCTTGAATGTTTGGCCTTTGTCGTGTGTTTAACCTTTCTTGTGCGACCTGTAGGCGTTTGATCCCTTATGGCGTGTGTGCTCCTTGTTCTCGACCCTATGGTGTATGAGCGGTCGTGTAATGCTTAATCATGCATGTTAATAAATGTACGAATAACCCATTGGTTTTAATCTATCAATTTGTGCTTAACTTTTGGTGGATAAACAGTTTTAGCAATACTTGTTTTTAAATACCTGGAATATAGTTAAACTAGAAATATGCAGTTTAATGGTTGTTGAAAATACTTAGATCTTTAATAATGGATTTTAAGGATAGAAACAAGTATCGGGATCTTTCAGGATAAAAATATTGGATAAGATGTTTTGATTTATAAAAGAAAAGAGGTTCTTATTAAACAATGGTTTTAACCTCTTTAATTATATTTTAAAGAAAGAAAATTTTGTGAATGAATTATGGATATACTTATACCGAATGGATAAGTATATTAAAAACTTATTAACTATTAAGACTATAAAGGAATAGGGAATTAGTAGAATATATACATATGCACCTTTTATATGTATAAGTTGAGTATATACACTAGTATATAAAGGAACATTAATCGAGTAGGAGTTATTGATTAATAAATGAAGTCTTATTAGACAAATGAAGTTTTATTAGATTAAAAGGAGTTTTACTAATAAAGGGGACTTGATTAATAAAAGATTAATAAAATAGGAAAGGAGTTAGAAGTCATTTATATGAGTTAATCGTTCTTTGACTGTTTGTCATGCTATGTTACATGATAGTGATTTGATTGTTTATCATGCTTCATGACTTGATAGTCCCTTGGATGTTTATTTGTTTGTTATAGAAACAAACGAGGCTATTTTCCCTATACAATCATCTATTGTGCGAATTGTAGTCGGTTAATTGACTATAGAAATTGACCTTAAATCTAGTGACTGTTTTTGAGGAGATCGGGATTGGTAAGTGTTCTACTTATCGAAAACCACTTTAAAATTAGTGTACATATTCTATGTTTTGGAAGCAATTGTGAATTGAAATCTATATGTAAATTCGAGATCTATTGAGATGCTCAAACACATGTGATTCTGAGATTTGTTGAGGATTCTACGTTTGATTTGGAGATTTATTGTGCTCTATGAACCCAGTTGGGAATTCTTGTTCTGTTTGAGAGATGAAAACTCGTGTGAAGGATGTTTGTAACAACCCGGAAAACCAGAACCAATTTAAAAAATTTATTTTGAGTAATTTTGGCAGAAAATACGTCAGAATTTAAAAACTAGATTTTTAAATAATAGCAAAGCCATTAAAAATAGTCGTTTTGCAAATGACCTCCATTTTCGACGAAACCACTTTTGTTGGATCCAGAATGTCAAATTATTTCTAGGTTTAAAATTCCATAATTTTTGGAACTAATATGTGAGCATGGCAAAAGAAAACGTGTTTTGCAAATACAGTGCAAATTGGATCGACCAGAAAAAGGCCATTTTTCAAACGGTCTCCAAATTCAACGAAATCAGTTTTCTTGGGACCGTATCATCCAAACATAGCTAGATTTATTTTTTGGGAATTTTTGAAATCAGTATGTGGCCCCGGTGAATTAAAATGTACATTCAAATTCAATTTTGAATGTAATATATTTTAATTTGATGAATAACTGGCTGAAACAGTCGAATGGGCTTACGAAACATATTCCATTGTGTCCGGAATGGGGGTATTTAGCTAGAGGCGACAGTCGTTGGGTTTAATTTGGAGTTTGTATGGATTTATGGGTGTTTTTGAATTAAAAGAAATTAAAAATAATATATATATATTATCCAATTAAAATCCACCGTTGACAATTCATTATCGCTCAAAACCCGATACCTCTCGAAACGAACGGCGGTGGGAGCTAAATCCTTCTCTCTTCGATTTCTTTTAATCCATTCAACAAAATCACGATTCTTTAGAGGATTTTGTAGAGAATCACGAGATCTTCAAATCCATATAAGTTTTGAAATTAATCATTGTGTATTCTTCAAGAATCGGCTCTCCAAACATCTGTCGTCCGTCGTCCAATCTCCCTACGGCCGACGAGTTCAATGTGGCTGCCACCCCCAGGCGTGGAATTCTAAGCCCCTTCACGTGGCGCAGGCCGATCGTCCTATAGCTACACGGTTCGAGCGTAAAAATCAAACCTAGTTTTGAAGGATTTGCTGAAGGTAACGGGTTTTATATTTTAAATGGTTTATAGCACTTGAAAACGTTGCAAAGTTATATTATCGAATAATAATCATATCTTTTTCGTATGTTGTCGAAATCTAGTGAAACAAGAGACATTGGACTCGTGACGAGGTATTCTACATTCTAGAAGTGACCGGAGAAATTTTAGAGCTATCTACAATTTTTGAAGGAGTGGAACCCAATGTGAGATTTCTAAATTCAAATAAAATGGATAAAAATATATAAGGTTGCAGACGGGGCTTAGTAGCTCCCGACACTACTTTCTGTTAAACCATGGACGATTGCGTGATGATTGTGGTGTGAAATTGATTGTGATTGTGAATAGTTGATTGTGGTTGCAACAAAATTGATTGTGTTTGAGGTAAATTCATTGTATCGTGAAAATGAATTGTATCATTTAAATGAAATTATTGTAATGTTGCAAGGCCTAGGATAGCAGAGGAGCCATGCTGAACACGGTGTCGGTGCTAAATTCCCTGCTGTTGTAATGCTGAAATTTGTTGTAATCAACTATATAAAATAGTTGATGTTTGAAATAAGTTGTTCGAATAATAAAAATAACATTTTTATTGTATGTATGAAGTATATAAAATATTCGTGTTTGAAATAAATTGTTTGAACAGTAAAAATAACATTTTTATTGTATGTATGAAGTATATAAAATAGTTGATGTTTGAAATGAATTGTTTGAACAATAAAAATAACATTTTTATTGTATGTATGAAGAAATATTCATGTTTGAAATAAGTTGTTTGAACAATAAAAATAACATTTTTATTGTATGTACGAAGTATATAAAATATTCATGTTTGAAATAAATTGTTTGAACAATAAAAATAAAATTTTTATTGTATATATGAAGTGTTAAAAATAGTCATGTGTTAAAATATATTTTTGTTCGCCAAAAAATATTATTTTTATCATGTATATAAAGTGTTAAAAATGGCTGTGTGTTGAAATAAATATTTGTTGCTATAAATATTATTTTTAACATGTATATGAGCTAAATAAAATGGTCATGAGTCGAAATATATTTTTGTTCGCCAAAAATATTATTTTCATCGTGTATGTGAAGTAATAAAAATGGTCATGACTTGAAATATATTTTTGTTCGCCAAAAATATTATTTTTATCATGTATATGAAGTAATAAAAATTGTCATGAGTTGAAAAATATTCTTATTTTCCAAAAATATTATTTTTATCATATATATGAAGTGTTAAAAATAGTCATGAATTGAAATATATATTTTTTCGCCAAAAATATTATTTTTATCATATATATGAAGTGTTAAAAATAGTCATGAGTTGAAATATATTTTTGTTCGCCAAAAATATTATTTTTATCATATATATGAAGTGTTAAAAATAACCATGGGTTGAAATAAATGTTTGTTCATTAGAAATATTATTTTTAACATGTATATGAAGTGTTAAAAATAGTCTTGTATGAAAATAAAGATTTATTTGCTAAAAATATTATTTTTATCTTAGATATGCATATATATACACATGCTAAACAAGTAAATGGATTTGCTGTTGAGTAAAGAATTTATTTGCGTACCCAACAAATAGGTAAACCTTAATGAGTAGGCTGCGCAATTTTATTTATTATATAAACTCCTGTGAATGCCTTTGAATGCGGTGTGCTGGTTGTTCTGTGTGAGATTATAAACAACGCCATATGATAGTAATAATTAATTTTGAACTACACTATATGGCATACTTCGTGAAGATAGCATACTCTATCATATTCCATATAAGCATTTGAAGCTTGTATGATGAGGTTGGAATTACCATACAAGCGAGAGGCTTGTATGGCGATGACTACATTTCAGGTTGAACCGAAGACGAACTATTGATGTCATAGCATATCATATTCCATATAAGCATTTGGAGCTTGTATGACGAGGTTGAGATTACCATACGCACGAGACGCTCGTATGGTGATGACTGAATTACAGGTTGAATTGAGGACTAATATGGACTAATAAAATATAACGGTAAATTGCCAGATTAAAAAAAACCCCACACGGGTCTGGAGTTGACAATAATCACGTCTCTCTAGTTATTAGATACGGCACATGAATTATTTATTTCCAACACTGGACAAGGTGACGAGATTTATCTCTAGAGTTATTATACACACTCCCTTGGGCATAGATAGGTCACTAAAAATTATGTGTGCTTTTTCTGGATTTATTGAGTGCCTAATACGGCCCAATAAATTTCCAAACCCCTCCCCGTACAAAAGAGGTTATGGCGAAATTTTTCGAAATTTAAAGGCGTTAGCCAAATTTTTGAAGTGAAAACGGTTTAGAAATCATCGAATGAATTATATATATTAAATTAAACGAATAATGACGCTGTAGTTCCCGTTTTGGAATTGTTATTTTTAAACGATTATACCGAGAGATCAAACCATCGGATTTTCCTGAAACTGGAACCGTTGGATTCGCTTTGGAAAATCTTTCCAACGATATAAAATTTGTTAAGATCCAACGATTAGATTTTGAGAAATGTTTAATTCAAATTGGAATGAAAATAGCGCCAGGGTCGTCGAATGACCTGAAACATCGTTCGACGAAAATAGGCTATTTTTAAATAAATAAAAATAGCAATAAACCGTTATAAAATATTATAAACGATTTGGAATGGAAATAAGCTGGTTTTACTTGGTTTATTGGATATTCTGATGGTTAGATGTATTTGACATGAAATTATTATATTGAATTGAAACGTGAATGTCAAATAGTTTAACCATGGAAAAGAATTGATTTGAATTCTATGTATACGTAAATTATTTGAAAAGGCTGAGCTAATTCTCATTTCAAATAATTGATCGACGATTAGAACTTTATAATATGAAGATGGTGCAAGACCAATGATCTTCACATTGAATGGAGTACTACTGATGCCCTGGATCGGTTAGCTCTCAGGAGGGGTTACAGTGGTCGTAGTCCGGACGTATTTGTTGATTATTCGGATGTGCTAGGGCCTCTCTCCTGTATTGGACATATGGGACGAGGAATAAGGTGCCTTCGGTTTCGTTCAAACCTGGAACGGACTAGTAAATGGATGTGTGTCTGACATTGAATTTTATTCCGTGTTAATTGATTTCTATTAAATGTATATCTGTTTGGTGGTGGAGAATTTATTCTCTTGCTTAACACCCTTCTCTAAGACGTACATGCTTAGAGGTTATATATCGATAGACATCAGTAGCATGGCGTGGAATGTCGATGTGGCATGCTGAGATGCAAGTGATCAAGGCTTTTGTTGAAAAGCAGAGTCTTGTGGTTGATGATCAAAGCACGGTTTTAAATAGCATAGCTTTGTGTATAGCGTTAATTCGCAAGCCCTACACCCCGGTATGAACTAGAAATGGGAGAGGACCTCAGGGAGGACATGTGTTTCTTTCTAGCTAGAAGTGGTGTCATGGTATAAGCCCAGAAATTTTTACTTATATGGAGACGGAAAGCGAAGTGCCTCGGATATATCGGTCACTACAGGGCCTATGGATGGTACGGTCGATATACTAACCAGATTTACGCCCCATAGGGCGGGGAAACGTATAGTTTAGGGATTATTAATCAACTTAGTATGGACCGGCCCAGATGCTCCAGGTGCAGTTGTGGCTGAATCCTGAGGCACGGGCTAGAGTGTCTCGAATTCAGTAAGGACGATCCCTTTCCTTGGTTCATGATGCAAATCCAACTTCCAATACGACATTGTGCGGTTTTGATTGTAAAACTAGTATGGCGACATAGTAGGATGGGGTACTATGTCGTCTATGATTGATACATTATGATTGAAATTGTTTTTGAAACATATATACACTAATAATAATATTAGGTGATTTTGTTTTATACGTATCAAGCATATTTTAGCCATTATAGCGTAAAACTCTATCCTTCGACTTGCGTTGCATTGTGTGATAGGACCTGAGTCTTATAATGGCTTCATTTTTTTATAAAAAGCATTGCGTTGTTTAAATAATTTACTTTATTTCATGCACTGGCAATCCAATGTAGTAAACCCATTCTGCGTTAGCGGCATGGTCCTGTGATTAGCCTTAATATTAAATAAGTTAAGTAAATTTCTCATACCAGTCTCATGACTGACTCGTAGTTTGTTTCACTTTGCAAACTCGGGTGCCCCTATTTTCTACACGGGCAGCCTTGTATTCAGGTTTTAGCAGGCTCATTTTGGATAGCTATGGAGCTGAGGATGGATTCTATCATTTCTATTTTGTTGTTCAGACTTCATTATGTATATTATGTTTGATTCCGCTGCAGACATTTTATATTATGCTGAAACTGTATTCTGTACTAAGTATGATCCTATTATGTTGTGTAACTCTGATGATTATACTATTTCCAGTGTATTTTGATGTACATTATCTGGTGTAATGATATATTTCTATTCTGATGTTATTGTTTATGTGTTATATTCCAATGATTATCCTTGCTTCCGTGGCACGGGGGTTTGGGGTCATCACAATGTTGAACGTAGCCTCGCATAGAAAATGACAGAAAACATGGTAGGGCCACAACCTGGGATTTAGCTAACCTACAACAGGGTATGTTGACTTCACACATAGAGTATGCTTATAGATGTTGCGTGGGGAGTTTGATAGGTTACATATGGTGCACAACAGTGTTTTCTTGCATAGGAAAATTGTTCTTACCTTATTGGTATAATTTATCTACAGATATACTATGCTATAAGATACTTTCTGACCCTTGTCAAGTGGCCGGTTTCGGTTTATTTGGGGATGTTTTCAATGGAAAATCCAATATGTGAATGTGCCTTATCGGTTTTGTTTGTACACTTAATAGTTGTCAAATGTAACCAATGTAACCATTCTAACTATTTGATTTATTTATATGTCACACCCTAAACATTATCTATTATACAATATCACTTCTCTTAATAAATGGCTAGATGTTATTGAAGGGATAACCATTACGGACATGCATACAGCCTCAGATTGCATTAATATATGTTACTTATATGCTAAGTTATCTCACGTTGTTGCCTTATCTGATCTGGGTGCTATGTTATTATTACGCTCGGGTCAGACCGAGTATATTTTCCAAATAGGACTTGGGTTGCTTTGGAGCTTCAGAAGAGGAGTTTGCGCCGAGATGTATGCTCGTATTTTTTGATTTATTCCGTTGTGTGTATGTTTTATGTATTAGCAATCGTAAGACTAGTTATTATAATTGTTCAGGCTGATTCATTGTGTACTCTGATTGATGTATGTATATTAAAGTTTTTCTCTTTTTGTAAAGAGCATTGTTTATATTATAGATTATTTATTTCATTGTGAGATTTTATTATGCATCTTCTTTCTTCTATTTTTCTATCTCCTTTCTTTTCCCCAAATTATCAATCATTCTGGCAATTGAATTTATATAAATGAATACAAAAGATGTATTTGTTGATTTTCAAGAGCTGAAAAGTTGGGTTATTATATGTTGTAAATTATCTTTTTTTTCTCTTTCCAAAAAAGGAATTATTTGAAATCTACAAGTAATATTAGCAATCATATAGGAAGAGATGTGTAAATTCACATATTTTGTACGTATTTTGCATGATCTATTCCAAATAAAATGTTGCCTTTTTCTTATAATTTGAAATATGTCAATATTCCTCTTTTTTATATAGTTTGGAAAAATTTACAAGAATTACAGTAAATATTTTTTTTAGAGATTTTGAATCTCAACAAAATTAAACTTAAAAATGGATCGTTTTAGTCCTTAGTTTGGACAAGAATATGGAATAATAATTAAATATAATTAGTAACTATGTATATATCACGCTTAAAATGTAAATATAATTATGCTATAACCTTATCCGTCCAAAAACCCATGTAATTGACCCTATAAATATTATTAATTAAAGTAAACTTATGTTGTGTGTTTGAAATTGAATAGTTTCCACTTTTGATGGGAATATATATAGTAACATTTCCCATAACAAATGGAAATGAATGTTTGTAACCATTTTATTGGTAGCAGTAAATATGGAGTTAATTGTTATAATAAAAAAGATTACAAATAAGTTAAAAAGGGAATTAATATTGTAACCTTGAATGTTATAAGAAAATGAATGAATAGGTAATAAATGTTAAACGGATATAATTTAAAAATGAAATGGAGTAAATGTTATAACTCTAATGAGGACTGAATAAAGATAGTAAATTAAGGAAGTTACAACAAGAAGAATTAAAATGGGACTGATATAAAAGACATTTAATAAGATATCCATTGCCTTTGGGAATATAACCATTAGGATCATTAATAGTATGCGATTGTTATAATAATTAATTGAATTTAAAGGAATTTAATGGGATTTGGGAAATGAAGGTCGTAGTAAATGTTAAGTCCAATAAGGAAATAAATAAGTAAATATCCTACAGTCGTGAGTCATAGGAAATCATCCTTATCTTATTTCTAGTTTAAATTCTATGAACCATATCTTTTATAAAAAAAATAAGGATTGGACTTAGTAGGTTAATGATGTGAGGTCAGTTGCCATATTCGGTAGAAGTTTGTACATTCAAACAGTCTAATATACACTGATGTAAGACATCATTGATCATTTAAACCCATGACGGTAATTAATTTCGTAACGCAGATTTATCCTAAAATGCTTACTTCAAGTGTTGATGTAATGACCTGAGGAAGTGGATGCTCGAATTTCGACAATAATACTTAATCCGGTATAACCTGCCAAAACCCAAGTATCGAACACACCGGATAGTTAATATAAAGAAATTAGAGGGTAAGAAAAAGAAAAGCACGAAAGTTTAGAATAGAAGAAGAATCAAACTAACCACAATACACAGAGTCTCACATCGCAGCGGAATAAAATATAATACAGATATTAAAAACTTGAAATAATACTTACAATTATCAGAGTATAACGAACATCCAATATCTGGACAGTTATAATAGTCTGTCCTCATTTACAACACACAGCGGAATAATATCCAAATATATAACGTATGTCTGAACTCCTCCCGCTTGTCTCCTGAAGTCCGTATCATCTTATCCTGAACCTATAAAACTCGGTCTGACCCAAGCATTACAAACGCCAGGATTATTTTGGTGAACCAACGTGAGAAAAATCCACTAAATTATTGGTATCATCCAACTTTATTTTAAAGTTTAAATATTTTTCAAAAGAAAAGGATAATCGTAAGACCAAATCCACATACGAACACAGATGGTTTTTACCTTATGATAACGCGAACCAATTTTGAATTCATAATTATTCTGATATTATAATAGCGTCTAAATCAAATAAATAACCATATAGCAGAACGCATGCATATCACGCTCTACATACTTAATATAAATTCAAAACCATGAGAGCTTATTGGAGACTGGATTCCGACTATGACAAGGTATGGAACCACCTTCCGATTTATGTACTCTAGAGGGAATACACTGGAGTTCAACATGAACATCTTGCAACTCGGCCACACATAACTGACCACTCATTTCTCTTAAGTGTATCGAATATATTGTCACCATACGATTGGTACCAACATAACTGTTCCCGGGAGATATAGAAATGAAAAGAAGAACAAAAATGAATATTCTCTGGATGGTGACAATACACCCTAACTGTAACATTCTAGAATTTAAATACACTATAACCATGCTTAATGATAATAAATTGATAATAACTTAATTAAATATTCAGAATTAAGTAAAACCAGCATTACCGGTACGTTCTTCTCGGAATTCTGGTTTAGACAAACCCTAAGTTTGTGTAAAATGGATAACGTATGAAGAAGTTAGGGGCATTAGAAGTTTGTATACGTATAAGGAGTTTATGTATAAATATAAACTAGAAATAAATTCCAGAAAATTAAAACGAAACTAGGCGGGAGAACGAGCGGGAAACAGGCCCTTTGTGGGACGACCCATGCTCAGCCCGGGTCGACCAATAGGTCGTTCCAAAGGGGGATGGGTTGACCTAATACATATCTGGGTAGATCCATTCTACGAACCTAGACTGTTTTGGGGACTATATTCATTGCTGACTCAGCGCCAAGTGTACAGATTGGATTTTAAACCTAAAATATGAAGGTTGAGGTTGACTCTGTGAATCTATAAATAGATGGCTTCTCCAATTCCCAGTTCACACAAATTCTTCATATCTTCTTCTGCCTCTATGAAATTATTCTGAAAAATATAGACAAATAATCGAGGAATGCTGCTGAGGATTGGATCAAACAGGGACAACATCAGAACTTGCATACATATAACATGGATTGGACTTTTCTACGGTGTAGTGTTATATATATAATAGATTTATTCTCTTCTTCACCAAGGCCCACTATGAGTTCCTTTCATTTACATATTTGATATCTTGGACTTTAAACATGACAGTTAGATAAAATTGGGTTATGATATGCAGCGTTAGTTATACAGGTTGTCACTGTTAATCACTTATGTCGTTACGATAAGTAAAATATATGTTATACAACACTTATGTTGCTGTGATAGTAAAATATATGCCTGTAATGTTGGATAATTAACAAGTATTATGTATCTATCTCCCTTTGCCCGTTTCCTATGTTTTATGTTTATTTCCATATTTGCCTATATCATATGTGAATTGATTTTATTCTTCTTCATATGTTTTCCCATTTTATTTTACACTAAGCCTAGGCCTCTGGAAGCCTAGGCTATACCCGATTAGAGTGTGCGTATATTGGGGCAATAATGAATGATATAAAAAGAGGAATATAGGCATGTAATTGAATTGGGACTGATTAATTATAATTTGGGAGAAAGGGTTAATATACACATGTTTAGACTTGTTGTAAACTGATAAAAAGGGAGATGTGTATATACTTGTTGTTAATGGATACCATGAATAAACTTGTACATTGGGAACATAGTTGGTGAATAGTACGCATATATTGGATATGTTAGATTTGACTTAAAACAGACATTAAGTAAATGACATGTATAAAAATACTGTAAGTACGAGATATAGGTTGATAAACTGACATGCTATACAAACTGTATACATCTGGGAAGGTGTTTTGGGGTAGGATTGTACACACATAATGACATATAATGATTACAACCATGCTTATTTGTAACCTAACCTGCTAGGGTAAACAACAGTATTAATAAGCTAAGAGGTCCCTCGTTCTAGCTGTTGTATCGGGTTTTGGGGACCCTTAAATCCTAGTTTTGGGGGCACAAGCTTAGGGTGCTTGACTTGTGTCAGCCTACTGTTAGGAACTCATATCATTCAGTATCATTGTTGGTATTTTATTAGAGGGGCTTCGCACTAGGTAAAGGCCAGGGCACACTTTACTGCACCGGATGGTAAAAGGTTCACATAGGGGCGGGTAGGGGCGCGTTCCGGCGGAGTCATGAGCGTGCATGGGTCCGAATAGGGAAGATAAGATGTTGTACCACCAGTAAATAGGTCTGTGTTATATAGTTGCTAGGTTAGGGAGTGATACACCCTACTGCCAAGATTGACATAGGGTATTCACGTAGTACAGAGCCTATTTCTTGGGTAGTAATTAGGGTACACCTAATCCTGTTGTTGTGTAATTAGGTTAATGCCTAATATGTTTATGTAATTAGGGTACGCCTAATCCTGCTGTTTAATTCTGGTGTTAATCCTGCTGATGGGTAATCATGTTGAACTTGTTATACTAGTATTGGTGCAGACGTACATGTTTAGACATACCTGTTTAAGAATAAATGTAAAGCTTTACTCGATCATAGTTAATTTCTGTTATTCCTGTCTACCCTGCTGTTTAGTTTAAGTTTACCTCATATGACATTGTACCATTCTCATCCAGTCTTATTTACCTGTCTTGGCATTTCTATGTTATGCACATTTGTAAATCACTGGAACTCACCAGACTTTATGTCTGGTCCTTTTTCTTTCGCTTCTTTCTTCCTCCCCCGAGGTCCTCAGAGTGGAAGCACTTAACTGTGACTAGGACTTTCTGTAGCATCTTGGACTTGGATTTCTTGAGATGTATATTTCTAACTTTGTTCCATCATGGCTTGTGGCGAGGATATGATTTTGTTTTATGGCATTATGTTTTTTATTTTGAAAGACAGATTGAAGTGCTTTGTAAGTGGTTGTTGTAACTAGTTTTGAGAACTACGTTTTATTTTAATAATAAAGTTGAAAATTTTCCGTTGCTTATTTTATATTTGCTCTGTAAAATTCTATAATGTTTACCTATTGCACTTCATGGAACTCCTCTTATGAGTGACATTAACGAACGTGGGGTGTCATGTTTGGTATCAAAGCTAAGGTTACAAGATCAAAGAAAAGTTTTCAAAAATTGTTTTCAAAATCAATGTATTTTTAAATAAAAATTTATTTTTAAAAAACATATCCCTTCAAGCCATAGTAAATATTCTCTTGATCTCTGATTGAATCCCTTTTATCTTCATCATGTTTGGGGCACCCAATCTTCTCGAGGGCATTCCGCTACCCACATGGTTCTATAGGTATCTTGAGGCTACGGCACCTGCCGGACGTCAAGGAGATGTCCCTCCCCCAGCTGCAGCCGTAGTTGCTCCACCTCCACAAGTAGATAACCCTTTTAAGTTATGCAAATACTTCTGCACTATGGGAGGAAACCCATTCCGTGGTACTGAAAGCTTTGTTGAAGTATGGAATTGGCTACGAGAGATGGAGAATGTGTTTGGGCTTTTCGAGATCGACGACCGAAGAAAGATACAATTGGCTGCATGGCAACTAAATAATGAAGCTTCCTACTTGTAACAACCCGTATTTTGATAACATGTTATAACTATAAATCAAGGAAGAATTAATTTTTAAAATAAGAATCAAGGGCAATGGGTTACGCCATTGCGTTCGTCTCGAAATTCTGCTTGAAAACGAGTCCGAGTTTTCGAAAATCGGAGTCCGTATGACCAAGTTATGACCTTTTGAAGTTTTCATAAAATTTCAAGTTCAAAACAGCTCAGAATTCGAATTCAAATTTCGAATTCAAACCACCGAACAGACTGGGCGGGAAATTTCCCGCCCAGGACCAGGTCGACCTGGGGGTCGACCATAGAGTCGACCTGCCCAGGACCAGGTCGACCTGGGTGTCGACCTGGTGGCCGAGCCCACTTTTGAAGCTGGATTCACTTTGATGTTTTTGGCCTCGTTTCTGTCTACATTCGTTGACCTGACCTTATATAAACAGCCCCTAACAATAGTCTCTCTACACAAAATTCTCTCTGACCTTATGCTGCTCTAATTCTGGTTGAAAAGTTAGAGAAAGGGACTACTTCTTCTACGTCGAAACTACGTTAAGAGAATTGCTGATTTGGGAATTTCTGTTAGGACTTGACTAAGCATATAAAGATTCAACATCGACTTTCTTTTTCTAATTCTCGAACCACGATCTGTAAGCCCCAGTTACTTTTAGATTTAAACTGTAAATGTAATATAAATATGTTGTAAATTGAAATTGGACCTGTGTGTGATGACTGTTTAACATCCATTCTTGTTCATCTTGGATCTTGACTTTTGGGCATATTACTATGACATTGATTTGGGGCCTATTCATGTTGTAAATCAAAAAGAAAAACCCCTAATATTATCATGCCTATAATGTTGAATCTGCTATTAGTCACAAGTTTATGACTATCATCTTATGTCAACCATTACCATGACTATACTATCACCTTATGTCAACTGTTATCTAGAATAGTACCTTATTTTGTTAGATTTGGAATCTTTATGTTTGAGGCCGATATTCCATATGCCAGTAATGTTATAATCATTTATCTCAAGTCATACTATGCTATGCTAGTAATCACTTTTGCCACTTTATACCCGTCCCTTTTTATGTTATTCCCTAATAAGATTTATTTGTATCGATTCGAGTTTATGTGCGATGGGAATACGATTTGGGTAGATTAGGTAAAACATGAATTGGCTTTGAACATGAACGTTATTATAACTTGAACCTGTATATGGACAAGAACTTGACATGAAATTTACATGAAACCTGACATGAAAACTCGACATGAATTTTGACATGAAAACTTGAACATGGGCATGACACTTAGATAAACTTGAAAATGGCCAACTCGAGGTTGGGTTGAGTTTGCAGTGTAAATCTGCCTGGAACCGCCCGGCGAATCCAGTGACTACAAACAATAGGATCCAATGTGGGTAGTTGGTCATATCGCATGTAAAACCCGAGGTTAGACAATGTTGTGGTTTAAATCTGCCCGGAATCGCCCGGCAAATCCAGTGACCACAACAATTAGTCTAATGTGAGAGGTTGGGGTGCATTAATGAATTAATGCCACATGATAGGGTTAAGTCATGAACCACTTGAATATACTTAACCAACTTGACATGATGATTTGATAGGGTTAAGTCATGAACCGCTTGAACACACTTAACCAACTTGATACATGATCTGGATAGGGTTAAGTCACGAATTTGAATGACAACACTTAACCCATTAGAAACCCTAGTTACGCGGTCCTTTTCAGTAGTAACCCACTTAGATGTATCACGATACCCTAGGACTAGGTAGGGTGGGGCAAGATTACTGGGCTGATTGTAAGCGACCAGAACGACGGCTGAGTAGGTGCGCCATTGTGGTTCAGGCGGACTATGGTTGTGCACGTAGTCCGGAGTTGAAAAAGCAGGCATTGGGCACCAGTAGGTTTACGCTGTGCGTGCTTGATTCGTGTCGGTGGTTGGCACCATATAGCTTGATACACCCTATGGTGGACCTAGCACAAGTGACTACATTTCAGGATAGGGCCATGTGACACAGGCGCATGACGAGCTAGAACTTGTAGGGAGCCGATCGATTAATAGATCGTACCGTGGGACCCCGTAATGGGTCACTTCATGATATTGGGCCAAGGGATCATTTCATGATTAATACTTGACATGGGTTAGAACACTAGTACAGCTGGTGCAGCGAACCTTGAATATGCGATGCTAGACTTGACTTGTCTTGTTATCTTAATTATCTTATCAGTCTTGTTATCATCCTTATGTTTAATTCCAGTTTTCACATGTCATGTTACCTTTACTAGTTTTTATACTGAAAGTCACTAGGGCTTACCAGTCTTATGACTGAACCTTTTTCTTTCGCCTCTTTTTCTTTCGTTTCCCCCCCCAGGTTCTCAAGGAGGAAACACTAGCTCTTAACTTGGATTTAGCTTGCTTTCTGTCAGCTCATGTACGGTTTGGTCATGAGCTATGCTATGGCTGCACTTCTGCTATTTATGGGGAATAATTTACTTTTGCTATCCTAAATTTATGCTTCTTTATTTGGAACTCGATGTAATGGAATAATTTGTACCTTGGATATATGAAGTTTTGACTCTTTTCTTGAAAGAAATAAAAATTTGGTTTTTTAATTTCTACCGATGCTTTATTTATGTTCTGCCTTGTGATATCTCTGTGTATGTTTACCTAGATAATACTCCACCAAAACTAGTGCATTCCCTTTGTGAGTGACCCTAGCGGAGGTGGGGTGTTACACTTGGTATTAGAGCAGAAGGTTACCAGACTGGGAAAAAGTTTTAAAAACCATCTGAAACTATTTTCAAAGCCATTTATAAAGAAGCATTTTTCAAGAAAAGTTTTATGTTTAAAAAGGCTATTCCCCAAAAGCCATTAGCATTTTCCTTTGTTTCCTCGTTTGAATCTTTTGTTTTTGTTTTTCAGCATGTCTGATCTTAACCTTCCTGAGGGAATACCCGTACCTGGATGGTTCCGAAGGTACTTAGAAGCCAGGGCCAACGGCGCAGGCCCGGCAGGCATCCCTCCTCCTCCTCCAGTGGCCGCGGTTCCTCCTCCTCCTGGTACCACCTTTGCCAAAATATGCAAAGACTTTAAAGGAATGGGCGGTAAGAACTTCGTTGGAACTGAAACCTTTGTTGAGGCATGAAACTGGCTAAAGGAGACGGAAGACTTGTTTATTATCTTTGATGTGGAGGACCATAGGAAAGTTCAGTTGGCAGCATGGTTGTTGAAAGAGGAAGCTGCATTTTGGTGGGAAGTCACTAACACTACCAGGCCAGTTGAGACTTGGGCAGACTTTAGAGAGAGGTTTGGGCTTAAATTCTTATCGTCAGCAGAAGAGAACCTTCAGATGGAAAGATTCCTAGCACTCAAGCAAGGGGACATGTCTGTTAGGGAGTATGTGAATAAGTTTAATCAGCTTGCTCGTTTCGGTTTGGACTTGGTCAACACGGCCTAGAAAAAGGCTGTACGCTTTGCTCAAGGATTGAACGAGCCACTACACAGTTTGGCCATAACTCATATACCCATGGGGGCGACCTTTGAAAGCTTGGTGGATATGGCTCTACTTCATGAGGAAGACAAGAATAGCAAGAAGGAGGTTAAGACTAATGAGACTCAGAATAAGAAAGTTGACTTCAATAAGGGAGGCAACAAGAATAACAAGAGCAACAACAAACCACGTGAGACAAGGAAGTGTAATTTTGTGGTATTACGGGATCTATCTAAAGACTGTAGAAAGAAGAAGAGAAAGTTGGGTGAATGCTTTCATTGTGGAGATACCAGACACATCAGCAAGGATTGCCCTAAGAAGCAAGGGCAAGGGTAGACCCAGCGAGCAGAACCTTCTGGAGGGCAGTTGCATGCTCTCAACACCACTCCAACTCTTGACCGAGGTAGTAATATTTCTGTAGAAAGCCTTGTTTACATTTCTGACTTTCCTGTTCGAACCTTATTTGACTCTGGTGCATCGCATACCTTTATTTCTTCTGATATTGTTGAAAATCTTCACCTAAGTACTATTCTGGTTGAGGATCCCGTTATAGTTTCAAATCCAATTGGGGGCTCCGCCCATTTATCTATGATGTGTGAGGATTTGAGGATCTCTATCTTAAGCGTAGAATTCACGTGTAATGCTTATGTTCTCGGATTTATGGGATATGGTTTGATCCTAGGTATGGATTGGCTTTCCAATTATGGAGCCATTCTTGATTGTGAACGAAGAGTAGTGAGGCTCATGACTCGCCTTGGTAATACCCTTGAAATTTCTTGTAACCCTAAGGGTCCGGTCATGTTGTGTTATCTTGAATCTCTTGACTCGTCCGTCGATAATTTGCAATCTGTAAGAGTGGTCCGAGAATATCCAGATGTCTTTGATGAGGTGAGCGGGTTACCTCCTAAACGCGAGATAGACTTCCGAATTTATCTTGTTGATAATGCCAAGCCAGTTTCATTGCCCGTTAGGCACATGGCCCCGCGAGAAAGAAGAGAACTCAGTAAACAAGTTAAGGAGTTGCTTGAGAAAAACTTCATAAGGCGAAGCATTTCTGAATGGGGTGCTCCGGTGGTATTCGCTACTAAGGCGGATGGATCGCTTCGTCTATACGTAGATTATCGTGAGTTAAACAAGCTGACAAAGAAGAATAGGAACCCACTACCAAGAATCGACGATTTGTTTGACCAGCTTGTGGGAGCATCTGTTTTCTCTCAACTCGATCTAGCCACAGGATTCCATCAGCTTAGAGTGGCCGAGGATAGCATTGACAAAACTGCGTTTAAGACTCCAGATGGTTTCTTCGAATGGCTCGTCATGCCGTTTGGGTTAACGAATGCACCCGCGTACTTTGTAGATTTGATGAGTAGGGTGTTTCAGGAGTTCCTTAACAAGTTTATGGTAGTTTTCGTGGATGATATTTTGATCTTCTCAAAAGATGAAGAAGAGCATGCCAGACATCTCAAGGAAGTCATGGAAACACTTAGAGCACATCAGTTAAAGGCTAAGTTCTCCAAATGCCATTTTTGGAGGAAGGAAGTTCAGTTTCTTGGACATATAGTTTCTAAGCAAGGAATAGCCATGGACCCCGCAAAGGTAGTTGCGGTACAAGACTGGAAAATTCCTAAGAATGCGACGGAGGTGAGGAGCTTTCTAGGTTTGGCGGGCTACTACAGGAAGTTCATTAAGGACTTCGCTAAGGTTTCAACCCCTCTTACTAAGTTAACAAAGAAGAACCTAGCTTTTGCATGGGACATAGAGTGTGATGTTGCTTTTCAGAGACTCAAGAGAGCCCTCACCACAGCTCTAGTTTTGGCATTACCTGACGGAGGCAAGGTGTTTACAGTGTACACAGATGCGTGCGGCACGAGATTAGGCGCTGTCCTAATGCAAAAAGGAAGAGTGATATGCTACGGGGGCAGACAACTTAAAGTTCATGAGAAAAACTATCCCATGCATGACTTGGAGTTGGCCGCGATCATTTTTGCACTTAAATCTTGGCGCCATTATCTTCTCGGGGAGAGGTTCGAGCTGTATACCGACCACAAATCGCTCAAGTACCTCTTCTCACAGAAAGATTTGAATATGAGACAACAGCGGTGGATGGAATTCTTGGCATCATATGACTTCAATATAGCTTATACCCCTGGCAAGGGTAACGTGGTGGCGGACGCGCTAAGTAGAAAAAAGGTTGACTTTGAGCCCCTTGTTTGTTGAAAGGAAAAGCCTTGAGTTTATAGCAACCTTTGATTTTACACCTGCTGTTGAGTCATTGACTGCTACATTAGCATCTGTTGATTTAAGACCTACACTTCTAGATCAAGTAGGGACTTCACAGAAGGAAGACCCACAGATAGTCGAAATCATGGACAAGCTGATTAGTGGTGAGACGTCAAGTCACCTCGGTAGGTATGCCATAGATGACAAGGAATGGCTAAGGCGTGATGGAAGGCTATGCATCCTATAAGTGGGAGACTTAGTAAGGAAAGTTCTCGAAGAGGCGCATCACTCGAAGATGACCATACATCCTGGAGGGGATAAGATGAACAGAGATATGAAACGCATTTTCTTTTGGGCTGGAATGAAAAAGGACGTGGCAGAGTTCGTTTCGAAGTGCATAGTGTGCCAACAAGTAAAGGCCGAGTCGAAGAAGCCCGGTGGGCTATTACATCCTTTGGAGGTTCCGCAATGGAAATGGGAGAGTATCTCGATGGATTTCGTGGATGGACTACCTAGGTCAAGGAAAGGAACTACTAGCATATGGGTCATAGTTGATAGACTCACGAAAAGTGCTCACTTCATTCCGGTGAAAAGCAAGAGGCCCGCATCATGGCTAGCGTCAATTTACCTTCGAGAGATAGTACGGTTGCATGGGGTTCCTTCTAGTATAGTTAGTGATCGTGACCCGATTTTCACTAGCCAGTTTTGGAATAGTCTGCAAGATGCCATGGGTACACGACTGAGTTTAAGCACGGCCTATCACCCGCAGACGGATGGGCAAACCGAAAGGGTAAATAGGGTACTAGAGGATCTTTTAAGACTATGCATTCTTGACTTTGGTGGTACCTAGGAAGACCATCTTCCTCTCGTGGAGTTTGCATATAATAACAGTTACCAAGCTAGCATCGGAATGACACCGTTCGAAGCCCTGTATGGAAGACCGTGCAAATCGCCAACTTGTTGGTGGGAGACGACAGACAGGCTTATAATTGGGCCCGACATGATAAGGGACACTTCTGAGAAGGTTGAGTTGATACGAAGACGGATGAAAACGGCCCAAGGTAGACAGAAATCTTATGCGGACAAGAGAAGGACGAACCTAGAGTTCAAAGTTGGAGATATGGTCTTTATAAAAGTTTCTCCTTTACGCAATGTAGTTCGTTTTGGAGCATTTGGAAAGCTAGCACCAAGGTTCGTAGGACCATTCCCTATCACTGAGAGGGTTGGGTGGATGGCCTATAAGGTAGAATTACCCGAAAGGCTGGCCAGAGTACACAATGTCTTTCATGTCTCGCATCTCCGAAAGTGCTTACATGAATCAGCCGAAGTGGTTGAGCCAAGTATCCTTGAAGACATAGAAGTGGAAAAAGAAGCAACATTGAGGCGAATTCCGATTCGTATCTTAGGAACGGAGATCAAGAAGCTAAGGAATCGAGAAGTCAAGCTAGTTAAAGTTCAGTGGAGTGAAGCCCAAGAAGACGCAACTTGGGAAACCGAAGAGAAGATACGCGCGCTTTACCCACTTCTTTTTGAGGGTACATTCTCGGTCTCTTTTTCCTATAAACTTGAAAATCTTTTCGTATCATGCTTCTACTACCTACGTTTGTCTTGTTATCTTCTCGATCTTATCTTGAGAACCTTAGGTAGAACCATATGAATGTAAACATGTGATTGAAACATGTTATGTTTGATGTTTGCAAATGGTTGCAAGTGTTTGCAAGTGATTGTTAGTGGATGCATGACACACGTTAGGCACTAGATCAGCTCAATCACATTTTCATGTTGCATATGCATGAGTGCTTATACTTGTACATGGATGGAACTTGTTATGCTATCACTTGGATGTTGCATATGAATGAATGTTTGTGCACTCATGTAGAGATTATGAAGTATGTTAGGAATTTTTGCATACATGTTGGACTCATTACACTAACATATTTTGCATTAAGGAGGACTACTGAATCAGTAACCGCCCGATCTTTTGCATTCGATAAGCACATATACACACACTTTCTGCATATGTTCATACAGCACTAGAAACCTTTTAAGGACAATGGTTGCTTGTGGATGATGTTTTGAGTAGATGGGTGATGGATGGTAGGACACAACCTCCCTAACTTAGAGATTTCGGGGACAAAATCCTTTAAGGAGGGGAGAATGTAACAACCCGTATTTTGATAACGTGTTATAACTATAAATCAAGGCAGAATTAATTTTTAAACTAATAATCAAGGGCAACGGGTTACGCCATTACATTCGTCTCGAAAGTCTGCTTGAAAACGAGTCCGAGTTTTCGAATTTCGGAGTCCGTATGACCAAGTTATGACCTTTCGAAGTTTTCAGAAAATTTCAAGTTCAAAACAGCTCAGAATTCGAATTCAAATTTCGAATTCAAACCACAAAACAGACTGGGTAGGAAATTTCCCACCCAGGACCAGGTCGACCCGGGGGTCGACCATAGAGTCGACCTGCCTAGGACTAGGTTGACCATAGTGTCGACCTGGGTGTCGACCTGGGGGTCGACCTGGTGGCTGAGCCCACTTTTGAAGCTGGATTCACTTTGATGTTTCTGGCCTCGTTTCTGTCTACATTCGTTGACCTGACCCTATATAAACAGCGCCTAACACTAGTCTCTCTACACAAAATTCTCTCTGACCTTATGATGCTCTAATTCTGGTTGAAAAGTTAGAGAAAGGGACTACTTCTTCTACGTCGAAACTACGTTAAGAGAATTGTTGATTTGGGGATTTCTGTTAGGACTTGACTAAGCATATAAAGATTCAACATCGACTTTCTTTTTCTAATCCTTGAACCATGATCTGTAAGCCCCAGTTACTTTTAGATTTAAACTATAAACGTAATATGAATATGTTGTAAATTGAAATTGGACCTGTGTATGATGACTGTTTTACATCCATTCTTGTTCATCTTGGATCTTGACTTTTGGGCATATTACTATGACATTGATTTGGGGCCTATTCATGTTGTAAATCAAAAAGAAAAACCCCTCATATTATCATGCCTACAATGTTGAATCTGCTACTAGTCACAAGTTTATAACTATCATCTTATGTCAACCGTTACCATGACTATACTATCACCTTATGTCAACTGTTATCTTGACTAGTACCTTATTTTGCTAGATTTGGAATCTTTATGTTTGAGGCCGATATTCCATATGCCAGTAATGTTATAATCATTTATCTCAAGTCATACTATGTTATGCTAGTAATCACTTTTGCCACCTTATACCCGTCCCTTTTTATGTTATTCCCTAATTAGATTTATTTGTGTCGATTCGAGTTTATGTGCGATGGGAATACGATTTGGGTAGATTAGGTAAAACATGAATTGGCTTTGAACGTGAACGTTATTATAACTTGAACCAGTATATGGACAAAAACTTGACATGAAATTTACATGAAACCTGACATGAAAACTCGACATGAATTTTGACATGAAAACTTGAACATGGGCATGACACTTAGATAAACTTGAAAATGGCCAACTCGAGGTTGGGTTGAGTTTGCAGTGTACATCTGCCCGGAACCACCCGGCGAATACAGTGACTGCAAACAATAGGATCCAATGTGGGTAGTTGGTCATATCGCACGTAAAACCCGAGGTTAGACTACGTTATGGTGTAAATCTTCCCGGAACCGCCCGACAAATCTAGTGACCACAACAATTAGTCTAATGTGAGAGGTTGGGATGCATTAATGAATTAATGCCACATGATAGGGTTAAGTCATGAACCACTTGAATATACTTAACCAACTTGACACGATGATTTGATAGGGTTAAGTCATGAACCGCTTGAACACACTTAACCAACTTGATACATGATCTGGATAGGGTTAAGTCACGAATTTGAATGACAACACTTAACCCATTAGAAACCCTAGTTACGCGGACCTTTTCAGCAGTAACCCACTTAGATGTATCACGATACCCTGGGACTAGGCAGGATGGGGCACGATTACTGGGCTGATTGTAATCGGCCAGAACGACGGCTGAGTAGGTGCGCCATTTTAGGTTCAGGCGGACTATGGTCATGCACGTAGTCCGGAGTTGAAAAAGCAGGCATTGGGAACCAGTAGGTTTACATTGTGCGTGCTTGATTTGTGTCAGTGGTTGGCACCATAGGGCTTGATACACCCTATGGTGGACCTAGCACAGGTGACTACATTTCAGGATAGGGCCGTATGACACAGGCACATGACGAGCTAGAACTTGTAGGGAGCCGATCGATTAATAGATCGTACCGTGGGACCCCATAATGGGTCACTTCATGATATTGGGCCAAGGGATCATTTCATGATTAATACTTGACATGGGTTAGAACACTAGTATAGTTGGTGCAGCGAACCTTGAATATGCGATGCTAGACTTGACTTATCTTGTTATCTTAATTATCTTATCAGTCCTGTTATCATCCTTATGTTTAATTCCAGTTTTCACATGTCATGTTACCTTTACTAGTTTTTATACTGAAAGTCACTAGGGCTTACCAGTCTTATGACTGACCCTTTTTCTTTCACCTCTTTTTCTTTCGTTTTCCCCCCCCAGGTTACCAGGGAGGAAATACTAGCTCTTAGCTTGGATTTAGCTTGCTTTCTGTCAGCTCATGTACGGTTTGGTCTTGAGCTATTCTATGGCTGCACTTCTGCTATTTATGGGGAATAATTTACTTTTGCTCTCTTAAGTTTATGCTTCTTTATTTGGAACTCGATGTAATGGAATAATTTGTACCTTGGATATATGAGGTTTTGACTCTTTTCTTGAAAGAAATAAAAATTTGGTTTTTTAATTTCTACCGCTGCCTTATTTATGTTCTGCCTTGTGATATCTCTGTGTATGTTTACCTAGATAATACTCCACCAAAACTAGTGCATTCCCTTTGTGAGTGACCCTAGCGGAGGTGGGGTGTTACACTACTGGTGGGAAGTAATGCAATCTGGACAACCCGTAGCTACTTGAGATGACTTCAGGCAGGGATTTGAGATGAAATTCTTATCTCAGATGGAGGAAGGATTACAGATGGAAAGGTTCTTGGCTTTGAAACAAGAGGACGTGCCGGTTAAGGAGTATGTGAACAAGTTTAATCAACTAGTGAGGTTTGGACTGGGCTTGGTGAACATGCCCCCACAAGAAGGTGCTTTGATTTACGTGTGGGTTGAATCAACCTCTCCAAGGATTTGCTTTGTCTCATATACCAATGGGGGAAATATTTGAAAGGCTAGTTGACATGGCTCTCATGCATGAAGATGGCAAGGAGGAAAAGAAAGAAAATAAGCTTGAGGAGACACAAGCTAAGGGCGAGAAACAGAAATGTTGGCCCAGAAGAAAGGTAGAAATCCTGACAAGGCTCAAATCAAGTAGGATATCAAGTGTCATGGTTGTAGTGCTATGGGTCATTTTGTGAAGGACAACAGAAGGGCAAAGAAAGCTTGTTTCTATTGTGGATAATAAGGACACTT
The DNA here is from genome assembly GCA_030737875.1 of Allium sativum. NCBI lineage: Eukaryota > Viridiplantae > Streptophyta > Magnoliopsida > Asparagales > Amaryllidaceae > Allium > Allium sativum. The sequence goes on along the minus strand of CM060926.1, from coordinate 828,112,755 downwards.
CAACAAACAATGCCCTAGCAAGCAAGGACAAGGGGAAGGAACTTCTAGACAAGTGCATGCTTTAGAGGCTAGCGAACCTGATCGAGGTCGGAAAGTCACAGTTGAAGGTTTGATTTTTCCTTTTTGACTATCATGTTCGAACCCTGTTTGATTCTGGCGCTTCACATTCAATTATATCGAGTTCTTTATCATATAGTTTACATATAAATAGTAGTATAATTTCTGATCCCATAGTAGTCTCAAACCCTATAGGAGGATCGACTCATTTATCCACGATGTGTAGGGGTTTGAGAATTTCTATCCTGGGCATCGAGTTTGAATCCGACACATACGTGTTGGGCTTTATGGGCTATGATTTGATTCTTGGCATGGATTGTCTAGCCATGTATGGCGCCATTCTTGATTGTGAAAAGAGAGTAGTTAGACTTCTTGCTTGTTATGGTAGAACTCTCAGAATTTCCTATGACCCACGGAGGTCGGTGATGCTCAGTTTTCTAGAATCACTTGATAATTCTGTCAAGGATTTGTGATCTGTGACCATGGTTAGAGACTATCCAGATGTGTTTGAGGAGGTTAAGGGTTACCTCCAAGGCATGAAATAGATTTCCAGATTTACTTGGTAGAGAAAGCGAAGCCAGTTGCTCTACCAGTGCGCCACATTGCTCCTAGATAAAGGAGGGATATTTGCAAGCAAGTAGGGGATCTATTCGAGAAAGAATTTATTAGGAGAAGCAGTTTAGAATGATGAGGAGCATGCCCAACACATAGGAGAGGTTCTAAGAACTCTCTGATCAAATCAGCTCAAGGAGAAATTTTCTAGGTGTCACTTTTGGAGAAAGGAAGTAAGGTTCCTAGGGCATGTGGTCTCCAAGGACGGGATAGCAATGGACCCTGCTAAAGTTGTTGCAGTTCAAGATTGGCGGGCTCCAATGAATGCAATGGAGATTAGAAGTTTTCTAGGATTGGCGGGCTACTATAGAAAGTTTATCAAGGACTTTGCAAAGATATCGGCCCCGCTCAGTAGATTGATGAAAAATAACTTGGCTTTTTCGTGGAGCGTCGATTATGAGGATGCCTTTCAAAGATTGAAGAGGGCTTTGACAACAGCCCCTATTCTAACTCTCCCCAACGGAAGCAGGAGTTTTACGATCTACACAGATGCTTGTGGCATAGGGCTTGGTGTCGTTCTGATGAGAGAGGGAAGGGTAGTATGGTATGGAAGAAAACGGTTAAGGATTCATGAGAATAACTACTCTACCCATGACCTAGAGTTGGCTGCAATAGTGTTCACATTGAAGTCTTGGCAACACTAACTACTTGAATAAAGATTTGAGCTATATACGGATCACAAGTCGCTCAAATACTTATTCTCACATAAGGATCTTAATCTAAGGTAGCAACGGTGGATGGAGTTCCGTGCGTCCAACGACTTCGAGATAGCTTATACCCCAGGCAAGGGTAATGTATTGGTGGACGCATTGAGTAGGAAGAGGATGACATTAAGTCCTCTATTTATAGAAATGAAAATCTTGGAGTACATCTTGACCTTTGATTTTAAGCCACCTACGGATTTCACTTTGGGAATGTTAGTATTGTTGGAAGTGCGACCTACTCTATTGGAGCGAGATGGGTCTATGCAACGGGAGGACCCACAGATTTCAGACATCTTGGACAAGCTTGGTAGAGGAGAGACTTCTAGTCACCTAGCTAGATATACCGTGGATGAGAAAGGTAGCTAAGACGAGATGGAAGGCTATGTGTCCCTAAGATTGGAGAATGGCTAAAGGTAGTATAAGAGGAAGCTCATCATTCTCAGATGACTTTCCATCCAGGTGGTGGCAAAATGTATCGAGACATAAAGAGGGTTTTCTTTTGGATTGGCATGAGGAAAGATATGGCGGTGTTTGTGGCTGATGCTTGACTTTCCATCGAGTAAAGTCTGAATAAAAGAAGCCAGGCGGATTGATTCAGCCCTTGGATGTCCCACAATGGAAGTGGGAGAGCGTCTCTATGGATTTAATCGATGGATTGTCATGATTAAGGAAGGGCAATACGAGCATTTGGGTGGTAGTAGATAGACTAACGAAGAGCGCTCACTTTGTACCCGTCAAGAGCAAAAGGACGGCAGAACGGTTGGCATCAGTATATCTTCGAGAAATAGTTTGATTGCATGGGTACCTTCCAGTATAGTTAGTGATTGCAACCCCATTTTACTAGCGAGTTTTGGAAGAGCTTACAAGAAGCGTTAGGTACACAACTACGTTTGAGCGCAGCATACCACCCTCACATAGATGGACAGACTGAGAGGGTGAATAGAGATTTTGAGGATCTTCTAAGACTGTGTATCCTTGATTTTTGAGGGACTTGGAAGGAGCATCTCCTATTGGTAGAGTTTGCCTACGACAATAGTTACCAATCGAGCATCGGCATGGTACCTGTCGAAGCAGTATATGGACGACCTTGTAGATCGTCTGCTTGTTGGTGGGAGTCTATAGACAAACTTCTGCTTGGACCAGAAATAATTTGAGATACTTCCGAGAAGATTGATCTTATCCGTCAAAGAATGAAAGACGCTCAAAACAGACAGAAATTGTAACAACCCGGATTCAGAACCAATTTAAATTTTTTATTTTAGCAATTTTAATGGATTTTGAATATTTAAAATGATTTATTTTAAATAATAACGACTAAAAATTTATTTAAATCGAAATTAGAACGAATAAATTTATTTTAATTATAAAACGAGCCTAAAATGGCGTGATAGTTTGAAAATTCGATTTCAAATTTCAAATGAATGTATAGGATTCAAAATCCAGATTTGAAAATATCTTTCCAACGGATGTGAAAAATCCAGATTTCATAATAGGAATAAAAAAGTTATGTCCAGTTGAAAATTAAGAATAGTCACTATGGAATTTATATAATATATAACCCTTAAAAATAGTGATTTTACAAATGAACCCCGTTTTCGTTGAAACCACACTTGTTTGATCCAGAATATCAAATTATTTCTAGATTCCAATTTTCATAATTTTTGGAATTAATATGTGAGCGTGGTGAATTTAAAAGTGTTTGGTCAATTCAGTTTGAATTTAATCAACTAGAAAATGACCGTTTTTCGAATGGTCTCCAGCGATGAAATTAGTTTTGCTATGACCGTATCATCAAAGCATAGCTAGATTTATTTTTCTGGAATTTTTGGAGTCAGTATGTGGCCCCGGTAAATTAAAATATACGTTTGAAATCAATATATATTGATTTATATTTTAATTTAAAAGAAAACTGATCAAAACAGTCGAATTGGCTTACCGGATATATCCCATTATGTTCGGAAATGGGGTATTTCGCTAGGGGCAATAGTCGTTGGGTTTAATTTGGAGTTCGGAAGCGAAAATTTAAAACTAAGAGAAATTTAATATAAAATATTAATAAATTATTAATATAAATACCCCTAATTTTCTGAAACTCTAATACCCTGTGCCGCCATTTCATAACAGTGGCCAAAAACCTCCGAAAGGAATCCCCAAATCGCTCCTAAATTAAGTTGAACTAAAAGATGAAATCAAAGCGGAAATTGTGAAGCGGGTGAAGATCTACAAGATGGTGGTGGTCTGATCAAAAACTATTGTAACAACCCGGAATTTTGGGGCCAATTTAAAATTTTTATTTTAGAAGATTTAATGAATTTTGAATATTTAAAACAATTTACTTTAAATAATAACGACTAAAAATTTATTTTAAAACGAATAAATATAATTTAATTATAAAAGGAGTTTGAAACAGCGTTGTAGTTCGAAAATTTGAATTTGAACTCTGACTGACTGCACAGGATTCATTTTAAATCAGAATTGAGCGGAACAAGAAATATTTAAATCTGTTTAATCATATCTTTCTAACGAATCTGAAAAATTGAAATTTCGTTTTATAAATCAAAAGTTATGCCCAGTTTAAAATTTAGAAAAGTCGCTGTAGAGTTTATATATATTTTAATATAATATATTGGCCTTAAAAATAGCCATTTTTCAAACGACCTCGGTTTTCGATGAAACCACTTTTGTTGGAACCGGAATGTCGAATTATTGCTAGGTTTCAATTTTCATAATTTTTCGAATTAATATGTGAGCGTGGCAAAAGAAAATGTGTTTTGTCTGTTTCGGTCAAATTTAATCGACTAGAAAATGGCCATTTCCCAAACAATCTCAGAATTCGACGAAATTAGTCTCGTTAGGACCGTATCGTCAAAACATAACTAGAAATAATTTTTCTGTAATTTTTAGAGTCAGTATGTGGCCCCGGTAATTTAAAATGTATGTTTGAATTTAATAATTAAATGATTTATAATTTAATTTGAAGAAAAACATATCGTAACAGCCGAATTGGGTTACGAAACATATTCCATTGTGTCCGGGTTGGGGGTTATCGGCTTGGGGCGACACTCACTGGGTTTGATTTGGAGTTCGTGGTGTTAAACCGATATTATTTGAATTTAAATAAATGAAATAAATATAGGAATACACTATAAATACCATCGAAATACGCTATACAGTAAACCCTAAACACAGCCGCCGTATGTCTCATTTCAATGGCCAAAAACTCCCAAATTTCAATCCTTAAATTCTTCCTACATTCTTCGAATTAAACTATGATTCAAAGTGGAAATCGAAGAGCTCGCAGAGGGCTTTAATCTATACGGTCATGATCTAGATTACTGCAGTGATTTGCAGTATTTTTGGGCTCAAAGACCGGCGCTTTGGCATGCGATTCGAGGCTCCAGGGGGGACCGAGTTCGACGAGGTTGGCGGCGCTGGTGCGCGACGTGGAGGCCGACGCGGTGGTGGATTCCGATCGGTTGCTGGTGGCGCGACTCTCGGTGCGACGGCAGGTCTTCTTCGTGGATGATGGGTTCATCATTCTGCTGTAATGACTAAAGGGAGCGGCCTGCTTCTGTTAATCAAGGTTAAAGGAATATTATAATTAACTTAATTATTAAATTATATAATTAATAAATTCGAATGCTTAAATTACCATAACTTCGTCATATCAAACCAGAATGCAGTGAAACGAATTGCGTTGGGATCGTATGGACCAGATCTACACAATGACACTGACCGGAACTGAAACGGAGCAAATCAGATTTTGGTCAAATTCTAGGTCTGAGTTGTTCAGAATTAAAAGTTATCGGCGAGATTTCTACTTTTTTATAATTAATTAAAATTTGATTATTTCTTTGCTATTGGAAATCGATGTATGAATGGGATAAATTCAGAAACTATGTTTCTATGTTTATTATTGGTATGAATTGTAGTGATCAGGTTTTGTTAAGGTAGATTAAAAATACCACCTTGTGTAGAAATGATGATTAGAACAGGATTAACATTCTTTGTTAATTAGGTCATGTTGAACAGAATTAACATTTCTTGTTAATTAGATTATGGTTAAATAAAAATCTCATTCTTGTCAAAAATACAATTATAGAAATAAAAACACCTTTTTATTTGAAATATGCTTTGCAAATCAAAATATCATTTTTGAATAGAAATTGATTATAGAAATAAAAACAACCTTTTTATTTGAAATATGCTTTGCAAATCAAAATATCATTTTTGATTAGAAATTGGTTATGAAAATAACATCTTTGCTCATTATAATAAAAAGATTATAATAAGAAGGTTATAAATAAAAATGTTCATATATGTTAAAATAAATAGAGTGAAGAAAAATGTTCAATTTTGTCATATTTAGAAGAATGAAATAAATTATCATTTTTGTTAAAAACATGTTAGTGTAATGAAATATCATTTTTGTATTAAACATGTTAGTGAGATTAAATGAACATTTTTATACATTAAAAAGATTAAACAAAAATTCCCATTTTTGTTTACATAAAAAGGGATTGGACAAAATTCATATTTTGTTTACATTAAAAAGATTAGACAAAAATTCACATTTTGTTTACAGTAAAAGAAAATGAATTATGGAAATAAAAGACATATTTTTGTACAAATATGTTTATAGTGAATAAAAACAACATTTTTGTCAAAAGAAAGATTAGCGAACAAAATTAACATTTCTGGTCAAAAGAAAGACTAGTGAAGAGAATAACATTTTTGTCAAAACTTGATTTATGAAAAAGAATAACATTTTTGTCAAAATTTGATTAGTGAAAAGAAACACAATTTTTCCCAAAATTTGATTAGTGAAAAGGGAAAAAATTAACATTTTTGGTTTAAAAAATGTTAAATATGATAAAAGGACATTTTTGTCACTTTGACATGAATGAAATAAAAAGGATATTTTTGTATATTTGAGTTGAATGAAATGAAAATTTATATTTTTATACATTAAAAAGTGTAACACCCCACACCCGCTATGGTCACTCGCTAAGGGAATGCCATAACATCGGTGGAGTATTTTAAGTGAATATAGAACAGAAAAATTACAACAAGACAGATATAAGTAATTCTTGAAAATCTTAAAACATCATTTCGTCGCAGCGGAAAGTAAAACATGTTTGGTTACATCACAAAACCATAATAAGAGTCAAGTACAAAATATCCATCCTGATAAATAAAAGTACATAATCCCAATACATGAACTGATAGCCATAAAAGAAAGGGTAAGCTGAGCTCTGCATCTATAGTCCAAGCTCCAAAAGAGAATAAAGCAGCCTGATCTAAGCCCACTCGTACCGGGCCCACTCTGATAACCTGAGGGTTGGGAAAAAAAGATAAAAACAACGGGGTCAGACATAAGTCTGAGTGAGTCCTATAACCCTAACAATACAACCATTAAAGTAATTAGGGTATGACATAAACAAGGTACGGTACCTCTGGGGATAATGGCTACACTAAGTAGCCAACTAAACACGGGATGTACTACGATAACCGAAAAGACGCATTTATCCACCCAAGGATACTTACTAGCTTACACCACCCCAGATCTACCCACCCAAGGGTAATTCCTACACTGCACCACACCAGTTCTACCCACCAAGAGTAATTCCTACTTAAAGGTTGATCCCACTAAGTGTACTTAGTAATTTTTTTACCCAGTAGTTTCTTGTACCCCTACACAGGTGCCGTCTGCCCCTATCTTTACTAGGTGTACCCACTACTCCCAAGCGATCGGCTCCCTACCGTAGATACCCGTGCTGGTCCCACAATGGGGTGTATCATTCCCCAAAGTGGCCACCTGATAATATCAACGGTGCACGGCTTTATATCTACACGATGCAACAACGACTTACCAACCAGCCCGGGTCCACACACGCATATGAAACCCGTTGATCCTGCGTTGCCACCGCTAACCCGTTTTGGCCTCTTATAGTCAAGCCCAATATGCGTGTCCCGTCACTCGACTAGAGTCGAGCCCACAAAGATACGTTTGGGATATTGGTTGAAATGGGCCCCCACAAGCTACCCTCCTAAGCTTGTCATTCATTTAGTATAACCCAATAATGGGTCCCCACAAGCTACCCACCTAAGCTTGTCATTCATCAAATGCAACCCTATAATGGGTCCCCACAAGCTACCCACCTAAGCTTGTCATTCATCAAATGTAACCCTATAATGGGTCCCCCACAAGCTACCCACCTAAGCTTGTCATTCATCTAGTGTAACCCACTTAACCCTTTTAATAACCATGTTCACTTACATGTTTAAAGTTTGGTTAAGTCATTTAATTATATTTCAATTGCCACCCAAGGCACCCACTAGATTTCCACATGCCACCCAAAGCACTTACTTAACCCTTCACCCATGTTTTAATTATATGTTCCACTTTGGTTAAGTATTCTAATCGTATTTTCTATTGCCACCCAAGGCAACCCACTAGTTTCCTCATGCCACCCAAGGCACCCCCACTAGTTACTACATGCCACCCAAGGCACCCACTTAACCCCCATGTCCCACTACATGCTAATTTGGTTAAGTGTTTCTTAATTAGTTAAGACCGTGATCCTCATAAAGACCTCTCACATTAGACTATCTTTTATGACCGCTGGTTAAGCCGGTTGGGTCCGGGCAGCCTTACGTCATAACCGAGTCTAACCTCGTGTCTTTACGTTAATCACGTATTTAGTTTGTGCCTAAGACCTCTCACATTGGGCTAACATTTGTAGCAACTGGTTAAGCCGGTTGGGTCCGGGCAGTTTTACGCTACAACTGAGTCCAACCTCGTGTCTTAGTTGATTAATTACACCTAATTAATCACCTTATAATTTATATTAATTATCCCTAATTAATATCAAGTTTTTCATAACATGGGTAGACCTAACTCAATAGGTAAATTCCCATGGGGTAGACCTAACTCAATAGGTAAATTCCCACTTATGCTTATTCATTTTATGGTATGCTTAATCATAACCATTTCACACCACTTTATTAACATGCATATTAACCCCATCGTTCCCCACGTAATTCGTCTCATAACATGATATAATAAAGGGAAGATTCATCACAAATGTCATGGGTTTAACCAACATAGCATATAACTTTATCATGGGTTCAAAAGGTGTCAACTTGCATATATGAACATACATTAAACCCAACTTAGCATATAACCCAAACTTGCATCATGCATGTCATAAAAAGAGACAAACTTGCATATGAACTTGCACATAAACTTGCATATGAACTTGCACATAAACTTGCATATGAACTTGCACAACATGTCATACTTAGAGGCAGACTCGCATATGTTATGCATATCATAAAAAGAGACAAACTTGCATATGAACTTGCATCATAACTTTGCATATGAACTTGCATCATAACTTTGCATACGAACTTGCATCATAACTTTGCATATGAACTTTGCATAAAACCAAACACTTAGCATGCATAAAACCAATTACTTAGCATGCACAAAACCACATACTTAGCATGCACAAAACCAAATACTTAGCATGCATAAAACCAAACACTTAGCATGCATAAAACCAATTACTTAGCATGCACAAAACTACATACTTAGCATGCACAAAACCAAATACTTAGCATGCATAAAACCCCATGTATAACTTGCATATCATATTACATATAACTTGCATATACTCTCTCATATAGTTTGCATAACATGTTACATATGCATAAATGTTCAACATAATGTTTTGCATCATAAAACATGGCATTAAACTTGCATATGGCATAAAACTTGCAAATCACATATCATACAAACTTGCATAAACTCATTTATCCACAAACATAGCCATGTCTTATCACATCCTACCATAATCAATTTAACAATTGATTATTAAAGCTATAGGAACTCACCAAAACCAAGATTAGCAAACTTATGAAGTAGGACTAGTTGCTAAATATGAAGAAGATGATGATTAGAGGTTGATTAGCTTGCAACTCTCTTCATTGATTTGTGGAGGCCATGATCAAGTTTCATTTTGCCATAGTTTAGTTACAAGATCTAATTATGAATGAATTAGGGTAGGGTTGGGGTCTTATTTATAGGATTAGGTAGTGTTTTAGGCCCTTAGATTAACCCTAGATTAGATTAGGACCGTCAGATTTAGGAAATCTCTAGAACACAGCCCAAGACTCAACCAAAAACCAGATCTGGTGCACCCAGATCAACAGGGCCGACACCCTGTGTCGACACCCCTGTCGACAGGCAAGTCGACAGGGCAGTCGACACCCCTGTTGACAGCCCTGTCGACAGCCCTGTCGACATGGCTAGGGCGGGAATTTTTCCCGCCTGGCCCCCGCTGGCTCCAATTTCGAAATCTGATTTTAAATATTAAATTCTGTTTTTATCTTAAATTTTCTGCCAACTTCATTGGGCCATAACTGGGCCATACGGACTCCGATTCTCGAAAACTCGGACTCTATTTCGCGTATTTTTCCGAGACGAACGCAATGACGCAGCCCGTTTCCCCCAATTCTCACATTTGAGATTATTTATTCTGCAATTAATGAATTTCAGCATTAACTGAAATACGGGGTGTTATATTCTCCCCTCCTTAAAGGATTTCGTCCCCGAAATCTCTAAGCTAAGGAGAATGCATATCCTACCATCCAAACAACCATCTACTCAATCCATCAAACACGGGCATCCATTGTCCTTAAAACAATTTCTAATGATGTATGAGCATATGCAAAAAGTGTGTGTATATGTTCCCTATCTAATGTATGAACATATGCAAACCATGATAGTGCCATGCATCCATTATGTATGCGAGAGAACCCTATCGACACATACAATATCTACATGAGTGCACAATCATTCACCAAAATGCATCATCCATATGATAACGCAACCATTATACATCCATTAATATAGCTACCTACACACATAAATATGCAATATGAAGTGACTGAGCCGATCTAGTGCCTAGAGTGTGTGTATATGCTTCCACGAGCAACCACTAGCAACCACTTGCATCCACATGCATCCATCAAACATAACATGTCTCAAACACATGTTTCAACCATAGGACTATCCTATCTGAAGGTCAAAGGTACTAACGAGAGGACATACTACAGATAAGATAAGTACTAGTCAAACGATAAAGGAGAAATTAAAAGACATATCCTAAAAAGGAATGGGTATAATGAACGCATCTTCTCTTCCGTCTCTAAGGTAGCGTTGCTCTCATCTTCTCCCCATTGCACTTTGACTAGTTGAACCTCTCGACTCCTCAACTTCCTAGTCTCTGACCCAAGGATGCGAGTAGGAGCTCGTCGAATCGTCTCATCACGCTCTATCTCTACTTCTTTAAGCCAGCTCGGCTCTACCACCTCAGCGGTCTCATGTAGGAACTTCCTCAAATGTGACACATGGAATATATCATGTACACCACTAAGCCTGTCGGCAACTCCACTCTATATGTCATCTGTCCAATCCTTTCCTTAATAGGAAACGGCCCAACAAACCTTGGTACTCACTTCCCAACAGATCCAAAGTGGACCACATTCCGTAACGGAGATACCTTGATAAAAGCATGTCCTATTTATCAAACTTAAGCTCTGTTCTCCTCTTGTCCGCATAAGATTTCTGTTTATCTTGCGCCGCTTTCATCCTTCTTCGAATCAAATCAATCTTTTCCCGAAGTCTTTCTAACCTTATCGGCCCAAGCAAGATCTCATCCGTAGATTCCCACCAACGTGTAGGTGATCGACAAGGCCTTCCCTAAAGAGCTTCGAAAGGTGCCATGCCAATACTAGACTGAAAGCTGTTATTATACGCGAACTCCACCAATGGAAGATACTCTTTCCCTGTACCTCCAAAGTCCAAGATTCATAGCCTCAAAATACGATTCACCCTCTCGGTCTGGCCGTCCGTCTGAGGATGACATGTGGTACTCAAACACAATTGAGTCCCTACTGCCTCTTGCAAACTTTTCCAAAACTCTCTAGTGAAGATAGGATCTCGATCGCTCCCTATACTGGAAGGTACACCATGCAATCTACCTATCTCCCGAATGTAAACTGAAGCTAGCCATGGAGCAGTTCTTTTACTCTTCACGGTATAAGATGGGCACTCTTAGTAAGTCTGTCTACCACAACTCAAATTCCCGTATTACCCTTTCTCGATCTGGGTAACCCGTCAATAAAATCCATCGAGACGCTATCCCACTTCCATTGCGGAACTTCCAATGGGTGAAGCAACCCACCTGGTTTCTTTTGCTCCGTCTTCACTTGTTGGCAGACCAAGCATCGAGCGACATACTCGGCCGCGTCTTTCTTCATACCGGCCCAAAAGAAAACTCGCTTCACGTCTTGGTACATCTTGTCCCCACCGGGATGAATGGTCATCTTCGACCGATGTGCATCATCAAGTATAGCCTTCCTCAAACCCTCGTCTTACGGTACACAAAGTCTACCGTCTCTACGCAACCACCCCTTACCATCTAGGGTGTACCTACTCAAACGGCTGGACGACTCCCCCTCCTCATGAGTTTCTCTACTAACTCAACCAACTGTGGGTCGTCTTGCTGTGCTCCGCCAATCCGCCCCAAAAGAGTAGGCCTAACCTCCAAGGAGGCTAACAAACCGGGTACAAAGTCAACAGAAGGTCTAAAGTCAAACATAGAAATAAACTCTAAGCTCCGTCGTTCAACGAACAATGAACTCAAGGACAACCTTTTTCTACTTAAGGCGTCTGCTACCACGTTACCCTTGCCATGGGTATACGTTATCTCAAACCCATAGGATGCTAAGAATCCCATCCAAAATCATCACAGCTGTCCATCTCTCACGCAGACCACCCTAGTCGAACTCGACATCCCCCAAATGCAAGCCCCAAAGGCCTAAACCAATATCAGACAAACACCCAAGGGATATCTCCTTCGAGTTCAGGCGGCCTACGTGAGATGATACTAGTAAAAATGGCTAATCAATTAAGCCTTTGACCAACTTTGGATGTCCTCGCCAGTCTCGCTCCAAAACCACCGTTTTCCCATAACTGGCTTTGCTAACCCCATTGAGTACATACGAAAACTTATTTCGCTTCCTAGAAAAGACCCAGATGTCATCCACAAAGACCATCACGAACTTATTTAGGTACTCCCTGAACACCCTTCTCATCAAATCAACAAAGTATGCGGGGGCGTTCGTCAAACCAAATGGCATCACCAACCACTCATAAAAAAAATCATCCGGAGTCCTAAAGGCAGTCTTCTCTATACTATCCTCAGCCACTCTCAACTGATGAAATCCCGTGGCTAAGTCCTACTACAAAAATACTGAGGCGCCAGCCAACTGATCAAAGAGATCATCAATCCTCGGCAATGGGTGTTTATTCTTCTTTGTGAGTTTATTTAGTTCTCTTTAGCCTACACAAAGTCTGAGGGACCCATCCGCCTTCGTGACAAAAACTACTGGAGCACCCCACTCCGATATACTTCGTCTTATGAACCCCTTATCAAGCAAATCGCCTACTTACTTATGGAGTTCCCTCCTCTCACGAGGAGCCATGCGGCACACTGGCCAAGATACTGGTTTAGGATTATCCACCAGATATATTCGGAAGTCAATCTCCCGCTTCGGAGGTAAGCCCTTCACCTCCTCACACACATCCGAGTATTCCCGGACCGCTCTAACAGATCGCAAACTCTAGACCGACGTGTCAAGCGATTCTAGATAACTTAGCATAACAGATTCTATTGGATTACAAGAGATCTCGAGAGTGTTACCCAAGCGGGTCATAAGCCTAACAACTCTCCCTTCAAAATCAAGAACGGCACCCCTACTGGATAACCAGTCCATGCCCAAAACTAACCCATAGCCCGTGAAGCCCAACAAGCATCACACCTAAACTCAACGCTAAGTATAGAAACTTTCAAACCCAAACACATCATGGAGCCCAATTGGGTTTGAAACGACTAAGGGATCATCTACCAAACTGGTGTCTAAGTGCAGTGACTCAACTAACAATGATGAGATAAACGAACTCAATGCGTCAGAATTAAATAAAGTTCGAACCGGATAATAAAGAAATCCAAATTCCAACCTAGACGGTCTATCCCCATTTGGTACCCTAGTCGTGAGGGAATACAACTACCCTCCAGAAGATTCCATACCTTGCCCTTGCTTCTTTGGACAATCCTAATAAGGTGTCCTATTCCTCCCAAAAGGATAACTACTAACCTTCTTCTTCCCATTCTCCACTCGTAACCTCCCATCAATGAGGTTTCGTCCTTCATTAACCAAACAACTATTTGAGCCTTCCTCCCATCGTCCATCCAATAAGTACCTACAAGTCCTCCTCCTTCTTGAACCAACTTCTAATCCGACTAATATCTAAGTCCCATGAAGTGGTTTTCCATTCTTATCTATCTTAGAAAGATCATCTACACACGGAGGGGAAACCCAAAACGAGAGAGGAAGAGATTCAAACGGAGAATTCGAAAGATAAAGATATGGCTATAGGGGGGATTATGCTTTTCTTTCAAAAACTTTTCTCTTAAAAGACATGTTTTTGAAAATACTCCTTTCAAAAATATTCTTAGAAAATAGTTTTTCTAAAAATTTTATCTGTTCTGGTAACCTGGCTCTGATACCACGTGTAACACCCCACACCCGCTATGGTCACTCGCTAAGGGAATGCCATAACATCGGTGGAGTATTTTAAGTGAATATAGAACAGAAAAATTACAACAAGACAGATATAAGTAATTCTTGAAAATCTTAAAACATCATTTCGTCGCAGCGGAAAGTAAAACATGTTTGGTTACATCACAAAACCATAATAAGAGTCAAGTACAAAATATCCATCCTGATAAATAAAAGTACATAATCCCAATACATGAACTGATAGCCATAAAAGAAAGGGTAAGCTGAGCTCTGCATCTATGGTCCAAGCTCCAAAAGAGAATAAAGCAGCCTGATCTAAGCCCACTCGTACCTGGCCCACTCTGATAACCTGAGGGTTGGGAAAAAAAGATAAAAACAACGGGGTCAGACATAAGTCTGAGTGAGTCCTATAACCCTAACAATACAACCATTAAAGTAATTAGGGTATGACATAAACAAGGTACGGTACCTCTGGGGATAATGACTACACTAAGTAGCCAACTAAACACAGGATGTACTACGATAACCGAAAAGACGCATTTATCCACCCAAGGATACTTACTAGCTTACACCACCCCAGATCTACCCACCCAAGGGTAATTCCTACACTGCACCACACCAGTTCTACCCACCAAGAGTAATTCCTACTTAAAGGTTGATCCCACTAAGTGTACTTAGTAATTTTTTTACCCAGTAGTTTCTTGTACCCCTACACAGGTGCCGTCTGCCCCTATCTTTACTAGGTGTACCCACTACTCCCAAGCGATCGGCTCCCTACCGTAGATACCCGTGCTGGTCCCACAATGGGGTGTATCATTCCCCAAAGTGGCCACCTGATAATATCAACGGTGCACGGCTTTATATCTACACGATGCAACAACGACTTACCAACCAGCCCGGGTCCACACACGCATATGAAACCCGTTGATCCTGCGTTGCCACCGCTAACCCGTTTTGGCCTCTTATAGTCAAGCCCAATATGCGTGTCCCGTCACTCGACTAGAGTCGAGCCCACAAAGATACGTTTGGGATATTGGTTGAAATGGGCCCCCACAAGCTACCCTCCTAAGCTTGTCATTCATTTAGTATAACCCAATAATGGGTCCCCACAAGCTACCCACCTAAGCTTGTCATTCATCAAATGCAACCCTATAATGGGTCCCCACAAGCTACCCACCTAAGCTTGTCATTCATCAAATGTAACCCTATAATGGGTCCCCCACAAGCTACCCACCTAAGCTTGTCATTCATCTAGTGTAACCCACTTAACCCTTTTAATAACCATGTTCACTTACATGTTTAAAGTTTGGTTAAGTCATTTAATTATATTTCAATTGCCACCCAAGGCACCCACTAGATTTCCACATGCCACCCAAAGCACTTACTTAACCCTTCACCCATGTTTTAATTATATGTTCCACTTTGGTTAAGTATTCTAATCGTATTTTCTATTGCCACCCAAGGCAACCCACTAGTTTCCTCATGCCACCCAAGGCACCCCCACTAGTTACTACATGCCACCCAAGGCACCCACTTAACCCCCATGTCCCACTACATGCTAATTTGGTTAAGTGTTTCTTAATTAATTAAGACCGTGATCCTCATAAAGACCTCTCACATTAGACTATCTTTTATGACCGCTGGTTAAGCCGGTTGGGTCCGGGCAGCCTTACGTCATAACCGAGTCTAACCTCGTGTCTTTACGTTAATCACGTATTTAGTTTGTGCCTAAGACCTCTCACATTGGGCTAACATTTGTAGCAACTGGTTAAGCCGGTTGGGTCCGGGCAGTTTTACGCTACAACCGAGTCCAACCTCGTGTCTTAGTTGATTAATTACACCTAATTAATCACCTCATAATTTATATTAATTATCCCTAATTAATATCAAGTTTTTCATAACATGGGTAGACCTAACTCAATAGGTAAATTCCCATGGGGTAGACCTAACTCAATAGGTAAATTCCCACTTATGCTTATTCATTTTATGGTATGCTTAATCATAACCATTTCACACCACTTTATTAACATGCATATTAACCCCATCGTTCCCCACGTAATTCGTCTCATAACATGATATAATAAAGGGAAGATTCATCACAAATGTCATGGGTTTAACCAACATAGCATATAACTTTATCATGGGTTCAAAAGGTGTCAACTTGCATATATGAACATACATTAAACCCAACTTAGCATATAACCCAAACTTGCATCATGCATGTCATAAAAAGAGACAAACTTGCATATGAACTTGCACATAAACTTGCATATGAACTTGCACATAAACTTGCATATGAACTTGCACAACATGTCATACTTAGAGGCAGACTCGCATATGTTATGCATATCATAAAAAGAGACAAACTTGCATATGAACTTGCATCATAACTTTGCATATGAACTTGCATCATAACTTTGCATACGAACTTGCATCATAACTTTGCATATGAACTTTGCATAAAACCAAACACTTAGCATGCATAAAACCAATTACTTAGCATGCACAAAACCACATACTTAGCATGCACAAAACCAAATACTTAGCATGCATAAAACCAAACACTTAGCATGCATAAAACCAATTACTTAGCATGCACAAAACTACATACTTAGCATGCACAAAACCAAATACTTAGCATGCATAAAACCCCATGTATAACTTGCATATCATATTACATATAACTTGCATATACTCTCTCATATAGTTTGCATAACATGTTACATATGCATAAATGTTCAACATAATGTTTTGCATCATAAAACATGGCATTAAACTTGCATATGGCATAAAACTTGCAAATCACATATCATACAAACTTGCATAAACTCATTTATCCACAAACATAGCCATGTCTTATCACATCCTACCATAATCAATTTAACAATTGATTATTAAAGCTATAGGAACTCACCAAAACCAAGATTAGCAAACTTATGAAGTAGGACTAGTTGCTAAATATGAAGAAGATGATGATTAGAGGTTGATTAGCTTGCAAATCTCTTCATTGATTTGTGGAGGCCATGATCAAGTTTCATTTTGCCATAGTTTAGTTACAAGATCTAATTATGAATGAATTAGGGTAGGGTTGGGGTCTTATTTATAGGATTAGGTAGTGTTTTAGGCCCTTAGATTAACCCTAGATTAGATTAGGACCGTCAGATTTAGGAAATCTCTAGAACACAGCCCAAGACTCAACCAAAAACCAGATCTGGTGCACCCAGATCAACAGGGCCGACACCCTGTGTCGACACCCCTGTCGACAGGCAAGTCGACAGGGCAGTCGACACCCCTGTCGACAGCCCTGTCGACAGCCCTGTCGACATGGCTAGGGCGGGAATTTTTCCCGCCTGGCCCCCGCTGGCTCCAATTTCGAAATTTGATTTTAAATATTAAATTCTGTTTTTATCTTAAATTTTCTGCCAACTTCATTGGGCCATAACTGGGCCATACGGACTCGGATTCTCGAAAACTCGGACTCTATTTCGCGTATTTTTCCGAGACGAACGCAATGACGCAGCCCGTTTCCCCCAATTCTCACATTTGAGATTATTTATTCTGCAATTAATGAATTTCAGCATTAATTGAAATACGGGGTGTTACAAAAAGTATGATTAGAAAAGGTATATTTTTATACATTAAAAAGTATAAATTGAAAAGGTATATTTTTATGAAATGCTCATTTTTAGCAAATGAAAAGGAATGAAAGAAAAATCTACATTTTTATCAAATGTAAAAGAATGAGAAAAATAGACATTTTTATCAAATGTAAAAGAATGATAAAATTATACATTTTTGGTCAAATGTAAAGAATGAAATAAAAACATTATTTTTATCATTTAAAAAGAGTGAAGTAAAAATACCCATTTTGTTTACATTGAAATGAATTAGACAAAACTGGCATTTTGTTCATATTGCAATGAATCAGAATAAAATATACATTTTTGTTATAAAATATGAATCAGAATAAAATATACATTTTTGTTATAAAATATGAATCAGAGTAAAATATACATTTTTGTTATAAAATGTGAATCAGAATAAAATATACATTTTTGTTATAAAATATGAATCAAAATAAAATATACATTTTTGTTATAAAATATGAATCAGAATAAAATATACACTTTTGTTAGAAAATCTGAATCAGAATAAAATATACATTTTTGTTATAAAATGTGAATCAGAATAAAATATACATTTTTGTTATGAAATGTGAATCAGAATAAAATATACATTTTTGTTAGAAAATGTGAATCAGAATAAAATATGCATTTTTGATAGAAAATGTGAATCAAAATAAAAAGGGACATTCTTGCCATTTAAAAAGAATGAATTAAAAATAGGCATTTTTGGTCACTTAAAAGGATAACTCAAAAGATTAGAAATAAAAGTTAATATTTTTATTGTCGATAGTTTAACAATAAAAAGGAATGAAAATAAAAGGTTAGATTTTTATTGTTATTTGTTCACAATAAGAAGAATTGAAATTATAGATTTTTATTGGCATTTGTTAAATATAAAAGGAATGGGAATGAAAGGATGGATATTTATTGTCATTTGTTCACAATAAAAAGATTGAAATGTTTGTCTATGATGTTAAAATGTTTGATGTGATAAATATAATGTTTAGTATATTCCCATTCGAATATTACACTTCCATTTACAAGTCATCCGACTTGTTTATGTGATTGGGTCGATAATTTTTACACATCGCCCAAGTGCACAAATAATTTATTATTTGATTGTTGGATGAAACCCCACACAGGTGTTGGGGTGATATCTGATCTACACTAGTCCCAATATTTAGTGTAGAATCCACTTTGGTTGATCTATTGGATGTTTGATAATTATCCATTATGCTTGTTGATTTCATGTAATATATGGCTGTTGGTTGAGTCACATCCCAATAAAGAATAATTTTTAGAAAAAGGATATATTTTAGAAAAAGAATATATTTTAGAAAAAGAATATATTTTAGAAAAAGAATATACCTTAGAAAATATATTTTATTGAATGAACTAGTTATTAACTAGAATAAATCATTAAATTAAGATTTAATGAAGTTTTCCAATTAGTGAATATTTGATTGAAATTAAATTAATTAAATTGGATTTTGGGTTGTCGTGAATAGTGTCTTCAATAACACCTTTCTTAAACCCAATTGAAAAGAATAAATTTTTTGATTAAGATTACTAGAGTTTCAAACTATATTATGTAATTGGAATAAAAAATGATTTGTGAATTGAGTTTATCGTGAACAATGTTTTTAAACGACATCTGTTCTTTAACTCAATTAACAGAAGAATATGATTTGGAATTTATAAATCTTGTATCAAGATTTAAATGGGAATTTTCCAAAAGTAAAGTTTTCCAATTTAATATATTAAATTGGAATTGAATGGAATTCGAATTAATAATGACCGAGATCAGTTTCTGTAAAAGAAGACCGATACTACATATGGGATTTAAAAGGCTTTGCCGTTATTCCATTTATATTATTGGTCGAATACAGAAATTTATAACGATTATATATTGATTTGATTTCTGCGAAGAATCCATATTTTATGGAAGATGATTTTGGGTTTATCGTGAACGGTGTTTTAAAATGACATTAGTTCTTCAACCCAGTTAAAGATAAGATTAATTTCTTAAATTTAATTAATCATTGAATAATGATTTTTGATATTTAAAACCGAATTGGGTTCTTAATAAATCTTTAAAAGAAAGATTTAAGAATAAATGTAAAGAATTTATTTTTGATAAGATAATGTGAATATTTTATTTAAAAGAATATTCTGAATTGGAATGTGACGTTGGATGTGCTCCTATAGTACTTGATTTTTAATTATAAAAATACGTGAGTTATTCGGGAAGACCGGGTTTAACCCATTCCGAATAATTACTACGACGACGAAGAGTCGAAGATGAAGACGGTGATTGAAGACCAACGATCTTCACATCGAATGGATGTGTTGCTACAGAGAGCCTTGATGGGAGTAGCTACCTTGAAGGGGCTTCAGTGGTGGCTGTCCGGACTATTGTTGATTGTTCGGATTTGGTTTTCGCTCAGACCCAGAGCATAAGCTAGTAAATGGATGCATGTCTGACGTTGGATTTCGTTCCATGTGAATTAAATCGATTCCTATTAATGTATGTCTGTTTGGTGGTGGAGGATTTATTCTCTACTTAACACCCTGGTATATATTAATAGTGATTGATCGCATGGCGTGAATTGTCAATGTGGCAAAGATGCAAATGATCAAGGCTTTTGTTGGAAAGCAGGGCCTTGTGGGATGATCAAAGTATAGCCTATTACGGCACGACTTTGTGTATATCGTGACTTCGCGAGCCTCACACCCCGGTATGATTCTAAAACGGGAGAAGGGAACGCAGGGAGTGCACACGTTATCTTTCTAGCTAGAGTAATGTCAGGGACCTACCAGCGCTGACATTTTACTTATGTGGATGATGGATTATGAGGTACCTCGTGTTTTTTATAGGTTGTTAGTGGCCATATTATAGGTCCAAAAGGACCGAGAAACGTGTGTTCAGGTATAACTAATCCACTACCCTTCGGAGTGGACCGACCCTGCAACTATCCAAGGGTTGCCTATAGGTGTGATCCTGAGGCATTTGCTAGGGTGTCTCGAATCGGTAAAGAGATCCTCCCTAGCCTTGACTCATGATGGAAAAACAAATCTCCAATACGACATCTCGTTTTCGATTGTATAACTAGTACGGCGACATAGTATATGGTAGCTATGCCACCTAAGATTAATACATTTATATTGAAATGATTTATGAAAACATATACACACTAGTAGTAATACGTTTTACGTATTTATCATCTTTTGATCATTATAAGGTAAAACCCTATCCTCCGGTTTGCGTTGCATTGTGTGATGGGACTTGGGTCTTACAATGATCTCATTTTTCTAAAAAGCATTGTGTTGTTTAACGATTTACTTTATTTTATGCACTGGCAATCCAATGGAGTAAACTCGTTCCGCGTTAGCGGCGTGGTCCTGTTATTTGCCTTATTATTAGATAAGTTAAGTAAGATTTCTCATACCGGTCCCATGACTGACTTGTAGTTTGTTTCACTGGCAAACTCGGGTGCCCTTATTTTCCACACAGGCAGTCGAGTAGCTTTTTGCAGATGTATTTACAGGATCCTGGTTTACAGCTGAAGCGGTATTCGGAAAGCTCTGTATCTGTGTACTCCTTTCGGTTGTATATTTATATTATTTTCCGCTGCTATTTAAATGTAATTTGAAACTCTAATACTATTGTATTTTTATTTTTGTAATAAGTTTTCATACTCGGTTACATTCTTGTACTCTGATGTAATTGTTGTAATCAGCAATAAAATGTTCTTCAGTTTATGTTCTGATGTGTGTTGTTCTCAAAGCAATCCAGGCTTTCCTTTACTGGGAAGTTCGGGTCGTCACGACCATGGCAGCTTGTTTCGAGCTCAAAGAAGCGATCTTCGTACGGGGTTTTTGGGTAATCGGAAGCGGCGAGTTGCATGTGCCCACCAGCGTTAGGAAGAGGGTGCGAAGGCGCAGCACGTGGGCCCTTTTGATCGTCGAACGGTGGTCTCTGGCGGTAGCGGCTTCAAGCCTTAGTTTTTGGCAAATGGGTTTAGCAGGTGGCCTTATTCCAGAATGATGAAGATGAGTTAATATTTTATTTTATTTTATTAACTATCTAATTATCTAATTAACGTATAATGACCCATATCTTTCTCATACGAGGTCCAAATCGCGCGAAACTAGATCCGTAGAAAATGGAGCAGATTTGAATTTCAGGAAAATTTAAATCCGAACAATTTAGAATAAAAGAATGGAGGAGTGAAACCGAATGTGAGAACATCTTATTACTCTAATTATTTTCCAGTAAAATATATACTAGGATGTAGACGGTGTTTAGTAGCACCTGACACCATTTGTTGTACAAACCGTGGATGTTTGTTTGAATTGATTGTACTGTGGATGTTGATTGTGAATTCATGTATGGAATAAAATATTTGAATAATAAAAATATCATTTTTATTGAATGAATAAAATATATAAAATATTCATGTATGGAATAAAATATTTGAATAATAAAAATATCATTTTTATTGAATGAATAAAATATATAAAATATTCATGTATGGAATAAAATATATAAAATATTTATGTTTGGAATTAAATATTTGAATAATAAAAATATCATTTTTATTGAATGAATAAAATATATAAAATATTCATGTATGGAATAAAATATTTGAAAAATAAAAATATCATTTTTATTGAATGAATAAAATATATAAAATACTCATGTATGGAATATAATATTTGAACAATAAAAATATAAATTTTTATTGAATATATGAATAAACCATATAAAATGGTCATGTGTTGAAAATAAATATTCATTTACAAATCATACGATTTGTTTATGTACACCCATCTAACCGATATTGATTGGGACGATAAATTTTACACATCGCCCAACTGTACGAACAATGTTCAGTATGTGTTGTTTGAAATCCCCACATGGGTATTGGGATGATATTTGACATACACTAATCCCGATATTTAGTTGTATGTCAATCGATGGGTTGACAGGTTGTATAAGCGTTAATTATTTATTTTTAACGCTTATATAGTTGTAAATTGCACTCTGAATGATAGTTGACTGTGTATGATTATTGTTGTGTACACGTGTGTATGAAATCCATATAAATAATATTACATGTTAATTGACTGTGTCTGATTCCAATTCAAAAAGAACGGATATTTTAAATTAACGAATATTTTAAAATAACTAATATTTTAAAATAATATCCAGTAATGGATTAAAATATGATTTGGATGTCCGATTTGGGATGGACACGAAAATATTGAAATATATGAAGCCGTGATGATTAGGTATGCGCCATTTTGACGCGAACGATATTTATATCGATTTTATTCATTTCTATAATGAATATCGAAAAGGAAATTATTTCAAAATATGATATTTTGAAAATATTATCATTTATATATTAGTGATATAGAACATTCAATTTTGATTTAAAATTGAAAATGACGTTAGAATCATTTTAAAATGAATTTATAAATGATTTATAAAATATGTTTTAAATGGAAATCGACGAATATATATTATATATATAGTATAATGGCCTGAATAGAACGCGCCGTGCAGCGACCGTTCGCGAATTTCGACCATTGACTTCGAACTGATATTATGGGAGATCCGACCGTCGGACTTAAAACCGGAACCTTTGGGTTCGTATCGAAAAGGGCTTTCCAACGAATATAAGAGATTTGAAATCTAATGGTTGGATTTGGAGATCCATCCAAATCAAATTTGGAAAAGGTCGCTGTATGTGCAGTTCGGTGGCCGTTATCGGAAACCGACTGTACGGGCCTTGACAAAATTATTAAAGATATTAATAATTTGTGTAAAATCATAATAAATGATTTGGAAATAATTGGGATGAAAAATTCCACGTTTGTAAAGATAAAAATATATTTTTATCAAAATGAACTAGTTAATAATTAGAAATAATAATCCAATATTTTTATATAAATAAATTGGATTTGAAATGGTTATAGAATAACCAGAATTTTTCCAATAAATAAATTGGAATGGATTTGAATGGAAATAATCTTCGGAATATTTCAATGTTGGACTTCGTGATTATATGGATATTGTTATGGAAATTTGGAAGATATATTTATATCGTTATTTCCAATACGATATTTGTTGGTTTCAGAATTTGATATTGAATATAAACCGATATAATTTCTATTCAGAGACTTGTATTTAATATCAAATTGGATTTTGGGTTTGTCATGAACAGTGTCATAAATAACACTGTTCTTAAACCCAGATGAGAAAAGAATAAATCTTTAATTTAAGATTTAGTGAAGTTTTACAATTAATTAATATTTAATTGGAATTGAATAAAAGAATTGGATTTTTGGGTTTATAATGAACGATGTTTTAAATGATATTTGTTCTTTAACCCGATTAACCATCAAATGTAATTTGGAATTTATAAATCTTTTTATTAAGATTTAAAGGAAAATTTCCAAAGTAAAGTTTCCAGTTTAATACAATAAATTTGAATGGAATGAAATTCGATTTGACAATAATCGAAGTGAGCTTCCGTGGAGGAAGACTGTTAATATATATGGAATTTAAAAGGCTTTGTCGTTATTCCATTTATATTATTAGTCGGATACAGAAATTGATTTCCATTATATATTGATCTGTATTCCGTGAGGATTCCATAATTAATGGAATGTGATTTGGTTTTATCGTGAACTGTGTTTTAAATGACGTTACTTCTTTAACCTAGTAAAAGACAGGATTCATGTCTAACATTGTATTTCGAACTGTATGGTTGATCTCTATTAAATATATATCTATTTGGTGGTGGAGAATTTATTCTCTTGCTTAACACCCTTCTCTAAGATGTACGAGCTTAGAGGTTATATATCGGTAGAGATCAATAGTACGATGTAGATTGTCGATGTGGCATGTTTGTGTTTCCAAAGTTAAATAATCATTAATATTGATTTTTGGGAAGATTAAAACCAATTGGAGTTTTAATGAATCTTTAATTAGATTGGAAAGGGAGTGTGATAATTTAAATTATCAAATTCTGGAAATGATCGAGAATGGAGTAGCACTAGTTTTACTCCAAGCGATAGTTAAATCTTTAATTAGATTTGAATGTGAAATGGTAATTAAATTTACCGATAACATCGTGGTGTTAGATATGGAGTATTACCATTTTTGCTCCATGGAATGAATAGGTTGGGATTGGGAAATTGAACAAATGATTACATCGATATGGCTCGTTAATCCCGACTAGTTGGATAAACCTTAATTTGGATTGAAATCATATCCAAAAGAAGTTTAAAGAATACATTTAAAGAATTTATCTTTGATAAAATTAATCCGAACTTTTCCCAAAAGAAAGAATATGTGAATAAAAGAAAATTTTGGATTGGAAAGAAGTGTACGTTGTGTTTTTATAGCACTTGTTTATAAAATACGCGAGTTATTCGGAAAGACCAGGTATATACCATTCTGAATAATTGATACGACGATAAGTCGACGATGAAGACGGTGGTTGAAGACCGGAGGTCTTCACATCGTTTGGATGATTACTGATGTTTTGATTAGGCAGTACACCCAAGACAAGGTAATAAGTGGTGATTGTCCAGACGTACTTGTAGATTGACCGGATATGCAAGGGCCTCTCTCTTGTATTGGACATATGGGACGAGGAATAAGGTTCCTCCGGTTTTGTTCAGACCCAGAACAAACTTGTAAATGGATGTATGTCTGACACTGGGTTTTATTCTGTGTTGATTGATCTTTATTAAATATGTATCTGTTTGGCAGCAGAGAATTTATTCTCTTTCTTAACGCTCTTCTCTGAGACGTACGAGCTCAGAGGTATCGATAGACATCGGTCGCATGGCGTGAATTGTCAGTGTGGCATGCTGAGATGCAAAGGATCAAGGCTTTTGTTGAAAAGAAGAGCCTTGTGGTTGATGATCCAAGCACGGTTTAAAATAGCATAACTTTGTGTATCGTTAATTCGCGAGCCTCACACCCAGGTGTGAACCAAAAACGGGATAGTGACTGCATGGAAATGGACATATGTTAGTTCTAGCTATGAGTAACGTCATGGTATGGAGCATAGACTGTTTACTCATGTGGATGTTGCACACTTTTATCACTTGATGGGAGACGGGGTACCTCGGATATATCGGTCACTACGGGGCCGATGGTTATATGGTTGATTACTGGCATGCGTGCCGACGTACAGACCATTTTAGAGGTTCGATAGAACCGGCTAACATATAGTTTATGGTATAACTAATCATCGACGGATGACCGGCCATGAAGATTCAAGGGGTTCACTACGGGGGATCCTGAGGCACTTGCTAATGTGTCTCGAAATCGGTGAGGATAATCCCTTGCCTCGTTTCATAGATGGAATCCAACTTCCAATACGTGACTTTTCAGTTTTAATTATATAACCTGGTATGGCGACATAATATATGGGTACCTACACCTCCTACGATTGATACATTTATATTTCAAGTTGATTTTTTCACTTATAGTAATAATAAAATATGAAATTTCACGTACCAAGCATTTTTGGCTATTATAAGGTAAAAACTCTATCCTCCGGCTTGCGTTGCATTGTGTGATGGGACTTGAGTCTTATAATAGCTTCATTTTTCTATTTAGCATTGCGCTGTTTGTTTTATGCACTGGTATTCTTGGGGTAAACCTGTTCCGTGTTATACGGCGTGGTTCCTTGATTTATCCAACTTTAAAATCAAGTTAATAACTGTTTTAGTTCTCACACCAGTCACATGACTGACCTGGAGTTTATTGTTTTAACCTAAACTCTAGGTGCCCCTATTTTCCACTCGGGCAGCTAGTAGTTTTGGTTTTGCAGATATTATATTTATAGGATCCTGGTTTACAGTTGGAGCTATATTCGGAATGCTCTGTATCCGTGTATTTCTTTCAGTTGTGTTTTGTATTATTTTCTACTACATTATAATTTGTAAATCTCTGATATATATCAAATATATAGTATTTTTTCATACTCTGTATATTCTTGTACTTTGATATAAATTGTTGTAATAAGCAATGAAATGTTTTGTCGTTTGTGTTCTGATTTGTCGTGTTCTCAACTCAATCTGGGCTTTCCTTTACGGGGAAGTTCGGGTCGCTTCAGTTGGTATCAGAGCTTTGATTTTACAGAGCTCGAGAATAAGGCATATTAGAGCAGAATGAAAGAATTCATCAGAGATTGGATTAGGAATATCCAATTAGAATGACTCGTTAGAGTTAGGATCAGTAGTGTCCTAGAACGAGTGTAAAAGTGTTGTTTTTAAAAATAAAAATGAAAACAAATTTAGTTTTGAAAATTATATCATATTATACGTAACTGAATATTTTATTTTAAATTAATTTGGACAATCAAGTATATGAAGACTTTGTATATACGCCTAGCTAGCATGTATTTGAAGTCTCAAATATACTGGGTAGATATAGAATCACACTCAAATCGCCCAGAGATGATTCTGATGATGGCAATCGCATCATTAGATTCTATGTTCGAGTTTCGAAAGTGGAATCTCTATATATTTCCAATTGACTGGTGTGAGAAACAAAACAAGATAGGGATTACTGTTGTGATTTGGCATCAAAAACATGATTATATATATATATATATCGAAGTTATGAATTTGAAAATTTAATGAACCAACTGATTGCTGATTGTATTGTATGATTATTAGTTCAGCTAACTAAAATATTGGAATGATCAAACCAATAAGAAAATGTAAGGCAAATTAAGCCAAATTGAATCAAATTATTGAACTGAACTGAAAATGGTTTGAGATTGCATGCATGTACATGTGTATACATTAAACAGATCATAGCAAGGAAGCTAAGCAGAGGAATAAACTGTATGCCCAATAAATAGGTACATGTTTACTAATTTATTGGGTTTGGATGATTTTATGAGCCGCTTGGCTTTTTCTTTTGGATTATGAGGGCCCTGCGTGGCTAGTCACGGTTTTGAAGGTCTCCCCGTACAAAGGAGGTTATGGCGAAATTTTTCAAAAATTTAGGATGTTAGCCAAATTTTTGAAAAGTTATAAAATACTTAGAAACTGAAAAGTTGAAGAATGAACGCCAGAATGAAAGTTGAGTTGGTTGGTTAAACAAATTTCAGCTCTGTTCCTTTTCGAGGATGAAAAGATTTTAAGTGGGGGAGATTGTAACAATCCGAATTTTAAAAACAATTTAAAATTTTTATTTTAGCAATTTTAATGGATTATGAATATTTAAAATGATTTATTTTAAATAATAATGACTAAAAATTTATTTAAATCAAAGTTAGAATAAATAAATTTATTTTAATTATAGACGAGCCTGAAATGGCGCGGTAGTTTGAAAATTCGATTTCAAATTTCAAATGAATGTACATAATTCAAAATAAACCAGATTTTAGTAAAACTAGAAATATTTGAATCTATTTGAAAATATATTTCCAACGGATGTGAAAAATCCAGATTTCATAACGGGAATAAAAAGTAATGTCTAGTTGAAAATTCAGAATAGTCGCTATGGAATTTATATAATATATAGCCCTTAAAAATAGCGATTTTGCAAACGACCTCCATTTTTGACGAAACCACTTTTGTTAGATCTGGAATGTCAAATTATTGCCAGATTCCAATTTTCATAATTTTTGAAATTAATATGTGAGCGTGGTGAATTTAAACGTGTTTGGTCAATTCAATTTGAACTTAATCAACTAGAAAATGACCTTTTTTCAAACGGTCTCCAAATGCGACAAAATTAGTTTTGCTAGGACCGTAACATCAAAACATAGCTAGACTTATTTTTCTGGAATTTTTGGAGTCAGTATGTGGCCCCGGTAAATTAAAATATATGTTTGAATTAAATATATATTTACTTATATTTTAATTTAAAAGAAAACTGATCAAAACGGTCGAATTGGCTTACCATACATATCCCATTGTGTTCAGAATGGGGGTATTTAGCTAGGGGCGATAGTCGTTGGGTTTAATTTGGAGTTCGGAAGCAAAAATATAAAACTAAGAGAAATTTTAAAATAAAATATTAATAAATTATTAATATAAATACCCCCAATTTTCTAAAACCCTAATACCCCTGCGCCGCCAGTTCATATCAGTGGCCAGAAACCTCCGAAATAAATCCCCAAATCGCTCCTAATTTAAGTCGAACTAAAAGAAGAAATCAAAGCAGAAATTGTGAAGCGGGGGAAGATCTACAAGATGGTGGTGGTCCGATCAAAAACCATGGCGTATTTAGCTCGTACTTCGATCTCAAAGAGGCGATCTTCGAACAAGATTTTTGGATAATCGACGGCGGTGAGTTGCATGTGACCATCAGCGTTAGGAAGAGGGTGCGAAGGGGCAGCACGTGGGCCTCTCTGATCGTCGAACGGTGGTATCTGGTAGCAGCGGCTTCAAGTCCTAGTTTATGGCAAATGGGTTTAGCAGGCAGCCTTATTCCAGAACGATGAAGATGAGTTAATAATTTATTTTAATTTATTTAATTAACTATCTAATTAACGTATAATAACCCGTATCTTTCTCATACGAGGTCCAAATCGCGCGAAACTAGATCCGTTGCGATCGAGGGGACGAGAGCTTCACAACAAAATTGACCGGGTCCAAAACGGAGTAGATTTGAATTTCAAAAAAATTTAAATCCAAACAATTCAGAATAAAAGAATGGAGGAGTGGAACCGAATGTGAGAACATCTTTTCAATCTAATTATCTTCCAGTAAAATATATACTAGGATGCAAACGGTGTTTAGTAGCATCCGACCCCGTTTGTTGTACAAACCATGGATGCTTGTTTGAATTGATTGTACTATGGATGTTGATTGTGAATTCATGTATGGAATAAAATATTTGAATAACAAAAATATCATTTTTACTGAATGAATAAAATATATAAAATATTCATGTGTGGAATAAAATATTTGAATAATAAAAATATCATTTTTATTGAATGAATAAAATATATAAAATATTCATGTATGGAATAAAATATTTGAATGAATAAAATATATAAAATATTCATGTATGGAATAAAATATTTGAATAATAAAAATATCATTTTTATTGAATGAATAAAATATATAAAATATTCATGTATGGAATAAAATATTTGAATAATAAAAATATCCTTTTTATTGAATGAATAAAATATATAAAATACTCATTATGGAATTTAATATTTGAACAATAAAAATATAATTTTTTATTGAACATATGAATAAACCATATAAAATGGTCATGTTTTGAAAATAAATATTCATTTACAAATCAGACGATTTGTTTATGTACACCCATTTAACCGATATTAATTGGGACGATAAATTATACACATTGCTCAACTGCACGAATAATGTTCAGTATGTGTTGTTTGAAAACCCCACTTGGATAATAGGATAATATTTGACATACACTAATCCCGATATTTAGTTGTATGTCAATCGATGGGTTGACAGGCTGTGATGAGAGTTATTATTTATTTTTAACGCTTATACAGTTGTAAATTGCAATCTGAATGATGGTTGACTATGTACTGATTATTGTTGTGTACATGTGTGTATGAAATCCATATAAATAATATTATATGGTAATTGACTGTGTCTGATTCCAATTCAGAAAGAACGAATATTTTAAATTCACGAATATTTTAAAATGACGAATAATTAATGTTTTAAAATAATATTCAGTAATGGTTCAAAATATGATTTTGATGTTTGATTTGGGATGGACATGAAAATATTGAAATATATGAAGCCGTGATGATTAGATATGCGCCATTTTGACGGGAACGATATTTGTATCGATTTTATTCATTTCTATAATGAATATAGAAAAAGAAATTATTTCAAAATCTAATATTTTGAAAATTTATCATTTATATATTAATGATATAGAATATTCAATTTTGATTTAAAATTGAAAATGAAGTTAGAATCGTTTTAAAATGAATTTATAAACGATTTATAAAATACGTTTTAAATGGAAATCGGCGAAATATATATTATATACATATAGTATAATGGCCTGAATAGAATGTACCGCGCAGCGACCATTCGCGAATTTTGACCATTGACTTCGAATTGATATTACCGTAGATCCGACCGTCGGATTCTCCTAAAACCAGAACCATTGGGTTCGTATCGAAAAGAGATTTTGAATGAATATAAGAGATTTGAAATCTAACGTTTGGATTTGGAGATACATCCAAATCAAATTTGGAAAAGGTCGTTGTAAGTGCGGTTCGGTGGACATTATTGGAAATCGACTGTACGGGCCTTGATAAAATTATTAAAAATATTAATAATTTGTGTAAAATCAAAATAAATGATTTAGAAAGAATTAGGATGAAAAACTCCAAGTTTGTAAAGATAAAAATATATTTTTATCAAAATCAACTAGTTAATAACTAGAAATAATAATCCAATATTTTTATATAAATAATTGGATTTGAAATGGTTTTAGAAAACCAGAATTTTTCCAATAAATAAATTGCAAAGGATTTGAATGGAAATAATCTTCGGAATATTTCGATGTTGGATTTTGTGATTATACGTATATTATTATGGAAATTTGGAAGATATATTTATATCATTATTTCCACTACGATATTTGTTTGTTTCAGAATTTGATATTGAATATAAGCCAATATAATTTCTATTCAGAGCCCTGTATTTAATATGAAATTGGATTTTGGGTTTGTCGTGAACGGTGTTTTAAATAACACTGTTCTTAAACCCAGTTGGGAAAAGAGTAAATCTTTAATTTAAGATTTAGTGAAGTTTTCTAATTAATTAATATTTAATTGAAATTGAATAGAAGAATTGGATATTTGGGTTTATAGTGAACGATGTTTTAAACGACATTTGTTCTTTAACCAAATTAACCATGAAATGTAATTTGGAATTTATAAATATTTTTATTAAGATTTAAAGGAAATTTTCCCAAGTAAAGTTTTCTATTTTAATATAATAAATTGGAATGGAATGGAATTCGATTTGATAATAATCGACGTGAGCTTCTGTGGAGGAAGATTATTAATATATATGGAATTTAAAAGGCTTTGTCGTTATTCCATTTATATTATTAGTCGGGTACGGAAATTGATATCGATTATATATTTTTATGTTTTCCGTGAAGATTCCATAATTAGTGGAATGTGATTTGGGTTTATCGTGAACTGTGTTTTAAATGACATTAGTTCTTTAACACGGTAAAAGACAGGATTACATGTCTAACATCGTATTTCAAACTGTATGTTTGATCTTTATTAAATATATATCTGTTTGGTAGCGGAGAATTTATTCTCTTGCTTAACACCCTTCTATAAGACATACGAGCTTAGAGGTTATACATCAGAAGAAATCAATAGTACGGTGTAGATTGTCGATGCAGCATGTTTGTGTTTCCAAAGTTAAATAATCATTAATATTGATTTTTGGGAAGATTAAAACCAATTGGAGTTTTTGTGAATCTTTAATTAGATTGGAAAGGGAATGTGATAATTTAAATGATCAAATTCGGGAAATGATCGAGAATGTAGTGGCATCAGTTTTACTCCAAGTGATAGTTAAATATTTAATTAGATTTGAACGTGAAATGGTAATTAAATTTACCTATAACACCGTGGTGTTAGATACGGAGTATTACCAGTTTTGCTCCATGGGATGAATAGGTTGGGACTGGGAAATTAAACAAATGATTACATCGATATGGCTCGTTAATCCCGACTAGTTGGATAAACCTTAATTTGGTTTGAAATGATATCCAAAAGAAGATTAAAGAATAAATTTATAGAATTTATCTTTTATAAAATTAACGGGAACTTTTCCTAAAAGAAAGAATATTCGAATAAAAGAATATTCTGGATTGGAATGAGGCATATGTTGTGTTTTTATAGCACTTGTTTATAAAATACGTGAGTTATTTGGGAAGACCGGGTTATCCCATTCTGAATAATAATTACGACGATAAGTCGACATAAAGACGGTGGTTGAAGATTGGAGGCCTTCACATCGTTTGGATGATTACTGATGTCTTGATTTTGCTGTACACCCAGGACAAGGTAATAAGTGGTGATCGTCGAGACGTACATGGAGATCGACCGGATATGCGAGGGCCTCTCTCCTGTATTGGACATATGGGATGAGGAATAAGGTGCCTCCAGTTTCGTTCAGACCTAGAACGAACTTGTAAATGGATGTGTGTCTGACGTTGGATTTTATTCTGTGTTGATTGATCTCTATTAAATATATATCTGTTTGGCGGCGGAGAATTTATTCTCTTGCTTAACGCCCTTCTCTGAGACGTACGAGCTCAAAGGTTATATATCGATAGACATCAGTCGCATGGCGTGAATTGTCAGTGTGTCATGCTGAGATGCAAAGGATCAAGGCTTTTGTCGAAAAGAAGAGCCTTGCGTTTGATGATCAAAGCACGGCTTTAAATAGCATAGCTTTGTGTAGCATTAATTCGCGAGCCTCACGCCCAGGTGTGAACCAAAAACGGGATAGTGATTGCATGGAAATGGACATATGTTTGTTCTAGCTACGAGTAACGTCATGATATGCCGATGTACATACCATTTTAGAGGTTTGATAGAACCAGCTAACATATAGTTTATGGTATAACTAATCATCGACTGATGACCGGCCATGAAGATCCAAGGGGTTCACTGCGGGGGGTCCTGAGGCACTTGCTAGTGTGTCTTGAAATCGGTGAGGATAATCCCTTGCCTCGGTTCATAGATGGAATCCAACTTCCAATACGTGACTTTTCGGTTTTAACTATAGAACCTAGTATGGCAAAGTAATATATGGGTACCTACGTCACCTATGATTGATGCATTTATATTTGAAGTTGATTTCTTCATTTATAGTAATAATAAAATATGAAATTTCATGTACCAAGCATTTTTGGTTATTATAAGGTAAAAACTCTATCCTCCATCTTGCGTTGCATTGTGTGATGGGACCTAAGTCTTATAATAGCTTCATTTTTCTATTTAGCAAAGCGTTATTTGTTTTATGCACTGTTATTCTTGAGGGTAAACTCGTTCCGTGTTATACAGCGTCGTCCCTTGATTTATCTAACCTTAAAATCAAGTTAATAACTGTTTTAGTTCTCAAACCAGTCACATGACTGACCAGGAGTTTATTGTTTTATCCTAAACTCTGGTTGCCCTTATTTTCCATGCGAGCAGCTAGTTGTTTTGGTTTTGCAGATATTATATTCATAGGATCCTGGTTTACAGCTGAAGCTATATTCGTAACGCTCTGTACCCATGTATTTCTTTCAGTTGTGTTTTGTATTATAATTTGTAAATCTCTGATATTTATCAAATGTATATTATTTGTTCATACTCTGTATATTCTTGTACTCTGATGTAAATTGTTGTAATAAGCAATGAAATGTTCTGTCGTTTGTGTTCTGATTTGTCGTGTTCTCAACTCAATCCAAGCTTTCCTTTATAGGGAAGTTCGGGTCACTTCTGAAATCTTATGCTGATAAAAGAGGGATAATTTGGAATTCGAAGTGGGAGACATGGTCTTCATTAAAGTGTCACCGCTAAGAAATATGGTTCTCTTTGGCTCAATAGGGAAGTTGGCGCCGATATTTGTAGGGCCAATCACTATAGTGGAGAGGATAGGCCAGATGGCCTATAGAATTAAGCTACCGGATAGACTGGAAGGCGTGCACGATGTATTTCATGTCTACCATTTGAGGAAATGTCTCCATGATACATCAGAGATAGTAGAGCTGAGCACTCTTTAGGACGTGGAAGTTGAGAAGGAAGCATCAGTGAGACGAGTTCCTACTCATGTCCTTGGAACAGAAATCAAGAAGCAACGTAACAAGGAAATCAGATTAATTAAAGTGCAACAAGGAGAAGACCACGAAGATGCGACGTTAGGACCCGAAGATAGGATTCGCGCTTCTTATCCTTTTCTTTTTGAAAGTATGCTCTTAACTTCTTTTTCAATCTTTTACTTTGCATTTTCTTCTATCATTCAAGTTTATTTATCCTATCGTTCGAACCTTTCGATCCCTGGGTAGAGTCCAATTGTTGGAAACATGTGTTTGAAACATGTTATGGTTGATGGTTGCAAGTGGATGTAAGTGTTTACTAATGGTTGCTCGTGGATGCATATACACACACTAGGCACTAGATCGACTCAATCATGTACACATTGCATATGGATATGTGTGCATTTTTAATTTTCTATCCATAGAAATGGTTGTATCATCTTATGGATGTTGCATTTTGGTGAATGATTGTGCACACATATAGAGTTTATATGTTATAACAGGACTATTTGCATACATTTTTTGGATCCATGGCATAAACATATATTGCATTAAGTAAGTTAACTGAATCAGTCGACCGCCAGATTTTCACATTAGTGTAAGGACATATACACCCAACCGCTTGCATATGTTCATACAAGCATTAGAAATTTCTTAAGGACAATGGATGCCTGTGGATAATGGATGAGTAGATTGTTGTAGGTTGTTGTTAGGACAATATATTCTTCTTAATTTGGAGATTTCGAGGACGAAATCCTTTAAGTAGAGGAGAATGTAACACCCTAGAATTTAAATACACTATAACCATGCTTAACAATAATAAATTGAGAATAACTTAATTAAATATTCAGAATTAAGTGAAACTGGCAATACCGGTGTGTTCATCTCGGAATTCTGGTTCTGATAGATCCCAAATTTATGTAAAATGGATAACATATGAAGAAGTTAGGGGAATTAGAAGTTTATATACATATAAGGAGCTTATGTATATATATAAATTAGAAATAAATTCTAGAAAATTAAAACAAAACGAGGTGGGAGAACGAGCAGGAAACAAGCCCGTTGTGGGACGACCTACGCTCAGCCCGTGTCGACCATAGGTCGACACAAGGGGGCTGGGTCGACCCACTATGGATCTTCGTAGATCCATTCTGCGAACTTGGACTTTTTTGTGGACTGTATTCATTGTTGACTTAGCGCTAAGTGTATGGATTGGACTTAAAACCTAAAATCTAAAGGTCGAGGTTGAATCTGTGAATCTATAAATAGATAGCTTCTTACATTCCCAATTCACATAAATTCTTCATATCTTCTTCTACCTCTATGAAATTATTTTGAAAAGTATAAACATATAATGGTGGAATGCTGCTAAAAATTGGATCAAACAGAGACAAATTAGGACTTGCATACATACAACTTGGATTGGACTTTTCTAC
Source organism: Allium sativum (assembly GCA_030737875.1). Taxonomy (NCBI): domain Eukaryota; kingdom Viridiplantae; phylum Streptophyta; class Magnoliopsida; order Asparagales; family Amaryllidaceae; genus Allium; species Allium sativum. Next base: position 828,076,829 of record CM060926.1, on the reverse strand, counting down.
GGTGCAGTGTTATATACATAAGAGAGTTATTCTCTTCTTCACCAAGACCCACTATGAGTTCCTGTCATTTATAGATTTGATTTCTTAGACTTTAAACATGGCAGTTAAATAAATTTAGGTTAGGATATGTAGTGTTAGTTATACATGTTTTCGTTGTTAATCACTTGTGCCGTTATGATAAGTAAAACATATGTTATACATGTTAAACACTTATGTCGTTCTGATAGTAAAACATATGCCTATAATGTTGGATAATTTACATGTATTATGTATCTATCTCCATTTTCCCATTTTCTATGTTTTATGTTTATTTCCAGTTTTGCCTATATGCCTATGTGAATTGATTCTATTCTTCTTCCTCTTTTTTCCCATTTTATTTTACGCGAAGCTTAGGCCTTTGGAAGCCTAGGCTATACCCGATTAGAGTTTGTGTATAATTGGGGTAATAATGAATGATATAAAAAGAGTAATATCGGCATGTAATTGAATTGGGACTGATTAATTATAATTTGGGAAAAAGGGTTAATATACACATGTTTAGACTTGTTGTAAACTGGTGAAAAAGGGAGATGTGTATATATTTGTTGTAAATGGATAATATGCATAAACCTGTACATTGGGAACGTAGTTGGTGAACAGTATGCATATATTGGACATGTTAGATTTGACTTAAAACAGACATTAAGTAAATGACATGTAAGAATACTGTAAGTACCAGATATAGGTTAATAAACTGGCATGCTATAGAAATTGTATACATTTGGATAGGTATTTTGGGGACTCTTAAATCCTAGTTTTGGGGGCACAATCTTAGGGGGTTTGGCTTGTGACAATATGCTATTTAGAACCCATATCAGTCAGTATCCCTGTTGGTATCTTATTAGAGGGGGGCTCGCACTAGGTAGGGGTCAGGGCATGCTTTATTGAACTAGATAGTAAGAGGATCACATTGAGGTGGGTTCAGGTGCGTTCCGGCGGAGTCATGAGCGTGCATAGGTCTGATTAGGGAAGATAAGACACTGTAACACTAGAAATAGGTCTGTGTTACATAGCTGTTGGGTTAGGGAGTGATATACCCTACTGTCGGGGTTGACACAAGGTATTTACATAGTAGGGAACCGATTTCTTGGGTACTAATTTGGGTACACCTAATCCTGTTGTTGTGTAATTAGGTTAACACCTGATATGGTTATGTAATTAGGGTACACCTAATCTTGTTGTTTAATTCTACCGTTAATCCTACTGATGTGTAATCATGTTGAACTTGTTATACTAGTATTGGCGCATACGTTCATGTTTAGACATACCCGTTTAAGGTATAAATGTAAAGCATTACTCGATCATTGTTTTTTTTCTGTTATTCCTGTTACCCTGCTGTTTAGTTTAAGTTTACCTTATAACACACTGTACATTTCTCATCCAGTCTTATTTACATGTCTTGGCATTTCTATGTTATGCACATTTGTAAATCACAAGAACTCATCAAACTTTATGTCTGATCCTTTTTCTCTTTCGCTTCTTTCCTCCTTCGCCCCTTCCCCTCCCCAGGTTCTTGGAGTGGAAGCACTCAACAGTGACTAGGACCTTCTATAGCAGCTTGGACTTGGATTTCTTGAGATGTATCTTTCTGACTTTATTCCATCATGGTTTGTGGCGAGGATATGATTTTTTTTATAGCATTATGTTATTTTATTTCGAAAGACAGATTGAAGTACTTTTTAAATGGTTGATGTAACTGGTTTTGAGAACTACATTTTATTTTAATAATAAAGTTGAAATTTTTCCGCTGCTTATTTTATATCTGCTATGTAAAATTCTATACTATTTACCTATTGCGCTTCATGGAGCTTAATGCATTCTCTTATGAGTGACATTAATGAACATGGGGTGTCACACCAATGGGAGAGACCCACTTAGCCATGTTGCCTGCCCGATTTTTGTCATTTCCTGGTTGATGATGCTTGAGGTTATAAAATTACTTCTTTAGAATATTTGGCCTCCATTTACTTTGAATGTCACATCGTCAGATCCGTCAGATATCACTAATTGACGTCCATAAAAATACTCTAGTTGTTGAGCTAAGAGAAGTGCCCTTCTCCGCCACCAACTATGGTACGTTTGAAGAAATCAACATACATGACCCTTTTGTAAATACTCTGTCATATATCCGTTTGTACAAGTTGTCCTGGGACTGACAAACCAAAGGAACTCTCCTGCCACATCCTAGGAATCACCCTATGGATCAGTAGCAAGTAGTTCTTGCAATCCGTCGATTTCAACCACGACCGGATCACCATTAGAATATCTTTGGGTGCGACTCTAGAGAATTCAACAAGTAGTCCTTTCGCTTATGAAGATCCACGGTCTTCACTGCTCCATCATTAATAAGATCATGTACGTTTTCGTGTTTGTTGGTTCGGAATGGTTTTCGAATATAAGTTCGATCCCGATCTTTCTGTACCAACAACTGTATAGGGCAGATTAGATAGTCAGTTATTTAGCTATCAAATAAACATCTATTCATCCTTAAAAGAAAATTGAATTCACTGATTTACTATTTACCATCATTTTATCCTCTTTTGATTAATAATTCCTTAATTCAAAACTTCTCTTCCTTTCCAATATTTGGAATCCTCGTTTCCCTTCATATATTATTATAAGGATATTCAAAACCCTTTCATTATAAAATACTTTTAAGAACATATTTCTCTTCTCGGTCATTAGTCCCTAACAGGAAACTAGTAAGAGAATAACACCCTAAGTATCAAACCCAAAGACCGAAACCAACATCAGATCAACACTCAGAAAGCCATTCAACTAATCTACAGTCAGCTTATAATTTCCTTAACTCCATTTCTTAATTTCTAAACGAATAGAAATTCCAAATATCCATTATCACTTCAAACGAGATATTCATCTCAACTTATATGAAGTTTAATTAAATTCAAAGTGTTACATTCAACTTATAACTTATGTGAACTTTGATTAAATTCAAACCTTTATAAATAATTCTTTAATAGGATATATATTACTATTCAATTAGTTCAACTTAAATCAAATTATAAATTATAAATTTAAAACCCTTTCTAATTTTTCTTCTAACGAGTTTCTATTTTCAACTTACTTGCTTTAACACCTATTTACCTCACCCATGAATAATATTTCTCAATACAAATCCATACTTGACTTATTTAGTGAATTTGATTTCATACTTGAAACTTTGTGTTTCACTTATTTACAAGGTCTACTTGTAGAGTTATATAATCTCTTTTATATTTTCCTTATAATTGGAAAATTTAAATCTATTTCAAATATCGGTTCTAAATCTGATTTCTATTTTCTTCCAAATTCACATTCAGAATTTCTTCTAAATTTTCAAATGATAATCGTTTCATTTCTTTATAAGCGTTGTTTATAAAATCGCCTCCTCATCTCAATTTTTTAAACAAATATTTATTTTTAAATTATATTTATAATTCGAATTTTAATTGTACATTTCTATTTAAAAATAAATATTTCCTTTGAAACTCTTTTTATATTTCAATTCCTATTTTGAAATCCATATATTATTTATGATATTCAAAATATCAAAAATCAACGATTAGTTTTACTTACATATCCAAATATACCGCATGTTATCACAGGTTATAAAACACATCATATATCAGCATATATGTGAAAACAAATAATTTAAATGTTGGGGAATCCAGTTGGATTCCTCCAACCTGTTTTTCCTGCATCCACAGATGTTAGTCAACAATAATAATACCCATTCTGCTTTAAGGAAGGATGTCGCAGTATAGAAGGTCACCCACTATGTGTGTATATATATATATATATATTGGGGCGTATAGAGAAATCATCCGCTAATATATATATATATATATACATATATATATATACACACATATATATATATATATGTGGTAATATATCCAATCACCAATATTATGTATATAATATTTTTTATATATATACTATTATCACTTTATATCAATCAATTTATCATCCAACAAGCAATAAATTAAATTTGAACTATTAAAAATAGTCCCTAATAATTCAAATGAGTGGGTTTAACTCACCTAGATTTTTCATTTGCTAAAATCCCATTTAAATTATGTATCATCTCAGCTATGCATCTACTTGAATTGTCTCGAATAAATTTATCAGCTATGATTATTTATTTTACTTCTCGATTAAATATTTATTTGAAATAATAAGTAAACATTTATTCGATGTATATTCAAATTTTGTTAAAAACATATACCTTACGGCTGCTCAAATTTCTGTATCAACATTTCCTCGAACACCTCGCAGTCAACCCACCATCTCCTTTTTATCACCAAAGCAACTACTAAGTTGTGCTACACCATCTAGGATAACCTCAACATCGCTGCCATGCTTGACACTGTCACCTTGATTATTACTTAACTAGCATTACCAACCCTACACATCGATCACCAATGCAACTGCAATGCCTCCTCCCTGTCCAGTCATGCTTCTCCAATGTACAGACCATATTTCAACTACAATTGAGCTCCACCATCCCTAAATTCCTTAGATCGATCTCCCCAAACCATCACACTGCCAATCCCAACCATCTAGTCCTCGCTAACAACTAATTTCAACACTGAACATTACTTCAGTTTAGTTATACCCAGACCATTTTCAATTCGTTTAACTCCCCTCAACATCCAGTTCAACCACCAAACATTGCTCCATCCAAAAATAGCAGACCAAACTCAACAGACCCGTATTCTCAAATACCCATTCCGCACCTCTTTAGTTCAACAATATCAGCATCGGCCCTCACTAACATTGTAACACTCCTCACCATCCATTGTTCCCCTCAATGGTATTCATGCCCGAACCCCTTTTTGAAAGTATCGCTCAAACCATATCTGAATCCCCATCTGAACTCCATCGCGTCCCTCCTTAATTCGTAAGCGCTCCAGACGATGTCGAGCTCTAGTAAAACGTGACCTTCGAATCAAAATGATGAATTGAAGTGCGATTTCTATTTCTGTTCTCTCTTTTTATTTTTCCTTTCGATGGAATGATTTTCGCGATTTTGACTGGAAAAAGAAATAGAAAGACAGATAGATGATTTGAAAGTTTCGTTGGATTTTAGAATGAAGAAATACCAAGGGAGATGGCTTCAATTTATAGGCACAAAGGAAGAACGATAAGAACAACGTCTTTTGGTAGAGTTAGGAATAGGCATAGACTTGCAATGTACTGAAGCTTCAGGGAGAAGAAAATAGATGGTACGTGGATTTGAAAGAGGAGAGCAATTATAACTATCTGTAGTTCTGCGCTATAAAGGATAGGTCATCCCCTATTATTAATTTTTCATATATATGTTGACTTTTAATCGATGTAACTTAAATTAAAATATCCTACAATTTCGAATCACTATTTGAGTGCAACAAACGACATTTCTAGGGTTGTACTGAACATAGTGGAATATGTTCCAAGGCCTAATTCGATCGTATGGAGAAAGTATCAATTAAAATTGATGATTAAATTTAATTTAATTATTCCTAGAAGTTTTCTAATCATATGTTCAACCATTAAATCCAAATGCTATGACATTTAAAATCTAATAATAATACCATATTACGGATCCGTTGGAGTTGGTTTTATCGAACTTTGAGATCGTTTGAAATATCGCCATTTTTATATTCCATATTTAATTGATATAATATTAATCGATCTAAAAATAAACAAATCTATTGAAAATAAATTACTATTATCATATATATATATACACACAAACTAAATTCATTTCAAAATAACCTAATATGAATTTAAAACCCGATATTACATTTTCAAGTTAAACCCATAATTAATTTATTCAAAATCGATTTATTTTATTAAATAAATCGTTATGGTTTATAAACGATTCCATAGTTATTTTCTAGAAATATGATTTGGACACAACTCACAATATAAAATACGAAACCTTTCTTTTTCTCTTTTATTATAAAATTATAATTCAACATATTCAAATATTTCTTATTTCAGCGAATTGCAACTTATCATGGATCCTGTACACTCAGTTGAAGTTCAAAACAAAATATTATGAACTACCGTTCTGCTGCGAGCTCGTTTTTATTTAATATATATTTATACGTTCAAACTTTGCTTAATTAATTTAAAAATTCATTTATATTACCAATTAAACATTTAAAATTAATTTAAATATTCAAAACTTAAGTGATTAAAAACATGGGACATTACGGTTGAGGTATTAAGTGGTTATAGGACCTGCCTTCCAGCTGAAATAAGGAACAAAAAAGGAATAATTCGATAACATAGCCTACTTTGGGACTAAAGGTATTGAATAGTGAGATCCTCCTATTGGGTATTAAGTGATTAAATTCACCTTTCCCTATAAGAGTAGATTCATAGGGTCTGCCCTTAATAAGCACTAAGTGATCAGATAGCTCATCCCCCATAAATAAGAAGTATTGAACAGCTAATTGGGTGCGAGATCGGTAATCTCCACAAAAGTCTGCTTCCTCTACGTAATAAGTGACTGGGTTTAGAGACCACCTTGGGATAAGTTATTAAATGACTGTCATGAAGGTACCATAGGTATGTCTATCATGCGGGAAGTATTAAGCGACTTGTGGATTATCCAATAAGGTCAGATTGACGGTAACACAAGGGTTCGTCGGGGGAAGGTCATAAATGACCGTTAGTCGTTTGTCATCTGGAGGTAATAAGTGACTACTTACTATCTCTTGCGTAATATGGGTTCGGGATATGCGTGAATGATAAAAGCCATAAATTTGTAGGACTTAGTCGCTACTGTCCTCTAACTTATATTAGTAAGTAGTAAACTTCCTAGTAAGGTATTATGTGATGATCGGATTCACCTTTATGTTATACTATTTGTGTGGCTATATAGAAATAACCCATCTCCTTTATTTATAGGGTTGAGCGGTTAGAGAGCCCGCCTCTTAGCCTTGGTATTTGTTCGAATGGTGGGTTTAAAGGCTTCATACTTATGTGTAAATGTTCTATCTCAGTAAATTACGGAAATGTTATCTTCTTAAAGTGCTACCTTGCGTATAGTAGTTAATCGTCATGCGTAAATATTTACAAGTTTAGGTTAGAATTACTAGCCTTATTAGGCATATGTTTTGGGTGAAACAATAATGGATTCATTTGTGTGTTGTAAACAGTGTTACACATTTTCTACCCATCAGAATTTATTGTTCTGACCTCCCTTATAACAACTCTTAGGTTTATCTCAGGAAAGAAAGGTCTTGTGAGTATTCAAGTTTTTTTTTTGTTCTTAGTCTCTCATGATCGGTATTGATGTGGAGAATTTCTTTTAAGGTAGTTGCCTTAATCAATACTTGTTACCCTATCTTGTTTCTGTTGTGTGTTAGTTCTATAGTACTTTGATTTACTCATGCTCATTATTTGCAAATACCGAATTTATACTCTCCATGCCTGGATGGGTTTGAGTTCCCATTTTTGTCAAAATTTGGGATCAAAAAATTATGGGGCGTTACAAGACGTATGATGATATTATATATGCTTTGTAAATTTTTCCAATCAGCTGAGCAGAGGAGATGCTACTGAAATTTTCCGATCAGAAAAGTATGGGGTGTTAGAAAATGTTTTCAGTTTTAAACTTTATAACTTATTTTCTTTCTAAAATGTTAAAACTAAGTAAAAAGTTTGATAAGCTAAGTAAAAAGTTTGAAAAGCTATGTAATTGGTTAATTATATAAGTAAGTATTATTTTATACATCATTTCATTTTCGAGTACGAAAAGTTTCAAGTATGGGAGAATGTAACGACTTGACAATTACGACGTTTTAAATACGAAGTTAATTGAAAATTTCACATTTTAAATGAGTATTTATAACTAGAATTTGAGTTAGAAACTTAAAATCTTAATTTATGATAAAATTTTGAATTTATTCTCTAAATATAAACTTAAAATATGTATGTTTGCTTGGAAATATTGAATTTAAACGATAAGTTAATTTAGAAATTATTTATTAAAACAAATGCGAAATCAATAATTTTTAAAATGTTTGTTCTTAAATTTTGAATATGTTACATAGCGATCTAAAAAATTATATAATAAAAACGTCTAAGTTCGCTCGCTTCGCTTAAATCGATTTATGTGTTCAATTTGTGGTATCGACAACCAATATATCGTAATTAGCATTAGAATGTAAAATTAGAATTTCATTATGAAATTTAATATTTGAGATACATTCAACTAGACGTACAGGAGTAAATTTCATGGTAAAATATGCAAGTTTGTCCCATTCTTGTTAGTTTAGCAGAACATTTAATAAATCGTTAAGAATGAAATGCTATTGGAATTTAGGCGATTCATGTCTAAAAATAGTACGTGACATTCAAAGAATAACGTTATTTTTCATTTCATGAAACTCTTTTTTGAATAAATACTTTCAGGGTCAGAAATGCACAAAATAGATGACTTTGTCTATGTATCTTTGTTCATGATCTTGTAAGTATATTAGTATTTGTGTCATTTGTGTTTAGGTTAACATTTCTTTTAAAAGAAAAAAAACTAAATGATAACTAAAAAAATTAATTAAAAAAAAAGAGAATAGAAAAAAGACAAAAGCTAACAATACATAAAAGAGTCAGAAATTTTAAGTACATGTGTAACCCCACCCCACTTTCTCTTTTCTCTCTTCTTTTCATTTCATGTTTCTCGAAAATATGAACTATCTTCTCCAAAATCAAATGAGTACACCTACTCCTTACAAATTAAAGTCAACCTTCCCTTCATTCATCGCACCCAAACCCAATTTTCCAAACTCAAGCAACCTTCCCTTTGCCCTCCTTATACAACCTCTACCTCGCCTCCCTCTACCAAAACCCCTATGACCTTCTCCTTTCATCGCCCTAACCATCGCGTTGTTATCTCCCTATCCTCAAGCCCACTGTCATTGATCCTTTTCCCCACTAGCCAGAGCCGTACCCCCGTTCGAACCTGCCAATAGACACCCTCCGACCACCCACCACCCTAAAACCTGAATGCCTATCCTCCATCATGACCCCCGCAATGAACCCAATCCTAGCCAGGTTGTACTTAAAACCACGACTCGAAAAAAAATAACGTTTTATTTATAATTTGTCGCTCCTAATTTCGACTCGATTAATGCTAATTGATGTCTGAGCAATTATTAAGTACATATGAATAATATAGGATTTGTATATTCCCAGCTTTGAGTTTTGCATTGCTTTAATGAATCCTGACTTGGGTTGAGAGTGTTAACATGTAAATATTAATTCGAAAATTAACTTTCTTGTTCACATTGCTCTGCCATGAAATGTTTAAGATTAGATTTGATTGTTATTATTTTTAAAATTTGAATCAATACAAGATTTTAATTGAAAATATATAGTAAGTATAAGAATAGAATATTGTAAGTATATATATAAGTGTTTCAGCTTATGTTTAAATTAAAATGTGTCAATGTTTTGATTCACAATCGTAATTATGGATTTGGTTTTCGAAGTCGTGCCTATGAATTTTTTCATTTGCATTTATATACATATATATACGTATATATATGTGCACAAATTGATTGAGCATGTGTTCGTCGTTGATAAGTGAATCGTTCTTATATCTATTTCCATTTGCTTTGAGTCACCTTCTCGCCGCAAAAAGGTGAATTTTCTCCCTTACGATGTAACAACTCATCTTTTTGCCTGGTTCTCGCCGGTAATTAAACCAACTTAAACCATTCGTAAAGGCGGAACTGTTATGGGTAATAACATATATTGGACAAAATAATAGAACTTTTCATATCATAAGACAATATTACATCAGAGTTACATGGAATATTGGAGTTACATATATATAGTAGCGGAAACATAAATGTACTTTCAGCAGAAGAAGCGATATGATGCAGCAGAAACTCCAACTTTAGCTCGAAGCTCCAACTCAGATAGCGCTCTGAATCTTGCACCAAGGATCTATAACTGTAAAACTAAACCACTAGTTGTCCGTGTGGAAATTAGTGAGAACTCAGAGTTTAAGAAGGAACGATAAACTCCAGGTTAGTCATGGGACTAGTGTGAGAACATAAAAAGCTATCTTTGGGTTTATCTTAAAGTTGGGAAATTCACCGGACCATGCTGCCAATGCGGAACGGGTTTACTCCATGTGATACCCATGCATATAAATCCAGAAAGACTTTTGGGAAAATGAAGCTATCATAAGCTCGTCCCACATCACACAATGCAAGCGCACACCAGAAGGGCGAGTTTTGTCTTATGATAACCAAAAATGCGTTCATACATGAAAATCCTCTTTCATATTATTAGTGCATAGTGCAGAAAACAACTTCAAAAATAAATGTACCAGTCTTAGACGGCATAGTACCCCATCCTACTATGTCGCCATAGATATACAAATAAAATCGTAGGGCGCATATTGGATATTGGGTTTCCAACTTGATGATTCCTAGCGCGAAAGATCAATCAAGAACACAAGCGAAGTGTAACACAGTTTTTCCATCCAGACTCGGACACCAACTACAAATTGCGAGGTAAATCATCGGTCTTCATCCAGACTCGGACACCGAACGTACCATATTCCCCAAGTTCAGAAGAGGTACCTCTGCAACAGCTATTAATCAAAATCATGTATATGTCAACAACCTAACCACCAGTTTCTCATCATCCGGGGTGTGAGGCTTGTCGATGTTGCGGTATACACAATGCTACGCTTCAATAAGCCATGCTTTGATCATCATTAGCTCAATTATAACTTGAGTATGCCACATTGTCAATTCACATCATGTCATTGATTCCTATCAATACATAACCTCTAAGCACGTAAAACTTAGAGACATGAATAATTAGCTGCCACAATCCGATATGTATTGAAAGAAATCAGTGCTACGCAATCAATTACAATGTCAGACACACAATCCATACCAGTCCATTATGGGTCTAAATGGAGCAAAATCCAAAAATCCTCAAATATATTCAGACCTCATGCCACTTGTAACCTCATATCGGTTGTACGACCCAATTTGAGACATCAGCAACCAAAATCCAAAGAATCCCGGTCTTCATTTGTCATTTTCAAGTCTTTAATTTGCTTTATAGCGTCGTATTATTACTTGGAATGATTTTCGGACTTACATCTAATCCCAGTCTTTCGAAATAATATGCGTATTTAAAACAAAGCTATGGACCATACCGGTTTCAATTCAAATCTCTTACCCAATGTTTGTCAAGTCATTTTAGGTTAAGGTTGGATTCATTTCAAATTCCTTAAATCTCATCACCATCTTATTACTTCCTTATACATCCTATATCCAAATTTCTTTATTCGTCGTTATCATTTCCATTCGTTCTGAATTTGGATTGAAAGCTTCATACACAAATATTTACCATTTTAAAACCTTACAAAACTTCAAAAATCCCTTTTTATAGTTCAAACCATAATTCTTGAAACACAAAATTCAAATTAAATCATTTTTTCCACAGAAATAGTAAAACATTACATAAGTACTATAGAATAGCAAACTAAACCAGTTAGGTCCAAAATCATTCAGTGGTTTGAATCCCTCACTAAAATCTTTAAATTAATGGGTAATGCTTGTTAAAATTCCAAACTTGTTCTAAATACAAGGTTTAATTAAATTCTAAAATTAAACCACCATTTCGTTGGTCGAATCAGTTAGGGATAGCCAGGGAGAGCAGGAAACTGTATTTTCCAAACCCAAGCCTTAGAAACTATCCTCTCTGTCACCCTAGAACGTTCCGGTATATATACGTAGTATAGGAAGAAATGTCGTTAATATAAATATATATACATATATTCGATAACAGTTCAGCACATAAATTGTTCAATCTTCTTTAAAGTCATAATTAAAGTTTTACATAACTTTAATTAAACCGTCATTTAAATTTCCTTGGAAGCTTAATGTAATGTTACCAAATTTGTTTAATTGTTTAAACTTTCAAATGGTCTTAAAAAATAATGAAACCAAATGTATTTAATAAACCTGCTAGGTTGCATGCTTAAATCAAATTTTCTTTAATTAAATTTTTAAAGCCTATGGATAGCTAATATTTACATAAAAAACACAACTCAAAAATCAAAATTTAAAACATAAAGATGGTTATGAAATTAAACATTTACATGCAACTCAAAAATCAAATTTTAGTTAGATTTCAAAACTTGTTTACAACCTTAAGGATGTAAAACAATTTTAAGATATTTCAAAACTCATTTCGTACTTATGGAAAATAGTTTAATTATCCATGACTTAATTTTTTATTTAAATTCAAAAGTAACTTTTAAATTTTTTTATTAAAAATCGCTATTCACATAAGAAGGAGATTTAAATCGACTTACCCATATACTCCACACTATGTTGTGTGATACAACAAAATCAATCCATATGAACACTAGTCCATCCACCAACAATGCAAAATTTAACAACCATCAAATATGTGCGCAAGAGTCATGTTAAATAACGCTTAGTGTTTTAGTGATTTAACTGATCAATACTAGCAATTTTAACATTTCTATATATTAAAATAAATTTAAATAAATGTTCTCACCAGTCATGCTTTCCAATTCTTCACTGTCAACCCCACTTCTGCATCAACTGCCAAAAATTGACGAATGAACACGTGCGACACGCGCTACTTCTCTCTGGAAACTCACGTTTATATAACTATATATACACCTCGCACTCGCTTAAACTTATGTTTTCTTTCAACACAAAAGGAATCTAAATTTTTCGGTCCACGAATGGTTAAGGTGGCCTGGATGGTGATTGGGTTCTCGGAGCTGCTGAAGTGGTTGTGTGTTTTGGTGCAGTGCGAAGGGAAAGATGATGAACGGGAGGCCGCCTGTTTCAAAGGGGAGAGAGGTGATCTTGGGTGCTGTTTTGAGAAGGGAAGAAGCGGTTTTTAAGAAGGGGAAGGAAGAGAGTCACAATTTTCGAGAGGAAGGAGTTTTAAATCATAGCATTAACTTTTCAGCCATTAAGGGGAATGAAGAGAGAAAGGTTTGCAGAGGACCAGTGAAAAGGAGATACGTCCTTTTTTAACGAAAGAAATTGTTCAAAATTTATTGGTACTATTCCACAAATCTTTGCACTGATATGGCAAGATTTTAGGCCAGATTTTATCAGATATTGTTTTCCGCCATAACTCTTAAAAAGGGAAAAGACTTGATTTATTTCTTATAACGGTACGTTGGGCTAAAACATGAACAAACAACATTATTTCAAAACGCTATAAATTCAAACGTTATACACCGTAAACTAAATTCAAATGGTAATGCAAAATGCATGAATTTATTTCACAATATATTTCTTTCCTTTTTATTTTGCATTCCTTATATAAATAAGGGTTAGATTCTAGTTTGATTTCACTGCTTGTATTATAAATAGTCCTGTCATGAAATAAATCTAGCGGTTTATTTAAAACAATATTAATCGCTATTTATATTAAACTTCAATTTGAAGTTGCCAACGATAAAAATTTCCTTTCTTCATATTTTTTTCCTGTAGTTCAAAGTTAAATTACATATAAAGTTAAAACATTATTTATTAGTAAAACGTTTATATTTAAGAATTTAAATTCACAAAATAATACATATATATTTAAAGCTTAGTTTAGTCCATTATATTAAAACTAGGAATTCTTAAGCTACACCACAACCACTATATTAATTACTTTGTAGAGAAGTAAGATTTTAGAATGTATTTTATGTGTTCATTATTGTTTTCATCCAATCTATGACAAAAACAAATTTGAATATACCCTTTAAAAATGGTAATAAATGGATATATTTTAAAACCAATTAATCGACATATGTGTCAATCAGTGCCCAGTTAATTTCTTACATGCACAATTAAACCTTTGCCATATATAAAATTAAAGACATTTCTATGTATACATATATAAGATAATTCGAATTTATACAAATTAATTGCAAGATACGCAGTTAACCTTTCCAATATATATAAAGTTAATAAAATAGAATCATCCATAAATATCTAATACGTAGAATATATTGACAATTAATGCAACAATTGATTGCTAATCTATGCAATTAATTCTTATTAGCAAAAGCATTAAATATAGAATTTGGACCTTACATATTAGGTTCAAAATAACACTCAATTCTAAGCCGAAAACCAAATATAGATATTTAATTTAAACGCCAAATCTTGATTTAAACTAAGATTATATTTACAAATGTAATTTCATTTCTAAAATTAAATATTACGTTCAAAATAAAGGTCCAGGTTCATTTTGAATTTCAAATAAAAACATACATTTTGAAACACCCCACCTCCATTAAGGTCACTCACAAGGGGAATGCCTTAACTTCGGTGGAGCGCTTTAGGTAAAAGATACAGATAATTTACAAGACAGACATATAAACAGCGAAAAAACTAAATTTATTTCATTAGTACGTGTTTCAGTCAAAACATTATAACAACTGTCTCAAACCAACTTCCAAATCATTACAACAAAATCTATGTCTTGATTAAAACATAAAGAAGCATAAAATAACAATAAGGCAGCATAAATCCCGAATAATAGTGTATCCAAAGCCATAGCCCAAGGAAAGAGAATCCAAGCAATACATCTACGCTCTTCAAGCTGGAAATGGTCCGAACAAAGCTGAAGTATTCCCTCCCTGCGGACCTTGGGGGGAACGGAAGAAAAGAAGACGAAAGAAAAATGGGTCAGGCATGAGTCTGGTAAGTCCAGTGATTATTTAGCATGTAAACACGAAAAAGGATCATGACATGAATAAACTGAACCAAGGATAACACCCTAGAAATAAGATAATAAGACTGAATATGCTATCGCACTCATTACTATTTCTCTGCACCAATTTACAAGTGTTTCAACTAGCACCATGTGTTCAAGATAAATGATCCCTTTTTTTCGATTGGCTCCTACTCGTATATATATTCACTACTTATGTCATTCGGCCCCGCTTGATTGTAGATACCTGTGCTGGGCCCACCATGGGATGTATCAAATCCTGTGGTGGCAACCCGACACAATTCAAGATGCACAGTGTATAACTACTAATGCCCAGTGTATAACTACTGATGCCCAGTGCCTGCTTTTTCCACTCCGGAGTACATGCACGCCCGCACTCCGTCGAAATCTACACTGACGCATCACCCGCCGTTGCTTTGACCGCTTATAGTCAGCCCAATAATCGTGCCCCACCCTGCCTAGTTCTGGGTAACATGATACATCTATGTGGGTTACTGCTGAAATGGGTCCCCGTTACTAGGGTTTCCTAATCAACGTGTTAAAATAGTTAAGTGTTCTCAAATTAACCTAACCCCACCCATCATTTTAGTTAACATTTTGTATTGGTTAAGTATTGCCTTAATTAACTTAACCCTACCATTCCTGTCTTAGCTTTAATTCATTCATTAAAGCACCAACCACTCAGATTAGATATGTACTGTTGCGGTGGCTGGATGTGCCGGTCGGTTCCGAGCAGTCTTACACCGCAACTTAATCTAACCTCGGGTTCGTTTGGGCTTGAGGCGCTAACCTCTCACATTAGATCTATATTGTTACGATTGTTGGATGTGTCGGGCGGTTCCGGCCAGTCTTACACCGTAACTCAATCTAACCATAGGTTAGGCATATTCGTCTTTTTCTAAATTTACATATTTACCCTTTTGTATTTATATGTAAATTTTCCACAATTATTGTCATTCAAGTCATGCCCCAATTTACCCTCTAAATCATGTTCATAAATTTTAAGTATATAAATTATACCAATTTATGCTACTAATCATTTACATGGTTATTGTAATAACCCGGAAAAGGTGAACCAGTTTAAAATTTTTAAATCAGGTTATTACCAAGAAATTTGAATAGTTGAAATAGCAAATTTCAATAAAATATAGAATTTGGTATGGTATGGCAGTTTGAATTTTGAATACAAACTTTGTCTGACTGTACCGGGTGGAAAATATAACGGATTTTAACGAAACTGAAAATATTTAAATCTGTTTATCAATACCTTTCTAACGAATCTGAAAAATCAAAATTTCATAACGGAAATCAAAAGTTATGGCCAAATTAATTTTCAAAAAGGTCGCTATATAGTGTATATAGCCCTTGAAAATTGAGATTTTGCATACGACCTCGGAATTCGACGAAACCACTTTTGTTGGGTCCGAGATGTCAAACTATTGCTAAGTTTCAAATTTCATAATTTTTGAAGCTAGTATGTGAGCGGGGCAAAAGATAATGTGTTTGGTCAAATTCTGTAAAAATGGGTCGACCTAAAAATGGCCGTTTTTCAAACGAGCTCAGAATTCGACGAAACTGGTTTTGTTAGGACCGTATCGTCAAAACAAAGCTAGATTTATTTTTCTGGAATTTTTCGATTCAGTTTGTGGCCCTGGCAAATTGAAATGTACGTTTAAATTAAATATCGAATGTTTTATATTTTAATTTGAAAAATAACTGACTGTAACAGTCGAAATGGCCAACGAAACATATCCCATTGTGTCCGGAATGGGGGTATTTAGCTAGGGGCGACAGTCGTTGGGTTAGATTTCGAGTTCGTCTGAGAAAGGGGGTATTTTAGGAATTAAATAAATTAAAAAATTAAAATAAAAGGAGCGGGCCAATCAGAATTCATCTTCTTCATCGAAACCCCCAGGCGCGACGCGGAAAAAGCTCCAAACCTTCTCTCTTCAATTTCTCCACAACCACTCAATGAAATCAAGCAAACTCAGATCCATTTTGAAGAGCGTTCAGAGATCTTCAAATCCATAGCAACTTCAAGAATTATCGTTGCGTATTTAAGGAGATATCGCGCCAGGAAGGTCCGAACTTTGCGCCGCCGCCGTGGGTGCTGGAGGCCACCGAGTTGATCATATCGGGTAGCTTTGGGAAGCTCTTTCCTTCCTCTTCGACGCAGCGCTGGCCGTTCATCCTAAAACTTCGTGGTTTTGCCGAAAAGTTTAACCCTAGTTTTCGAAATCAAAAAGGGTATACGGCTGAAACCATTTTCAACTGATTTTTACACTATAAAGCGTTGCAAACTTGTAAAAATAGTATCTTTTTGCTATGTTAACGAAATTCGATGAAACAGGAGGCACCGTGACCGCAAGGAGGCTCTCTACATTCTAGAAGAAGCCGCGGATTTTTCTGACCTTCCTACGATTTTTAGCTCTGCAATAACCAATGTGAGGAATCTAAACTATTTGTGTGAATGAAATCGCGTTGTTTAAATTATATACACATTGTATACCTCATGTACATGTGTTGTATAAGTTATATTAGCGAGGTATAAATTATACAAGCGTTGTATGAAACATATATGCTTTGAATTGTGATGAAATGCAAGTGAATTATTATATTATATTATATATATATATATACTCCCCTCGTCCACAGACCATGGACGATATTTATTGCTTGTGATTGACGTGATGTTATATGGTATGACGAATGGTTGGAAATAATTGTTTGTGGTTGATATTATGGTTGAAAAATACCTTTGTGGTTGAAAAATACCCTTTTGTGGTTGAAACAAAATAGAATAGGATTGTGGAATTGAAAATAAAACATGCCGCCTGCGTGCGAACTAGATGCATGATCCCCATTGTCAAAAACCGCGAGGTTTTAAGGTAGAGCGAGGAGCCGTACTAGGGACGGTCCCGGTTTTAACTACCCTGCCGTTATGCTGCCGAAATTTTCTGAAATATTTATGTGTTAGAAAAATTTTCATTCGTTGGAATAAATTTACATATACTATATCGAATATTCATGTGTTGAGTTGCAATTCATTCGTTGAGTTAAAATTCATGTGTTGAATATTATTTGAATTTAAACAAATGGCTTTAGCAATAAAAATCACATTTTTATATATATACAAACGATATAGAATATTCATGTGTTGAGTTGCAATTCATTCGTTGAGTTGAAATTCATGTGTGGAATATTATTTGAATTTAAACAAATGGCTTTAGCAATAAAAATCACATTTTTATATATATACAAACGATATAGAATATTCATGTGTTGAGTTGCAATTCATTCGTTGAGTTGAAATTCATGTGTTTAATATTATTTGAATTTAAACAAATGCCTTTAGCAATAAAAATCACATTTTATATATATACAAACGATATAGAATATTCATGTGTTGAGTTGCAATTCATTCGTTGAGTTGAAATTCATGTGTTGAATATTATTTGAATTTAAACAAATGGCTTTAGTAATAAAAATTCACATGTGTCGAATAAATATTTTTGAAGATAAAAATATTTCTTTTATCATATATACGCTTAGTTAAAAATACACATGTGTCGAAAAAATATTTTTGAAGATAAAAATATTCCTTGTATCATGTATAGGCTTAGTTAAAAATACACATGTGTTAAAATAAATAATAGTTTGCTAGAAATATTATTATTAGCTTTGTTCTGCATATATATACATGTGATGAACAGGAAAAATGGATTAGCTGTAGAGTAAAGAAATTATTTGCGTGCCCGACAAATAGGTAAACCTTGATGAGTTGGCTGCGCAATTTTATTTATATATCAACTCCTGTGAATGCCATTGGATGCGGAGTGCTGGTTTTTCTGTGTGAAATAATAAATAACGCCATAGGATAGTAACAATTAATTTTGAACTACACTACATGGCATACTTCTTGACGATAGGCATACTTCATCAAATTCCACATAAGCAATTGGAGCTTGTGTGACGAGGTGGAAGATTTACCATATAAGCAAGAGGCTTGTATGGCGATGACTATGTACTACAGGTTGAACTGATGACTGATATGGACTATATAAATTATAACGATAAATTGCCAGATTAATAAAAAAACCCACACGGGTCTGGAGTTGACAATAATCACGTCGCTCTAGTTATTAGATACGGCACATGGACTATTTATTTCCACACGGAAAACGGGGTGACGGGAATTTATTCTCTGGAGTGATTATCAGTACATGCTCCCCCGTAAACACCAGAATATATCACTATAAATATGTGAATGCTTTTTAGGAGTTATTGGGTACCTAATACGGCCCAATAAATTTCCAAACCCCTCCCCGTACAAAGGAGGTTATGGCGAAATTTTTCGAAATATTAAGGCGTTAGTGAAATATTTGAAGTGAAAACGAAGTTGAAAATATAAAATGAACTATAGTTGGAAATATAAAATGCTCTATAGTTGAAATTATAGAATGAACTATATTTATATATATAAATATAAATATAATTAAAAGGAATAGAGGCTGTGCAGTTCGCGTTTCGGAATCGTAATTTGAAACGGTTAGTACGAGAAATCCGACCATCGGATTTTCCCAAAACCGCAACCGCTGGGTTCGCCTTGGAAATATCTTTCCAACGGCACCAACCTTGTAAAAATCCAACGGTTGGATTGTCCGGAATGTTTAATTCAAATCTGAAGAAAAACAGCGCCAGAATCGTTTATATTTATATATAAATATAAATATAATTAAATTAAATCGAATAACGACGCTGCAGTTCGAATTTTGAAACCGTAACTTCAAACGACTAGTGTGGAAGATCCGACCGTCGGATTCTCACGAAACTGGGACCGTTGGGTTCGCTTTGGGAATATCTTCCCACTGATATAGACTTTGTAGAAATCCAACGGTTAGATTTTCCGATATGTGTAAAACAAATTAGGAGAAAAACAGCGCCAGTGCCACGGCACGACCTGAAACGTCGTTTAATTAAATATGGCCATTTTTAAATGAATAAAAATGGCGAAAAATCGTTATAAAATATTATAAGCAATATTGATTGAGAATAAACCAAATGGGCTTGAATTGTTTGATATTTGATGGTTGTTTGTGTATGACATGAAAATAACACTAAAGAACCGAAAGATGGATGTCGAATAATATAACCATTAAATGAATCGATTTAAATTCTAATGACGTGAATTATTTGAAAAGGCCGAGCTAACCCTCATTTCAAATAATTTATCGAGCGATTCGAATTGGAAAATGCAAAGACGATTCAAGACCGACGATCTTCGTATCGGTTGGATGGGCGCGACTGAGGTTCCTAACCGGAGTAGCTACCGGAAAGGGACGGAAGTAGTAACCGTCTGAACGTATGTGTTGATTGGACGGATATACGAGGAATTTGACGCCTCCGGTTTCGTTCAGACCCAGGACGGACTTGTAAATGGACTGTGTGTCTGACATTGGATTTTGTTCTGTACTGATTGATCTCTGTTAAATATATATCTGTTTGGCGGCGGAGAATTTATTCTTTTGCTTAACGCCCTTCTCTGAGACGTATGAGCTTAGAGGTTATATATCGATGGAAATCAATCGTATGGAGTGGACTGCCCATGTGGCATGCCAAGATGCTGTGATCAAGGCTTCTGTTGCAAAGCAAAGTCTTGTGGATGATGATCAAAGCAAGGTCTACGTGGCCTAGCTTTGTGTATTTCGTAGATTCGCGAACCTCACACCCCGGTATGAGTTAAAAACGGGATACGGACTGCAGGGAGAGCACGACGTTTCTTTCTAGCTATGGTGGTGTTAGTGACTTACCAGCCCTAACATATATATCTACTTTTCACCTTTGTGGTTGTTGGAATGCGAGGCGCCTCGATTATAGGTCTGTAAGGACCGGGGAAACGTGTGTTCAGGAATAAATAATCCTCAAACGTAAGAGAGGACCGGCCCTGAAGCATCCAGGGGTTACCCAGAGTGTGTAGTCCTGAGGCATTTGCTAGAGTGTCTCGAAGCGGAGAGGAGCTTGCCCCTTGCCTCGTCTCATGACGGAAATCCAATTTCCAATACGAAATAATGGACTTGATTGTAGAACTAGTATGGCGACATAGTGGTATGGGGCACTTATGCCGTGTATGATTGATATTTATGATGCTATTCATTTTTGAAACATATATGCACTAGTAATAATATCAAATGATTTTGCTTTATACGTATCAAGCATATTTGGCTATTATAAGGTAAAACTCTATCCTTCGGCTTGCGTTGCATTGTGTGATGGGACCTGAGTCTTATAATGGCTTCATTCTTTCTAAAAGCATTGCGTTGTTTTAAAAGAAATTACTTTGTTTAAATGCACTAGCAATCACTGGAGTAAACCCGTTCCGCGAAAGTGGCGTGGTCCTATGATTTGCTATTACTGTTGTTTAATTGTTAAATAGATTCCCCATACCAGTCCCCATGACTGACTCGTTGTTTGTTTCACTTTGCAAACGCGGGTGCCCTTATTTTCACACGGGCAGCCTAGTACACAGGTGACAGGTTGTTTTTGGCTCTGCACTGCTGCATAGGGTGCATTTTTGGCTCATGGCGAGGCTGACTTCACAGAGACGACTTTGACATTTTCCGCCATTACTATACTTATATTATGATTCCGCCACGGGCGATGCAGACTGATTTACTTTCCGTATTTCTTATTGTATGTATATGTATTCCGCCTTTGGCGATGTAGACTGATACCCTTATTATGTCTCACTACATGTATGTATTCCGCCTCTGGGGATGATGACTGGTCACTTTCCTTTTTATTTACTAAGTTATATCCCACGTTATGCTATTCTGATGTTTTTACATGTTGTGATTCCGCTGTCATATCCATGTAAAATTATTCTATTTATTGTTTCTGCTATTATCTGTACTCTGCTATGATGATTAATGTGTTATTTCCTAATGATTATCCTTAATACCGCCCCTCGGATTTTGGGATCGTCACAGTTATGGTCCAGACTATGCCAATAATATGTATTTTAATGTTTTTCCCAACGTTACCCCCGTTATACGCTCGCATAGATCACATAGAACGTTAGGTTCACAACTTAGCCTAACTCATAAGCAAAAAGGGAAAAGAAAGGAGCATATACCATTCTAACAATATAAAGTAATATGGATCTAAATAAACACGTGTCATATAAATTTGGCATAGAACAATGAACTTGCATTTTAGATCCAATTAACATAAATATTAATCATACGAACGGGAACTTGCATAGAATTACACATATCCTATTAGGCATGTAGATGTGAACTTGCATTTGAGTTGGATCAAATCATATATCTAAACATATGAGAATGTAGATCTAAACATATAGGTGTATATGACTTAGCCTAAAAACTTGCATGTAACATATTATGAAAGAATCACCAAAATTGTATACAACATGATAGGCTCATCGCTAAACTGATATTCAACATGATAGGTTCATCACTAATTCAACATACAACATGATCAATCCAACAAACCACAATAGTGTCATAGGAAAATATGACAGAATCATTACAAGAATAAACATGAATCAGCATCACCATTATCTTACAACTAGGCATAACTCTAGTTTTCACTTTATTACAAACCATAACTTTTAATTGTTCACATCTAAATAATAACAAGACTTACAAACAAAATAAAAATCTTGTTTTCTGGGATCTGTTTTCTGAAACTGAAAAGCTATCCCTTGACGTAGACTATTGATTCTCTAATTTAGATTTTGATTCACAGCTTCTAACTTGCTTTCTAGTTGGAGAAGGATGGTGGCTATGCTATGTTGACAATGGACAGCACGGTGGCTCCTTGGAATGAATTTGTGCGATTTAGGGTTGAGGGTTGGGGTTGCTTTTATAGAGGTTTAGATTTATGTGAGCCTTTAGATCAACCTAGGAGCAATCAAGATCATCTAGACAAGATAGAGTTATCCAGAAATCGCCACCTATGCCCTAGTGACTCAGCAAAAAGTCAGAAATCATCAATGTTTGGATATGGATACAGGAGTCGACCCCTACAAGGGGGTCGACACCTATGTTGTAACACCCCACGTCCATTAATGTCACTCACAAAGGGAATGCATTAACTTCCATGGAGGTTATAAGTGAATATAAAACAGAAAAATTACAACAAGACAGATAATAAATAGTACTTGGAAATCTAAAACTTCATTTTATTACAGCGGAAATTAAACATGTTTGTTACATCATAAAACCATAGATCATAACCAAGTACAATATCCATCTTCGTAAACAAAAAATACATAATCCCATTACATAAATAGCCATTAAAAAGATAACAAGCTGGGCTTTACTTCAACGGTCGAAGCTTTCCAAAGAGAGATGAAGCAATTCAATCAAACTCCACTAGAACTGGGCCCAACCTGAGGACCTGGAGGGGGAAAAAGGATAGAAATAGAGGGGGTCAGACATAAAGTCTGGCGAGTATGATAATTCTAACAATACTATTATCAAAATAACTAGACTAAGGCATAAGCTGGAAGACAAGTAAATGTCTATGAACTCTTAGGAAGATAAAGATAGCGTTTAAGATAACGTTAAAGATAACGGTAAAGGCATACCTAATTACTAACGAATAATTACTATACTGCACCGCACATTACTACACTGCACCGCACCAGTCACCGTAAAGGTTGATCCCACATGCTTCACACAGAAACATATAAATAGCCTTACGTACGCCTAGCTCACTACATAGGTGCTGTCTGCCCCTATCTCCACTAGGTGTACCCCACTACCCACTTTCGATTGGCTCCCTACTCGTAGATACTCGTGCTGGCCCCACAGTGGGGTGTATCACTTCCCTAAAGTGGCAACCCGATACAACTTGAGAATGCACATCTTATACCTACACGATGCAACAACGTCTTACCTACCAGCCCGGGTCCATACAAGCATACGAAACCCGTTGGACTTG
Organism: Allium sativum; assembly: GCA_030737875.1. Lineage (NCBI taxonomy): Eukaryota > Viridiplantae > Streptophyta > Magnoliopsida > Asparagales > Amaryllidaceae > Allium > Allium sativum. The sequence goes on along the minus strand of CM060926.1, from coordinate 828,053,075 downwards.
CGTTGCCACCGCTCCCCGTTTTGGCCTCTTACAGTCGAACCCAGCATGCGTGTCCCGTCCTCGACTTGGGTCGAGCCCACAAAGATACGTTTGGGATACTGGTCGAAATGGGCCCCCACAAGCTACCCACCTAAGCTTGTCGCTAGTATATCCCACTTAACCCTCTTAGTCATGTTCATTTACATGTGTGTTTGGTTAAGTCTTACAAATCGTATTTCACATGCCACTAAGGGCAACCCCTAGATTCCTCATGCCACCAAGGCACCTACTTAACCCCCATGTCCCACCTTACATGTTTATCTGGTTAAGTATTTCTTAATTCATTCAGGCCATAACCTCATAAAGACCTCTCACATTAGACTGGCATTTATGGTAGCTGGATTTGCTGGGCGGGTCCGGGCAGTCTTACACCATAAAAGAGTCTAACCTCGTGTCTTTACAACCGTTATGCTTTAGTTTAGGCCTAGGACCTCTCACATTGGGCTGACATTTGTGACCACTGGATTTGCCGGGCGGGTCCGGGCAGGTTTACGTCACAAACGAGTTCAACCTCGTGTCCTAAGCATTGATTAACACTTAAAATCTTTTACCCCAGTTTTAATAATTCCCTATTCAAATTATTAATTAAGTCAACTTTTAATGATGTCCATAATTGACTCAATTATGGCCATCCACTTATGGCATGCAAAATCATATCAATTGCACCCTAACTTTTTAATATTAAATCCTTAATATTACCCCTACCCCATGTTTATACGTTCGCTTATTCAACGCATAATATAGGCTAGACTTGTATAGTCTAACACCTAGCACAAAGATAAATTATCACAACATATAGACAATTAAAATAAATCTAATCATAATAGGGGTGAAACTTGCATAAACTACACATGTTAAGGATCAAAAGGTGTCAACTTGTTAAATGTCTCAATTTATATGATATGATCATAGCCCAAATCTATACATAAACTTGCATATGGGGTTTTTAGGCAACATAACGATGGTGTGAACTAGCATAGGATATCACATATGTCATAGCATAATTCTAGATGTAATGATAGATGTCTTGGTATATGTTCATAACTTTTCTAATCAATCTAACTTGCATATTTGACTTGTCATATAGATCAACATAACCCAAACATGATGATTTAATTAATATGAACTAACTAGCATAGATGGTAACATCATGGCCTTTTTAACATGTATGATTCATCACAACTTAGCATAGAAACTTTCAACATACATAACATCATCATAGCATGATTTACAACATATAAGATATCATCATCACATAACATTGGATTTACAATATACATGATAGCAAAAGGGGTTTACAACAACATATATGATAATTCACATCATCTACTAATAATCCATTCATAACTCAACCTAATTAAAATGATAATAATCTTGTTAAGATCATCATACTCACAATTTAGAGAAGAAAAGAGAGAGTTTTGCTTTGCTTTAGGGTTGAGAGAATTAGAATTGAATTTGCTTTTCTTCTTTCTTAGTTGGCGGCGGCTCCATTGATTTCCATGGCGATGGTATGACGGTAACTATTCTATTTTAATTAGGTTTAGGGTTAGCATTAGGATGTATTTATAGGTGTAGGAAGTTATTTAGGACCATTAGATTAACCCTGAACCATGAGAACCAATCAAATGCAAAATCTGCATTTGAGCGAATCAGCCCATGGGTTGACAGCCAAACACCCTGGATTAACCCCTATTCAACCCAGCGGGGCTCGGGTCGACCTCAAAAATGGGCCGGTTCGGTTATTCCCCCTCCCAATTCGCTGTTTTGAACTTTTTCGCATATTTATTTATTTAATTTTTAATTTATATATATATATATATATCAATATATATATTTCTCTGCGCAACCCATTTCACTTAATTCTTTTCTAAAAATTAAGTATACTTTAATTTGTGAATTTCAATGTTATAAAATTACGGGGTGTTACATATGTAGACTCCTCTATAGGGGGGTCGACACCTATGTCGACTCCCCCTGGGGGGGTCGACCCCTGAGTGGGAATTTTCCCTCTCAGCCTATTCTGCTTGAATTTCGAATTTTGAACTTGGTTTTTAATTATTATTTATATTTTCTGTTTAAACTTGAAATCTTTTGAACTCCATAACTTCTTCATACAGAGTTCGATTTACGTAAACTCGGACTCTATCTCAAGCAGAATTTCGAGACGAATGCAATGGCATAACCCGTTTCCCTTAATTTCCACTTTTAAAATTTAGTATTCTCTAATTTGTTATTTTAATAAACATAGAAAATACAAGGTGTTACATTCTCCCCTCCTTTAAAGGATTTCGTCTCCAAAATCTCCAAGTCAAGAAGAATGTACATCCTACCATCCAATCGTCCATCTACTCAACCATCAAACACCAGCATCCATTGTCCTTAAATAGATTTCTAATGCTTTCATGACTGTATGCATAGTGTGTGTATATGTCCTTGTCTAATGCAAAATCAGGCGGTCTACTGATTCAGTTGACCTCCTTAATGCAAATTATGTCAGTGCCATGAGTACATTATGTTTGCAATTATTCCTAATCATTCTTTATACATGAGTGCACAATCATTCATACAAATGCAACATCCATATGATAACGCACCAAGTTTCAATCCATATACAAATACATATATGCATATGCAGCATGGAAGTGACTGAGCCGATCTAACACCTAATGTGTGTGTATATGCATCCACGAGCAACCACTTGCAACCATCAATCATAACATGTTTCAAATACATGTTTACATCCATTGGTTTCTACCTAAGGATAAGGAATAGGACCGACGAGATATACTTAAAAAGCATGAATAAACTTAAGGAAAAAGAGATTAAGGATGTACCCTAAAAAAGAAAAGGGTAGGCTGCGCGTATCTTATCCTAAGTCTCCCAAGTCGCGTCTTCCTCGGCATCACTCCATTGAACTTTAACAAGCTTGACTTCACGGTTGCGTAGCTTTTTGACTTCTGTCCCCAAGATACGAGTTTGAACTCTTATCACAGTCGCTTCTCATTCCACTTCTACTTCCTCTAGTATGCTTGGCTCCACAACTTCCGCAGACTCATGTAAGCACTTTCGTAGTTGAGAAACATGAAAAATATTATGAACTCCAGCCAGTCTTTCGGGTAGCTCTACTCTGTAAGCCATCGTCCCAATCCTTTCAATGATAGGAAATGGTCCTACAAATCTTGGTGCCAACTTTCCTGCGGACCTAAAGCGAATGACATTCCTCAAAGGAGATACTTTAAGGAATACCCTATCTCCAACCTCAAACTCAAGGTCGGTCCTTCTTTTGTCTGCGTAGGACTTCTTCCTATCTTGGGCAGTCTCCATTCGTCTTCTTATCAAGTCTACTTTCTCTGAAGTTTCTCTAATCATGTCTGTCCCAAGTACGAGCTTGTCTGTAGACTCCCACCAACAAGTTGTTGATCAGCATGGTCTTCCATATAAAGCTACGAAGGGTGCCATGCCTATGGTGGCTTGGTAGCTATTGTTGTAGGCAAACTCCACCAAAGGAAGATGATCCTCCCATGTCCCTCCAAAATCAAGAATGCACAGTCTCAAGAGATCTTCTAGTACTATGTTCACCCTTTCCGTCTGACCATCGGTTTGAGGGTGATAGGCAGTGCTTAAGTATAGTTGTGTGCCTACAGCCTCTTGCAAACTTCTCCAAAACTCGCTTGTAAAGATAGGATCTCGATCACTCACTATACTGGAGGGTATCCCATGGAGTCGAACTATCTCTTTAAGATAAATAGATGCTAGAGACGAGGCAGTCCTTCTACTCTTAACTGATATAAAGTGAGCACTTTTAGTGAGCCTGTCCACTATTACCCAAATACTGGTATTGCCCCTTCTTGACCTATGCAACCATCAACAAAGTCCATCGAAATGTTATCTCATTTCCACTGTGGGACCTCTAGAGGATGAACCAAACCACCAGGCTTCTTCTGCTCCGCCTTGACTTGCTGGCATATCATGCACTTGGAAACGAATTCGGCTACATCCCTCTTCATGCCATTCCAAAAGAAAACCCTTTTCACGTCTTTATACATCTTATCTCCACCTGGGTGTATGGTCAATTTAGAATGGTGTGCTTCTTCGAGAACCGTCTTCACCAAATCCCTTGCTTATGGGACGCATAGTCTTCCATCCCGCCTCAACCAACCCTTATCATCGATGGAGTATCTATTGCGGTGACTAGAAGTCTCACCCCTAATTAGCTTATCCATTACATCAACTAGCTGAGGGTCTTCACGTTGCATGGTTCCTATTGAGTCCAAAAGAGTAGGCCGCACTTCTAGAGATGCTAACAAACCTGGTACAATTTCAAAGGAGGGTCTAAAGTCAAAGTTTGCTATGTACTCCAAACTTTTCATTTCTACAAAGAGAGGACTTAAGGTCAGCTTCTTTAAACTCAAGGCGTCTGCTACCACATTGCCCTTGCCAGGGGTATAGGAAATCTCAAAATCATATGAGGCAAGGAACTCCATCCACCTTTGTTGTCTTAAGTTAAGATCTTTCTATGAGAAAAGGTACTTTAATGATTTATGGTCAGTAAACAGTTCAAACCTTTCTCCTAGTAGGTAATGACGCCATGACTTTAGATCAAAACCAATGGCAACTAGCTCCAAGTCATGAGTTGGGTAGTTCTTCTCATGTACCCTCAACTGCCTTCCCCCATAACAAATTACCATGCCTTCTTTCATCAAGACAGCGCCTAATCCTGTACCACATGCATCTGTGTATACGGTAAACATTTTTCTCCCATCGGGCAATGTCAGAATTGGGGCTGTTGTAAGAGCCCTTTTCAAATGTTGGAAAGCAACATCGCAATCCAAATCCCAAGCGAAAGTTAGGTTCTTCTTTGTCAATCTTGTGAGTGGGGCTGAGATTTTCGCAAAGTCATTGATGAACTTTCGGTAAAAGCCCGCTAGCCCGAGAAAGCTTCGGACTTCGGTTGCATTCCGTGGAACTTTCCAATCTTGCACCGCAACTACTTTTGCGGGGTCCACAACTATCCCCTCTTTGGACACCACATGTCCAAGAAACCTTACTTCTTCTCTCCAGAAATGGCATTTGGAGAATTTGGCCTTCAGCTGATGTGCATGAAGAGTATCCATGAATTCCCTTAAATGCAAAGCATGCTCTTCCTCACTTTTTGAGAAGATCAAAATGTCATCCATGAAGACCACCACAAACTTATTAAGGAACTCTCTGAACACTCTGCTCATTAAGTCAACGAAATAAGCAGGTGCATTTGTCAAGCCGAAAGGCATGACAAGCCATTCGAAGAAACCATCCGGAGTTCTGAACGCTGTCTTATCAATGCTGTATTCAGCCACTCTTGGTTGATGAAACCCGGTAGCTAGATCTAATTGGAAGAAAACCGATGCACCTACAAGCTGATCAAACAAGTCATATATTCTTGGAAGTGGGTGCCTATTCTTCTTGGTCAGCTTGTTTCAAGGCATAGGCAAAGTGAACCATCCGCTTTGGTTGCGAATACTATTGGAGCACCCCATTCAGAAATACTCCGCCTTATGAACCCCTTTTCGAGCAGCTCTTTGATTTGCTTGCTGAGCTCTCTCCTCTCCCTTGGAGCCATGTGTCTAATGGGTAGAGCTACGGGTTTAGCATTGTCAACAAGGTATATGCGGAAGTCTATCTCCCGCTTAGGAGGTAAGCCCTTAACTCTTCAAATACATCTGAGTATTCACGGACTACTCTAACAGACTTCAAGATTTCAACAGACGCATCAAGAGATTCTAGGTAGCTAAGCATAACAGAATTCATGGGATTACAAGAAATTTCGAGAGTGTTACCAAGGCGAGTCACAAGTCTAACCACTCTCTTTTCACAATAGAGGAGGGAACCATTACCGGATAGCCAATCCATGCCTAGAATCAACCCATAGCCCGTGAAGCCCAAAACACATGCATTACATCTAAACCCAACGCTTAGTATAGAACTTTCCTAATCCAAACAAACCATGGATAAATAAGCCGAACCCCCAATTGGATTTGAAACAACCAAGGGATCCTCTACTATACTAGTGTCTAGGTGCAGATATTCAACTAAAGTAGTAGATATAAAAGAGTGCGATGCGCCAGAATCAAAGAGTGCACGAACAGGATAATCAAAAAGATAAACTAAACTCTCAACAGAAATATTTCTACCTCGTTTTTGCGGAGGAGCTATGAGAGCGTGAACCTGCCCTCCAGAAGTAGATCCAGTCCTCTGCCCTTGCCCTTTCTTTCTTGGGCAGTCCTTAGCCAGGTGTCCTGTCTCGCCGCACTGAAAACAACCACCCATCTTCCTCTTCTTCTTTCTGTAGTCCTTAATCAAATGTCCAGGAATGCCATAAAAATTACACTTCCTCTTGTCCTGGGGTTTGTTATTCTTTCGGCCCTTCTTTGAATCCGTCTTCTTATTATGCGATCCCTCCACTTTCTTATCTTGTGGTACTTCCACCTTTGCCTCTTTCTTGCCATCCTTGTCTTCCTCCTGTAACAATGCCATGTCCAGCAGTCTCTCATAAGTCGCACCCATAGGTATATGAGACATAGCTAGGCTGTGCAGTGGCTCATTCAATCCTTTAACAAAACGGAGAGCCTTCTTATGTGGAGTGTTCAATAACTCTAGTACAAATCTAGCCAGCTGGTTGAATTGGTTAACATACTCCTTGACCGACATACTTCCCTGTTTGAGAGCTAAGAACTTCTCCATCTTTAGGCTTCGTTTAGCTTGTGAGAGGAATTTCATTTCAAACCTCATTCTGAAATCCACCCAAGTTTCAACTGTCTCTCAGCATTAGTAACTTCCCACCAATAAGAGGCTTCGTCTTTAAGAAACCATACGGCCAACTATATCTTCTGCCTATCGTACACTTCGAAGATAACAAACAAATCCTCGGTTTCTTTGAGCCAATTTCTTGCTTCCATGAATGATTCAGTTCCATTAAAGTTCTTTCCACCTATGGATCGGAAGTCTCTACATATCTTTGAGAAAGCATTTGCACGTGGAGGAGGAGGAACGACTACAGCTGGGGGAGGAGGAACGTTTGCTGGGCCAGCATCATTAGCCCTAGCCTTTATGTACCTTTTGAACCAGCCAGGCACCGGTACGCCCTCTGGAAGGTTAAGATCCCCAGACATGCTGAAACGAAAAAGAAAAGATTCAAAACAAAGGATAGAAAGACAGCGCATATGGCTTTGGGGATTATGCCTTTTAAAATAAAAACAACACTTTTTCTTGAAAATGCTTCTTTAAACTTCTTTTTGAAAATTAGTTTCCAAAAATTTTATCTGACCTGGCACCCATCGGCTCTGATACCAAGTGAAACACCCCACCTCCGTTAAGGTCACTCACAAAGGGAATGCCTTAACTTTGGTGGAGCGCTTTAGGTAAAAGATACATATAATTTACAAGACAGACATATAAACAGCGGAAAAACTAAATTTATTTCATAAATACGTGGTTCAGTCAAAACATTACAACAACTATCTCAAACCAACTTCCAAATCATTACAACAAAATCTCTGTCTTGATTAAAACATAATGAAGCATAAAATAACAATAAGGTAGCATAAATCTCCAATAAGAGTGTATCCAAAGCCATAGCCCAAGGAAAGAGAATCCAAGAAATACATCGACTCTCTTCAAGCTGAAAATGGTCTGAACTAAGCTAAAGTATTTCGTCCCTGCAGACCTGGGGGGGAGGGGAACGGAAGAAAAGAAGATGAAAGAAAAATGGGTTAGACATGAGCCTGGTAAGTCCACTGATTATTTAACATGTAAACAGGAAAATGGATCATGACATTAATAAACTGAACCTAGGACAACACCCTAGAAATAAGATAATAAGACTGAATATGCTATCACACTCATTACTATTTCTCTGCACCCATTTACAAGTGTTTCAACTAGCACCATGTGTTCAAGATAAATGATCCCTTTTTTTCGATCGGCTCCTACTCGTATATATATTCACTACTTGTGTCATTCGACCCCGCTTGATTGTAGATACCTGTGTTAGTCCCACCATGGGGTGTATCAAATCCTATGGTGGCAACCCGAAACAATTCAAGAGCACAGTGTATAACTATTGATGCCCAGTGCCTGCTTTTTCCACTCCGGAGTACGTGCACGCTCGCACTCCGTCGGAACCTACACTGACGCACAACCCGCCATTGTTTTGACCGCTTATAATCAGCCCAGTAATCGTGCCCCACTCTGCTTAGTTCAGGGTACCATGATACATCTATGTGGGTTACTGCTGAAATGGGTCCCCGTTACTAGGGTTTCCTAATCAACATGTTAAAATGGTTAAGTGTTCTCAAATTAACCTAACCCCACCCATCAGTTTAGTTAACATGTTCTATTGGTTAAGTATTGCCTTAATTAACTTAACCCTACCATTCATGTCTTAGCTTTAATTCATTCATTAAAGCACCAACCACTTACATTAGATATGTATTGTTGCGGTCGCTGGATGTGCCGGTCAGTTCCGGGTAGTCTTACACCGCAACTCAATCTAACCTCGGGTTCTTTTGGGCTTGATGTGCTAACCTATCACATTAGATCTATATTGTTACAGTTGCTGGATGTGCCGGGCGGTTCCGGGCAGTCTTACACCGTAACTCAATCTAACCTCGGGTTAGGCATTTTCGTCTTTTTCTAAATTTACATATTTACCCTTATATATTTATATGTAAATTTTCCACAATTATTGTCATTCAAGTCATGCCCTAATTTACCCTCTAAATCATGTTCATAAATTTTAGGTATATAAATTATACCAATTTATGCTACTAATCATTTACATGATTATGATCCAGACTATGCTAATAATATGTATTTTAATGTTTTTCCCAACGTTACCCCCGTTATACGCTCGCATAATTCACATAGAACGTTAGGCTCGCAACTTAGCCTAACTCATAAACAAAAAGGGAAAAGAAAGGAGCATGTACCATTCTAGCAACATAAAGTAACATGGATCTAAATAAACATGTGTCTTTTAAATTTGGCTTAGAACAATGAACTTGCATTTTAGATCCAATTAACATAAATCTTAATCATATGAATGGGAACTTGCATAAAATTACACAAATCCAATTAGGCATGTAGATGTGAACTTGCATTTGAGTTGGATCAAATCATAGATCTAAACATATGAGAATGTAGATCTAAACATATAGGTGTATATGACTTAGCCTAAAAACTTGCATGTAACATATTATGAAAGAATCACCAAACTTGTATACAATATGATAGGCTCATCGTTAAACTGATATTCAACATGATAGGTTCATCACTAATTCAACATACAACATGATAAGTCCAATAAACCACAATAGTTTCATAGGCATATATGATAGAATCGTTACAAGAATAAACATGAGTCAGCATCACCATTATCTTACAACTAGGCACAACTCCAGTTTTCACTTTATTACAAATCATAACTTTTAATTGTTCACATCTAAATAATAACAAGACTTACAAACTAAAAGAAAAATCTTGTTTTCTGGGATTTATTTTCTGAAACTGAAAAGCTATCCCTTGACATAGACTATCAATTCTCTAATTTAGATTTTGATTCGTAGCTTCTAACTTGCTTTCTAGTTGGAGAAGGATGGTGGCTAGGCTAGGTTGACTATGGACAGCATGGTGGCTCCTTGGAATGAATTTGTGTGATTTAGGGTTGAGGGTTGGGGTTGCTTTTATAGAGGTTTAGATTTATGTGAGCCATTAGATCAACCTAGGAGCAATCAAGACCATCCAGACAAGATAGAGTTATCCAGAAACCGCCACATATGCCCTAGTGACTCAGCAACAAGTCAGAAATCATCACTGTTGGGATATGGATACAGGAGTCGACCCCTACAGGGGGGTCGATACCTGTGTCGACTCCCTTATAGGGGGGTCGACACCTATGTCGACTCCACCTGGGGGGGTCGACCCCTGAGCGGGAATTTTCCCGCTCAGCCTATTCTGCTTGAATTTCGAATTTTGAACTTGGTTTTTAATTATTATTTATATTTTCTATTTAAACTTGAAATCTTCTGAACTCCATAACTTCTTCATACGGAGTCCGATTCACGTAAACTCAGACTCTATCTCAAGTAGAATTTCGAGACGAACGTAATGGCATAACCCGTTTCCCTTAATTCCCACTTTTAAAATTATGTATTCTTTAATTCTTTATTTTAATAAACATAGAAAATACAGGGTGTTACACATTTTCCTTAAACCGAAATACACGATTAGTGTTTAATTTATTAAATTACAAAATTAACATGGTAATACATCTTGTTTCGAAAAATGTTCATATTAAATTCAACAGAGGAACTCTAGCGTTAAATATTCAAATCGATTAAAAATATAAATCTGGTTTTAAAAATGTTTATAAATCCGCGCATAAAGTTTACTTAAATATCGTTCAAAATAGACAAAATTCCAAATGTAAATATTTATTTTGTGTTAACTCTTAATTTAATTTATATTTTAAATGCCAAAATTTCTAGGTCATTACAATTTCCCACACTTAAAGCTTTTCGTCCTCGAAAAGGAGAGCTGTAAAACTATGCTTAAGTAAATAAATATCATTTTAAAATTGACATATAAATAAATCTTATCAAAATACTTTACCATTCCTAATAAGATTGCAAATCTACCCAAGGGTTCTTAATAGATCAAACAAAAATTTACCATACAACTAAATTGGTAAAACTTCTTATAACAAAATATTGAGCAAAACTTAAGTCATTAAAAAGGAATTTGCTATAGAATGTATAAAATAATCTAAGTAAAAGTAGTTTTAAAATGGTAATATAATACAAGTAAAATTTGATTTCAACATTCTCATAATATTTTCAAGAGTTTGATTATATAAAATCGAATAACCTTTCAAATTTGAGTTAGGGTATAAATTCTAGTATCTTATTTAACGAACTAAATTTTTGAGAAATAAACTAGCAATAATTTTATACCAAGATTTTGATGGATACAACATTCGTACATTCATTCTTAACTCTTTTACACATTCATTCTGGATCTTAATACATTCGCTTCTTAGCCTTGTATAACTTTTAGAGGTAACCATACGGATTGAAATTTTTCAAAGGGTTATTCTATTTTTCTCTCACTTATTTAATTTCAAGTGCTTATTATTAATCGTATCCAGGGTTTATGGATTTAAAGTCTTTCGAATTGTAAGTTATTTAATTCCACATCTTTCCATTCAGAATTCCTAGTTCTTATTCTTCTAAATTTCTTTTTCTTTTTCAAAACCATTTATTTAGTTTCAAAATACGCTCTTTCAACGAAATATTCCAGAATCTCATTCTAGGTCATTCCTAACACTATCTCTAATGAGATACTATAACTCTGATGAGTTCTATATTTTGTTCAAATATGTCGCACCCCATAGCTTTTTATAACCAAAGCTCTGATACCATATGTAACGACCCGCCTTTTTCCCCGGTTCTCGCCGGTAATTAAACCAACTTAAATTGTTCATGAAGGCGGATTGTTATGGGTACTAACATATATTGAACAAAATAATAGAACTTTCCATATCATAAAATAATATTACATCAGATTTACATACATATAGCAGCGGAAACATAAATGTACTCTTAGCGGAAGAAGTGATATGATGTAGCGGAAACTCCAACTTTAGCTCGAAGCCCCAACTCATATAGTGCTTTGGATCTTGCTGCAAGGATTTATAACTGTAAAACTAAACCACTATCTACCCGTGTAAAATTAGTAGGCACCCAGAGTTTAGGAAGGAACGATAAACTCCAGGTCAGTCATAGGACTAGTGTGAGAACATAAACAGTTTTTAGGCACCCAGAGTTTAGGAAGGAACGATAAACTCCAGGTCAGTCATAGGACTGGTGTGAGAATATAAACAGTTATTTTTGGGTTTATTTAAAGTTCGGAAACCATGCCGCTAATGTGGAACGGGTATACTTCATGTGAATACCCGTGCATATAAATTCGCAATGACTTTTGGGAAAATGAAGCAATCATAAGCTCGTCCCACATCACACAATGCAAGCGCACACCAGATGGGCGAGTTTTGTCTTACAATAACCAAAACTGACTTCATACGTGAAAATCCTCTTTCATATTATTTGTAACGGCTGGAAATTTTCGACTCCTCGAGAGTCGAAAATTCCGCGACGTTAGTGAAAGAATTTAGAAGGTGAGAAAGAAAAGATAGAACTAATAGAATAGAAGAAGAAGAAGAACATCAGAATCATCAGAGTAACACGAATCTCACAGCGGAACGAATAACATATAATATATAACATAACTTTGAAGTAAACAGTTATATATATGCAATAACACTTATCAGAGTACAACACTTACAACACAGCGGAAATAACTATAGCTATAAAATCTTGTAGCCTCCTGCTCCAAGCTCTCCAAGTATATCTGTAAAATCCCAACTACTTGACTGCCCGTACAAATTTAGGCACCCAAGAGTTTAGGGAAAACAACAAAGTAAACTCCGGGTCAGTCAAGGGACTGGTATGAGTAAAATAGTTTAAAACAGGTATAGGACATCTCATAAGACCACGCCGTGAATACGGAACGGGTTTTTCCCTTATGAGTATCTGCACAACTTTGACAAGCAATATCATTGTGATATTATAATAATGTCTAAGTACAAATAGGTATCAATCTAGCAGAAACGCTTGCATCTCACGTTCTACATACATAGTATAAAATCATAAACCGCAGGGCACTTATCGGAAAATGGATTCCAACAGACAAGGTATGGGAGCACCTTCTGAATAGTGTACTCTAGAGGTGATACACTCAGGTTCAACAAGAATGTCTTGCAACCCGGCCACACATAACCGCTCACTCATTTAGATTGAGTGTCGCGAATATATTGCCACCACGGTTATAGGCCATCAAATCGTCATCCGAAGATACAGAATCAAAAAGAAGTATAAATATGAATATTCCCTAGATCGGTGACAATACACCCTGCTTGGGGATGACCCAACTAGCCATGCTGCCTAGCCCAACTTTTGTTACTTCCCGGTGTGAGGCTAGAAGCTACGTCTATCTTCAGAACATCTGATCACCATTCACTTTGAATGCCACATCGTCATACCCGCCAAATCACAAATTGACTTATCCAAAAATAACACGGGTATATAGCTAAGAGAAACGAATTCCTCCGCCACCAAACGTGAATACGTTTGAATAGATCAACTTACGCGATCCATTGGATATACTCTGTCAGACCTTCTTCCATATACGTTGTCCTGGGACTGGACAAACCGAAGGCACTATTCAGTATATCCATCTTAGTCACTGTTATCTAAGACTTATACAACAGCCCTTGCACTTTACTCCATCTTCAATTTATCTTTGGCAGATATTGCTCGCAACGCTTATGCCAATACAGAGTGGTTCTTTGGATAATAATCCAACCGGTCTCTCCATATTAACAACGTTAAAATGGTAAAAACTTTGATAGTCTGTGATTCAACTATCAAATGAAAACATGTCGGTGTACAAACAACGATCTTATTTCCAAATGGAAATTCGATCGATCAATCATCATATGTTCATATTTCCTTATTTCATATATTTAGAAAATATATGTTATTAATCATTGGAAAACATTTCCATAGCTTATTTTCATATCACTATTATTTCGCAACTATCAGTCCCTAACTGTAACTAGTATGAGAACAATTCTCTAAGTATCAGTCCGGAAGGTCGAAACCAACATCAGATCGTCACTTAGAAAACCGTTCAACTTACCCTCTCCAGTTAGTTTCTGAATTTGCTTAACTCTATTTCTTAAATTCTTATCATGAAAACATTTCATTTTCTATGTTTAGAAAACATATCTGACTATATTTGGAAAAACGTTTCCAAAACTCATTTACGGATTTCCAATGAACGTTGTATAAAACATCGTTACGCTTAATCCATTAATCGCTTATTCCTTAACTTTATTCCTAATCAACCTTTTAGATCGAACCACAACTATTCCTTTGTCAATTCTGAAGTCAATCAAGTTGGGGTATAATTACCTCTCAGACCTTAATTGAACAACGTCCTTTACTGTGAAATAGATGAAGCTCATCACTCACTTTTTACAATCATCTGTTTATGCAAATTCTCGGATTCAGGTTACGAATCCACTTCTTAAATGACAACGTTTGATTATAACTATAACGTTATAATTCCTACCCCCAAAATATCTAACCTAAATTATGAATTTATTTCCTAACTCGAATAATTTAACAGACACCTAATTTCTAAATCAATAACTAAATCTTGATTTAAACCCTGGAAAGTAAATAGTACTTTCCCGAATTCGCTATAATCGAATTCGACGTATAACTCTCTTTCGAGTAATCTCTATTTGATTAACTCTTCTTTGAATAACCTATATTCGATTATCTCTCTTCGAATAACTCATATTCGAAATCTCTCTCTTTCGAATAAACAATATTCGATCTCTTTCTTTCGAATATGCTATATTCGAAAATCTCCTTTCGATTTACTAATCGATAACCCCTTTCGATCAAACTAAAATCGATAACTCCTTTAACTCTATTCGAATAACAAATATTCGACTAACTCCTTTGGATCAACTCATTTGATTAACTCCTTCGAATAACTAATTCGAATACTTACCTTCGAATAACCAATATTCGATTTACTCTAACTCGATTAACTTAATTCTAATCGATTTACTCCATTTCGATTCAACTTAATTCAAATCGATTAACTTAACTCAAATTGATTAACTCCTTTCGAATAACTAAATTCGATTTAACTCTAATTGAATAACTAATATTCAATTAACTCTTACGTGTTTAACTCTATTCAAATATCTAATTCGAATAACTCATTTCGAATAACTAAATTCGATTAACTCTTTTAACTTTACTTGAATAACTATATTCGATTAACACCTTCTTTCGAATAACTATATTCGATTAACTCTTCGACTAACTCCTTTGGATTAACTAACTTCGAATAACTCCTTTGGATTAGCTAACTTCGAATAACTCCTTTGGATTAGCTAACTTCGAATAACTCCTTTGGATTAACTAACTTCGAATAACTCCTTTGGATTAACTAACTTCGAATAACTCTTTTGGATTAACTAACTTCGAATAACTCCTTTGGATTAACTAACTTCGAATAACTCCTTTGGATTAACTAACTTCGAATAACTCCTTTGGATTAACTAACTTCGAATAACTCCTTTGGATTAACTAACTTTGAATAATTCCTTTGGATTAACTAACTTTGAATAACTCCTTTGGATTAACTAACTTCGAATAACTCCTTTGGATTAACTAACTTTGAATAATCAATATTCGATATCTACTCTTCGAATAAATAATATTCGGTAACTCTTCTCAAATGAATAACATTTGATTTCTCCACTCGAATAAACTATATTCAATTACTCTTCCCTCGAATACACTATATTCGATAACTCTACTTCGAATAGGTGATATTCGGCAATTCTACTCGATTAACTCTACTTGGATAATTCTAACTGGTCAACTCTAACTGGTCAACTCAACTGGTTTAACCTAACTGGTTAACTCTAACTGGTCACCTCTAATTAGTCAACTCTAACTGGTCAACTCTAACTGGTCAACTCTAACTGGTTAACTCAAATGGTTAACTCTAACTGGTTAACTCAAATGGTTTACCCTAACTTGATTTACTTGTCTCGATTAACTGAACTAATCCACTTAGTTTAACTTAGTTAATTCACGTTGATTAACTCTAGCCGGTTCACTTAGTTTAACTCAACTAATTTACTTCGATTAACCACTTAGTTAACTTAACTAATTCACATCGATTAATCCTTTAGTTTAACTTAACTAATTCACATCGATTAATCCTTTAGTTTAACTTAACTAATTCACATCGATTAATCATTTAGTTTAACTTAACAAATTCACTTTGATTCACCGCTTAGTTTAACTTAACTAATTTACTTTGGTTAACTTAACCAATTACTTTGATTAACTCGACTAACTCGCTTTGGTTAACCTAACCAATTACTTTGTTTAACTCGACTAACTCGCTTTGGTTAACCTAACCAATTACTTTGTTTAACTCGACTAACTTGCTTTGGTCAACCTAACCAATTACTTTGTTTAATCCTTTATACTCGATTAACAAATATTTCTCCTTTATACTCAAAATCCCTTTTTCTTTATAATATAAAATCCATCGATTTTATATAAATACATTATTTTCAAATTATAGTTTGAAAATCTCTTTCTATATCCTGGTATTTCTTATGGTTTTTAACACATCATCTAACAACGATGAATATCGTCCAACCACACATAATCACAATAGATTATATATATCACATTTATATATCACAATACATAAATTACAGTAAAAATACTGTTGAGGAATCCAGTTGGATTCCTCCAACCTGTTTCCCTGCACCACAGATGTTAGACAACACTGGTATAATATTCTGATAAGCAGAATCAACATATGACTATTTAACGGTTTATATATATACGTAAATATATATATAAAATCTCTACTAACTGACTAGCAGTTCAATCAAACAGTCAACACACGGTCAAACAGTCAAACAGATAATATTTTAACAGTTCTAAGAATACAACGTGAAAATAAAACTGTTTAGAGTTTGTGAGATTTACTCACATTTGCGCGTTAACCGTTAAATAACGGTTTGCGTTATTTGATTTCGACGGACAATTTATTTCGCCATAAATTGTAGTGAGCTCGGATTCGCTCTCCGTCAGTTCCATAACGTAGATATCGTCGTTACGACTTCAGTGTTATCGATTTCGTTTGATTCTGATATAAGATGAGATAATTATGCTTGTTATACATTTACATAAATTAATTAAATAGTTTATGAACTAAGTAGTAACTAGGAGTTGATTACCATAATTATCATTAAGAGAAATGATGGGGAATTTCCACTAATACTTCTCAAATCCTGTACCATCGTTCTGCATGAACGTCAGACCTGCTTTAACCCCTTTTGCTTGTGCTAACTCCTCTTTCCATTAACATATGAAAGCACCTCCACCATAAGTACTTAAACCATACTTAGGTGTTTTAACAAATTTTCTTTGTAGTTTTCAAACGAGCTCTTGATCACCTCCAGGCTCCCAAATACGACCTGCACCCAACCCCCCTTTCACAGCATCCTTCTTCCACGTTAACAGTATAATACCCAATACAATACACAACTAAATGCTCAGTTCGAATACAAGAAAAACAATCCCTACATAAATCCTTCACCTTGTTCATGCTGTTGCCGTGAAGGCCAAACTCCCTTCCCTTCACAATTTCAAACCGTAACTTCTTCTTCCTGTATTTCAAAACCACGTCTCCAGTTTTTAGTTCAACACTACTGTCGATACTTCATCTCCCAATCCCCAACTTCTCCGACGAACCCAGGTGCCATTCGACCCTCGTGGCAACATCGCGACCCACTACAAGGTATCGCACCCCTTTAAACCTCTCGCAACTGCTACGGAACTCACGACATCAATATTCACCAAACTGGTATTATCGTGAAGAGCTTGAGATGAGGATGGTGAATACCTTCATTTTAGGATTTATAGTATTTCCTTTTATTTGTTTCGAATTTATGAAGAATGGATCTCTCGTTTTATGTTTTGTTTTGTGGCGGCCGATTCTTTGACTTGAGAAATGAGGGATTAGGTCATAAGGGTTATTAGTGGGGTACTTATAAGGATTTATATAAGGTTTGATTTGAAATTCTTGGAAAGGGTTTGTCCACGTTTTTGCTTTTGACCTTGGTTGGTTTATGGTCCACGTCTTCAGCTATGTTTTATGGTATAGAAGCCCCACCGTGTATACATTTTCCTTTTAAAAAGTTTGTAAAAGTTGCATACCCTGCTACGTACAATTATACCATGTACGAGCGCTGCAGACTGAAATAAATATACCGTTGTAATCAGCGATGTGGCAGGATTCCAAAAATATAATAATACCGGTAGATAACCTCATATTTTGAAACCTCAAAATGTTGATTACAGGGTGCAAAATATCCCAAATAAAAAGTTGCTTATTTAATTAATTAAAAATTACCATAAAATTCTAAAAATTAAATTATCGCTATTTCCCAAAAGAACCTCGCCTAAATTCAAACCCGATCTCTAGTTATATCAAATAAACCGTTACGGTCAGGGCGCTGCATTTCTGAGAATTTGATTTAGACATAACTCAAAATCTACACGACGAAATCCCGATTTTTCTCTTCCACTAGAAAGATATACTCCACCAGCTCCACACGTTTCTTGTTTCACAGAAATCCGGCTTAAAATGAATCATGTACATTCAGTTGAAGTTCAAATCGCCAAATTGCGAACTACCGCGACGTTTCAGGTTTGTTTTAATTATAATTATAAATTATAAGTTCGAACGTTTTACTTTTAGTTATCGATATCGCCAAATCGATATATAAATAATTAAATAAATTAATTATTCGACAGCTAACAAAACGCGCCATTACAGACTTCCCCCCTTAAAATAATTTCGTCCTCGAAATTGCTAAGTTAGAAAGATGCTACTAACTCTACTAACTAGATTTAAAAATCCTTTTTTTTTACCTCTAAATTTCAGTTTCGACTGGACTCATTTAATTTTAATTAATTTATTAATTCATTTCCGACCAACTAAAATTTTCAAAAATTCTAAAAAATTTCTAACACCTTAAATTTTCGAAAAAATTCGCCATAATCTCCTTTGTACGGCTCAATACGTCAAACCACAACTCGCCTCTCTTGACCTCCTCCAATCCAAAAGGAAATCAAAATAGCCAAGCGGCTTGCCAATTCGGCTCATAAAATCCAAACTCATATATGATATAAACTTGTACCTTTTTGTCGGGAATTTAACTCTATCCCTTTCATCTGCTACCACTTCAACATATACCAATGTTATCCATTCCAATTGATCTCCAATCAGTTCATATCCTCAAATCCAAATCGAATTTCATTCGAACTCTAATATCAAATTCCAAATTATTGACTTATCAATTTGGTTCCATTCTAGATTATCTCTAATCCCAATTCAATTTCATTTAACTTAGTTCAAGTTAAATTCAAATTTATTTATTCACTTTTTCCATTTTAATCCATTTAACTTCATTAGTTAAATTTTAATTCCAGAACTTAAATTCCCGAGTTCATTTCAAATCAATTTGAAATCATAATGCCAATTCAAAACCTTTGAATTTCTAAACAACTTGTTTTCTCAAAACAATTCAAAATAAAATCTTTGGTAGTAATCCACCACTTAGAACTCGAAAATCACCCCGGTGATACTGCGCAGTCATCATTGGAATTATTTTCCAGCGACCCGAGTGATTTCAATACTATATTATTTTCAAAACCATTACTAAATACTTCCATTTTGAAAACATTTCAAAATCTCCCAGGAACTTAAAATTTCCTTATTTTAATTCCAAATCTGATTTAAATTCATATTTAATTCATCTTATTTCATATACTTTACTTATATGAATTCTGATTAGTTATATATAACCACTTCACATGTTATAATCTTACTTGATTATAATAACAACCAACACTGCCAATATATTATATCAAAATATATTCGGGTAAAATTTATTTCTTTTACCCTCCTTTCAAAACATACCGTGTCGGTCCATCGTATTCGAGTGTTTAGTAACCCCTATCGATACAGTGGATCAAACTGATCGACCAGAATTCACAAACTACTCAACCAATAAGTCTCCACAATATAAAATCACTTTATATTAAATAACAAATACGCACTCGTATATATACACTCAAACTCAATCTAGGATATTACTAATACCATCTCTATCGAGTTATGCCACAGAGCCAAGGTAATCACTTAACTTAAGCTCTGATACCAACTGTAACGGCTGGAAATTTCCGACTCCTCGAGAGTCGGAAATTCCGGGAACGTTAGTGAAAGAATTTAGAAGGTGAGAAAGAAAAGATAGAACTAATAGAATAGAAGAAGAAGAAGAACATCAGAATCATCAGAGTAACACGAATCTCACAGTGGAACGAATAACATATAATATATAACATAACTTTGAAGTAAACAGTTATATATATACAATAGCACTTATCAGAGTACAACACTTACAACACAGCGGAAATAACTATAGCTATAAAATCTTGCAGCCTCCTGCTCCAAGCTCTCCAAGTATATCTGTAAAATCCCAACTACTTGACTGCCCGTACAAATTTAGGCACCCAAGAGTTTAGGGAAAACAACAAAGTAAACTCCGGGTCAGTCAAGGGACTGGTATGAGTAAAATAGTTTAAAACAGGTATAGGATATCTCATAAGACCACGCCGTGAATACGGAACGGGTTTTTCCCTTATGAGTATCTGCACAACTTTGACAAGCAATATCATTGTGATATTATAATAATGTCTAAGTACAAATAGGTATCAATCTAGCAGAAACGCTTGCATCTCACGTTCTACATACATAGTATAAAATCATAAACCGCAGGGCGCTTATCGGAAAATGGATTCCAACAGACAAGGTATGGGAGCACCTTCTGAATAGTGTACTCTAGAGGTGATACACTCAGGTTCAACAAGAACGTCTTGCAACCCGGGCACACATGACCGCTCACTCATTTAGCTTGAGTGTCGCGAATATATTGCCACCACGGTTATAGGCCATCAAACCGTCATCCGAAGATACAGAATCAAAAAGAAGTATAAATATGAATATTCCCTAGATCGGTGACAATACACCCTGCTTGGGGATGACCCAACTAGCCATGCTGCCTAGCCCAACTTTTGTTACTTCCCGGTGTGAGGCTAGAAGCTACGTCTATCTTCAGAACATCTGATCACCATTCACTTTGAATGCCACATCGTCATACCCGCCAAATCACAAATTGACTTATCCAAAAATAACACGGGTATATAGCTAAGAGAAACGAATTCCTCCGCCACCAAACGTGAATACGTTTGAACAGATCAACTTACGCGATCCATTGGATATACTCTGTCAGACCTTCTTCCATATACGTTGTCCTGGGACTGGACAAACCGAAGGCACTATTCAGTATATCCATCTTAGTCACTGTTATCTAAGACTTATACAACAGCCCTTGCACTTTACTCCGTCTTCAATTTATCTTTGGCAGATATTGCTCGCAACGCTTATGCCAATACAGAGTGGTTCTTTGGATAATAATCCAACCGGTCTCTCCATATTAACAACGTTAAAATGGTAAAAACTTTGATAGTCTGCGATTCAACTATCAAATGAAAACATGTCGGTGTACAAACAACGATCTTATTTCCAAATGGAAATTCGATCGATCAATCATCATATGTTCATATTTCCTTATTTCATATATTTAGAAAATATATGTTATTAATCATTAGAAAACATTTCCATAGCTTATTTTCACATCACTATTATTTCGCAACTATCAGTCCCTAACTGTAACTAGTATGAGAACAATTCTCTAAGTATCAGTCCGGAAGGTCGAAACCAACATCAGATCGTCACTTAGAAAACCGTTCAACTTACCCTCTCCAGTTAGTTTCTGAATTTGCTTAACTCTATTTCTTAAATTCTTATCATGAAAACATTTCATTTTCTATGTTTAGAAAACATATCTGACTATATTTGGAAAAACGTTTCCAAAACTCATTTACGGATTTCCAATGAACGCTGTATAAAACATCGTTACGCTTAATCCATTAATCGCTTATTCCTTAACTTTATTCCTAATCAACCTTTTAGATCGAACCACAACTATTCCTTTGTCAATTCTGAAGTCAATCAAGTTGGGGTATAATTACCTCTCAGACCTTAATTGAACAACGTCCTTTACTGTGAAATAGATGAAGCTCATCACTCACTTTTTACAATCATCTGTTTATGCAAATTCTCGGATTCAGGTTACGAATCCACTTCTTAAATGACAACGTTTGATTATAACTATAACGTTATAATTCCTACCCCCAAAATATCTAACCTAAATTATGAATTTATTTCCTAACTCGAATAATTTAACAGACACCTAATTTCTAAATCAATAACTAAATCTTGATTTAAACCCTGGAAAGTAAATAGTACTTTCCCGAATTCGCTATAATCGAATTCGACGTATAACTCTCTTTCGAGTAATCTCTATTTGATTAACTCTTCTTTGAATAACCTATATTCGATTATCTCTCTTCGAATAACTCATATTCGAAATCTCTCTCTTTCGAATAAACAATATTCGATCTCTTTCTTTCGAATATGCTATATTCGAAAATCTCCTTTCGATTTACTAATCGATAACCCCTTTCGATCAAACTAAAATCGATAACTCCTTTAACTCTATTCGAATAACAAATATTCGACTAACTCCTTTGGATCAACTCATTTGATTAACTCCTTCGAATAACTAATTCGAATACTTACCTTCGAATAACCAATATTCGATTTACTCTAACTCGATTAACTTAATTCTAATCGATTTACTCCATTTCGATTCAACTTAATTCAAATCGATTAACTTAACTCAAATTGATTAACTCCTTTCGAATAACTAAATTCGATTAACTCTTTTAACTTTACTTGAATAACTATATTCGATTAACACCTTCTTTCGAATAACTATATTCGATTAACTCTTCGACTAACTCCTTTGGATTAACTAACTTCGAATAACTCCTTTGGATTAGCTAACTTCGAATAACTCCTTTGGATTAGCTAACTTCGAATAACTCCTTTGGATTAACTAACTTCGAATAACTCCTTTGGATTAACTAACTTCGAATAACTCCTTTGGATTAACTAACTTCGAATAACTCCTTTGGATTAACTAACTTCGAATAACTCCTTTGGATTAACTAACTTCGAATAACTCCTTTGGATTAACTAACTTCGAATAACTCCTTTGGATTAACTAACTTTGAATAATTCCTTTGGATTAACTAACTTTGAATAACTCCTTTGGATTAACTAACTTCGAATAACTCCTTTGGATTAACTAACTTCGAATAATCAATATTCGATATCTACTCTTTGAATAAATAATATTCGGTAACTCTTCTCAAATGAATAACATTTGATTTCTCCACTCGAATAAACTATATTCAATTACTCTTCCCTCGAATACACTATATTCGATAACTCTACTTCGAATAGGTGATATTCGGCAATTCTACTCGATTAACTCTACTTGGATAATTCTAACTGGTCAACTCTAACTGGTCAACTCTAACTGGTCAACTCAACTGGTTTAACCTAACTGGTTAACTCTAACTGGTCACCTCTAATTAGTCAACTCTAACTGGTCAACTCTAACTGGTCAACTCTAACTGGTTAACTCAAATGGTTAACTCTAATTGGTTAACTCAAATGGTTTACCCTAACTTGATTTACTTGTCTCGATTAACTGAACTAATCCACTTAGTTTAACTTAGTTAATTCACGTTGATTAACTCTAGCCGGTTCACTTAGTTTAACTCAACTAATTTACTTCGATTAACCACTTAGTTAACTTAACTAATTCACATCGATTAATCCTTTAGTTTAACTTAACTAATTCACATCGATTAATCCTTTAGTTTAACTTAACTAATTCACATCGATTAATCATTTAGTTTAACTTAACAAATTCACTTTGATTCACCGCTTAGTTTAACTTAACTAATTTACTTTGGTTAACTTAACCAATTACTTTGATTAACTCGACTAACTCGCTTTGGTTAACCTAACCAATTACTTTGTTTAACTCGACTAACTTGCTTTGGTTAACCTAACCAATTACTTTGTTTAACTCGACTAACTTGCTTTGGTCAACCTAACCAATTACTTTGTTTAATCCTTTATACTCGATTAACAAATATTTCTCCTTTATACTCAAAATCCCCTTTTCTTTATAATATAAAATCCATCGATTTTATATAAATACATTATTTTCAAATTATAGTTTGAAAATCTCTTTCTATATCCTGGTATTTCTTATGGTTTTTAACACATCATCTAACAACGATGAATATCGTCCAACCACACATAATCACAATAGATTATATATATCACATTTATATATCACAATACATAAATTACAGTAAAAATACTGTTGAGGAATCCAGTTGGATTCCTCCAACCTGTTTCCCTGCACCACAGATGTTAGACAACACTGGTATAATATTCTGATAAGCAGAATCAACATATGACTATTTAACGGTTTATATATATACGTAAATATATATATAAAATCTCTACTAACTGACTAGCAGTTCAATCAAACAGTCAACACACGGTCAAACAGTCAAACAGATAATATTTTAACAGTTCTAAGAATACAACGTGAAAATAAAACTGTTTAGAGTTTGTGAGATTTACTCACATTTGCGCGTTAACCGTTAAATAATGGTTTGCGTTATTTGATTTCGACGGACAATTTATTTCGCCATAAATTGTAGTGAGCTCGGATTCGCTCTCCGTCAGTTCCATAACGTAGATATCGTCGTTACGACTTCAGTGTTATCGATTTCGTTTGATTCTGATATAAGATGAGATAATTATGCTTGTTATACATTTACATAAATTAATTAAATAGTTTATGAACTAAGTAGTAACTAGGAGTTGATTACCATAATTATCATTAAGAAAAATGATGGGGAATTTCCACTAATACTTCTCAAATCCTGTACCATCGTTCTGCATGAACGTCGGACCTGCTTTAACCCCTTTTGCTTGTGCTAACTCCTCTTTCCATTAACATATGAAAGCACCTCCACCATAAGTACTTAAACCATACTTAGGTGTTTTAACAAATTTTCTTTGTAGTTTTCAAACGAGCTCTTGATCACCTCCAGGCTCCCAAATACGACCTGCACCCAACCCCCCTTTCACAGCATCCTTCTTCCACATTAACAGTATAATACCCAATACAATACACAACTAAATGCTCAGTTCGAATACAAGAAAAACAATCCCTACATAAATCCTTCACCTTGTTCATGCTGTTGCCGTGAAGGCCAAACTCCCTTCCCTTCACAATTTCAAACCGTAACTTCTTCTTCCTGTATTTCAAAACCACGTCTCCAGTTTTTAGTTCAACACTACTGTCGATACTTCATCTCCCAATCCCCAACTTCTCCGACGAACCCAGGTGCCATTCGACCCTCGTGGCAACATCGCGACCCACTACAAGGTATCGCACCCCTTTAAACCTCTCGCAACTGCTACGGAACTCACGACATCAATATTCACCAAACTGGTATTATCGTGAAGAGCTTGAGATGAGGATGGTGAATACCTTCATTTTAGGATTTATAGTATTTCCTTTTATTTGTTTCGAATTTATGAAGAATGGATCTCTCGTTTTCTGTTTTGTTTTGTGGCGGCCGATTCTTTGACTTGAGAAATGAGGGATTAGGTCATAAGGGTTATTAGTGGGGTACTTATAAGGATTTATATAAGGTTTGATTTGAAATTCTTGGAAAGGGTTTGTCCACGTTTTTGCTTTTGACCTTGATTGGTTTATGGTCCACGTCTTCAGCTATGTTTTATGGTATAGAAGCCCCACCGTGTATACATTTTCCTTTTAAAAAGTTTGTAAAAGTTGCATACCCTGCTACGTACAATTATACCATGTACGAGCGCTGCAGACTGAAATAAATATACCGTTGTAATCAGCGATGTGCCAAGATTCCAAAAATATAATAATACCGGTAGATAACCTCATATTTTGAAACCTCAAAATGTTGATTACAGGGTGCAAAATATCCCAAATAAAAAGTTGCTTATTTAATTAATTAAAAATTACCATAAAATTCTAAAAATTAAATTATCGCTATTTCCCAAAAGAACCTTGCCTAAATTCAAACCCGATCTCTAGTTATATCGAATAAACCGTTACGGTCAGGGCGCTGCATTTCTGAGAATTTGATTTAGACATAACTCAAAATCTACACGACGAAATCCCGATTTTTCTCTTCCACTAGAAAGATATACTCCACCAGCTCCACACGTTTCTTGTTTCACAGAAATCCGGCTTAAAATGAATCATGTACATTCAGTTGAAGTTCAAATCGCCAAATTGCGAACTGCCGCGACGTTTCAGGTTCGTTTTAATTATATTTATAAATTATAAGTTCGAACGTTTTACTTTAAGTTATCGATATCGCCAAATCGATATATAAATAATTAAATAAATTAATTATTCGACAGCTAACAAAACGCGCCATTACATTATTAGTGCATAGTGTAGAAAACAACTTCAAAAATAAATGTATCAATCTTAGGCCGCATAGTACCCCATCCTACTATGTTGCCAAAGGTATACAAATAAAATCGTAGGGCACGCATTGGAGATTGGGTTTCCAACTTGATGCTTCCTCGCACGAAAGATCAATCAGGAACACAATCGAAGTGTAACACGGTTTTTTCATCCAGACTCGGACTCCAACTACAAATCGCGAGGTAAATCACCGGTTTTCATCCAGACTCGGACATCGAACATACCATATTCCCCAAGTTCACAAAAGGTACCGCAGTAGCTATCGATCAAAATCATGTATATGTCAACAACCTAGCCGCTAGTTTCTCATCATCCGGGGTGTGAGGCTTGTCGATGTCGCGGAATACACAAAGCTACACTTCAATAAGCCATGCTTTGATCATTATTAGCTCGTTTGATAACTTCAGCATGCCACATTGTCAATTCACAACATGTCACTGATTCCTATCAAAAGATAACCTCTAAGCACGTAATTCTTAGAGACGAGAATAATTAGTTGCCACAATCCAATATGTATTAACAGAAATCAGTTTTACGCAATCAATTACATTGTCAGACACACAATCCATACCGGTCCATTCTGGGTCTGAATGGAGCAATATCCGAAAATCCTCAAATATATTCAGATCTCATGCCACTTATAACCTCGTATCGGGTGTACGGCCCGATATGACACATCAGGAATCAATACAAAGATTCCTGTTCTTCATTTGTCATTTTCACTTCTTCAATAACGTCGTATTATTACTTGGAATGGTTTTTGGACTTACATCTGATCCCGGTCTTTCCAAATAATAGCGTATTTAAAACAAAGCTGTGGACCATACCGGTTTCAATTCAAATCTCCTACCCAATGTTTGTCAATTCATTTTAGGTTAACGTTAGATTCATTTCAAATTCCTTAAATCTCATTACTATCTTATTCCTTCCTTATACGTCCCATATTCAAAATTCCTTTATTCATCGTTATCATTTCCATTTGTTCTGAATTTGGTTTGAAAGATTCATACACAAATATTTACCATTTAAAAACCTTTCAAAACTTCTAAAATCCCTTTTTATAGTTCAAACCATAATTCTTGAATCACAAATCTCAAATTAGATTATTTTTTCCATGGAAATAGTAAAACATTACATAAGTACTATAGAATAGCTATTTAAACTAATTAGGTCCAAAATCGTTCAGTGGTTTGAATCCATCACTCAAATCTTTAAATTAATGAGTAATGCTTGTTAAAATTCCGAACTTGTTCTAAATACAAGGTTTAATTAAATTCCAAAATTAGATTTTGAAACCACCATTCCGTTCATCGGATCAGTTAGGGAAGCCAGGAAGAGCAGGAAACTGTATTTTCCAAACCTAAGCCTTAGACACTATCCTCACTGTCACCCTAGAACGTTCCGATATAATTATAGGAAGAAATGTCGTTAATATATATATATACACACACATATATATATATTCGATAACGGTTCAATACATAAATTGTTCAATCTTCTTTAAAGTCATAATTAAAGTTTTACATAAGGAAATTTAATCCATCATTTAAATTTCCTTGGAAGCTTAATATAATGTTACCAAATTTTTTTGATTACTAAAACTTACAAATGGTCTAAAAAAATAATAAAACCAAATGGATTTAGTAAACCTGCTTGATTACATGCTTAAATCAAATTTTCTTTAATTAAATTTTTAAAACTTATAGATAACTAACATTTACATAAACAACATAACTCAAAAATCAAATTTTAAAGCATAAAGATGGTTATGAAATTAAACATTTACATGCAACTCAAAAATCAAATTTTAGTTAGATTTAAATACTGGTTTACAACCTTAAGGATCCAAAACAATTTTAAGATATTCCAAGAATCATTTCGTACTTATGGAAAACAGTTTAATTATTCATGACTTAGTTTTTATTTAAATTCAAAAGTAACTTTTTTTAATAAAAAATTTATTAAAAATCGCTATTCACATAAGAAGGAGATTTAAATCGACTTACCCATATACTCCACACTATGATGTGTGATACAAAAAAATCAATCCATATGAAGAAAATTTAACAACCATCAAATTTGTGTGCGTCATGTTAAATAACACTTAGTGTTTTAGTGATATAATTATACAAACATCCATTCAATCATCGCAACAATGGTAATCATCAATATGGAATTGATAATCATTAACTGATCAACAACTAGCAATTTTAACATTTCTACTTATTAAAATAAATTTAAATAAATGTTCTCACCAGTCACGCTTTCCAATTCTTCACTGCCAATCTCGCTTTCGCATCAACTGCCAAAAATTGACGAATGAACACATGCAACGCACACTACTTCTCTCCGGAAACTCGCGTGTATATAACTGTATATACACCTCGCACTCGCTTAAACTTGGATTTTCTTTCAACACAAAAGGAAAGTATATTTGTCGGTCAACAAATGGTTAAGGTGGCCTGGATGGTGACTGGGTGCTCGGAGCTGCTGAAGTGGTTGTGCAGTTTGGCACAGTGCGAAGGGAAAGAAGATGAACAGGAGGCCGACTGGTAAAAAGGGGGGAGAGGTGATCTTGGGTTCTGTTTTGAGAAGGGAAGAAGAAGTTTTTAAGAAGGGAAAGGAAGAGAGTCACAGTTTGCGAGAGGAAGGAGTTTTAAATCATAAATTCGCTTTTCAGCCATTAAGGGGAATGAAGAGAGAAAGGTTTGCAGAGGACCAATGAAAAGGAGATACGTCCTTTTATAATGAAACAAATTGTTCAAAATCTGTGGGTACTCTTCCATAAATCTTTGCACTGATATGGCAAGATTTTTAGGCTAGACTTTATCAGATATTGTTTCTCGCCATAACTCTTAAAAAGGGAAAAGACTTGATTTGTTCCTTATAACGGTACGCTAGGCTAAAACATAAATAAGCAGCGTTATTTCAAAACATTATAAATTCAACCGTTATACACCATAAATTAAATTCAAATGGTAACGCAAAATGCAAGAATTTATTTCACAATTTATTTCTTTTCTTTTTATTATGCATTCCTTATATAAGGGTTAGATTCTAGTTTGATTTCACCGCTTGTATTATAAATAGTCCTATCATGAAATAAATTTAGCAGTTTATTTAGAATAATATTAATCACTATTTAAATTAAAATTCAATTTGAAATTGCCAATGATAAAAATTTCCGTTCTTAATATTTTTTTCTTTTCCTGTAATTCAAAGTTAAATTACATATAAGTTAAAACGTTCTTTATTAGTAAAACGTTCATATTTAAGAATTTAAATTCACAAAATAATACATATATATTTAAAGCTTAATTTAGCCTTTACATTAAAACTAGGAATTCTTAAGCTACATCACAACCGCTATATTAATTACTTTGTAGAGAAGTAAGATTTTAGAATGTATTTTATGTGTTCATTATTGTTTTCATCCAATCTATGACAAAAACAAATTTGAACATACCCTTTAAAAATGGTAATAAATGGATATATTTTAAAACCTATTAATTGGCATATGTGTCAATCAATGCCCAGTTAATTTCTTACATGCACAATTAAACCTTTGCCATATATAAAATTAAAGACATTTCTATGTATACATATATAAGGTAATTCGAATTTATACAAATTATTGCAAGATATGCAATTAAGCTTTCCAATATATATAAACTTAATAAAATAGAATCATCCTTAAATATCTAATAAGTAGAATATATTGACAATTAATGCACAATTGATTGCTAATCAATGCAATTAATTCTTATTAGCAAAAGCATTAAATATAGAATTTGGACCTTACATATTAGGTTCAAAATAACATTCAATTCTAAGCCGAAAATCAAATATAGATATTTAGTTTAAACGCCAAATCTTGATTTAAACTAAGATTATATTTATAATTGTAATTTCACTTCTAAAATTGAATACCACGTTCAGAATAAGGTCCTGGTTTCATTTTGGATTTCAAATAAAAGCATACATTTTCCTTAAACCGAAATACACGATTAGTATTTAATATACTAAATTACAAAATTAACACGGTAATACTTCTTGTTTCCAAAATTGTTCATATTAGATTCAACATAGGAACTCCAACGTTAAATATTCAAATCGGTTACAAACGTAAATCTTGTTTTAAAAATGTTTATAAATCCACATACGAAGTTTACTCAAATATCGTTCAAAATAGATAAAATTCCAATATAAATATTTAATTTGTGTTAAATCTTAATTTAATTTCTATTTTAAATGCCAAAATTTCTAGATCGTTACATGCGACTAACATCATTTATTTAAGTAAATTAAAATTTTGACATGTTAAATGAAATATTAGGATTGCTTTAGATAAATCACTATGTATTTGTATGAACATGTGCATATGTGACACGCACAATATTGACATTATGACACGATATGGATGCGATTTGTGTGTATGCTATGATTTTATATTTTTCTCACATTGCAAGTTCTTTGTTTACTCATAAAAAATCACTATGTGTGGAAATGATACACACACGAAAATTGTATCGATTTAGAAATTAAAACTTTGTTGAATTGGAATTCGGGTTGAAATGATATGTATTCAGTAAATAAATTAAGCGGATTAAAATGATATATACCCGATCCACTTGACCCTATGGCGGAAAATTATATATGGACATCGTGATCAATAAAAACTATTTTCTAAATTGTTATAAGTACGTATCGATTTGTATAAATTGATTTCTGGGGTATAATTTAAATTTTGAGTTTAAATTAACATTTGAAAAATAATTAACTTGAATTTTTAAAGTTTAACTCAAAATTTGATTTAATGAAATTATTATTTTAAAATAATTTATAAAAGTTAAGTTTTAATTCAAACTAAATTTTACAATACAAATTGGTTTGATTTAATATAAATTGATCTTAATGTAATAATTCAATTTAAATAGGTCCTATTTTAATATTAAGGATAAATGAATTTTAAATACTAATTTAAAAGTTTAATAAAATTTATTTTGATACAAAGATTTAATTTAATTACATTTATAAATTTTAGTTAAAGAAAGAATTAAATGTTAAAGATGTGTAAAATGAATGAAAAGATATAATTTTATCAAGTTTTAAATCAAGAAAATATTTTAAGTTATTAAGGTAATGAGTTTTGAAATTAAGAATGTTGTTTTAGAGACTAACTGGACAATTTAACTTTGAAATTGTTTTGGAAATAGGATGTAATGAAGTAAACTCAGAGTTCAAATTATAAACCAAATTTTAGCAATGGTTTTTGAATTATAATTTCAGTTGTAAATTAAAATTTGAAACTTGTACCAGTTAAATGTAAGTTTATATAGAATGGGAAACTGAATTCTGAAATGAACGATAAATCAAAATTTTGAAATATGGATAGTTAATTCGAATGGGATTAATTATTTAAAAATTTAAATTACTACTACTTATATCAAACTACCTTACTTTAACAATTTTTTCTCTAATATGTTAAATATTATTTTACATAAATTTGGCAAGGTTGTCTGGTTTTTAAAGTGATCTGTAACACTTTTTAATATAATAAATAATAAATACAGTACATACAGGAGTTAGGCAGATTGTCTATCTACTAGTTCAGTTTTTAAAGTGGACCATCCACTACAACTATTATAGTTTATAATATTGGAGCTAGGCCATGTACCTAGACTACTATAATAAAACATTGTCTATGCACGGAGCACTCAGAAACAAACCAACCAACCACTATGACTTCACTACATAGATGTGAATTATAGAGCACATAACAAAACATACAAACTTTTCCATACATAATAAGGTGTAATCTATGCAAACAACACTAAATGGAAAACAAGAAGCACAGCATCACAGAAGACAACAAATAGCGATGAATCACGATTCCATTAACACTGGCATGTTGGACTATCTCAACACAACCCTAAAACAAGCACAACCCATGTAGAACTAATTTGAGAGGGCTTATTAGTCTAAGGTGGGTAATAATCTCTTTTAGAAGCTAATGCATGGAGAATAACATGATGAATTACGCTATAAGGTAGCAACAAACAAACAAATCCGCGAGTGGCTGGAAAATGACATGACCTAGCTTCCAATTTGGCAAGGTAGCAGTACCACGTACTACACAGTTCACTGAAAATTGCTCATCATTACACAATCAGACCAACCAACAACGCGGGATGAGCAACACAATAAAGAACAATATTGTATAATCACCCCAGAGAAACCAACCAAAAATGGGATAGATCCAAAGCTAAAAACATTTCATACACAAAGATCCAAACGAAGACGCAAAAAAGAGGGTGTGAAACACACAAAAAACACAAAAGAGAAAGTTTATCATAAAGCACAAAGTTACTAAGCTAATACTGGCCCGTTGATAATCATACCCAATTCGAGATATGGCTGGTGGGGAATCGGCCTTGAAGAGAAACGTTAACAACCGAGTTTTCACGCTAGATCCGAAGGTCCCTAGTTCATCAGAGCCAAGGATTGAGCGCAGATTCGAAGCTTCAATAGTAGGTCTGAAGATTGAAGCGAGAACAAAATTACCAAGCCAATACTCACCAGTTGATAATTATTCTCGATTCAAGATAAGGCTGGTAGGGATTCGGCCTTGAAGAGAAACGTTAACAATTGAGTTTTCACGCTAGATCCGAAAGCCCTTGATTCATCAGAGCCTGGGATTGAGGGCAGAATCAAAGTTTCAATAGTAGTTTTGAAGATTGAAGCTTAGTAGGTTTTAGGGGGGAAACACTCAGTCGATGCTCAGACATGAAGAAAGTCAAGCAAAGAATTGAAGAAGACGTGAAATTAAAAGGGGCAGGACGAAAAGGGAGAGATCGAGAAAAAGAGGAGGTGCAAGAAAACCTCGTCACCATTTCCGACTATCGAGCTATGTTTTTAAAAATCCAAGTGATTTTGAATAAATCATATGTCCAATCCAAACTAAAAAATCCGAGTGATTTTGAATAAGACTTTGAGTAATAAGGATATTTGCGAAATAAAAATCTAGAACCTGATTTCGTTTGGAAAACTAATGGTTTAATATAAGATTTGAAACCCGAAACTGGAACCAAAAGTGAATTGTTGGAGTGTACAATTAAAATCAATATTGAAGTTAATTGATTTACGATACTGAAATATGATTTCAAATTTAATGACCATGGCATGAAATAAGCGTTTGGTTTTTAAAGAGACCAGAATTGGCATTGTCATACTCTCTACCAATACCGATACCACTTTAAAAACTGTGCAGGTGGTGGAGAATCCAGAACGAAGTAGAATAATCTAGCAGACGATTACGGGATTGAATAAAGAAAACGATAATGGAAAGCTTTGACCTCAGTTCAAAATGAAAATGACTAAAGAAGGAGCTATACCATGACTAATGAGGTCGCACCTCCTATCACCAGAGGTGCGTCCTTCCCGGTCCTCTCGTACTAGGGAAAGGTCCTCTCAATGCTCTAACGCCCGCACCGGATATGGACCGAACTGTCTCACGACGTTCTGAAGGACATGCTTCTTCAAACCCATATATATTCTTTGTGATTTGATTGGTGCACACCTTTGATTATGGGAGTACGTTCCGAAGTGGGCGGTAGTTGTGGTTGTGCGTTACCACAGGTTCCGGAGTGCGACTAGTAGAATCCTACCCTTGGCATTGATTTGCATGCCTTGTCATATTATCCTGATCGAGTCTGCTATGATTTTGATGTAATATTTTTGTATCATAGTGCATCCCTATCCACCGACATACTGGTGTGTTATATGCAAACTGTACGCTAATGGTACAAACGGTGTAAGGGTGATATGGTAAACCTTCTTACGCTATTTTCAATAGTATATTTACTATAGACCCTATTATAATAGCGTATTATATTATATGTATTTGTTTCACAGATCCTTAAAGGACGATGATCCCAAACATCCTTTAAGTTATTTGCATTTCATTAAACATTTAACTTGAATAAATTTACTTATATAAGAATGTAAGTCCTAACTCGAGTGCTTTGTTTTTGCATTTGCTCGAGTCAGCCTGAGTATTTAATCTATGGAGGGTTAACTGTTGGAGTTTGAGATTCATCGAGTTTAGTCATCTATCTTTGTATATTCCGTCTAATTTGTTTCAGTCATTTATTCATGCATTAATAAGATTTTGTATGTATTCTTTCATTATATCTGTATTTATTTTCGTATTCTAATATCATATATAAATTAAAGATATTGTATTGTAGTATAATATTTATTTCATTGCGAGATTTTCTATTTATTTTGTGTCTATGATTCTGTGATGATTTACTTTTAATCCCACATCAGTTAACAGTCTGTTGTTTCAAATGATTTGAGTTGGTTTTATTAACGACTCGAAATGGTTGAAAGATTAGGTCATTACATTAGAAGATTTAAAGTTTTCTACGTGCATTGAGTAAGAAAACAAGTCAAGCGGACTTAGTGTAAAGGAGAGTTGAATATCTGTGAATTTTAAGCCTTATCATAATGTTATGTGACATTTTCAATAGTTGAATTATGCACTAAAATCTTATATCAATTTGATTTATTTTGGAGCTTATGATTAAAGATAAAATGCAATGAAATATTGACTCAAATATAACATATAATTTTATTTCAATGAAAAATAAGAATATTGTGCTTAAATTTTGAATCACAATTAATAAAAATATAACTAAATAAATTGAGTAAATCTAATAAAAAGTAAAGTCAAAGAAACAATTATTATTATTGACTATATTTAAAAAAAACATTTAAGAAATTCAACAAAAAAGAAACATCCTTTCATGTCCATGTCCGCAAAAACCATCACCCTGCCAAATCCCATCAACCCATCCCCTCCAACATCGAGCCACCCGCCCAATCCTCCTCCACCTAATTCGCTGCTCGTGCCACCTGATCCACATCCCGATCCGCCTCTTAAACCAACCTCGGACCCTAGCCTCCAATCGCCTGCAACTATTAACCATCAAAGTGAATCTACACGTCAACAACCATGGACTTACATGTTCAAGTGTAAGCCTCTTGACGCCGGCAAGTACATGCCTGATGACATTACCCCCTAGTGATCGATGGAGTCTTACAACTTACCGACGGAGTCCAGAAGCGGGAACTGAAGTGTGGAATGATTACGTTGTTGGCTTCTTCTTGGACAAGCCATTATCTTACATAGCCGTGGTGACAAAATTACAATCTTTGTGGCATCTTAAAGGCTCGGTGAAGGTAACTTCGGATGGGGTGGTTTTCATGTTTTTTTTCTCATGCGCGGAAGACAAAAATAAAATACTGCAAATTGACCTAATTGTAATGAATAGCAAACTTTTTATTCTGAAACCATATGACCTAACGATCTGTAATTTTAGGGGTAACATCAAATCCGTTCCAGTTTGGGTTACACTATACAATATTCCTATATTTTATTAGTCAAATTTTGGTATAAATTGTATAAGTGCTATGCTGGGCAAACTTCTTTGTATAGACGAGATGACGGAGAGTAGAAGCAGGTTGCAGCATGCAAAGTGTTTGATAGAAGTAAAGCGAGAAAAAGAACTTGTAAACGACTTTCTGGTGAAGATGGTAGAGGGAGGAGTACAGATAATCTACATTGAATATCTTTGGAAACCCGATATTTGTGTCCAATGCAAATCTTTTGGTCACACCTCTAGAAACTGTGACTCAGGTGTAGATGAAGTTAATAAGGAGAAGCAGAACACAGTAAAAGAAATTACAAATTTAAGGCTACAAGTCAGAGAGCAGCTTGTTTGCAAGCCTTATGTTCAGAGCAGGAAAAATAATCAAGCATGGAAGATGGTCACCAACAAGAAAAGCAGAAGTGACATGGAAACAAGAGTTAATGTTGTGGCATTAAAGAAAAGTGGTGTGCATAGTAATATTAATATAATGAGAAGACATCCGTTAGTTGAGAGGAACAGTTTTCAAGTGCATGAGGAGGGAGAAATGGATATTAATGCAAACGAAGAAACTGACGAAGAGATAACGATAGAAGAACAGGAGGATGATTTCATGGAGGGGTATCTAATTATGTAGTGCCTTCGGTGCAAGAGCTACTAAAACAGAGTAACATGCCAAGACACTTTGAACAACAAACGGACGGAAGCATGGTAAATGATGTAGAGGTAGCCTAAAATGAAAAGGAAAGGTTTGATGAAGTTAATGAAGAAGCGAAATTGTATGAAATAATTAAAACGATGGTAATGGAAGGAACAAGAGAAACAAAAAGCAATGGAAAGGAAAAAGGCAATGAAGAAAATATAGTTGAAGTGGGTTATAATGTAGTTGATGTTGAGATTAATGCACATGTATGTGAATAGAAAGAATTGCCTTTAACTCAAGACAATGTTGAAATTAATGTTCAAGCTACCACCCATAATTCCAATGATCCTCACGTAGGTATCTGCATGCATAAGGCCTCGTCAACCAAATACCCTATCGAACTAGCCATCATAAGCCCACCTTCTCCCATTGCTTCTGTATGCATTCATCACCAAGTAAAGACACCTTGCCAGCCTCAACCCCATATGTTAACCTGCAACCTTTACCATCCTTCAGATCGCCACCTCCAGATTCCTTTAAACCCAGCTCATCAATGTCAAGCAAAGAAAAGAATCAAATTAGTCATGCCTCTGTACGTGAATACATGCTAAGGAGTAAGCAAAATGAAACTCAAATCCCACCTACTGTTTAACCATGCGGCAAACAATAGGTGTGTGGAATATCAGAGGGTGCCATGATGATACCAAACTGGATCAAAGTAAAATTCTAATAGCTGAGAATAAACTTAGTGTGCTTGCACTGCTTGAGATAAAACTAAATGATGAACTAACCTTGAGAGCTGTGAAATACATTAATCCCGCATGGAAGCTTTTGCACAACCTTAATGAAGCTCCGTACGGAAGAATTATGGTTCTCTATAACCCCACATTGATCGCCATCAACCCAATTTTCACCACTTCACAAACGATTCATTGCCAAGCCAAATTTCTCATAGACACTACCCCTTCTCTTCTAACCTTTATGTATGCTGCCAACACTAAAGAAACTAGACAAATCTTTCTTGACAAGCTCCCTTCCCTTTGCCAATCTAATACCCCCTAGTTAGTCTGCGTTAATTTCAATTGTTGCTTTGACGTCTCGCAAAAACATGGTGGTAATCCTTTATCCCATGTCGAGATTCAACCACTAAAAACAATGATGGAGAATGCCAATCTGATCAACATCAAGAAAACTGGGCTTCCGTTTACATGGAATAATAAGAAGAGGTCAAGTCCACGTACCTTCTCGTATATTGACCACGCTTTTTCCAACTACCATGCGCTTAATACTTGGCTTGCTCTCTCATGCAACCATCACCCTCCACTTCTTTCCGATCACTCCCCCTTAATCCTATACCTGTGTGGTCGGGACATAAAAGGATCCTCTAGTTTTAAACAATTTAATAATTGGGCAAGCGAACCTGACTTTAATGATGTAATCAATGAGGTATGGGAGAAGCCTGTTAACGGTAATTTTATGTATATTTTGCAGGTAAACCAGAAAAATATCAAAGCCGCTCTTAAGAACTGGGCAAAAAACAGATTCGGGAATGGAAAAAAGAAAAGCGCCTATTGAAGAAGCAAACTTCAAGAAGTTCAAACTTGTATGATGATGGATCCTTCCAATGGATTTCTTTCAAATACTGAAACCTACATTTCTAAGGAGTACCATGAAGCTCTCCTTACTGAAGATACGATGATAAAGCAGAAAACTAGATTAAAATGGAAAATTCAGGGTGATCACAACAGTGCTTTTTTCCACGCCTCTCTAAATGATAAACAGTGCAGAGAGAATCTGGTTTCTATAATAGATAAGAATGGGATTCTTGCCAATACGCAGCTTGAAGTTGAGGATGCTTTTGCAAGATATTTTTCTTAATTGCTAGGTAACAAAGAAAATTTCAAACCAGATCTAGATTTGATTAGTCCCTATATCTTACCAAAGTTATCTAGTGATGATTTTCAATTTCTTTGTGCTGAAGTATATAACGAAGAGAATAAACATGTAATGTTCTCATTTAATAGAAACTCTGCTAGTGGACCGGATGGCTTGAATGCTTTTTCCTACTGCAAATGCTGGCGCATAATACAGTATGATGGGTGTAACGCGATCAGATGTTTCTTTAGGAAAGCTTCTATGAACCAATGCTTCAACAATACCAATATAGCGCTCATTCCAAAGATTAAAAATGCAACAAAAGTAACTGATTTCTGCCCTATCTCGTGCTGTAATACTATTTATAAATGCATCTCCAAGGTCCTTGCTGTGCGACTTAAAGTGGTGCTACCCAAAATCATATCTACAAACCAAGCAACTTTTCTTCCTGGGAGGAATATATCGGATAACGTGCAAATGTCACATGAATTGTTGAACAGTTATGCGAAAATTGGTAGCTCCCCTCGTGCAATGTTCAAGCTCGATATAATGAAAGCCTTTGACATGCTGCAATGGGATTCCATAGTAAGAATCATGGGATTCTTGAACTTCCCTCATCAATTTGTTAACTGGATTTACTGCTGCATCTCTATAGCTAAGTATTCGATAATTATTAACGGTGCACCTGTTGGGTTTTTCAGTGGTAAGCAAGGAATTCATCAGGGAGACTCACTATCTTCCTACATATTCATCATGATTATGGAAATGCTCACTTGTATGCTCAATAGAAAAATAAATGAAGGCAAGTTCACACTGCATCCCAAGTGTAAGGACCCTCGTATCGCATCTCTTATGTTCGCAGATGATTTGGTTATTTTTTGTACACCTGACTCTACCACAGTTAATACCATTTTTGAAACATTGGAGTGTTTTTACAAGATGATGGGTCTAAAGATTAAGCTCGTGAAATCTGAAATGAAAGTTGTTGGTTTGTCCGAAATTAGAATTCAAGAATTGAGTGATAGAACCGGGCTAATGTGTATTTCATACACCATCTCTTATCTAGGCCTACCTTTGACTACTGTAAGGATCACTACGGTTCAATGCATGCCAATGTTTACAAGAATTGCTGCTAGAATTAACTACTGGACTAGTAGATTATTAAGCCAAGCGGTCAGATTAACACTTGTGTGGTAGATGGTGTTTGCAATGCAAGGGTATTGGGCGCGCACCTTTATTCTTCCCACAGAACTTATCAAAATGGTCAGAACAGCTCTAATGAGATATCTTTGAAAGGGAGTGCCACAGGATGATACATTACTCCTATTGCTTTTAAAGAAATGGATAAACCTGTCAGTAAAGGTGGAAATGGTATAGTTAATAGGGTTAAATGGAACCAAGCATCTTTCATCAAGCAACTTGATTGCTATCTTAATGACAAGGATAGTGTCTAAGTACAATGGTCGAAGAGACATGTGGTTAAAAATAAAAACTTCTGGATGATGAATCAACCGCAGAATATCAGCTGGTCTTGGCGATGTATCTTCAAGTTGAGAGAGAAAGCGTTGTCGGTGTTTAAATTCAAAATAAATATGACTACCACTGTAAAATTGTGGAATGACCTGTGGTTGGGGCAAGGCTTGATACTGAGCCATGTGCTTTCCTTTCTAGAGATGGAAGTGACCAGAATTGGAAGGGATGCTATGGTTAGTGCGTACATTCATAACAATACCATCTGTCTTCCGGCCACAACCGTGTATAACATTGTTCATCTGTGGAATAGTGCAAGACATATTGGAGTACACAGTGAATTAGACTCGATGACTGCATGGGGAGGTAAAGATCGGATTATAAAATAAGTGACATGTTCAATTATTTGTCTAGGTTTAATGGTATGAAGAAATGCAAATGGTAAAAAAGAATTTGGTGCAAGGACAATAATGCTAGAGAAAACATGTTTTTATGGAAGGTGATTAAGGAGGCTCTGTTGACACACGAGAAACTACATAATATGGGCATGCAAATTGAGTTGTCTAGTGTTATGTGCTCTGCTCACATTGATTCGGCAAAGCATGTTTTTTTTAATGTGATAAGTGCTTTCCTATTTGGAATGATCTGATGAGAATTGTTGGGAGAGACGATGTAGTGTCCCGAAATTCCGGTCCAATTTGAACTGACCAAATAACACAAGTCGAACCCAAATTACACTGGAAATCAGAAAACTAATAGAAAGAAAACAGAGGGTGAGAATAGATAAGATAGAAACTTAGAATAGAAGAAGAAGAACAGCACAACATCAGAGTAACACGAACCTCACAGCGGAATGAATAACATATAATATATAACATAACTTTGAAATATAAATCTATACTTGAATATACATATCATTTCCAAAGTACAGCACTTACAACACAACGGGAATAATCATAGCTATATAATTCTGAAGCCACCTGCTCCAGCTCTCCAAATATATCTGTAAATCCTGACTACTTGACTTCCCGTACACAATTGGGCACCCAAGAGTTTAGGGAAAATAAAACAAAATAAACTTCGGGTCGGTCATGTGACTGGTGTGAGTAAACTCAAATCATTTGTTCAACTTTAAAAATCCTTTCAAAAGAAAGAAAAATCGTAAGACCGATCCACACATAAACACGAATGGTTTTTACCTTACGATAACCCAAATCATTTGTAAAACAATATTATTCTGATATTATAATAATGTCTAACACAAGTAATATCAATCTAGTAGAAACGCTTGCATCTAACGTTCTACATTTATAATATACAATCAATACCACGGGCTCTTATTTGGGGAATGGATTCCAACTATGACAAGGTATGGATCCACCTTCCGCTCAGTGTACTCTAGAAGCGATACACTGGAGTTCAACAAGAACATCTTGCAACTCGGCCACACATGACCAACCACTCATTTCGCTTGAATGTATCGAATATTTTGTCACGTTATAGTTGGTAAACCAACATAACCATTCCCGGGAGATACAAAATTGAAAGAAGTAATAAATATGAATATTCTCTTGATGGTGGCAATATACCCTACTTGGGTGCCGCCCACTTAGCCATGCTGCCTGCCCGATTTCTGTCATTTTCCAGTTGATGAGGCTGGAGGTCATAACGTATCTTTCAACAGATTACTCATTCATTTACTTTGAATGCCACATCGACATACCCGTCAAACCACAAATTGATTTCCCCAAAAACACCACAGGTATAAGCTAAGAGAAACGAATTCCTCCGCCACCAACATAAATACATTTGAAACGATCAACTCATGTGATCCACCGGATATACTCTGTCAAACATTCTTCCATACAGGTTGTCCTGGGACTAGACAAACCAAAGGCACTATTCTGTAAACAGGATAGTCCTTGCATAACTCCGTCTTCAATTTGTCTTCGATCTATTTGATTCGAAACGCTAATGCCTATACGGAGTGGTTCTCGGATAATAACCCAACCGGTCTCTCCGTATTGATGACGGAAAAATGGTCAAAACTTTGATAGTCTATGATTTAACTATTAAAAGAAAACTCGTGTGCAAACAACGATATTTATTTCCAAATGGAAATTTTATCGATCAATCAACATTCAACATTTATCCCTTTAAATAAATTTATCATTAAAATTTTCATTTCCATATTTCCCATTTTCATATATTCGTAAATCTTTATTTTCTAAACTTAGAAAATATACGTTATTAATCACTGGAAAACATTTCCATATTTATTCCCATTTCTTATTTTCTATTATCACAAAACATTTCTGAGTCTTATTTGGAAAACATTTCCAGAACTCCTTCATTTGATTTAAACTGATGTTTAAATAAACATCGCTATGCTAACACAAACCATTACGCTCATTAACTAAATTCACTTAACCTACCTTTACTATCAAACTTTAACCATTCCTTAGTTAAGAAGGAAGTCAATCAAGTTGGGGTATAATTACCTCTCAGACCTTAACTGAACAACGTTTTAACTTCGGAATAAACAAAGTTTATCTTTTAAATCTTTAACAAACTTCTTTAAGTAACTCTCTTTCGAATAATCTTTATTCGATAACTCTTTCCTTCAATTAAACTATATTCGATTTACTCCTTTAACTCTATTCGAATAAACTATATTCGATTAACTTCTTTAACTCTATTCGAATAAGCTATATTCGATAATTCTTTTAACTATATTCGATAATTCTTTTAACTCTATTCAATTAACTCTAATAGATTAACTCTATTTGACTAACTCTATTTGATTAACTCCTTTTTAATTAACT
The DNA here is from genome assembly GCA_030737875.1 of Allium sativum. Classification (NCBI taxonomy): domain Eukaryota; kingdom Viridiplantae; phylum Streptophyta; class Magnoliopsida; order Asparagales; family Amaryllidaceae; genus Allium; species Allium sativum. The sequence continues at coordinate 828,010,469 of CM060926.1, read as the reverse complement.
CTATCGATTTATTTTAATTGATTAACTCTATTCGATTAATTCTTTTCGATTAATTCTATTCGAATAACTAATATACGATTAACTCTAATTCGATTAACTCTAATTGATTAACTCTAACTGGTTAACTCTATCTGATTAACTCTAACTGATTACTCTAACTGGTTAACTCTAACTGGTTAACTCTAACTGATTAACTCTAACTGATTAACTCTAACTGATTAACTCTAACTGATTAACTCTAATTGATTAACTCTAACTGGTTAACTATATCCAATTTTCTCTTCGTCCATATTCAGTTTCAAATATCGATATTGAAATCAATTCTTACTTCTCTATATAAGTCCTGACTTATATATTCTATTTATCCAATGATAAATATTTTATTTTATTTACAAAATATCATTTATAAATTAATCTTCTCAATCTATCGGTTAGAACAGATTCTATTTGAAATCCTTGCTTTAAAACCCTATCATGTTATACCCGTGTGCAAAGCACGGGTCTAAACATTTCAAATGTAAAATTCTCTTTTTAAAAACTCGTTCCATTTTCCAAATATTCCTTTTATAATTCTATTTATTTTCTAAATAAATATTCCTTTTATATGTCTATTTATTTAACAAATAAATATTCCCTATTCAATTCTATTTGTAAACGTTTTACAAATATTCCCCTTTCCTATTTGGTTTACAAATATTCCCTTTCCTATTTGTTTATTTATCAAATAAATATTTCCTTTTCAATTCTATTTATTTAACAAATAAATATTTCTTTTCAATTCTACTTATTTTCTAAATAAATATCCCTTTTACATTTGTTTTACAAAATATTTTCTTTTATATTGTTTTACAAATATTTCTCTTATATTTGTCTTACAAATATTTTCCTTTTATAACTCTTTGATTTTATAATTTTCTTTTATAAAATTCTTTTCCTTTTATAACTCTTTGATTTTATAATTTTCTTTTATAAAATTCTTTTCCTTTTATATATAAAATCCATTGATTTTATATAAATAATTTATTTTCAAAATATACTTTGAAAATCCCCTTTTTACACCCCAGTATTTCTTACGGTATTTAAAATATCAAACAACAGTGATCGATATCATTCAAACACACATAATCAACAACAGATTATATATCACATCATATATCACAATATATGAAACAAAACAGTATTTTATATATTGAGGAACACAGTTGGGTCCCTCCAACCTGTTTCCCTGCATCACAGATGTAAACAATATAATTAACATTGATTTCATTTCACTACGAAATATTCTGCTAAACAGAATCAATATTTGATTAACGATTTATATATATATATATATATATATCGTTATCAATAATTTCAACCAATACATAAGCAATTCAACCAAACTGTTAACACACAGCAATCAACAGAAAATTATCACTTCTAAGAATACGTTATAGAAATATAACTATTCATAGTTGGTTAATTTTACTCACATTGGACGATCATCGTTAATAACGATAACCATCGCTTGATTCAGATGGACAATTTATTTTGCTATAAATTGTAACGAACTCTGAATTAATTCCAGTCGGTTCCATGTTGTAGTGCTCGTCCATACGATCCTAATGGATCTTCTTTTTTCATTAAAAAGACCTACATAAATTCAGCCCGTCTCCCCATTTTCTAAAACCTGCCGAGCCATTTAAGCCCTTTCTTCCTCCACCAAGAATGTCGCTGCTTCAGTAATGGCCAGTTCGAACACTTCCTCAATCCTCACGCGCATCTTCTCTTCTTCACCATTTCAAAAACCGATCACACCATTGAACTCAACACCTAAATCTCTTCAATCGTATTCCCTTAATCCCCAGCTCGATGCCAGCATCACCATCTCACTCGTTCAGATCTGGCGTGCCCTACGGTGTCGAGTTTGACAAAAAGACACACATGAGCCTCCTATCTTCACAAGGAATCCAATTATGAGCTCGAAATCACAAATCCACGCTTTAAAATCCCCCGTACATGAACCCTAGGTTCACTGTGATGAAGACGGACGGACAACAAGTGGTTCGATCCCAGTAAGAATTATACCAGATTGTAAAGGAGTTCGATTTGAATCCATACATATATTTTTTATAATTTATAGACTCTTGTTTGATTTTCATTTGAATTTTTGAACTCTCATTCCTACTGTATGAACAAGTTTGGTGGCGGCCTATTAGCGTTTGACCAGAGATTGGAAAAAATTAGGTTTAAGGGTTGGATGGTGTATTTATAGAGAAGAGAAATGATTTTTTTATTGATCATTTAATTTTATTTTAAGAAAACGCTATATTTAATTATTGTTAAAAATTCCTATAATGGCATACGATATCCAAAAATCACGAAACTGGACATGCAGCTATAGTTCGACATTACGGACCCAACGAAATTGGTTTCGTCGAATTCCGACTCCATTTGCTCAAACAACGTATTTTTAACCATCGAAATATTGACTGTTTTTCACATTAAAAATCCATATGGCCACATACTGACTCCAAAAATCACAAACTTGGAATCTAACAATAATTTAATATTACAGATCCAACAAAATTAGTTTCTTCGAAAACGGAGGTCATTTCAAAACTGACTATTTTTAAAGTTCTAAATAACCCATTTAAATATATAAATATATTTAAAGACAATTAAATTAAATATAAATAAATATATATTATCGTATATATATTCACATAGAATATTGTATAGCTCCAATTGGATTTACAACTCGATATTCAAATCCTAGTTGAATCGATATTCAATTTATATTGAAAAATCCTTTTATAATATAAAGAAATCGTTATAAATTATAAAGGAATTCCATAGCGACTTTTCTAAAATTTGATTTGGACATAACTCAAAATCTACACGACGAAATCCTGATTTTTCTCTTCCACTAGAAAAATATATTTCACCGGCTCCTAACGTTTCTTGTTTCACAGAAATCCGATTTAAAACGGACCCTATATATTCAATTGAAGTTCGAATCGCCAAACTGCGAACTACCGCGCCATTTCAAGCTCGATTTTAATTATAATATAATTATACGTTCAAACTTCGTTTATATAATATATTCATGAATATAATTCAACTCTAAACTAAATTAGATATTATAAATAATCCAATTCACACAATATTGTGAATTCAGCTATTTCTGATTATTTCAGAAATTAAATATATTATTATATTATTTAAATTAATCAAATATTCAATAGAATTTAATTCTGGTCATTATAAATTACCAAACCATTATTTATATAGTTAAATAAATTATTTATAATACCGTAAAAAATACGGGTCGTTACCTTCTTCCCCCCTTAAAATAATTCCGTCCTCGAAATTGCTAAGGTCGAAAACAAAACCTATTGACTGGGTAAAAATTATTTCTTTACTTTTTAAATTTTAGTTTCAACTGAACCAATTTAATTTTAACTAAACATTACTTTATTTCAATTAAAGAAAATTTGCAAAAATCCTAAAAATATTCGAACACCCAAAATTTCTGAATAATTTCGCCAGCACCCAAAATTTCTGAATAATTTCACCAGCACCTCCTTTGTATTACTCAATCGGTACAACTACAACTCGCCTCTCTGGACCTTCACCAACCTAAAAGAAAATCAAACAGCCAAGCAGCTTGCCAATTCGGCTCATAAAACTTATGCTTATACCAAATATAAACTTGTACCTTTTTGTCGGGCATATCATTATATCCTTTACATCTGCTGTTAATTCAGCATATATCAATGTCATCCCAATCAAACTCCAATCACTTTTATCTCCAACACAACCATTCGCTTTTATCAAATCTCAATTTCATTCCCGATTATTTCATAATCAAATCCGGATTCTATTTAACTTATTTTAAGTTAAATTTTAATTTATATATTCACCTTTTCCATTTGAATCTAATTAACTTCATTAGTTAAACTTTTAATTTCAAATTCAGAAATTCAATTTCCTGGGTCTTATTTCAAATCAAAATTGAAATCATATATAGTAACAACAATTCAAACATTTGAATTTCTAAACAACTCATTTCCTCAAAACAATTCGAAAACAAAATCTTTGGTAGTAATCTGTCACTTTAGAACTCGAAAATGAACACCGATGATGCCCGGATCAACATCTTAATTTATTTTCCAGCGACCGAAGTGAGTTCAATACTATATCGTTTTCAAAACCATTTCTAAACACTTCCATTTTGAAATCAATTCAAAATATCATTTGCAATGCTTTAAACAATTTAAATCTCCCAGGATTTTAAAATTCTCATATATATAATCCAAATCTGTTTACAATCACTTCTCCAACTTTTAATTCCAATTCTGATTCTAAATTCAGATTTACTTCATCTTATTTCATATATTATATTCATATGAATTCTAATTGGTTATTTACATAACCTTCCAATTATAATCTTACTCGATTATAATAATAACCAATACATCCAATATTATAATATTTCCAATATATATATATATATATATATTCTTTATGTCAAAATATATCTGGGTAAAATTGTTTCATTTACCCTCTTTTCAAAACATACAGTGTCGGTTCATCGTATTCGAGGGTATATAAGCTCCTACCGATACAGTGGATCAAACTGATCGACTAGAACCCATAAACAACTCAATCAATAAATCTCCACAATATAAAACCACTTTATATCAAATAACAAGTACGTTCACTATATGTACATTCAACTCAATCTAGGGTATTACTAACACCATCTCTACTGAGTTACGCCACAGAGTCAAGGTAATTACTTAACCTTAAGCTCTAATACCAACTGTAGTGTCCCGAAATTCCGTTCCAATTTGAACTGACCAAATAACACCAGTCCAACCCAAATTACACTGGAAATAAGAAAACTAATAGAAAGAAAACAGAGGGTGAGAATAGATAAGATAGAATCTTAGAATAGAAGAAGAAGAACAACACAACATCAGAGTAACACGAACCTCACAGCGGAACGAATAACATATAATATATAACATAACTTTGAATATAAATCTATACTTGAATATACATTTCATTTCCAAAGTACAACACTTACAACACAGCGGGAATAACCATAGCTATATAATTCTGAAGCCTCCTGCTCCAGCTTTCCAAATATATCTGTAAATCACGACTACTTGACTGCTTGTACACAATTGGGCACCCAAGAGTTTAGGTAAAATAAAACAAAATAAACTTCGGGTCAGTCATGTGACTGGTGTGAGTAAACTCAGATCATTTGTTTAACTTTAAAAATCCTTTCAAAAGAAAGAATAATCGTAAGACCGATCCACACATAAACACGGATGGTTTTTACCTTATGATAACACAAATCATCTGTAAAGCAATATTATAATAATGTCTAACACAAGTAATATCAATCTAGTAGAAACGCTTGCATCTAACGTTCTACATATATAATATACAATCAAAAACAAGGGCTCTTATTTGGGGAATGGATTCCAACTATGACAATGTATGGATCCACCTTCCGCTCAGTGTACTCTAGAAGCGATACACTGGAGTTCAACAAGAACATCTTGCAACTCGGCCACACATGACCAACCACTCATTTCGCTTGAGTGTATCGAATATATTGTCACCTTACATTTGGTAAACCAACAACCATTCTCGGGAGATACAGAATTGAAAGAAGTAACAAATTTGAATATTTTCTAGATGGTGACAATATACCCTACTTGGGTGCGGCCCACTTAGCCGTGCTGCCTACCCGATTTCTGTCATTTTCCAGTTGATGAGGCTAGAGGTCATAACGTATCTTTCAACAGATTACCCATTCATTTACTTTGAATGCCACATCGACATAACCGTCAAACCGCAAATTGATTTCCCCAAAAATACCACGGGTATAAGCTAAGAGAAACGAATTCCCCGCCACCAACGTAAATACGTTTGAAACGATCTACTCATGTGATCTACCAGATATACTCTGTCAAACATTCTTCCATACAGGTTGTCCTGGGACTAGACAAACCGAAGGCACTATTCTGTAAATAGGATAGCCCTTGCATAACTCCGCCTTCAATTTGTCTTCGACCTATTTGATTCGAAACGCTGACGCCTATACGGAGTGGTTCTCGGATAATAACCTAACCAGTCTCTCCGTATTGACGACGGAAAAATGGTCAAAACTTTGATAGTCTGTGGTTTAACTATCAAAAGAAAACTCGTGTGCAAACAACGATATTTATTTCCAAATGGAAATTTTATCGATCAGTCAACATTCAACATTTATCCCTTTAAATTAATTTATCATTAATTTTTTCATTTCCTTATTTCTCGTTTTCATATATTCGTAAATCCTTATTTTCTAAACTTAGAAAATATACGTTATTAATCAATGGAAAACGTTTCCATATTTATTCCCATTTCTTATTTTATATTATCAGAAAAATTTCTGATTCTTATTTGGAAAACATTTCCAATACTCCTTCATTTTGATTTAAACTGATGTTTAAATAAACATCGCTATGTCAACACAAACCATTACGCTCGTTTACTAAATTCACTTAACCTACCTTTACTATCAAACTTTAACCATTCCTTAGTTAAGAAGGAAGTCAATCAAGTTGGGGTATAATTACCTCTCAGACCTTAACTGAACAGTGTTTTAACATTAGAATAAACAAAGTTTATCTTTTAAATCTTTAACAAACTTCTTTAAGTAACTCTCTTTCGAATAATCTTTATTTGATAACTCTTTCCTTCGATTAAACTATATTCGATTTACTCTTTTAACTCTATTCGAATAAACTATATTCGATTAACTCCTTTTACTCTATTCGAATAAACTATATTCGATAATTCTTTTAACTCTATTCGAATAAACTATATTCGATAATTCTTTTAACTCTATTCAATTAACTCTAATCGATTAACTCTATTTGACTAACTCTATTTGATTAACTCCTTTTTAATTAAATCTATCGATTTATTTTAATCGATTAACTCTATTCGATTAATTCTTTTCGATTAATTCTATTCGAATAACTAATATTCGATTAACTCTAATTCGATTAACTCTAATTGATTAACTCTAACTGGTTAACTCTAACTGATTAACTCTAACTGGTTAACTTTAACAGGTTAACTCTAACTGATTAACTCTAACTGGTTAACTCTAACTGATTAATTCTAACTGATTAACTCTAACTTATTAACTCTAACTGATTAACTCTAATTGATTAACTCTAACTGGTTAACTCTATCTAATTTTCTCTTCGTCCATATTCAGTTTCAAATATCGATATTGAAATTGATTCTTACTTCTCTACAGAAGTCCTGATTATATATTCTATTTATCCAATGATAAATATTTTATTTAATTTATAAAATATAATTTATAAATTAATCTTCGCAATTTGTCGATTAGAACAGATTCTTTTTAAAATCCTTGCTTTAAATCCCTATCATGTTATACCCGCGTGCGAAGCACGGGTCTAAACCTTTCAAATGTAAAATTCTCTTTTTAAAAAATCTTTCCATTTTCCAAATATTCCTTTTATAATTCTATTTATTTTCTAAATAAATATCCCTTTTATATTTCTGTTTATTTAACAAATAAATATTCCCAGTTCAATTCTATTTGTAAATGTTTTACAAATATTCCCCTTTCCTATTTGGTTTACAAATATTCCCTTTCCTATTTGTTTATTTATCAAATAAATATTTTCTTTTCAATTTTATTTATTTAACAAATAAATATTTCTTTTCAATTCTATTTATTTTCTAAATAAATATCCCTTTTACATTTGTTTTACAAAATATTTTCTTTTATATTGTTTTACAAATATTTCTCCTTTATATTTGTTTTAGAAATATTTTCCTTTTATATCTTTTTGATTTTATAATTTTCTTTTATAAAATTCTTTTCCTTTTACATATAAAATCCATTGATTTTATATAAATAATTTATTTTCAAAATATAATTTGAAAATCCCCTTTTTACACCCTAGTATTTCTTACGGTATTTAAAATACCAAACAACAGTGATCGATATCATTCAAACACACATAATCAACAATAGATTATATATCACATCATATATCACAATATATGAAACAAAACAGTATTTTATATATTGAGGAACCCAGTTGGGTCCCTCCAACCTGTTTCCCCGCATCACAGGATGTTAAACAATATAATTAACATCGATTTCATTTCACTATGAAATATTATGCTAAACAGAATCAATATTTGATTAACGATTTGTATATATATCATTCTCTATAATTTCAACCAATACATATGCAATTCAGCCAAACAGTTAACAAACAGCAATCAACAAAAAAATATCAGTTTTAAGAATACGTTATAGAAATATAACTGTTCAGAGTTGGTGAGTTTTACTCACATTGGACGATCATCGTTAATAACGATAACCATCACTTGATTCAGATGGACAATTTATTTTACTATAAATTTTAACGAACTCCTAACTACTTCCAGTCGGTTCCATGTTGTAGTGCTCGTCCATACGATCCTAATGGATCTTGTATTTTCATTAAAAAGGCCCACATAAATTCAGCCCGTCTCCCCATTTTCTAAAACATACCGACCCATTTAAGCCCTTTCTTCCTCCACCAAGAATGCCACTGCTTCAGTAATGGCCAGTTTGAACACTTCCTCAATCCTCTCGCGCATCGTCTCTTCTTCACCATTTCAAAAACCGATCACACCATTGAACTCAACACCTAAATCTCTTCAATCGTATTCCCTTAATCCCCAGCTCGATGCCAGCATCACCATCTCGCTCGTTCGGATCTGGCGTGCCTTACGGTGTCGAATTCGATAAAATGACACACACGAGCCTCCTATCTTCACAAGGAATCCAATTATGGGCTCGAAATCACAAATCCACGCTTTAAAATCCCCCGTACGTGAACCCTAGGTTCACTGTGATGAAGACGGACGAATAACAACTGGTTGAATCCCAGTAAGAATTACACCGGATTGTAGAGGACTTCCATTTGAATCCATACATATATTTTTTATAATTTATAGACCCTTGTTTGATTTTCATTTGAATTTTTGAACTCTCATTCCTATTATATGAACAAGTTTGGTGGCGGCCTGTTTGCATTTGACCGGAGATTGGAAAAAAATTCGGTTTAAGGGCTGGATGGTGTATTTATAGATAAGAGAAATGATTATTTTTATTGATTATTTAATTTTATTTTAAGCAAATGTTATATTTACTTATTGTTAAAAATTCCTATAATCACATACGATACCCAAAAATCACGAAACTGGACATGCAGCTACAGTTCGACATTAAGGACCCAACGAAACTGGTTTCGTCGAATTCCGACTCCGTTTTCTCACACATCGTATTTTTAACCATCGAAATACTAACTGTTTTTTCACATTAAAAATACATACGGCCACATACTGACTCCAAAAATCACGAAACTTGGAATCTAACAATAATTTAATATTACGGATCCCACAAAATTAGTTTCGTCGAAAATGGAGGTCATTTGCAAAACTGGCTATTTTTAAAGCTCTAAATAACCCTTTAAATATATAAATATATTTAAAAACAATTAAATTAAATATAAATAAATATATATTATCGTATATATATTCACATAGAATATCGTATAGCTCCAATTGGATTTATAACTCGTTATTCAAATCCTGGTTGAATCGATATTCAATTTATATTGAAAAATCCTTTTATAATATAAATAAATCGTTAAAATTATAAAGGAATTCCATAGCGACTTTTCTAGACATAACTCAAAATCTACACGATGAAATCCCGGATTTTCTCTTCCACTAGAAAAATATACTTCACCAACTCCTAACGTTTCTTGTTTCACAGAAATCCGATTTAAAACGGACCCTGTATATTCAATTGAAGTTCGAATCGCCAAACTGTGAACTGTCGCGCTATTTCAAGCTCGATTTTAATTATAATATAATTATACATTCAAACTGCATTTATATAATATATTTGTGAATATAATTCAACTCTAAACTGAATTATATATTATAAATAATCCAATTCACACAATATTGTGAATTCAGCTATTTCTGATTATTTCAGAAATTAAATATATTATTCTATTATTTAAATTAATCAAATATTCAATAGAATTTAATTCTGGTCATTATAAATTACCAAACCATTATTTAAATAGTTAAATAAATTATTTATAATACCGTAAAAATACGGGTCGTTACATACAATGCTAAACAAGACAATGCTTTTGAGTGGAGGAAACTTGCGCAGATGACAAGTAATAAGAGTAGAAACGGTAGGCTCCTATGTTATGTGCTCATGAAATATTTAGCTTCGATCTAGAAATAAAGAAACACTAGAGTATTTAATGTGACGCGGTCCAAAAATGACGATCAGCTACGGCGGAGTATTAAAATGGACGTGCACAATGGTCTGAGTTTGTTGAGCTTTACCTTTGATCCAGGAATTGTGCTAAAGCTTATGTGACTCTTGCTTTCTTTGTTCTATAAATATGTGTTTCTCTTTGTCTTCTTGTGTATGATGCACTTTGTTTCTATGTTTTCTTGTTTTTGTTGTATCCTTTCTTTCCGAGTGCATTAGAAAAAAGTGGTCGGGGTCCACTGAACCCCGTCGGCCTTGCCAAAAAAAATTGATGAAATATATTGATAATATGTACATGAATTATGTAGAAATAAGAATTCAAATTCCAAAGTCATGAAAAAATGCAAACGGATAATAAAAGACCTAACGTAAATACTTACATACTTACCTATACATTAGCATACACACACACACATGTGTGTGTGTGTGTATTAAGAATGGGAAGTTAAATTGCATTTTAGAAACTAATGCTTACTTATCATTTGGGCAAAGATAACAAAACAAGCACTAAGAATGTATACTTATCTATTAGGAAAAGAAGAAGAAAATGAACTCTAAGTATGTTATACGTCTTGACTATAGAATATTTTGCAGGCTTATCTTCCTAAATAATAAATGCAACCATAGAGAAAAGTGAAGACCTGTGATATTTAATGTAACTTGTTCATATAAACGACATAACAAATTTGAATTATATATAGAGTAATAAAAAATATATTGAAATTTGATACTATTTTTTAGCTCTTGTGTAGCTTAAGACTAAAAGAGAAATTATAATGAAACATAGAAACAAAGAGAAAGAAGATTTAATTTTTGATGATGAGTAAGAACAAACTTTTGCTTAGGGTTTAACTTTGTAGACAAGTAAAATATATTTTTAAAAATGAGTAAAAGTGACGAGGGATATCAAGAATGCGTAATATTATAATTAAATACATTAAATCTTATTGGTCGAAAAGTTTAGAAGGATAAATGTGAAAATATACATTTCAATCAGAGAAATAAATATCTAAGTTCTAGAATTATGATAAACAACAATGGGACTAGGAGAGATCCACCTTTAGCGTACATGCAGACGCACGCACATACACACACACTATGGGATTACATGAGGCCAATGGTTAAGTTAATAAAAAAGAATAGATAAATTTATAACTCTTAAAACTGAATGTTTGTATTCAGACTTATTATCATTACCATTTTATTAATACTTTGATTAGTGTTACTTTCGAACAAAATTGACATTTCTAAAGTTCTGTCCAGTCAGATTTAAAAAAAATTATCTAAATCAAAATAGATATAAAATATAAGATTGTTTGATTAGAGCTTTGATTTTTATATGATTAATAAATAACTAAATAATTAATCAACTAATAAAGATATTTAGATGAATTAAATGGCTTTAAAATGTACTGAGTAAAATAAAGTTAACTGGATTTGAATTTGGATGTTGGAGTTCAAATTGAATCAAGGTAAATAATGTTACTTTAAGAAATACAGGAGTGGCTAATCGGATTTTAATTCGCTACCTTCTTCGTAATATACTCAATCAAGTAAGTTCTGAAATTGTGAGAACAAAGAAAAATGATGAGTGAGATCCAACTTTAAGGTATATAGATAAGGCAATAAATAATGATTATTAAACAATTCTAAATGTATTAGGTAAAATGAAGCTAATTAGATATGACCTTGAGTGCTTGAGTTTACATTGATTCATGGTAAGCAAGATTAGTTTAAGATATATTGGGGTGGCTGACAAGATTTGAACTCGTCACCATCTTTGAAATATACTCAACCAAGACGAGATGGGTATTTAAATTCTAAAATCATGAGGAAAAAGAAAAAAATAATGAGTAGGATCCAATTTTAAAATATATAGTATGTAACACCCCGTATTTTCTATGAACTAAGAATGACAAACCAGAGAATAATTAAATTGTAACATAATAATTAAGAGAAAAGGGTTACGCCATTGCGTTCGTCTCGAAATTTTGCTTGGAATAGAGCCCAAATTTGCGTAAATTGGACTCCGTATGAAGAAGATATGGCCTTCATAAGTTTCAATAAAAGCCAGCCCGAAATTCAAAAATTCAGATTTCGAAATTCAAAACAGACACCCGGGCTGGGCGGGAAAATTCCCGCCCAGGACCCAGGTCGACACTAGGGTCGACCTGGGGGTTGACCTGGGTACACAGGTCGACACCAGGGTCGACCTCCCCCCTGTTTTCCCAGATCCAGCTCTGACCTGTTGTGCCATGTGTCGCTCTCTGATTCGCTGTGTGATGTGGCCTGCTGCTGTGGATGATTCTTATGGCTTCTGGACTGATCTGAAGGCTCTAAATTACCTATTCTCCCATTTAAACACCCCAAAACCTAGCTTTCTCTCCACATAATTTCATTCTGCCTATACTCTGCCTCTATTCTAATTAAAAATAAAAATGGTATCGCTACTCTGTTGGAATCAAAACTAGAACTAGTGCATCTTCTTCCAATCTGAATAGAACTAAAAGAGGACAACTATTTTCTAATCTAATCGATAGTCTACGCCAAAGGAGAGCTATTCAGTGTCAGAATACAGATTCCTGAATACAAGAATCGTTTCCTTTTTGTGACTACAGTTATTTTCAGATATGAACTTTAATTATGATCTTGACTTGGTTATAAATCTGTATCTGAAGTTATGTATATTCCTATCTGTCATATCTATTTTTCTGTGACTATTCTCTTTCTTCTTTCTATTTTATAGCCAGGCTACTACGAGCCTGCGCCAAATCTCATAAGAGATTAACGTACGAACGCTAAATTTTGGGACAAATAATGAATAAAGCATAATTGGACATGACTGATATGTGACTGATTTGATAAAAGGACATATGTTGTAAATTAGATCTAGATCTGTGCATACTCTGTGATTTGGAAGAAGAGGAACCATTGTATGTTAACACATGACTTGAAACTTGGGGACATAACGCATGTTTAAAATTAAGATCTGATTTTGAGATGTTATAATTTAAAGATCTAGATTTTTGGGCATATTTTTATATAACGATTCATGACTTGAAAAAGGAATATGTGACTTAGGCGTAAAGACCTATATTAAAATAGGATAACTATTAATGTGGATGCGCTTAAAAATGGATTTTTGGGTATTGGCATTAAAGGCTATAATTTGGCATAATTTATATTTTATATCATGATTTGGGGCTTTTAGAGAATATTTTATACTGTGCAAAGTTTAACTAAAAATTTGGGCATATGTTGTATTATGAATTATGACCATGATTTAGGCATGTAAGTTTAGGCTTAATTTATGATTAGGCAAGATATGTAAATAGAATTTTAGAAATGTTTAATCTGTTGAATTGCCTAATCTGCTAAATCTGTTATCTGCTAAATCTGTTGAATCGTCTAATCTGCTAGATCTGTTATCTGTTGAATTGCCTAATCTGTTGAAAGCTGAATAATTGTAATTTGGGTATGAAAATACATAGGTTCAATCTAAGATTGAGTAAAACATGGAAATTTGATTAATCTATTGTAACCTGTAAAGAAGTTTAATCTGTTAAATGGACATAATTAGTCTGATATCTGTATAATCTGAATTGGAATAAAATGGCTATGACACGAGGTTAGACTCCGTTTGCGGTAGAAGCCTGCCCGGAACCAACCGGCTTAACCAGCAACCGCAAACTGTCAGTCTAATGTGAGAGGTCGTAGGCATAACTAAAATATGCTTAGACACGAGGTTAGGTCTGGCTTATGGCAGAAGTCTGCCCGGAACCGCCCGGCACATCCAGCGGCCACAAGCTACCGACCTAATGTGAGAGGTCTATGCATTAATATTTAATTAATGCAAATTTAAGAGAAATGTGGTGTCTAAAAACATGTTGGGGGGATAGGGTTAAACCAACGGGATTGATGAATCTAATAAACCCGTTTCGTGAATCTGTAGGCCCAATACAAAGTTAGACAATCTGTAAGTCTGTTAAATCTGTAATCTGATCTGTTAATCTGAAAACTTGTTAACTTGATTTTCTGATCTGTGAACTAGTAATCTGAACTCTGTCTGAAATCTGTAAACAAGTTAATCTGAAATCTGTTAGTCTGTGGACACAAGGTTAGGAGGGGAATTACTTGTGTCATTTGTTGTGTGGAACCCATATTAGTCGGTAACCCTTTTTGGTATCAAAAATTTGACCCCGCGCTATGTAGGGGTCCGGGAATGCTTACTGAACTAATTATAAGCGGTTCATTCTGATAATGGCTATGGGTGTTGATGGTGCGTTCCAACCGGGTCATGTGCGTGCATGGATCTGGTCTGCTCTGAGGATGTAAGACACCATGACATCTGTAAATAGGTCTGTGCCAATAGGTTGCCACTTTAGGGAGTGATACACCCAACTGTGGGACCGACACAGGGTATTTATGTATTAGGGAGCCGACCACTTGAGGTAGAATTTAGGGTACACCTAGTTCTGTCTGTTCTGTTAGTACCATCTGTTTCTATTGGGTGGTAACACCATCTGTTTCTGTGTGGTACCGTTTGTTGGGGGTGGTAAAGGCCCATTACTAGTGTACACCTAATTCTAACATTCTGTTTCGATAGGGGTTATTCTGTTTCCGTCTCGGACTCCGTTTCTGCTTCTATTTATGTATCCTCTGTCTCTGTTGGGGTGGTAAAGACCCATTATTAGTATTCAATTTATGTACCTTCTGTCTGTTGGGGTGGTAAAGGCCCATTACTAGCATTCTGTTTCTGTATAGATTATTCTGTTTCCGTTTCTGTTTCAGTTTAGGCATTAGGGTAACACCTAATCCTGTTATACTAGTATTAGTGCAGAGAAGTGAAAACTAAGTAAAAGCTTGGCTTAGCCTATATCATTCTATTTCTTCTGCTAAACTTCTATTCCTGTCACGTTACCTCTCACCCAATTTTATTTATATGTCATGATACTATTATCTGTTTATATGCTGAAAGTCACTGGACTCACCAGACTTATGTCTGACCTAGTTTGCTTCGCCTCTTTTCTTTCCGTTCCCCCTCCCCCAGGTGCTCAGGGTGGAAACATAGGAGCTTGATTCAGATTCTCTCTGCTTGAAGTGTTTGAAGTATTGCTTGTCTTTGACTCTATCTTTCCATGGCAGTTTATGTTGGGGATTATGGCTTTAAAAACTATGCATTCTGAAGGCTTTTGTACAAGACCGATATTTATGTACTTGAATTACGATATTGTGGTTTTGAAAGATGTAACCAAACTTATTTCTATTTCTGTTGTAATGAAGTTATAAATTTTTCAAGTACTACTTTATCTATCTTGTAAATTTATGTTTTGTTTACTTATAACGTTCCACCGAAGTTAAGGCATTCCCTTTGTGAGTGACCTTAACGGAAGTGGGGTGTTACACTTGGTATCAGAGCTGATGATTACCAGATTTGAAAAAAAGTTTTTCAAAACTATTTTCAAAAAGGTTTAAAAAGGAAGTATTTTCAAAAGTAGAGTTTATTTTGAAAAACATAATCCCCAAAGCCATATGCCTATCTTTCTATCCTTTGTTTTGAATCTTTCCTTTTCTTTCGTTTCAGCATGCCTAGGGATCTTAACCTTTTGGAGGGCGTACCGATACCTGGCTGGTTCAAGAGGTACTTAGAAGCTAGGGCTAATGATGTGGGCCCAGCAGACGTCCCTCCTCCCCCAGCTGCAGTGGTTCCTCTTCCTCCTCCGCGCATGAATACTTTCCCGAAGATATGTAGAGACTTTCGAGCCATGGGTGGGAAGAACTTTAATGGAACTGAATCCTTCGTGGAAGAAAGGAACTGGCTCAAAGAAACTAAGGATTTGTTCGTTATCTTCGAGGTGGACGATAGGCAGAAGATACAGTTGGCGGTATGGTTGCTTAAGGATGAAGCTTCTTTTTGGTGGGAGGTCACAAATAGAGAGCGTCCGGTAGAGACATGGATGGATTTCAGGCATAGGCTCGAGATGAAATTTCTCTCACGAGCGGAAGAGAGTCTATACGTAGAGAGGTTCTTGGCGTTGAAGCAGGGGAATTTATCAGTGAGAGAGTATGTCAACAAGTTTAATCAGTTGGCGAGATTCAGCTTAGATTTGGTAAATTCACCGCATAAGAAGGCACTAAGGTTTGCTAAAGGTTTGAACGAGCTGCTACACGGATTGGCAATGTCCCACATTCCTATGGGGGCTACCTTCGAGAAATAAGTTGACATGGCATTGGTGCATGAAGAGGAAGCCAAAAGTGAGAAGAAAGAAGAAAAGCTCGAAGGACCACAGAACAAGAAAGCGTGGCCCAAAAAGGAAACACAAAATAAGGATGAGAAGCCTGAAGATAAGAAGGAGAAGAAGTTCTTTACTTGTGGAAGCTCGACCCATCTGAACAAGGATTGCAGAAAGAGGAAGGGCACTTGCTTCAACTGTGGAGAAATGGGGCACTTCACTAGGGACTGCCCAAAGAAACGAGGACAAGGGCAGAGGGAAGGACCTACTTCTGGAGGGCAGGTGAATGCTCGTGAGACTGGTGGATAGGAAATAAATAAGAAAATTTATGTAGAAGGTTTAATTTCCTTCTCTGATTGTGGAGTTAAAACTCTTTCTAATTCTGGCATTTTGATTCTGTAGTTGAAACTCTGCACTTTAATACTAGTCTTATTTCTGATCCCGCTATAGACTCAAACGCATAAGGGTTATGACTCATTTGTTTGTGATAAGTTGGGGTTTGAGGGCATCTGTGTTGGGCGTTAAGCTGACCATGACGCATACATTCTGGGTTTTTATCATGCTTAGTTTCCTAAGAATCAATTGATAATCTGATCTGTACTAGTAGGCTGTAAGTACCAGAATATTTCTGAAAAGAATAGGGGTTTTTACTCGAAGCGTGAAGTAGATTTCCAGTTTTGACATTGTTTAATGGGAGTAATTTTCTGAGTATAAATCTGATGTTGATTTCGGTCTTCGGGGTTGATGCTTAGAGAGCTATTCTCTTAACCGATGTCTAATGGGAACAGAGCTTTTGTTTTAATTATACTTGCTTCTATCACTCGGCTGTATCCTATCGATCGAATCTTCGACCTTTAGGAAGAAACTAATGGGTGTAAACATGTGTTTGAGACATGTTATGTTTGATGGTTGCAAGTGGATGCAAGTGGTTGCTAGTGGTTGCTCGTGGATGCATATACACACACTAGGCACTAAATCAGCTCAAAAACACTCTCATACTGCATATGGATGTGTGGCATTTTCAAATTTCTATGGATACAAAATGGTTGACTCAGCACATGGATGTTGCATTTGAATGAATGACTGTGCACTCATATAAAAATGATATGTATCATTAGGGTTCTATTGCATACATGTTGGACTCATGGCATTGACATAATTCGCATTAAGGAGGTCAACTGAATCAGTAGACCGCCTGATCTTTGCATTAGATAAGAGACATATACACACAATTTTGCATATGTTCATACAACATTAGAAGCTTCTCTAAGGACAATGGATGCTGGTGGATGATGGTTGAGTAGATGGGTGATTGAATGGTAGGACACATCCTTCTTAACTTGAAGATTTCGGGGACGAAATCCTTTAAGGAGGGGAGAATGTAACACCCCGTATTTTCTGTGAACATAAGAATGACAAACCAGAGAATAATTAAATGGTAATAGAATAATTAAGGGGAAAATGTTATGCCATTGCGTTCGTCTCAAAATTCTGCTTGGAATAGAGTCCAAGTTTGCGTAAATCGAACTCCGTATGAAGAAGATATGGCCTTCAGAATTTCCAATAAAAACCAGCGCGAAATTCAAAAATTCAGATTTCGAAATTCAAAACAGACACCCAGGCTGGGCGGGAAAATTCCGGCCCAGGACCCAGGTCGACGCTAGGGTCGACCCGGGGGTCGACCTAGGTACATAGGTCGACACTAGGGTCGACCTCCCCCCTGTTTTCCCAGATCCAGCTCTGACCTGTTCTGCCACGTGTCGCTCTCTGATTCGTTGTGTGATGTGGCCTGCTGCTCTGGACGATTCTGATGGCTTCTGGACTAATCTGAAGGTTCTAAATTACCCTATTCTCCTATTTAAACACCCCCAGACCTAGCTTTCTCTCCACACAATTTCATTCTGCCTATACTCTGCCTCTATTCTAATTAAAAATAAAAATGGTGTCGCTACTCTGCTGGAATCAAAACTAGAACTAGTGCATCTTCTTCCAATCTGAATAGAATTAAAAGAGGACAACTATTTTCTAATCTAATCGATAGTCTACGCCAAAGGAGAGCTATTCGGTGTCAGAATACAGATTCCTGAATACAAGAATCGTTTCCATTTTGTGACTACAGTAATTTTCAGATATGAACTTTAATTATGATCTTGACTTGGTTATAAATCTGAATCTGAGGTTATGCATATTCTTATCTGTCAGATCTGTTTTTCTGTGACTATTCACTTTCTTCTTTCTGTTCTATAGCCAGGCTACTATGAGCCTGCGCCAAATATCATAAGAGATTAACGCACGAACGCTAAATTTTGGGACAAATAATGAATAATGCATAATTGGACATGACTGATCTGTGACTGATTTGAGAAAAGGACATATGTTGTAAATTAGATCTAGATATGTGCATACTCTGTGATTTGGAAAAAGAGGAACCATTGTATGTTAACACATGACTTGAAACTTGGGTATATAACGCATGTTTAAAATTAAGATCTGATTTTGAGATGTTATAATTTAAAGATCTAGATTTTTGGGCATATTTTTATATAACGATTCATGACTTGAAAAAGGAATATGTGACTTAGGCGTAAAGACCTATATTAAAATAGGATAACTATTAATGTGAATGCGCCTAAAAATGGATTTTTGGGTATTGGCATTAAAGGCTATAATTTGGCATAATTCATATTTTATATCATGATTTGGGGCTTTTAGAGAATATTTTGTACTGTGCAAAGTTTAACTAAAAATTTGGGCATATGTTGTATTATGAATTATGACCATGATTTAGGCATGTAAATTTAGGCTTAATTTATTATTTGGCAAGATATGTAAATAGAATTTTAGAAATGTTTAATCTGTTGAATTGCTTAATATGCTAAATCTGTTATCTGCTAAATCTATTGAATCGTCTAATCTGTTAGATCTGTTATCTGTTGAATTGCTTAATCTGTTGAAAGCTAAATAATTGTAATTTGGGTATGAAAATCCGTAGGCTCGATCTAAGATTGAGTAAAACATGGAAATTTGATTAATCTGCTGTAATCTGTAAAGAATTTTAATCATTTAAATGGACATAGTTAGTCTGATATCTGTATAATCTGAATTAGAATAAATTGGCTATGACACGAGGTTAGACTCCGTTTGCGGTAGAAGCTTGCCCGGAACCAACCGGCTTAACCAGCAACCACAAACTGTCAGTCTAATGTGAGAGGTCGTAGGCATAACTAAAATATTCTTAGACACGAGGTTAGGTCTGGCTTGTGGCAGAAGTCTGCCCGGAACTGCCCGGCACATCCAGCGGCCACAAGCTACCGACCTAATGTGGGAGGTCTATGCATTAATATTTAATTAATGCAAATTTAAGAGAAATGTGGTGTCTAAAAACATGTTGCGTGGATAAGGTTAAACCAACTGGACTGATGAATCTAATAAACCTGTAACACCCCACTTCCGTTAGAGTCACTCACAAAGGGAATGCACTAAGTTCTGTGGAGCATTATAGGTAAAAGATGCAGATAAATTACAAGACAGACAAATTTAAAATAGCGTAAAATAAAACTTTACTTTATTGATAAAATATTTTGTACAACAATTGCTTTCCAATACCAGAGTATCATCTGTCTTACAAAATAAAGAAGCATAAAATAACATTTATATTCCCCAATGTAGCATAAGCCAGCCATAGCAGCGGAAAAGAGAGTCTGAAGCGATATATCCAAGAGTCTTCAAGCTTGGAAAGAGTAACAGTCCATACTAAGCAGAGCTATTCCTTCCCTGACTACCTGGGGGGAACGGAAGAAAAGAAGACGAAAGAAAAACAGAGTCAGGCATAAAGCCTGAGTAAGTCTAGTGGCTTTTAGCATGCGAACAGGATAAAGTTCATGACATGAGTAAACTGGAAAATGGGGCAGTACCAGAATAACAGACTAATATAAACCAAAGCAAGACAGTTTAAACCGAATATACTATCACACCCCATTCTATATCTCTGCACCACCTAACTAGTATCCCAACTAGTAATCTGTATAAAGATGATAACATAATCCCAATCCCTATAATTGTGGTTGCCTTTAGGTGTACATCTATTATTTATTACCTAGATCTAATCTAGGGTTTTCTTATCGAGCGCTTCCTAGATTCAACTAGGGTTTATGCGACTTATCTAATACTTCTCGAATTCAGGATTTATGCCACCTAGGTTCAACTAGAGATTATGCTACCTATCGAACAATGCCCCAAGACTAGGACACACTACATAGAGTGGTATATGTTCCTAGACTTTCCCCACGTATGTGTCGCGAATCGTTTATCGTTGTCTAGATGCACATGTCCTGAAATGTGCGACCCGAGTCCCGTGACAGGGCTAAACCAAGAAATTACGGAACTTGGTCGGGAGCTTTAGGTTATCTGCCGATGCAGATGCTAAGGTCTATTTTTCTAGTGGCTATGGTCCCACCTGACCCCTCCCTCAACTAATGAAAGGCACACCTTGAAAATGAGAACTATTCGCAGGCCCCCCTATGCCCTACTAACCTATGGCCATCCGCAACCATAACTAGATAGCGAGTATATGGTCTGTTGGAGTTCTCTGCCTTTCCACTTCACGTATCTCGATTGACTCAAGATGGTAGGTAGACGACGAGTTGCTATCACAGGGCTATTGGTCTCGCTGAATCGCGTTGGTCCACCCTAGTCTTTAGGTTGCCTCATATTGCAACCAAGGCATACCCTTGGTTCTCCTAACGCAGACCTTAACCTCTGTGAGCCCAGGAGGATCATCTGCAGCCTCATAGAGGGATACCAAGAGTACCCTCACGTCCCCTCGCGAAGCCTCGGGCTTTGTAACCCAATTCGTTGGAGCCTTCTTTAAGATCAGATGGACGTTCGCTCCTCCTCATGTTATACTAAGAATTACTACTTAGTTTTCCTAACTAAGGTTAACCACTTAGTTTCCTGAATCGTCGTTTTCTTAACTAAGGTTTACTACTTAGCCCTCTTTCTCGTCGAGCTAGATTAGTTAAGTGTCATTGGTCAATTCAAGTTAGCTTAACCCATTCCTTTGTCATATTAAACTGGCTAAGTGTTATCGGTAGTTCATGTTGACTTAACCCTATCACAAACCAAGTTATATTGGTTAAGTATTTCTTATTACTTAACCCTACCCATTCATTTTGTATTCGTTAAGTGTCCCTTTTAACCTAACCTTGCCTATCTATTTTAACTAACATGTTATAATGGTTAAGTGTTCCCTTAGTTAACTTAACCCTAACATCTGTTTAATTAACATGTTCTAATGGTTAAGTATTGTCCCTTCATGTTTTAACTTAACCCTGTTCAATTTATCACACTATGATGGTTAAGTTTCTAAGTTTACTTAACCCTACCCTCTAGTCCAGCTAACATATTGTAACACCCCACCTCCGTTAAGGTCACTCATAAAGGGAATGCCTTAACTTTGGTGGAGCATTTTAGTAAACAGAACAGAAACTTACAAGACAGATAAAATAGTACTTGAAATTTTTTTAACTTTATTTCAACAGAAACCGAAATAAACTTGGTTACATCCTTTCAAATCACATTTTTCAGAATTCAAGTACAGAATATCAGTCTTGTACAAAAGCCTTCAGAATGCATGGTTTAAAATCATAATCCCCACAGAAGAAGACAAGCCATACTTTGAGCACTTCAAGCGGAAGAAATCTGGATCAAGCTAGAGTATTCCCTTCTACAAAACCTAGGGGGAAACGGAAGAAAGGAGGCGAAACAACAAGGGTCAGACAAAAGTCTGGCAAGTCTAGTGATTTTCAGTTATGAACAGATAATAATAACATGACATGAAAATAAAACTGGATGAGAGATAACTGTAACAGATGTAGCAGATATAACAGAAGAACAAAATGATATAAGCTATTGCTTTACACTTCCCTGCACTAATACTAGTATAACAGAATTACGGTGTCACCCTAATGTCTAAACTGAAACGGAAACAGGTACAGAATAATTTAGCAGAAACAGGATGCTAATAATGGGCCTTTACTACCCGATCAGAAACAGACAGAAGCAAAAACAGATTAATCCCTACGGAAACAGAATGTAGAATTAGGTGTACACTAGTAATGGGCCTTTACCACCCGAACAGACGGTACCACGCAGAAACAGACAGGTGTTACCACCCAACAGAAACAGACGGTACTAACAGAAACAGACAGAACTAAGTGTACCCTAAAACCCTACCCCAAGCGATCGGCTCCCTAATACATAAATATCCTGTGTCGGCCCCACAGTAGGGTGTATCACTCCTTAAAGTGACAACTAATTGGCACAGTCCTATTTACAGATGTCACGGCGTCTTACATCCTCAGAGGCAGAACGTGATCCATGCACGCACATGACCCGGTTGGAATGCACCATCAACACCCCTCGCCATTATCAGAATGAACCACTTATAATTAGTTCAGTAAGCGTGCCCGGACCCTACCTACTGTTGGGTCAAAGTTTTGATACCAGAAAGGGTTACTGACTAATATGGGTCCCAAACAACAGATGACACAAGTAATTCCCCTCCTAACCTTGTGTCCCTAGACTAACAGATTTCAGATTAACTTGTTTACAAGTTCAAACATACAGAATTCAGATCAACCAGTTCACAGACAAGTTTTCAGACTAACGGATCAGATATACAGATTTAACAGACTTACCGATTAACCAGTTACAGATTAACAGACTTACAAAATTGTCTAACTTTGTAATTGGGCCTACAGATTCACAGAACGGATTTATTAAATTCATCAGTCTAGTGGGTTTAATCCTATCCGCCCAACACGTTTTAGACATCATATTTATCTCAGATTTTCATTAATTAAATATTAATGCTCAGACCTCTCACATTAGACTGACAGTTTGCGGCTACTTGTTAGGACGGTTGTTTCCGGGCAGATTTCTGTCGCAAACTGAGTCTAACCTCGGGTTTCAAGCATGTTATGACTAACTTCTCACATTAGAACCTATTGTTTGCGGCCGCTGGAATATGTCGGGCGGTTCCGGGCAGAATTACGCCGCAAACTCATTCTAACCTCGAGTTAGCCATGTTTATCTTTGCGGCCAATTAATTAATGATTTACCATTTATACCCATGCCTAATATACATGTCAATTATTCATAGCTAATTCAGATTATGTCAATAACAGACTGAATATATCAACTTAACAGACATGGCAGATAACAGTTTAGGCGACTTAACGGATTCAGCAGATTAAACAACTAGCAGATTTAGCAGATAACAGATTAGGCATCTCAACAGATTTAGATTGGCATTTTTAACAAAATTAGCATATGACAGATTTGGCAGATGAACAGATCTAGCAGACTAGGCAGTAGGGCAGAACTAGCAGATTAAGCAATATAACAGAACTAGCAGATTAGGCAAATATAACAGAACTGGCAAATTAAGCAAATATAACAGATTTAATCATTCCTTAAAGTTTCACAACATATCTTGCCTAATTATAAATCTTGCCTAAGTTCACATGCATAAATAATAGTCATGATTCACAATATGATCATATACCCCATGTTTGCATTAAATTTGCATGTCACAGATTATGGTCATAATTTACATGTCCCAATTTAGTTCAACTTGCCTAGTACAAAAGATTCACATATAAATTATACCAAATATAGTTATTGACAAAAATCTCCTACTTAGATATTATTCACATTTGATAGATACCCTACTTTAATGTAAATCTTTATACCTAAACCATATTCTCCTTATCTCAAGTCATATGTTAACATACCATGGTTCCTCTTCTTCCAATTCACAGAATATGCATAGATCTAAATCTAGTTTACAACCTATGTCCTTTTTCTTAAATCAGTCACAGATTAACCAACTTCTCAAGTCGTATGTTCAATATTCTTTATGCCACAAACCCAAGTCATAGGTTCAATTATATGCCTTAGATTTATGTCCTAAGTTCCAAGTTCAACCTATGTTCTTTCATCAAATCAGTCACATATCGTCATGCCCATTTCATGCATTATTCATTTTATTGTCCCAAATATTTTAGCGTATGTTAATCTCTTAGGAGATTGGCGCAGGCTCCTAGTAGCCTGGCTATATAACAGAAAGAAGAAGAGATACAGAATAAAATAGATCAGAACAGAACATACACAATTTCAAATTCAGATTTACAATCATGTCACAATTATGATTAAAGTTTATATCGGGAAATAACTGCACTTGCCTTGGTTGGATTCTAAAAGAAAAAGGTGTTGTAGCTGTTCTCTTTTAATCCTAATCAGAATTGGAGGAAGAAGAAGCACAAGTCCTAGCTTAGATTTCAGCAGAGTAGAGACGCCATTGATTTATTTATTTTTAGAGAGGAAGAGAGCAATGGAGGCTAGAGAATTGTATATGAGATTTAGGTTTAGGTTAGGGATGTATATATAGGTGTAGGAAGTTATTTAGGACCATTAGATTAACTCTGAATCATGAGAACCATTCAAATGCAAATTTTGCATTTGAGCGAATCGGCCCACGGGATGACAGCCAAACACCCTGGATTAACCCCTAGTCGACCCAGCGGGGCTCGAGTTGACCTCAAAGATGGGCCGGTTCGGTTATTCCCCCTCCCAATTCGTTGTTTTGAACCTTTTTTGCATGTTTATTTATTTAATTTTTATATTCTCAGAAAATACGGGGTGTTACATTCTCCCCTCCTTAAAGGATTTCGTCCCCGAAATCTTCAAGTTAAGAAGAATGTATCCTAACATCCAACATCCATCTACTCAACCATTCAATCACAGGCATCCATTGTCCTTAAAAGGTTTATAATATCGTATGAACATATGCAAAGTGTGTGTATATGTTTCTTATCTAATGCAAAATCAGGCGGTCTACTGATCCAGTTGACCTCCTTAATGTGAATCATGTTAGTGTCATGAGTCCAAATATGTATGCAAGAAATCCTATTTGATACACATCGTTTCTATATGAGTGCATAACCATTCATCCAAATGCAACATCCATGTGCTGAGTCAATCATTTTGCATCCACAAAAATTGAAAATGCTCACACATCCATATGCAGTATGAGAGTGTTTTCGAGCCGATCTAGTGCCTAGTGTGTGTATATGCATCCACGAGCAACCACTAGCAACCACTTGCATCCACTTGCAACCATCAAACATAACATGTGTCAAACACATGTTTACACCCATTAGTTTCTACCTAAAGTTCGAAGATTCGATCGATAGGATACAGTCGAACGATGGAAGCGAGTACAGATAAAACAAAAACTTGGTTCCCATTAGACATTGGTTGAGAGAATGATTCCCCTAAGTATCAACCCCAAAGACCGAAATCAATATCAGATTGACACTCAGAGGATTACCCTCTTTAGACAATGTCAAAACTGGAAATCTTAACCTTATCAGAGATATTCAGATATTTACAGACTACTAGTACAGATCAGATTACCAAATAATTCTTAGAAAACTAAGCATGATAAAACCCAGAATATATGCGTCCTACTTGACGCCTAACACAAATATCTCTCAAACCCCAACCTATCACCAGCAGATGAGTCGTAACCCCTATGGGGTTTGAGACTATAACCAGATCAGAAACAAGACTAGTATTAAAGTGCAGAGACTCGACTACAGAATCAGAATGCCATAATCAGAAAGAGTTCTAACTCAATAATCAGATAAGGAAACTAAACTCTCTACGGAAATTTTCCTACTTATATCCTATCCACCAACTATGAGAGCATTCGCCTGCCTTCCCGAAGTAGGTCATGTCCTCTGTCCTTGCCCCCGTTTCTTCGGGCAGTCCCTAGTGAAGTGTCCCATCTCACCACAGTTGAAGTAAGTGTCCTTCCTCTTTTGGCAATCCTTGTTAAGATGAGTCAAGCTTCCATAAGTAAAGCACATTTCTCCTCCTTTATCATCAAAATTTTCTTCCTTCTTTTGTGTTTCCTTTTTGCCTCCTTTGTGAACTAAGTCCATATCCATGAGTTTCTCATCCTTGGGTTGTGCTCCTTAGCCAAACTCCCTCATTCTCATCTTTACTATCCGTGTGTAACACGTTGACAAGTCCCTCGAAAGCGGCCTCCATCGCACGGAAAATCCTACAAAGCTCGAAAGAAAATTAGCCGTAGGTGAGACTACTGCGGCTACAGATGGAAGTCGGGCGCTTATTTGCCCTTTGACCAGTGTCGTAGTCTTATCAAGCCTACAGAACCATGCCACGATGAGGTTACCTCCCAGAAAGCCGGGAGCCCCGGAGAAAGAAGGAAACAAAGATTCAAACAGAGGATCAAAAGATAGATATATGGCTTTTGGGGATTATGCTTTTCAAAAATAAGCTTTACTTTTGAAAATACTTCCTTTTTAAAACCTTTTTGAAAATAGTTTTCAAAACTTTTTATCAAATCCGGTAACCTTCAGCTCTGATACCAAGTGTAACACCCCACCTCCGTTAAGGTCACTCACAAAGGGAATGCCTTAACTTTGGTGGAGCATTTTAGTAAACAGAACAGAAACTTACAAGATAGATAAAATAGTACTTGAAAAATTTATAACTTTATTTCAACAGAAACCGAAATAAACTTGGTTACATCCTTTCAAATCACATTTTCAGAATTCAAGTACAAAATATCAGTCTTGTACAAAAGCCTTCAGAATGCATGGTTTAAAATCATAATCTCCACAGAAGAAGACAAGCCATACTTTGAGCACTTCAAGCAGAAGAAATCTGGATCAAGCTAGAGTATTCCCTTCTACAAAACCTGGGGGGGACGGAAGAAAGGAGGCGAAACAACAAGGGTTAGACAAAAGTCTGGCAAGTCGAGTGATTTTCAGTTATGAACAGATAATAATAACATGACATGAAAATAAAACTGGATGAGAGATAACTGTAACAGATGTAGCAGATATAACAGAAGAACAAAATGATATAAGCTATTGCTTTACACTTCCCTGCACTAATACTAGTATAACAGAATTACGGTGTCACCCTAATGTCTAAACTGAAATGGAAACGGGTACAGAATAATTTAATAGAAACAGGATGCTAATAATGGGCCTTTACTACCCGATCAGAAACAGACAGAAGCAGAAACAGATTAATCTATACGGAAACAGAATGTAGAATTAGGTGTACACTAGTAATGGGCCTTTACCACCCGAACAGACGGTACCACGCAGAAACAGACAGGTGTTACCACCCAACAGAAACAGACGGTACCAACAGAAACAGACAGAACTAAGTGTACCCTAAAACCCTACCCCAAGCGATCAGCTCCCTAATACATAAATATCATGTGTCGGCCCCACAGTAGGGTGTATCACTCCCTAAAGTGACAACCAATTGGCACAGACCTATTTACAGATGTCACGGCGTCTTACATCCTCAGAGGCAGAACGAGATCCATGCACGCACATGACCCGGTTGGAACGCACCATCAACACCCCTCGCCATTATCAGAATGAACCACTTATAATTAGTTCAGTAAGCGTGCCCGGACCCTACCTACTGTTGGGTCAAAGTTTTGATACCAGAAAGGGTTACTGACTAATATGGGTCCCAAACAACAGATTACACAAGTAATTCCCCTCCTAACCTTGTGTCCCCAGACTAACAGATTTCAGATTAACTTGTTTACAAGTTCAAACATACAGAATTCAGATCAACCAGTTCACAGACAAGTTTTCAGACTAACGGATCAGATATACAGATTTAACAGACTTACCGATTAACCGGTTACAGATTAACAGACTTACAGATTTGTCTAACTTTGTAATTGGGCCTACAGATTCACAGAACAGATTTATTAAATTCATCAGTTTAGTGGGTTTAATCCTATCCGCCCAACACGTTTTAGACATCATATTTATTTCAGATTTTCATTAATTAAATATTAATGCCTAGACCTCTCACATTAGACTGGCAGTTTGCGGCTACTGGTTAGGCCGGTTGGTTCTGGGCAGATTTCTGTCGCAAACGGAGTCTAACCTCGGGTTTCAAGCACGTTATGACTAACTTATCACATTAGAACCTATTGTTTGCGGCCATTGGAATATGACGGGCGGTTCCGGGCAGAATTACACCGCAAACTCATTCTAACCTCGAGTTAGCCATGTTTATCTTTACGGCCAATTAATTAATGATTTACCATTCATACCCACGCCTAATATACATGTCAACTATTCATAGCTAATTCAGATTATGTCAATAACAGACTAAATATATCAACTTAACAGACATAGCAGATAATAGGTTTAGGCGACTTAACGGATTCAGCAGATTAAACAACTAGCAGATTTAGCAGATAACAGATTAGGCATCTCAACAGACTTAGGTTGGCATTTTTAACAGAATTAGCATATGACAGATTTGGCAGATGAACAGATCTAGCAGACTAGGCAGTAGGGCAGAACTAGCAGATTAAGCAATATAACAGAACTAGCAGATTAGGAAAATATAGCAGAACTAGCAAATTAGGCAAATATAACAGATTTAATCATTCCTTAAAGTTTCACAACATATCTTGCCTAAGTTCACATGCATAAATAATAGTCATGATTCACAATATGATCATATACCCCATGTTTGCATTAAATTTGCATGTCACAGATTATGATCATAATTTACATGTCCCAATTTAGTTCAACTTGCCTAGTACAAAAGATTCACATATAAATTATACCAAATATAGCTATTGACAAAAATCTCCTACTTAGGTATTATTCACATTTGATAGATACCCTACTTTAATGTAAATCTTTATACCTAAACCATATTCTCCTTATCTCAAGTCATAAGTTAACATACCATTGTTCCTCTTCTTCCAATTCACAGAATATGCATAGATCTAAATCTAGTTTACAACCTATGTCCTTTTTCTTAAATTAGTCACAGATTAATCAACTTCTCAAGTCGTATGTTCAATATTCTTTATGCCACAAACCCAAGTCATAGGTTCAATTATATGCATTAGATTTATGTCCTAAGTTCCAAGTTCAACCTATGTTCTTTCCTCAAATCAGTCACATATCGGTCATGCCCATTTCATGCATTATTCATTTTATTGTCCCAAATATTTTAGCGTATGTTAATCTCTTAGGAGATTGGTGCAGGCTCGTAATAGCCTGGCTATAGAACAGAAAGAAGAAGAGATACAGAATAAAATAGATCAGAACAGAACATACACAATTTCAAATTCAGATTTACAATCATGTCACAATTATGATTAAAGTTTATATCGGAAAATAACTGCACTTGCCTTGGTTGGATTCTAAAAGAAAAAGGTGTTGTAGCTGTTCTCTTTTAATCCTAATCAGAATTGGAGGAAGAAGAAGCACAAGTCCTAGCTTAGGTTTCAGCAGAGTAGAGACGCCATTGATTTATTTATTTTTAGAGAGGAAGAGAGCAATGGAGGCTAGAGAATTGTATATGAGATTTAGGTTTAGGTTAGGGATGTATATATAGGTGTAGGAAGTTATTTAGGACCATTAGATTAACCCTGAATCATGAGAACCATTCAAATACAAAATCTGCATTTGAGCGAATCGGCCCACGGGATGACAGCCAAACACCCTGGATTAACCCCTAGTCGACCCAGCGAAGCTCGGGTCGATCTCAAAAATGGGCCGGTTCGGTTATTCCCCCTCCCAATTTGCTGTTTTGAACCTTTTTTGCATGTTTATTTATTTAATTTTTATATTCTCAGAAAATACGGGGTGTTACACATATTAAATTGGCTAAGTGTATTTACTTAACCTTGCCCACTTATCTAGCTAACGTGTTATAATGGTTATGTATTCTAAATTTACTTAACCTCACCCACTTATCTAATTATCAGGTTATAACGGTCTAGTGTCCTGAATTTACTTAACCTCACCCTATAGTCTAGTTAATATGTTAAATTGGTTAAGTGTATTAACTTTACTTAACCTCACCTTCTAGTCTATTTAACATGTTAAGTTGGTTAAGTGTTTTAGTTAACTTAACCCTACAAATCCTAACTTAGCTTTAATTGTCTTATTAAAGCACCAACCACTCACATTAGATAGGTATTGTTGTGGCTGCCTGTATGTCGGTCGGTTCCGGGCAGTCTTACGCCACAACTCAGTCTAACCTCGGGTCTTTATTGGGCTCAATGCCTTAACCTCTCACATTGGATAGGTATTGTTGTGATTACTGGACAGCCGGGCGGGTCCGGGCAGGTTTACATCACAACTCAATCCAACCTCGGGTTAAGCATATTCGTATTGTCTAAATTTACATTTTATTTATGTAAATTATCCAGAATTCATGCCATTGCCCAAATTTATTTCTAATCAAGTTCATTAATTTAGGTATATAATTTATACCGTTTCATGCCATAAATCACCTATGTGATTTTTAACTAATTTACGTCAAGTTTCCTATAATTACCAATTTTACCCAACGTTACCCCATCTAAATATTAGGCTAACAATCTTAGCCTAATTTTCCATCCGCATGATTTTGACATATAATATTAGGCTAAAAACTTAGCCTAATTTAGCATACACAAAATTGGCATGAAAATAATTCGTTAACATAAACATGTCATAGGTGTAAACTTGGCATTCTCGACATAGTCAATATGAACATCATAGGTGTGAACTTGCAAAATAATCAACATGAATATCATAGGTGTGAACTTGCAAAATAATCGACATGAATATCATAACATTGCATAACATGCCACAAACTTGCATATAAATATTGGGCCTAGTTAAATAGGTGTCAGATGAATCATATAGTTTTAGTCTAACATAAAGGTATAACATAGTATAACCTAATATGTGTCATATGAATCCACTAAAACATGGTATAACATGTTAATGCATAGGTCTAGGCATAACCTCAAACATAAAACTGGCGTAAGACAAAACTATATGTATAACTTTGACAACCACTTAAGGGTGTGAACTTGCAACACATATGTATAAACATAGATCTAACAATAAACTTTCATATGAATCCTAAATGGATCTTGACATGGATCCGATTATAAGTTCTTACTTGCATAAAAACATGTGAATATAGATCTATTCTAGTCATGTAGGCACAATTTGTTTAAACATATATACATAGAGCCTACATGAATGATATAAATATTTGTGTAAATCTAACTTGCATAAGCATATATTTAGATCTAACTGTATACATACAATTCGCATAAGGTGTTGATTGTTTGATTCACAATACATAAAAGATTCAATTACCACAATCATTCAAATTATCACAAATAACAAATATAAAACAACATCGTTAATACTGATATAATTCCATATTACAATTTACAACAAATCATGTCTTAATCGCATTCCCATCTAAAGAGCCACTATACTTACAAAGAAAGATGGTCTTGTTTTTCTGAGATCTGAGGTTCTGAAATTGAGATGCGTTCCTTTGGGTAGACGTTGTTGTTTCGATTTTATTAGTAGCTTAAATCTCAAATTTGAATTTGCTTGAGTTGATTCGTTGTTCGTCTTTTTTTTTTCAAGCGGAGGCTCTCCTTAGTTTTCTTCTGACATCATGGCGGCTCAAGTTCTTATTTTTGCGTGAATTTTAGTTGGAGACCTAGGGTGTTTTTATAGAGTTGCAAGTTAATTAGAGCCGTCGATAAAGCCAGGGTTAATCAAAGTCATCCGTTCTAAAGAGAAGCCAATCAAAAGAAGACAACTCAGCCCTAGTGACAAGACCAGGCCCAGAAATTCGAGCCAGAGCCAGACCCAGCCAGCCAGGTCGACCAGGTAGGTCGACTGGCAGGTCGAGCAGGTAGGTCGACTGGCAGGTCGACACCCAGGTCGACACTATGGTCGACCTGGGGGTGACCAGGTCGACACCATGGTCGACCCTGTGGTCGACCTGGGGGTGATCAGGTCGACACCATGGTCGACCCTGTGGTCAACCTGGTCCCTGGGCGGGAGTTTTCCCTCCCAGCCCAGTTTGAGCTTATTTTTCAAATTTTGAACTTCGTTTTGAACTGTTTTGAATTTTAAACTGAATTCTGAAACTTCGGAAGGCCATAACTCCTTCATATGGAGTCCGATTTACGCAAACTCAGACTCTATCTCAAGAAGAATTCCAAGAAGAATGCAACGGCATAACCCGTTTCCCTTAATTCCCACATTTAGAATTAACTATACTTTAATTTGTGAAACTTAGTGTTACAGAATTACGGGGTGTTACATTCTCCCCTTCTTAAAAGGATTTCGTCCCCGAAATCTTCAAGTTAGGAAGAATGTGTCCTACCATCCAATCACCCATCTACTCAACCATTCAATCACAGTCATTCATTGTCCTTAAAAAGATTTCTAAATGCTTTCATATTCATATGCATAGTGTGTGTATATGTCTTTATCTAATGCAAAATCAGGTGGTCTACTGATTCAGTTGACCTCCTTAATGCGAATTATGTCAGTGCCATGCGTCCAATAATGTATGCAAGCGTCCCTAGTTATGTAAATACTACATGTGTGCATAGCCATTCATTCATATGCAACATCTATATGATACCATATCAAGTTAAATCCGTTAAGCAAATACATATATGCGAATGCAATATGAAAGTGACTAAGTCCTTCTAGCGCATATGGTGTGTATATGCATCCACGGGCAACCACTTGCAACCATCAATCATAACATGTTTCAAATACACGTTTACATCCATTGGCTTCTACCTAAGCATCGATGATACGTCCTAGAGGATATACCTTAAAAGCTAGAAACAAGTAGGCATAAAACTCCTAAAGAAAGGATATACCCTTAAGAAAAAGGGTATGATGCACGTATCTAGTCTTCTGTCTTCTAAGTCGCATCTTCTTGAGCTTCTCTGTACCATACCTTATCTAGTTAATCTTCACGATTGTGAAGCTTCTTGACCTCCATTTCCAAAACTACCGTTGACCGGATAGTTGGTTTTTCACTGTCAACTGGATACATGTGGAAGTCTATCCCGCGTCTTACGGGTAAACTCCTAACCTAATCAAAACATCTGCGTACTCATGGATTATTCTAACGGATTGCAAATCGTCGATAAATGTATTAAGCGATTCTAGATAGCTAGGCCTAACTGATCCTTTTAGGATCACGAAATCTCGAGGGTATTTCCAAGGCAAGTCAAAAAGTTTTCAGAATTACTAGCCAACCAACCCATGCCTAGGATCAACTCATAGCCCACGGAACCAAAACATTACGCTTAAACTCAACACTTAATGTGGTCGTTCTCAAATCCCTACAAACCAAAGGTAAACGGGCCGAACCACCAATTTGGATCTGAGACTAATTGGGATCTTCTACTATACAAGTACCTAGGTGCAGAGACTCAACTATGGAAGCAGGTATAAACGAATGCGAAGCGCTAAGATCAAAAGAGTACTAACAGGTTGATCAAATGAAAAGCTAAACTTTTCCAATGGAGACTTTTACTATCTCTCTCCCAGGTATTCTGGTGGTGAATACACGCACTCGTCCTCCTGAAAATCCTTTCCCTTGTCCTTGCCCTTGTCCTTAATTATATGCCCTATTATACCATAGAAAAGCTACTTCCTCTTGTCTTAGGTTTTATAATTCCTTCCTCCTTCGTGAGCCAAGTCCATACCCATGAATTCCTCATCCTTGGGTTGTGCCCCTTAGCCAAACTCCTCATCCTCTTCCTTGTGCAATAATGTTGACAAATCTCACGAAAGCTGCCTCCATCGTACAGAAAACCCTACAAAGCTTGAAAGAAAACTAGCCGCAGGTGAAACTATTACGGCTATAGATGGAAGTCGGGCACTACTTCGCCCTTCAATGAGGTTACCTCCCAGAAAGCCAGGAGCCACAGAGACTCAAGAAAGAAGGAAAAAAGGACTCAAACAGAGAATCAAAAGATAGTGCATATGGCTTTGGGGAATATGCCTTTAAAAAAAACTTTTCTTTTGAAAATGCTTCTTTTAAACCCGTCTTGAAAATAATTTTTCAAATCTTTTATCTGATCCGGTAACCTTCAGCTCTGATACCACATGTAACACCCCACATCCGTTAGAGTCACTCACAAAGGGAATGCACTAAGTTCTGTGGAGCATTATAGGTAAAAGATGCAGATAAATTACAAGACAGACAAATTTAAAACAGCGTAAAATAAAACTTTACTTTATTGATAAAATAGTTTGTACAACAATTGCTTTCCAATACCAGAGTATCATCTGTCTTACAAAATAAAGAAGCATAAAATAACATTTATATTCCCCAATGTAGCATAAGCCAGCCATAGCAGCGGAAAAGAGAGTCTAAAGCGATATATCCAAGAGTCTTCAAGCTTGGAAAGAGTAACAGTCCATACTAAGCAGAGCTATTCCCTCCCTGACTACCTGGGGGGGGACGGAAGAAAAGAAGACAAAAGAAAAACAGAGTCAGACATAAAGCCTGAGTAAGTCTAGTGGCTTTTAGCATGCGAACAGGATAAAGTTCATGATAGGAGTAAACTGGAAAATGGGGCAGTACCAGAATAACAGACTAATATAAACCAAAGAAAGACAGTTTAAACCGAATATACTATCACACCCCATTCTATATCTCTGCACCACCTAACTAGTATCCCAAATAGTAATCTGTATAAAGATGATAACGTGATCCCAATCCTTGTAATTGTGGTTGCCTTTAGGTGTACATCTATTATTTATTACCTAGATCTAATCTAGGGTTTTCTTATCGAGCGCTTCCTAGATTCAACTAGGGTTTATGCGACTTATCTAATACTTCTCGGATTCAGGATTTATGCCACCTGGGTCCAACTAGGGATTATGCTACCTTTCGAACGATGCCCCAAGTCTAGGACACACTACCTAGAGTGGTATATGTTCCTAGACTTTCCCCATGTATGTATCGCGAATCGTTTATCGCTGTCTAGATGCACATGTCCTGAAATGTGCGACCCGAGTCCCGTGACAGGGCTAAATCAAGAAATTATGGAACTCGGTCGGGAGCTTTAGGTTATCTGCCGATGCAGATGCTAAGGTCTGTTTTTCCAGTGGCTATGGTCCCACCTGACCCCTCCCTCAACTAACGAAAGGCACACCTTGAAAAATGAGAACTATTCGCAGGCCCCCCTATGCCCTACTAACATATGGCCATCCGCAACCATAACTAGATAGCGAGTATATGGTCTGTTGGAGTTCTCCGCCTTTCCGCTTCACGTATCTCGATTGACTCAAGATGGTAGGTAGACGACAAGTTGCTATCATAGGGCTACTGGTCTCGCCGAATCACGCTGGTCCACCCTAGTCTTTAGGTTGCCTTATATTGCAACCAAGACATACCCTTGGTTCTCCTAACGCAGACCTTGACCTCTGTGAGCCCAGGAGGATCATCTGCAGCCTCATAGAGGGATACCAAGAGTACCCTCACGTCCCCTCGAAGCCTCGGGCTTTGTAACCCAATTCGTTGGAGCCTTCTTTAAGATCAGATGGACGTTCGCTCCTCCTCGTGTTATACTAAGAATTACTACTTAGTTTTACTAACTAAGGTTTACCACTTAGTTTCCTAAATCGTCGTTTTCTTAACTAAGGTTTACTACTTTGCCCTCTTTCTCGTCGAGTTGGATTGGTTCAGTGTCATTGGTCAATTCAAGTTAGCTTAACGCATTCCTTTGTCATATTAAACTGTCTAAGTGTTATCAGTAGTTCATGTTGACTTAACCCTATCACAAACCAAGTTATATTGGTTAAGTATTTCTTATTACTTAACCCTGCCCATTCATTTTGTATTGGTTAAGTGTCCCTTTTAACCTAACCTTGCCCATCTGTTTTAACTAACATGTTATAATGGTTAAGTGTTCCCTTAGTTAACTTAACCCTAACATCTGTTTAATTAACATGTTCTAATGGTTAAGTGTTGTCCCTTCATGTTTCAACTTAACCCTGTTCAATTTATCACACTATGATGGTTAAGTGTTCTAAGTTTACTTAACCCTACGCTCTAGTCCAGCTAACATATTAAATTGGCTAAGTGTATTTACTTAATCTTACCTACTTATCTAGCTAACGTGTTATAATGGTTAAGTATTCTAAATTAACTTAACCTCACCCACTTATCTAATTATCAGGTTATAATGGTCTAGTGTCCTGAATTTACTTAAGCTCACCCTCTAGTCTAGTTAATATGTTAAATTGGTTAAGTGTATTAACTTTACTTAACCTCACCTTCTAGTCTAGTTAACATGTTGAGTTGGTTAAGTGTTTTAGTTAACTTAAACCTACAAATCCTAACTTAGCTTTAATTGTCTTATTAAAGCACCAACCACTCACATTAGACAGGTATTGTTGTGGCTGTCTGTATGCCGGTCGGTTCCGGGCAGTCTTACACCACAACTCAGTCTAACCTCGGGTCTTTATTGGGCTCAATGCCTTAACCTCTCACATTGGATAGGTATTGTTATGATTACTGGACAACCGGGCGGGTCTGGGCAGGTTTACATCACAACTCAATCCAACCTCAGGTTAAGCATATTCGTATTGTCTAAATTTACATTTTATTTATTTAAATTATCCAGAATTCATGCCATTGCCCAAATTTATTTCTAATCAAGTTCATTAATTTAGGTATATAATTTATACCGTTTCTTGTCATAAATCACCTATGTGGTTTTTAACCAATTTACGTCAAGTTTCCTATAATTACCAATTTTACCCAACGTTACCCCGTCTAAATATTAGGCTAACAATCTTAGCCTAATTTTCCGTCCGCATGATTTTGACATATAATATTAGGCTAAAAACTTAGCCTAATTTAGCATACACAAAATTGGCATGAAAATAATTCATTAACATAAACTTGTCATAGGTGTAAACTTGGCATTCTCCACATAGTCAATATGAATATCATAGGTGTGAACTTGCAAAATAATCAACATGAATATCATAGGTGTGAACTTGCAAAATAATCGACATGAATATCATAACATTGCATAACATGCCACAAACTTGCATATAAATATTGGGCCTAGTTAAATAGGTGTCAGATGAATCATATAGTTTTAGCCTAACATAAAGGTATAACATAGTATAACCTAATAGGTGTCATATGAATCCACTAAAACAAGGTATAACATGTTAATGCATAGGTCTAGGCATAACCTCAAACATAAAACCGGCGTAAGACAAAACTATATGTATAACTTTGACAACCACTTAAGGGTGTGAACTTGCAACACATATGTATAAACATAGATCTAACAATAAACTTTCATAGGAATCCTAAACGGATCTTGACATGGGTCCGATTATAAGTTCTTACTTGCATAAAAACATGTGAATATAGATCTATTCTAGTCATGTAGGCACAATTGGTTTAAACATATATACATAGAGCCTACATAAATGATATAAATATTTGTGTAAATCTAACTTGCAACCTATAACTTGCATAAGCATATATTTAGATCTAACTGTATACATACAATTCGCATAAGGTGATGATTGTTTGATTCACAATACATAAAAGATTCAATTACCACAATCATTCAAATTATCACAAATAACAAATATAAAACAACATCGTTAATACTGATATAATTCCATATTACAATTTACAACAAATCATGTCTTAATCGCATTCCCATCTAAAGAGCCACTATACTTACAACGCAAGACGGTCTTGTTTTTCTGAGATCTGAGGTTCTGAAATTGAGATGCGTTCCTTTGGGTAGACGTTGTTGTTTCGATTTTATTAGTAGCTTAAATCTCAAATTTGAATTAGCTTGAGTTGATTCGTTGTTCGTCTTTTTTTTTCAAGCGGAGGCTCTCCTTGGTTTTCTTCTGACATCATGGCGGCTCAAGTTCTTATTTTTGTGCGAATTTTAGTTGGAGACCTAGGGTGTTTTTATAGAGTTGCAAGTTAATTAGAGCTGAAACACCCCATCTCCATTAAGGTCACTCACAAAGGGAATGCCTTAATTTTGGTGGAGGTTTTTAAGTAAAAGACACAGATAAAACACAAGACAGATATAAACACATATAAATAAGCAGCGTAAAAACCAACAGACTTTTATTATCATAAATATGTGTTCACACAGAATATTTCCAACATTGTCTCAAAACAAACTTCCAATTATTACAACCATAATACTGTCTTGATTTTAAAAGTTAAAGAAGCATGAAACAAAAATAAAGCTGCATAATCCCCATAAATGATATCCAAAGCCATGGTCCAAATGAAAGAAATCCAAGCAATACATTCTCTCTCTTCAAGCTGGATGAAGAACTGACTAAGCTGCGGTGTTTCCTCCCTGTGGACCTGGGGGGGGAAACGGAAGAAAAGAAGACGAAAGGAAAATGGGTCAGAAATAAGTCTGGTAAGTCTAGCTATATTCCTAGAATGTTAATAATAAAAAGATCATGACTTGCATAAAGTGAGAACAGGACGATATCAGGATAATAGACTATCCTAGAACTAGATAAGGTGTCCTAAAACGAACATCCCTTCGCACCCTATTTTAAATCTCTATCTCTGCACCTACTAATTCTTATACCAACAAGCACCCCGTGATTGGGGTGAAGTGATCCCTTTCTCTTTCTTTAAAAGATCGGCTCCTACTCGTATATTCACATGTGTCCTACGACCCTATATGGTAGATACCTATGCTGGTCCCACCATGGGGTGTATCAAGTCCCATGGTGGCGGCCCCGACACAATTCTAGCATGCATAGGGTATACTACTGATGCTCCAGTGCCCTGAATTGTCTGCTCCAGAGTGTGTGCACGCCCGCACTCTGTTAGAACCCACACTGTGCACCAACCGTCGTCGCTTTTGACTGCTTCCAATCAGCCCAGTAATCGTGCCCCACCCTGCTTAGTTCAGGGTACCATGATACCTAATTGGGTTACTGCTGAAACGGGTCCCCGTTACTAGGTTTTCTAGTCAAACATGTTAAGTGGTTAAGTGTCTGAATGAACCTAACCCCCACCCATCCAAATTATTTAACATGTTGAATTTGGTTAAGTATTTATTAAATTGACTTAACCCTATCAGTCCTAACTCAGCTCTAATTGTCTTATTAGAGCACCAACCTCTTAGATTAGACAGATATTGTTGTGGCTGCCTGTATGCCGGTTGGGTCCGGGCAGTCTTACGCCACAACTCAGTTTAACCTCGGGTCTTTATTGGGCCCCATGCCTTAACCTCTCACATTGGATAGCTATTGTTGTGACACCTGGACAGCCGGGCGGGTCCGGGCAGGTTTACGTCACAACTCAATCCAACCTCGGGTTAAGCGCGTTCGTATTTTCTAATTTACATTTTAATTATGTAAATTATTCAAATTACTGTTACATTCATTTCCAATTAATCTCATTAATTAAGGTAATTAATGCCTTTTTATGCCATAAATCACTTATGTGATTAATGACCAATTTATGGCAAGTTTTCCTAAAATTATCATTTTAACCCAACGTTACCTCGTCCAATATTAGGCTAACCATCTCAGCCTAATTTACGTTCGCATGATTTTTGGTGTAAAGTATTAGGCTAAAAACTTAGCCTAATTTAATATACGCAAATTGGCATAAATTAGCATAAACATGACAAGGGTATAACTTTGGTATTGATGGCATAATCAATATGAACATAATAGGGTGTACTTGCAAAATAACTAACATGAACATTTTAGGGGTGAACTTGCAAAATAACTAACATGAACATTTTAGGGGTGAACTTGCAAAATAACTAACATGAACATTATAATGTCATAGGTACAAACTTGCAAAAAGACTAACATAAACATTATAATGTCATAGGTATGAACTTGCACTTATAGGCTAACTCAACATATATGTTTTTTTTTACATAGGCCATATTAACAACATACATGAGAATTAGCAATATGAACTAATCCATATACATATGTTAATTTGCAACATAGGCAAATCAACATACGTATATGTGAGTTAGCAACATAGGCTAATCAACATACATATGTGTTAATTTGTAACATAGATTTAAACATACTTGCAAATTAATCCCAACATATGATAAGTGTGAACAAGGCATAAGTTTTGCATAAACATGAACATATAGATTTGACAATTGGTCGCATAACTTCACTACATAAACTTGCATAATAAACTACACAATTCTCATAAGATGTTACAATCCAAGTCCATGCTTATACAAATAATCTAATCCAATAATCCCAAATTTAACATGATAATAGAATCAAGTCACTGGCATAGATTAATATTATAAAACATAATAAACATCATACTTAATAATTCTCAATTCAACATGATAATAGAATCAAATCACAAACGTATATTAATAACATAACGAGTATCGTACTATTATCATTTCATCGCAACACATGATATTCATATTAATTCGCATTCTAAAAATGTAGCTAAACTTACAATCGTAGATGGTCTTTTTTTCTGAGTTCTAAAATTCTGAATTTGCAAAGCTTTCCTTTGGGAAGACGTTGCTTTGATTCTAATTTGTTGTTGCTTTTTAATCTTTTAGTTTGTATTCTCTATGTTGTTCGTCTCTTTCAAGTGGAGGCTCCCTCTAGTTCTCAGCAGACAGCATGGTGGCTCCAATTCTTATTCTTTTTTCTTTTTTTTGTGAATTTTTAGTTTGAGACCTAGGGTCTTTTTATAGAGTTGCAAGTTAATTTGAGCCGTCGATGAAGCTAGGGTTAACTAGAGTCGTCCGTTGTAAAGAGAAGCCAATTATGTTCTCCATTTCTTTCTTAATGTACATTTACTATTATTTGTCAATCCATATAAATACGTACGCATTAGATACATCTCCCCTTTACACATTTATTATTATTTTTGTATGCACATTAGATACATCTCCCCTTTACACATTTATTTTTTGTATTAGCAACTTTAGTGTTAACAGAAATACGGGGTATTACAAGAGTCGTCGATGAAGCCAGGGTTAATCAAAGCCATCCGTTATAAAGAGAAGCCAATCAAAAGAAGACAACTCAACCCTAGTGACAAGACCAGGCCCAGAAATTCGAGCCAGAGCCAGACCCAGCCAGCCAGGTCGACCAGGTAGGTCGACTGGCAGGTCGACACTATGGTCGACCTAGAGGTGACCAGGTCGACACCATGGTCGACCATGTGGTCAACCTGGTCCCTGGGCGGGGATTTTCCCGCCCAGCCCAGTTTGAGGTTATTTTCCGAATTTTGAACTTCGTTTGAACTGTTTTGAATTTTAAACTGAATTCTGAAACTTCGGAAGGTCATAACTCCTTCATACGGAGTTCGATTTACGCAAACTCGGACTCTATCTCAAGCAGAATTCCGAGACGAACGCAACGGCGTAACCCGTTTCCCTTAATTCCCACATTTAGAATTAACTATACTTTAATTTGTGAAACTTAGTGTTACAGAATTATGGGGTGTTACAAAACCCGTTTCGTGAATCTGTAGGCCCAATACAAAGTTAGACAATCTGTAAGTCTGTTAAATCTGTACATCTGATCTGTTAATCTGAAAACTTGTTAACTTGATTTTATGATCTGTGAACTAGTAATCTGAACTCTGTCTGAAATCTGTAAACAAGTTAATCTGAAATCTGTTAGTCTAGGGACACAGGGTTAGAAGGGGAATTACTTGTGTCATCTGTTTTGTGAAACCCATATTAGTCAGTAACCCTTTCTGGTATCAAAACTTTGACCCCACGCTATGTAGGGGTCCGGGCACGCTTACTGAACTAATTATAAGCGCTTCACTCTGATAATGGCGAGTGGTGTTGATGGTGTGTTCCAACCGGGTCATGTGAGTGCATGGATCCGGTCTGCTCTGAGGATGTAAGACACCGTGAAATCTGTAAATAGGTCTGTGACAATATGTTGCCACTTTAGGGAGTGATACACCCTACTGTGGGGCCGACACGGTATTTATGTATTAGGGAGCCGATCGCTTGGGGTTGAATTTAGGGTACACATAGTTTTGTCTGTTCTGTTGGTACCGTCTGTTTCTGTTGGGTGGTAACATCGTCTGTTTCTGTGTGGTACCGTCTGTTGGGGGTGGTAAAGGCCCATTACTAGTGTACACCTAATTCTAACATTCTGTTTCGGTAGGGGTTATTCTGTTTCCCTCTCGGACTCTGTTTCTGCTTCTATTTCTGTATCCTCTGTCTCTGTTGGGGTGGTAAAGGCCCATTATTAGTATTCTGTTTCTGTACCTTCTGTCTGTTGGGGTGGTAAAGGCCCATTACTAGCATTCTGTTTCTGTATAGATTATTATGTTTCCGTTTCTGTTTCAGTTTAGACATTAGGGTAACACCTAATCCTGTTATACTAGTATTAGTGTAGAGAAGTGAAAACTAAATAAGAAGCTTAGCTTAGCCTATATCATTCTGTTTCTTCTATTAACCTGTTATTCCTGTTACGTTACCTCTCATCCAGTTTTACTTACATGTCATGATACTATTATCTGTTTATATGTTGAAAGTCACTGGACTCACCAGACTTATGTCTGACCTAGTTTGCTTCGTCTCTTTTCTTTCCGTCCCCCCCCCCCCCACCCCTTCCCCAGGTGCTCAGGGTGGAAACATAGGAGCTTGATTCAGATTCTCTCTGCTTGAAGTGTTTGAAGTATTGCTTGGCTTTGACTCTATCTTTCCATGGCAGTTTATGTTGGGGATTATGGCTTTAAAAGCTATGCATTCTGAAGGCTTTTGTACAAGACCGATATTTATGTACTTGAATTCCGATATTGTGGTTTTGAAAGATGTAACCAAACTTATTTCTGTTTCTCTTGTAATGAAGTTATAAATTTTTCAAGTACTACTTTATCTGTCTTGTAAACTTTTGTTCTGTTTACTTATAACGTTCCACCGAAGTTAAGGCATTCCCTTTGCGAGTGACCTTAACGGAAGTGGGGTGTTACATAGTATAAGACAAGAAATAAAGATTATTAAATGATTCTAAAATGCATTGAGTAAAATGAATTTAACTGGATTGAACCAGGGTATTTGAGTTTAAATTGAATTAAGGCAAATAAGGTTACTTTAAGATATAGTAGTGGGTAACGATATTTAAACTCATTATCTTCTTCGAAATATAACCCATCAAGGCGAGTTGAGTATTTAAATTCAAAAATCTTGAGAAAAAAAGAAGAAGAGGATCATGAGTGAGATCGAACTTCAAGATATATAACATAACATACGCATATATACTTATTGCATATGCATATAATGCATGTCACGAACATGAATGTGTTGTAGTTAAAGGTCTTAACACCCTTGTACATACATACGTCACCAATACCTTAATATAATGTCATCAAATATGCGAATATTAAACATTCATCCCTAAAACTAAATATAATTCAAAGGTGATCCCTGTACAAATAGAAAATGTAAAGAGGATTTTTATAGTTAGTTTACTATAGCGAATTTGTTTAGCAATTTTTTATTCAACTGCTTAAAAGAATCATAAAATTGTAAATATTAAAACTAGACGATAGGGTGAAAACAAAGCATATTTGCAGAAATGTCGGAACTGATTGAGAAATATTGCAGACAAATGTACAGATATTCACTTATTACTTGTAGACATATCTAAAAAATATTCATTTGATAAGTCAATATACGCAAACATTAAAAAACTACAAAATGCTCACTCGATAACTCGATATTTGCAAACATTAAAAAACTATATAAAAAAAATTGCAAACATAAAAAAGCCTAAAATTATTCCATAAAATTGTAGATTTGCCTACACTTTTCCACTGAAAGTGACATGTTTTGTT
The DNA here is from genome assembly GCA_030737875.1 of Allium sativum. Taxonomy (NCBI): domain Eukaryota; kingdom Viridiplantae; phylum Streptophyta; class Magnoliopsida; order Asparagales; family Amaryllidaceae; genus Allium; species Allium sativum. Next base: position 827,966,066 of record CM060926.1, on the reverse strand, counting down.
GGCTTTTTCAACAATAAATATGACGCTGAGTCTAAATTTTATTTTGAAATATTCATCAAAAACTGCATAAAATCATGTAACTATTGACTACAATTGCTTATATGAGCAATATTTTGAATAATTACATACATGTTAGCAAGTTTTCCAGAAGCATACTGATTTCTTTTTCTCATTTTGCATCCTTTTTTTTCATTTTTTGATTTTTTGACATAAATATGAAGACATATATAAATTAACAAGTTTTAAATTAGAGGTATTTTACGTTGTTTTTTATGTTTTTATAATAGTTTATAAAAAGTAAACCTAGTTTACTGTTTTTTTGGAAGGAATGTTTTATATATTCTGAAACTTAATAGGAATCTTAGCCAAACTATTTAGTCAAATATATACTCATGAAAAAATTAATTTACATGCAACTTTTAGCTTTCAAAATAACCCCATAAATTATTTAATATAATGTTAAAGTTTATACATAATAATGTATAAATGATCGTATTCATTAAGTTTGGTTTTTAAGTAACTATCTTGTTAAAAAAATGTAATTTAGTTTATTTATACGGTCAAATTTTATATTTATGTGTGTGCCTGATTATACACACATACATGGTCATAAATCTAAATGTTGTGTGCTTATTTATTAAACATAATGTGACATTCATGTAAATGCATGCTTTTTCTATATTGGTGGACATGTGGCATGTGTTATAACAAATTGTATTAACATTATAAATTAGCAAAAATAAAAAGTAATATGGATCCCAAATAAAAATTTACTATTGAACATGATTCAACATAAAATGGTGTTATTCATAGTAATAATAAAATTACAATATTGTGCAAAAATTATAAAACTTCTCCGTTTGTCTGTCGTTGTGCAAGACAATTTGCTTCATTAATACCACAATTGGGAAGACACGGTGCACATACCAATAGAGCATTTTTAGGATCAATACTAATGTTGGAATTTCATTAATTTGTTGCATTAGATTAAGAATGACTGAATAATCTAACAAAAGTCGACTTGTTGAGAAACTTTATTATTTCATTAATCAAGATCATAAAGGCTAGAGAATAATAGAGAAGAGGTAAAAATATGGGTTTGCTTCACAGAGAGAGATAACGCTCCAATAGGACCTAAAGTACAATGACATTAACAGATAAATTACTATACTGAATAAAGAAAACACGTGTGCATCTGATTTGATCATAACCAGGAGTGGGCATAAATCTCATCGCAATACGAAAATCGTCCAGACCGAACCGTAAAAACCTCACGAAAAACCGATTTGAATCATCTCTAAAGCAAATACTCTAAACCGGATCGACCCGCAACGATACAGTTCGTTTACAGTTTGAACTGTTGACCCAACCATATTAAACCGAACCGATCTGAATACATATATACTAATTTTATGATAAAAATATAACTAATTTTCATCTAATTTTTTATTTTAACGATGTTTATCCTATTTTCAGCGTATGTTGTTGTTATATTAATAATAATCGTTAATACAAAGGGATTTTTATAGTTTCAATATAATAGTTTCCATATCATTTTTTGGATAATGCCAATTATAATCTTACTTGAGTTGCCTTAACTAATATTTATGCATTAGTTAACGTTGATGTCTGGTTAATGTACTAAAACGATTTCATTTTCATTAAACTTAAAGTTGAAGTAGCCATACAGTTAGAAACTAATATTTCAGTTCATGACAACAATGTATGTTTTAACCTTTAAATGATACAGCGTCACAAAATCGTAAACTGATTGTTGATGAAAATAGTTCTTTTATTTCATATTTAATATAGGTTCAAGCCAGACCGTATTACAATAAAACCAAACCGTTTGAACAGTAATATAATGATTTGTATTTTTGATCAACCGCTTACAATGCGGAAGCGGGTTGAACTCCAAAGTGCACCTGATCGAACCACGTCCACCCCTAATCTTAACCGACAAGGGAGGTTCGGGTGTTTGAATAATTAGGTCACCATGAAAAACAAATCCATATTGCTTGTCTTGAGAAAGTTAATCTATCAAATGTCATCAAACATAAATTTACAAAATTAAGCTATTTCACGTTAAAAAATTATAGTGGTATGTAATTTGTAGTATATCAGTGGAGTTTCTGAGTTTTTACAGCAGTGCAAGTTTGGTGAAATAAGGGAGAATTTCTCTCTTTTTTTTCATACCCTTAGCAATGTAAATTTGAGCGTGTGGAATGAAGAGAAGTGGGACCTTCTCACATTTTTATTGAGTGAGATCCCTAAACGTCAAATTGAAAACCGTTTAGGGATTAAATGGTATTCCTGTTTAGATTTTGAATTTTTTTCTTTTACTTCTTTTTTTTTTTTTTTTTTTTTTTTGCCCTACTTACAGCTAAATCAGTGGAATTGTTCATGCTTTTTTTGTTCTTCTTCCCCAAAAATCCACCACTCCATTGAAAAGCCCTAATAAGCTAATATGTACTTCCTCTACATAAATAATTTGGTATATGAACTTAAAATAATTACAACTAACAAATATTAATTGTTGTAAAAGAACTTAAGCATCAAATGCTACCATACTAATTGCCCTTTCAAAAACTGGAACTGGACAATAAAATCAGGCAAAGTATTTACCCATAACTGAAAGCATGTAAACGTCCATGCTTCGCATTTGAAATAATAAACACACATATATATATATATATATGTATATATATATATATAGGGAAATTCTATTGGGACACAAAATTTAGACATAATTGGTGACACAACTAATCTCCACCATTGGATCACCCCATGAATTACACATCTCCACATAAAGACAAAAAGATCCAACGGTTGAGGCTTTGTGTCTCCAAGTTTGTGTCTAATTTTGTGTCCCAATAGCCGCCCCCATATATATATACATATACATATATATATATACATATACATATATATATATACATATACATATATATATACATATACATATATATAGGGAGGTTCTATGGCACTTCAAATTTATAGCCCCCAAATGTCCCTCATCCTAGACCATCCATTTATATTTAAATAAGTTAGTGGAGGGAGAGAGAGTTAGTGGGAAGAGAGAGAAACGGGAATGTGTGGTGGAAATCAAGGAGGCTAAAGGGGTAGAGGTGCTGCACTATTTGGGGTGTGTGTGTGTGTGTGTATATATATATATATATATATATATATATATATATATATATATATATTCATTCTCTCTCTTCCCACTAAGAAAGAATATTCAAATGGAAAGAGGGAGAATGAATGGAGGAATGGAAGGATGAAATTCAGGGGGAGAGTTCACGTGCAATATAAGAGATGTAGCGGAACCCTCCTATATATATATATATATATATATATATATATATATATGCAAGCGTTCTGTGGCACCCCAAAAATGGAGCACCCCAAAAGCCCCCTGATTTCCACCTCTCATTTATATTTAAAAAAGTGAGTGGGAAGTGAGAGAGTTAGTGGAAGGAGAGAGAAGGGGAGTAAGTGGGAAATGAATGGTGGAAAAGTGGTAGGCTAAAGGGGTGCTCATTATTTGGGGTGCTATTGAACCTGCCTCATGTATATATATATATATATATATATATATATATATATATGAGTTGCGATCGGGGCACCCCTGTTTGTGAGCACCCCTGCCGGTCCGTGAGCTACGGCGATCCAAATCGAACGAGAATTTGTAGATGTTCAATCCACATATATTTAAGGACCTATCCAAAATTTGAGCTCGTTCCGACATCCATAAAATAATATATTTGGTGTTTAAATTTAACGGTTTGAATAAATGTCTGAACGGTGAATAATTGAGCTAAGATTTTGAATATGCTATGGATGTCGGAACGAGCTCAAATTTTGGATAGGTCCTTAAATATATGTGGATTGAACATCTACAAATTCTCGTTCGATTTGGATCGCCATAGCTCACGGACCGGCAGGGGTGCTAAATGGGTGCTCACAAACAGGGGTGCCCACGATCACTCATATATATATATATATATATATATATATATTCGTTTTCATTAACCACCTTTGCAGTGAGCCGAGAACAATCAGTCATATTCCCATTTTTATGTCTGAAACACCAATCTATAACTCTTCAACAACCCACGCAATCAAAGCAATGACATATTTTGTTCTATGTTATACAAGAATACGCCATTCCGCGTTCATAAGCTATCAAAACCATTCACGTATTACAACTGTTCAAACGTGAAAATTAAGATAGCACCCTGAAAATGTAGATTAATGACTTTACATTGTCAATGGTATGAACTGTTTGCAATGGTATCTTCCACAATGCGCAATGGAATCATGAACTGCTGGCAGTTGGCCAAAAATAACAGTAACAAAGGGACAAACAATATAGAGCATTGTTCATTCAATTCCTAATCTTAATCATGACAGATATCGAGAAAATTACAAATGCAAGAGGAAGATAACTGAAACACTAGCACTAGGCTAAAAAACAGGATTTCAAACACAGAATTGAAGTCGAAATAAATCTAAGCCCTTTCTCCTCTGATCCTCCTCGCAAGCTGAATATCCTTAGGCATGATCGTAACTCTCTTAGCATGAATTGCGCACAAATTAGTATCTTCAAACAACCCGACGAGATAGGCCTCGGCAGCCTCTTGAAGAGCAGAGACTGCAGAGCTCTGAAATCGCAAATCTGTTTTGAAATCTTGAGCGATTTCACGAACCAGATGCTGAAATGGAAGCTTCCGAATCAAGAGTTCGGTGCTTTTTTGATACTTACGGATCTCACGAAGGGCAACGGTTCCTGGCCTGAATCTGTGGGGTTTCTTCACGCCGCCGGTGGCTGGAGCGGACTTGCGAGCTGCTTTTGTTGCTAGTTGCTTCCTTGGAGCCTTCCCACCGGTTGATTTTCTAGCAGTCTGCTTTGTACGTGCCATTGGAAGGAATGAAGAAGAAAGAAATTAGGGTTTTATCGATTTGGGGATGCTTTCAAGATTTGGGAGTGATGAAGAATGAAAATGGCTTGTGGAGGTATATATGCGGTTTCGAGATAGACATGAAGACTGGAGAGGGCGTCGATGACGCGGATGACTAATACTGGTCGTTGGATACTTTCACCTGAACCGTTCAAATGAGGAAGAATATAAGCATGCGGATCGCTGTTTTTTAATACCTCTATCACTCTATGGTGCTTACTTGATTCATCCGTGCTTATGACGCAGATAATTTTACATCTGCTGCTTTTTTTTTCCTTCATTTCGCTCATAAAGCAACGTAAAGAGAAATACATCAATAATGTTGTTTTTTAGTAGTAAAATAATTATTTATCTGTTAAACTAGTATAACTGCATAACGATGGAAAAACCGACTTTGTAATAACATACAATTAATTAAAAAAAATTGGCGTATCTTTTTAATTATTTAAAACTAAATACGAATAAAAATATAAGAAAGAAAAATTATATATATTATTAGAAATCAAAAATAGTTATTTTAATCAATCATGCAAGCATAGAGATTGAATACACAGATAAATATTCATGAAAAAATAAAAAAAGATTGGATGGGATGAATTCTCCCATGAAGGCCCTGCTGATAGGTACAAGCTAATCGATCGAGTTTGTATCAGATGTTATGTTTTATTCAATGTGTGTAAAGTGTTAAAGTTAAAGAAAAAACTCATTTTCAACTAGATGTTACGAGAGAGACTTTCATAATGTATTTTAACGTGGATTGTTGCTAACAAAGTAAACGAAATTAATGCTAAGTAGATAGATTAATAGTTCTTTTTTAATCAAATAGGTTGCAGAGATAATGCCATGCAGAACAAGACAGAAAAGAAAGAAAGATATTTACGTTTTTTAGTGGATAAACTTATTAAGTTTTAAATGTTAATAAAATTCAAATATTCTATTTTATAGGGTGGATTAACTGATTAAAAACGTGTATGAGAATAAAATTTACCTAAATAATATTGTTTTTAAAAACAGATCTCTAAATACGCAGAAACAACAAATTTATGCCTTTAAAATGGTAAAGACCCATCTATGGTCTCAACTAAGTCTCTGGATTAGAAACTCATTAAAGACAATTTCATGGGTCTCTTGCATGACACTAGAGACCATATCCAAAGTATCAAATCAATCATTAGTGCATCCGGTATTATAGAGCATTTTGAAAAAACAAATGCATTCACAACACTATTATTATTATTATTATTATTATTATTATTGATGTTAGAAAGCATGCAAGCAATTAAAATGTAGGAACATATGTTCATTTTTTAATACATAAATGTGAACATGATTGTGTCCAAGTGGAAAGGGAAGCTGGCTTCTTGCTGTGAGGCTAGTAGTTCAAGTAGCAGCTGGAACGTTTCCATTTCCAGCTCAAATTAGTTTCCTTTCATTATTTAATACATATGAAAGGTTATCATTTATACTATCTTCTTTCTTTAGTGACATACAACTCTTCAGCAGAAATAGCGAATACATATAAATTTACAAGCTGACCACTTGCAACTTTACCTAATCTGTACACTGATGAAGGTATGTTCATCTCTGTCCACTAAAAAAACATTTTAAGAATGCACAAAGACTTATATTAGTACTTTCCAAATTATGGTAGACAAAAACAATGTCATTTCCCCTTGCTTTCTCTTTTATTCTTTTACTTCATCATCATATACATGATACTTCAGAAACAAACTCGACTTACGTGCACCACGCGTATCACTATGCCTCCATTTTCTCAGGTTTTTCATCAGGTGTTGCTTTGAAATTTGCAGCTGTTGCAAGCTTGTTAACTTCTTCAACAACTCCTTCGACTCTTTTCGCTATTTCAACCAACAGTGAAGTGGTTGAGATGAGAGACAATGCTTTTGTTATTTGTATAGCATCCGTTGGTGGCTGTGCTTGTACTGAATTGTTCATTTCCTCGAATGTTTCCGGATTTTCTCATTGACTTGATTGAACTTGATGCTTCCCTTAAAACTTTTGAGCAGTCTAAACTTAACCTTATGCATGTTTCGCCTATATGCTTCTTTAAGTACTCCGGAGACTGAATATCCGAAATGATGCAGGAATTAAGAGTTTCTATGCAGTTAGCACAGTATCTCATGGCTGCTCCAATCTTTTGATAATTGCTCCATGGGTGTCTAGAGCTGAATCTACCATGAGCAGGTACCCATCTTGCTAAATTTACAAAAGAAGCTTTTGAATTAAGAACACATTTATATCCTTCTGATTTGTGAGTTCGAACTCCTTTCAGATCAACTACCTGATCATTATCAAAATATGCATCCATGCAGCCTTCAAGTGAGTACTACATTAGTTTCATCACAGCAACTAAAGAATTTAAACGTAATAGCATAGTAAACCTATAGCTACATAATGGACAAAATTTCAATACATAAAAGAAAAGGAAATAACCAATCATTTCTACAAAAACAATTTATATTACATACAAATTACTTGTCACGTCTAAAAATACATGTTTAAATTATACAGCAAAGTCAGAAAACCCACAGTAGTCATAAAAAATTGCAAACCAAATGAAAAATAAGAAAATTTTGAAAGCAGTCATGCAACAAGTCTTCCCAATATTGCTTGCCTTCGTATTTTGAGAAGCTAATAGGCATGAAACATTCATGTATCATCTTCATCTTGGAACATAACATTTCGCACTACGCCATAGATGGCCTATCGCAACGAAAACCCATGGTGTTGCTAGCTACAATGTTGCCATTGTTATACTATTTTTGTCTATTGCAGCGCACGCTTCAATGTGTTAGCATAGATATCAACATGTGTTGCAGTAGCCGCGTGAATAAAATTCTTAATCTGCATCAACACGATCCAACGGTCCAGGTTACTGATCCGCGTCAATCTGATTTTCCTTCAACAGCGCAACTTCTTTTCCCCAAATTTTCATTTTTCCGTTGAAAAATAATAAAACAATTCTCGTTGTTTTCACTTTTCCACTTTCAACCCTAAATCGTTCGAACCCTAAACTAAAATCCCAATTCTTATCGCAGGGAATCCCAATTCTTGTTGCTCTTCTTCTTCCCTAAATTCTCCTTCCTCTCAAAAAAACATCTTCCACTACCGCAGGGATTCCCAATTCTTGAAAAAAATCCCAATTCTTATCGCAGGGAATCCCAATTCTTGTTGTCCGCTAAAATAATGATCGGTTTCTATCTGATTTTTGACTACTGGAAACTACCTTCTTCCACTACCAAATAAAGATCCGATTTTGCACGAAATTGTTTCGTTGTTTATCTGCTTTCATTACCCTAAGGTACTGTAAACGAATTTTTTGATCTCAACTTACCTTTTTTCGATGATCCATAGTGTTGTGCTTCGTTAGTCTACACATTCATTTTTTAGGCTAATCTGTTTTAGGCTTAACATGAAGGTATTCCCTAGCCATTTAAGTCTTTTTTCCCTCAAACCTACAAATCGTTAAATATGTTGTTTCACAAAAGTACTTCTTTGGGTTTTGTCTATCATTCCAGCTTGTGAGCACAAGTAGAAATCGTAATTCTTTGGGTGGTAGATTTTGTTGTCCACCATAATGCCTAGTGGAACATTATCCGGGGAATGGAGGTAGAATGTGACAATGCTTGTGAGCACAAAAGTTCTCCGGATAATGTTCCACCAGACACTATGTGACCAAAATCTCATGAAGAATGTCCGCTAATAGATTTTGAGAGGAAAACCATGACTTAAGTTTCAGATTGGATCATCTCTAGAATGTTTAGGTGACTTTCTTTTACTTGAAATGAAACCTAGCTTAGTTTTATTATTGAATTTGTTCTCACTGATGCATCAGTTCTTAAAACAGCGGATGCTAAATTTTCGGTTGATAAAAACACCAAGGATTTGTTTTCCATTATCCACTAGTCCCTGATTTATTTTATCAAAATTATAGTATCTGCATTTGGAAGGAAATTAGTTTTGCGACAATGAAGTTTATGAAGCTTGGATCAAAGCCTGTTTTATTTCAAGCAATGGAATGGATGTAATATCCTACTTTTAATTGCATCATGATTTGTAACAGAAATATATTCCAAATCGGGTTAATGACTTCACAGTTTCTTCATATTACTTGAATTCAACTTATTCTCAGTAATACTATAATGGCTTATTTATATTTACTAACTTGTGCAATGACATCATAGCTTCTTGTAAGGGAATTAAAAACCCTGACGTCTCGGACTGCGGACATCACTGAATATTACATGAAGAATTTGCCCTACTCACCGACACCAAGCTAGTAAGGTAGTCGATTGTTTTACTCTTCGTAATTATAGGTATACACATGTACGATCATTGATCACAGCAGCAGTTTGGTTTGGTTTAAACTGAAACTAGATTTATCTACTCGCCTTTTTTTGCAATTTGACCCATAGATCTACTGGTAAGATTATTAGGTGTTGTTGTTGTATAAATTCAGTGTTCTTGCTCAGTTTATCCTTAGGCGGGTCAATCTTATCTCCCGATCTGGGATGGGATTCTTATTGTCGGTGTCAGGTGCGGTTTTTTTGTCAACATCTGGAACTTATATAACTATCTAATTATCTTGATCATTCTCATCCCCTTGTTCTGTATTGCCTTTGAACTCTGTTCAGCTTCCAAATTTTCTTTTATGAATTTTTTTATGCAGCATCATTGTCCAAAATGAGCTATCAGCTATCTCCGTGATTGTATGTTATGACAATTATTATTCCATCATATGGAGCAAGATTTGTGATGATGAAACTAACCCAAATATTATGAACCAAAATCTCATTTTTATTTTGGTTGCTGATGGTTTTTGTTTGAATGTTGTAGACACAGTGGGTTGCGGTGACAGATACTCCATAACTGAACATGCACATTTTGTAATCTTGGTATGCTTTTTTCATTTCACTATTCTACTTGTTTTCTAGACTTCGCATTTTATCATTAGTAAGCTATTAGTCTTGCTAAGTTGTTTTCTGACTCCATGACATTTGATGTACCCCATTTGCTTTTGCAGGCCATACAGGCCATTCATGATTGAACTAGAGAAGTTGCGTTTGCGAGCGAATCATCAAAATGGAAAAAATAAAGGTAGTAGTTTATATAATCATTTTCATGTATTGTTTCTTGCTTATGGTTGTATATGTGAGCCTTCATATGAGTGAATCGAGTGACAATGTATAATCAAAAAGCAACCCCAAAAAAGTGTTGCCACAGACCTATAGCAACACTTTTTGGCACCTACTGCGTCATTTCTCTGAGGTTGTCGTACGCCATCTATGGCGTAGTGTTCACAGGCTCGATGCTCGACAATTTCCACGATGATTTGGACCAAGCTGATTTTATGTCGTAGGTCTCAATAATTACATGAAAAATCCAATTTAACGTGAAACGTTCACATAACTCGCTTGAAAAGGCGCACACATTGTTTGATATTGTGGAGTCCTCGCTGGCTCTTGATATGTAGCAACATCAATAGCAAAAAAATAAAATAGAGCAGGAAGACCAGAAATTATTTTCCAATTGTAGGAATAAAAGCACCACAAACTTCAATTGAAAGCATTGTATCTTATATAAATTAAATCAGAAATTTTTTTTTTTTTTTTTTAATAGCATTACTCTCAAATTATTCTTTAGCTCAAGAATACTTGGGATGTAACTTCTAGAAAATATATTATAAAATTGCTTTATATGGAATTGGCCATCTTTACGCTTATTCTACCAACGAACATTTAACCAAAACGGTATTTTATCTAACCATCCTAGCAATAATTATAACCACCATACATCTTCATGCATAACCGTCACTGCTTCCATTTTCTAAATAAACATGTTGTTTACATCTGAAGTCAATTAAGCTCAAGGCAACAAAAAATAACTAGAATGAGTGTGGAACATATGAACTCACTAAGTACAACAGACAGGTCGCTTATCAGTACTACCTGTACAATGCAGATTGATTAATTAGCAACAAATAATCCTAATATTGATTGCATTAGTTAAACTTGGTTTTAAAAATGAGGACCAAATCAGTTTTAGGACCGAGTGCTCAGGTTGATAACTCGGTTTTAAAACCAAGAGGTTGTGCTCTGTTTAAAACTGAGTACACTTTTAAAATTGAGAAAACGAGCTTAGTTTAAAACTGGCTGCGCTTTTTAACTCAACTTTAACATGGTTAAACTCAGTTTAAACTGAGTTCAAAAATCATTTGAACTCAGTATAACAAAGGAGGACGGTGATTTGTACTACCATAGTAAAAAATTGTTTTTATTTTACTTTATACAAGGTCAGCGATGTTTTATTTTTATTTTTATTTTTAATGCTATGTTTTATATATGCACAATAATATGCTTTATTTTGTCGAAAACACATCATGGCTTGTATATCGGATAAAATCCGACAAAAAATTTCACTCTCTTCTTCTTGGTTTTTGATAGCTTCTCCCTTAAATCAGAAACCTCATCTCTACATGAATGTCTCTGAATGCTAAATACTTAATTCATTAAATCTGTAATTGATTTATACAACAGTGGAATCTGTAGGTGCAGACTACGCTGAAAGAGATTAAAAAGCTCGAAAGTCATAATGACCTTGCGAAGCCTTGCATGGAACCTGATTACTGGTGGCAACGGGGTTCCGGTAGTTTTTGCGTCGAGACAATAAAACTATTAGGATTTGGGAGAAGCTTATCTTGGGATCATGGAATTGCAGAGCTATTTTGGAAGACCAGCATAGTCGAACGGCTAGGTCTTGTGCTTCGTCTCCGCATGGGAAAATTGTTGGCAGCAGGTTTTGATGATACAATTGCTGTATGGGAGCATGTGGGTGGAGATTATAAATGCATAGTTTCGTTGAAGGGTCATGAAAATAAAATCTAAGGTGTATCTTAGAGTGCTTCCACGTCTCTTCTTGAAACATGTGGCAGTGATAACTCTGTCTAGATCTAGGAAATTCAGCCTGGTAATGATTTTGAATGTGTTTCAGTACTACAGGCACACATAAGATGAAAATATGGTGCAGCGGCATCCATTATATGATGTCCTTGTTTCTGTTAGTTACAATAATTACATTAAGGTATGGGTAGAGATGGAGGATAGTGATGAATGACATTGTGTGAAATATACTGCATTACAAGCTAAAGCCCGAAGCATTTGTATGTCGATGAAACAATATTATGTAGGCAAAATCAAGTCAGTCTGGACAAAAGCAATTACTATAGCAAGCAGGCATTGAAACTGCATCATGTGGATAAAAGCAAAAAGAATGGGAGACTAGAAAAGGAATAGGACTTAGGTAACAGTAGCTAGAAAGACTGAAGTACTAAACTAAAGCAGTAGATGAAGATTGCAACAGTGAAGCCTAAGCCAAAGGATTAACAGCAAAGCATGGAAAAAATTAAAGCAATTGTTCATAGAAGAACGCTAAGACTGAAGCAAACAACTTAGGAAGAAACAGTGGTAATGTAATTCACCTACGCTGTTGCATTTTATTGAAGTTGTTGAGTATGTTTGCCATATTGGTTCATCGGGTTTCTGGCAATATTTTTGGATACCGCTATTTGCTTTAAAATGAATTTTTTTTTTTCCATTAGATGGGTAACAATTATAATGATGTAAATTGTTAATAAAATAGTTACTAGCAAATTAAATTTTCATAATCTTTGAGGTGGCATGGAAAAGGGATTCGGCTATAGAACTTTTGAATGTACCAAATTTACATAATCAAGTTAGAAAAAACAGAAGCACCAAATAATCACCTTGAGGGACTGTCCTTTAAAGCACCTAACTAATGCAAGTAGATTCTATCTGCAAAACCAACAAACAAATTCTCTTAGATAAATTCAAACTGCAAACCCAACAAACTGAAATTATTTTGAATTGACTCAATCTGTAAATCCGAACAAACATTTTTTCAAAAGTAGATTCAATCTACAAAATAAAAGTGATTCGGCAATATCAGCTGAGATCTAGATTGGGAATAAAGTTTACCAATATCGAATTTAAGATGTGACAGCGTCAGCAGAGGAAGGCGCAGCAGCGTCAACGAAGGAGAAGGCGGAAAGCGTTTCTTAATTGAATTTCTTTTTTGAGTGGAATCAGATTTGAAGAGAAATGAATTTAGGGCTGGATAGAAATAGAAGGGAAGGATCGGAAGAAATGGCATATGCGATCAGAAGAATCGGTATGTGCGAATGACATGGCTGCGGTTGAAGAGAAAATACAGGGACTGTCTGGCTTCAGACGGAAGGAAATTTTCGGAGGGCTAGCAAAAGTAAGAGAAACCGACAAAGTCTATTTGATAATTGTCAATACCGTCTCACAACTGTGACCAGTATTAGTATACAACGGTGGAAAAACCTACCATTAAGGTGTTCGATATAAAATATAAAATTATTTATTAAAACATATTCCAAGGTAGATCTTATCTATAAACTTGCATGGTACTTTAAGAAAAAAATGGAAGTAATTAATAAAGTAGAAATTCTATTAAACCGAATTTTACATTTAAACCAACTTGAGATTTAGAATATACAATCAATGTGAATTCGAATTAGTCACAAACACATATATACATTTTCTCCGATGATACACCGCCATTTACCCCCATCGAACCTTCACCTCCAACAATAACCGAAATACCCTCATCACCGCAACCACAACCTGAACAAACCCAAGAAATTTCTTTCCACGCGTTGACCAGCTCCTCCAACCCAAGAGCTCTCCGACTTCCAGCTTCCATCAAAGGAAAACCCATCTCCATACTCGTGGATACCGGATCAACCCACAATTACCTCCATCCCAAAACCGCAATCTATTTAGGGCTTGAAATCGAATAGTCGCGTTCCTTCGTGGTCACCGTAGGGAATGGAGAAAAACAGACGAGTTCAGGAGTATGCCCCAATGTCAACGTGGCTATTCAGGGTAACGAATTTCATATCGATTTCTTTTTATTAGAGATTGTGGGCTCCGACGTTGTTTGTGGAATACAGTGGCTTGAAACACTCGGCCCAATTACTATGGACCACAAACAACTCACTATGGCTTTCCTGCATCATAATATACCAATCTGCCTTAATGGGCTGGGCCCGTAACACAATCTGCAACCACTATCTCTCAGCCAACTAAAACGCAGTGAGACTACCTCTTCCAATTCCCATTTCTATTATCTCCACTTTCAGCCCACACTTCTCCAGCCAGATCCAACCACTAAATCCCACGAACGACAACTACAAGAATTACTATCCTCATTTGCCCACATCTTCAAAAAACCAACAGCCCTACCACCCACACGACCACTCAACCACCATATTAATCTTACTCCAAACTCCGAACCAATAAACACAAAACCCTACCGCTACCCTTATTTTCAAAAAAAGGAAATCGAACGCCAAATCCACGAATCCAACCCTCGACAAGCCCGTTTACTTCCCCCGACTTATTGGTAAAAAAAAGGATGGCTCATGGCGATTTTGCATTGATTACCAGGCCTTAAATGCAATAACCATTAAAGACCGATTTCCAATACCAACGGTCGACGAATTATTGGACGAACTTCATGGCGCAATAATTTTTTCCAAATTTGATTTAAGAAGTGGATATTTTCAAATCCGCGTTCACCTACCTGATATTCCAAAAACCGCTTTCCGAACCCATGAAGGACATTATGAATTTTTGGTCAAAGATAACAAATTTGCTTCCACATCACAGCATGTTTATTTCAACAAACATGTTGTGTGCATTAGACCATTGCTGAATTTTTGGCAATGTCGGATCTAATGGTTGTCTCATGCACAAAACCACAAAAGGCACGACTCCGAAATACACATCTAGATGGATCTGTTGCTTCTTGCGATTGCCTATATTGGTGCCAAAAAGGAAGTCGATGTGAGAGTCGGAGAATTGCTTAAGTATTTGACCGGTGGAGTAGCTTGGCTTAATGGGTAAGGAGGGGGCCATGATTAGGTGTGATGGCGCATTTGCAGAGGGAGCAACGACAATAGTGGTAGATGGAGAAGTGGGACAGTCGGGGCTGCTGTCGTAGTATCCGTGATAGCAGCAGGCAGCGAAGTTGGAGGCGTGGAAGATAGAGTGAGAGGCGGTGGCAGTGTGATTTCGATGCCGAGTTTCATCGTGAGATCGGATAGCGAATGGATGATATATTAATGGAGTTTTGCATGTCCGTGATGGTAGTCTTAATATTGACGATGTTTTTTTGTTGAGCAGCGAGCATGGCTTGAATGGAGTTAATGGCGATTCGTTGGTGAGTGATGGTTTCATGGAGTTGATGAATGGATTGGTTGTGGGTGATGGTTTCTGCCATGGTTCAAATTTTTTTGAAATGATGAAGAGGGTGAGATATAGAAGGAGGTGAAAACAAGAATGGGTGAAATGCCTTCCGTGGATCAAATGGTGGTACAACGCGACGAAACATTCTTCCTTACTTATGTCGCCATTTCAAGCCGTTTATGGCATGCCTCCTCCAATCATTTCTAATTACATTGCTACTTCGTCACAATCACCGGAATTATCCACCTGGGCAGCTTCACGAGACAAGCTCCTCGACCTCATCAAAATTAACCTACACAAAGCACAAGCCAGAATGAAAAACGATGCGGATCACAAAAGAACCGATAAACAGTTCGACATAGGCAATTGGGTATTTGTGAAACTCCAACCATACCGCCAAACTTCAGTCAGGAGCAACCACAACAAACTGTCTAAAAGATATTTTGAACCCTTCCAGATTTCAGAAAAAATAGGGCCAGTAGCTTACAAACTCCTCCCACAAAACTCTAGAATTCACCCTGTTTTTCATATTTCACTCTTGAAACTGTGTCCTAACCTTGTCGTTGCTCAAGCACAGCTACTGCCACCAGACTTTACATCACACAACCTTGAGGACAAGGTTGACCGTGAAGAGGTGAGTGATGATGCGCACATAGCAGCTGGTCCTTCTAACGTGAATGATACTAATGCAAGGCCTAAACGCATTATTCAACAACCTAGAAGATTCCTGGATTAGGGTAAACATGCAGACGTGGTCCTCTGCAAATATGGTTATTTTAAATATAAAGTTGTTTGTATCTTTCTACTTTCTGTTATTTTCTTTTTATGGTAATGCAATTGTAGCAGAGTAGGTAATGGCTGTGTGCCACGTAGGGATAAAGTATCCGAGAATTGGTTATAAATATGTAATGCAGCGGTGATGAATGATATAGAAGTTGTTGCTTAAAATCATTTCTCTTTTCCATACCTTCTTCTCCCTTCTATTTCCTTGCTCTCTCTACTTTCTCCTTATCAGTTTCTTATGGGCGCATTGTGCTGTGTTGTACTTGCATCGTGTGTTATTCTTAGTTATTACCGTTATTCCAGTAATATTTACTCTTTAAAACCTGCAAAACAATTTTCAAAGCAAATAACGAAGCATCCATCAGAAATTCACATAACTTTTACAAAACTTCTACCATCCATTTCCTCTTTATCTTTGCTTCTTTGAAAGTGCCTTTATGCATTTAGTATCACGCTAAATTGAAAATTAACTTAAAACATGACCATTAGTAATCAAAGAAAATATACAAAAAGCAAGCAAGGTGAATTAGTTGTCAGTTTTGTAAATACCAAGAACATTCTTAGTAAACTGCCTCATTGTTTACTGAGGCTTGTTAAAACTGCTTTATCATGAGGCTCAGTTTACTTAAAGCTTAGTAAAACCGAGCCTTAGGAGGCTTTGTAAAAATCAAAATTAACTCTCTGGGCTCAGTAAAATGAAGCCCCAGTGTACATTAAGGCTCAGTTTAAATGAGCATTTGGAAAGCTTAATAAAACTGAGCCTCAGTGGAGCGGAGCCAGAGGAGGCAGGGTAATTATTATAAAAAAACAACAATTTTATGTGAAACTATAGCCAAAATCAATTTAATCATCCTAACAATTCTTTTACCATAGTACAAACAACAATTTTGGATGCTATCAACGTACCTGGCATGTTGAGCGTGAACTCAGAAAGTGAACTGCTGCCAAACATTAAGTACCCTACGAGTGCAGTGTCGTCAACCATTATAGCAGTGAATAAGAAGTTGTATAAACAAACGTATTGTATTCAATAAGCAAGTTATTTCCAACGACATAGTTAATGTAGCAATTTTGGACAATAATTAATGGATGTGGAAGGAAAAGTATGTACTTTGTGAAAAGTAACAGCTGGATGTTGGCTGCCATTCTATAAAGTGCAATAAAGGTTGGCAAAACACCAAGACAACATAGCACGATTCATTCGATCCAATAGCGGATAATGGATAATGTAGTCAGGGACGAAGCCAGGAAATCGGCCAAAGGGGGGCGGATTCGAAGGGGGGGCCAAAAAAAATTTTTTTTACACCAGTTTACCCTTAATTTCAACCTATAATGTCTTATATTATCAATAAAAATGCCTTAAAAGTGGTCATTTTTGCTTAAATCGGTAAAAAAAAAAAAAAAAAATTCCCTATTTTTTAAAATCTAGGGGGGGGGGCACCGCCCCCACTTGCCCCCCCTCTAGATTCGTTCCTGAATGTAGTAGAATTGCACTTACGTAGATGAGAGTCGCAGTTAGGGATTGTTTGGATGAATTGAGCAATGCGTGCAGTTTAAAAATAGATCCCAGACAGTCCTACTTTAATTTTGCAGTATAGTTCAACATGTAAGAACACATGTAAACCTGCAGATAGGCTAGAATATTCACATTACTCAAATAGGAAAAAAGTAAACAAATGAGGTTGAAAACAAATTAAAAACGAAGGGTTCTGGGCTGTAGGTAATAACGGAGGAGCAACACCAATGCGTAGGAGTTTACACATCAAACCATATTATTGCACATCGATAGTCTGATAAACCAGAAATGCAACACGGTACAGGCTAGAAAAATGTGCACACAGAAGTGCAACTAAAACATGCATGGACAAAAATATATCCACCAGTGCTCCTTAAAAATACATGTTGTGTTAAGAATTATTATGATTCACATGGAAAAGTATAACTATTACCAATAATTATATAATCAGATCATCAAATTTAACTGAAAATTGCCTCTACCTGCTTTTGCTTATCACCAAAGTTAACAATAAAAGGTCTAGATGTTATGAGTGGATCGATGGAATTCACACATTGGATGATGTACACTATAGGAAGTCACAAATATGATACCCACCCTGCATTACCTATGTACATGTTACAAATTCCTATATTTAACATACATGATTTTTTTTCAGACTCCTTTTCCTGTATGTATAGTACATAGACGCATGTTGTATATAGGTATTTGGGTGTGTACATGTAAAATCACTGCAGTGGAGCATAAATCCAGGATACTAACAAACAACAGTAATTGTCAAATTAACGTATATGATATCATACCAACATTACTATAGCCAAAAATCTAATTCTAACAGGCGGAATGTAGAGTTTATCATCATCGTAAATAAATTGCACTCCATGCTTTCCAAAAAAAAAAAGTTTCCACCGACTAATAAAAACTACCCAAATTTAAAAGAAGAATTAAATTTACATCGAACTATAGATTAGATTTCTTTTTAGTGCTATATATAAAGGTAAGGTACACCGAACCGATATCATTCCGTATCGGTCCAATACTGGCAAACAAATCTGTTTCCGAACTGATCAACTTATGCTTTTTTATTGCATAAATTATATCTAATCATCTTAGATTCTCAGCATGTGAAGAAATAATAGGTAAAAGAAAAGAATCGAATTGATAAGGAGCAAAAATACGCTTACATTAGTGAAACACAAGCGACTCTTTAACAGTTAAGCACTAAACTTCCAGCAGTGGTAGCAGCGACAACAATCGGCGAAATTGTGCTTGATGCGGCTGAGTCTGGAGTGTCGGATGATATCGATTTGGAGGCTGAACGACCTAGGTTCAAAGGATTTGAGATTGGCAGCGCAAATTTAGGAATCTAGGGCATAAGTTCGGAAGAAAAGAGGAAAATTTTGTGAAATTCTATGAAAAAGCAGCGAGGTTTCAACAGGGAAGATGGGGAGCAAGAAAAATGCGGTAAAACACGGCAGGCTCTTAGGCTTTAGAGAGATTGATTTTGAGCTCCCAGTCGGTTTGATTAAAGAGACAGTTCGACGATTCAATTACATAATTTTAAAAAGAATATTTGTTATAATTGTCCGTTGGCTTCAATCAAATTATACAAAATGATAATATCTTAAAAAGATTATGGAACTTTGATTTGAAAAGATAAATTATAAACTTAGAAGTTTGAATATTGAATCTTAAATCATCAAACTCAAACTGAAAAAAAAAAAAAAAATTGAAATTACGAATTTTATAAACCAAGGTACACTTTTAAGATATGGATTGGAAGAAATACAATTGCAGGACTAGAATTTTGAAATGCATTCGGAAATTTTAAATGATCCCGAAACTCTCCACTATAAAAGTACGAAAATTGCATTTTTAACCTTTTTTTATAAGAAAGATCCAGAAATTCTCCATAAGAATTTCTTTACGAAAGTACTACGTAATCCTAACTTGTTACCTTCGTAATCAAGGAATTCTACAGGAAAACTTTGTTTTGAGGTGTTAGCCATAAATTTGGCTAACAATGTCCTTATTCCTTCCATTAGCTATTTGGATATTAATAAAAACTAGTGTGAACTCGTGCTTCGCACACGGTTTATTTGCTATTTGTTGTGTTGTATACTGTTT
Source organism: Allium sativum (assembly GCA_030737875.1). NCBI lineage: Eukaryota > Viridiplantae > Streptophyta > Magnoliopsida > Asparagales > Amaryllidaceae > Allium > Allium sativum. The sequence goes on along the minus strand of CM060926.1, from coordinate 827,946,363 downwards.
TTTTGTTAAATGAAGGTCATTAAGCCATCAAACAGCTTGGTGAATGTTTGTGTGGTAATAAGAGATAGATTTGTTTGTAGAAAATTTCATAGGAGCATTGAAATAACTACATGCATGTTAGCCTGCAACAATGACGAAATATAGTTGAATTTCAGTTGCGTAATTCACAACAAATGTAAAATTCAATAACTCTATTGCAGTAGATCCACATATTCTACTATCAAAATGCAGTTACCTTTATGAACACAAAACTTAGGAATAAATCCAATCACTATATTCCGGTATGTAAGTCTAATAAGTAAATGAGATGCACGACAATATCAAAGCCCGTTGGATAACATAAAGAAAAATAAAGATCAACAATTGTCCAATCATATGAATGCAACAGAGCTCACATCTCATTGTCAACATCACTATAATTTTGAAGGATTTACCATCCTCACCAACTTGTAAACACCACATCATAGTCTCGTTTAAATATCATTTTAAATGCAACAGAGTTCATATCTCATAGCCAATATCACTGCTATTTTGAAGGATATCCCATCCTCACCAACCTGTAAACACCACATCATAATCCCATTTAAATATCTTTTTGATGCAAACATGCAAAAAGTCATTTTGTTATTTTTTGCAACATAAAAATAGTAACACACAGAAAAATAAAATTATAAACTGACACATAGTTTTAAGAGGAACTAATCTAATTTTATTTTGAAATAAATTAGTAAGGCTGATGTTTTAGTGGTTAACAAATGACAACTATATTTTTTGAAGAGGATAAATCGTAAATTGTAAAATTTTAAACTTGAATTGAAAATGGATTGAAATTGTGAGTCCTACATTCAATGTAATCATATTTAAATGACTTTATCTTATGTAGGTTATGGAATAAGATTTTAGTATGTACTATGTAAAAGAAACAATTTTCTTTATTTGGGTAATATTGTATAATTTTGAAATTCGTTTTGTTGCTACCTTATAGTATTTGTTTAATATTGATTCTAGTTGAGTTTTGTATCTTTATAGGTGAATCAATACATAATTCAAAAGGATTTCACTTGAAAAGTGGTTCAAGCATGGGAATTTTTTGAAGTTTCGTAACAATGAATGTAAGAACTAAAATCATTGTAAAAGAAGCATTTAAGCTAAACCTATTAAGTTACATTAAATAACTGACAAAAATACTATGGCACTCTTTCCTTAGCTCATTACCAGATAACTTACAGTTCCTGTTAGATAATTTATCATCCAAACACTTGTATTTCCTTAATAACCTATTGCGTTATATAGACCAATGTCATAAAGAGAGCTAGATGTTATTATATGAGTTAATTTCAGGTTTTAGTTTTACATGTGGTACATTTTCATTTTTTCAAGTTGGTTAATATAAAGATAACACTCAACGCTTGTGTCATACATTGAATATTTACAATGCTGTGTTTGTTGGAAATTCAAGTTATAACCTAACATATAATTGTGCTATGCTGCATTTAAAATTCATGGAAGGTTTAAACATCCATGCAAATAACATACCATATCCTATTATTAGCGAACTTCAAGATAAAATTGAAAAAAAAAATTAATACATAATACCTGGATGTTATTCGAAATTTTATGTTCGATTTTCTTTATGCAGCGAAGAAAGACCTTGGTTATTTGAAATAGCAAGTTTTGATGTTTGGAAATACCTAGCAATAACATTTCTGAAATTATTCGACAATGACAGTTCCACCAAAAGAGATGTTTTCTAAATCCAATGTCAAAAATATAATCAGTAATTTCTAATTAATTGCAGTCATGGCTTTTTGTGATGCATATTTTGATTTGTACCTAATAAAATGTTAAATAAATTCATATTCTGTTTAGCAAGTAACAACATCATCACAAGTGCATAACTTTTTTTTCAAAGACTGTGAGCACAAACCTTGATTCGCTTCACAATGTTATCCACATTTACGATCATCCTCACTGCTGTAAGAGTGACCTGCACCCAAAACCATATAGTATGAATTCACTCAGGGATGAAAATATATAATCAATGAATGGTACATATCAAAATTTTGGTATGAGCTTGTCAAATACATGGATGCACACATCATTTTGCAGTCAGATAATCTATTATTACCCAAGCTTTAGCTAGTTTAATTTTTAACTGATTAAAAAAACTAACGGAATTAAATGCCAAAATACTTGAACATAGTAGTAAAAAGTTTACGCACTTTGTACATTTACATTACCTAACAAACCATATATTTCAACTTGAACTATGATTATACGCTATGGATGCATCTCATCCTTCCATTTCAAATTTTCATTAAAAAATCAATAATATTGTGCATATAAAAAATTATAATTAGCAGTTATCAATATTGATTTAATTTGATTTGCTAAAGCCATGGTTACCTAGCATAATTCAAAACATATGACAACATGGCTGTATAAATTAAGTTTGGTTGTGATGTACCTAAATAACGTAATAAAGTAATGTTAGATAGATTCATGTTAATGGATTTTATCCAAATCATCATCTCAAATTTAAGAATTTGATCTCCATAGCTTCAATATAAGATAATATAAGAATATTACTACTGAGAGGGGGATGGAAATAATTGGGAATGTGTCATGTATGAAAAATATGATAGTTTATAATAACCAAGAGGGTAAGAATGGGAGTCTTCCTTAACCATGGACATTGATCACAGCTAGGATCCCCATATTGATATTAAAAAAAAATGGAAATAATATATATTGGATGGTCTATGGCAACATAATCATATACATAGAAGTTTGTGACTGTACCCTTTTAATATTCTTTTCCATATGAATAAAATTAATATTTATATCATAATCAAGAAATGTCTTGAAACAACATCTGTAAGCGAAGTAGAATTACTACTGAGGGGCGGCTTTTAAATCATTATCATTGTTTTTGTTTCAAAACAATTTATATGCTTCATCGATTTTTCAGCTATCAGCTTTTATTTTATCACTTGATTTCTTATTTAACATCCATATATGTTTAAGTTTTAAACACTTTTTTGTAAGTATAGGCTCGTGCTACTTACACGTCATGTCATGAAGTATGCATATATATTTTATGTACACATTCATTTTTCAGAAAACTTTTGATTGCATATATCAGTCTTTAACTCCAATAGCAATCAAAATAAAATTTATCGAAATTAAGAGGAAAACACTGAATACAGTGACACATATTTGTAAAAAAGGTACCATGTTAAACCATGCTTGTTCTGTAAAAATTCACTTTTCTTTACCCTAGCATATAATCAGTCCTTTCTCTTCATTCCCAGAGTGGATTATTAAAGCGGTGAATAAAGAGATTAGATAAATATTGTGTCAAATCCATTAATGTTGACAATGGTATTCATGGCATAAAAAATAAAATTAGAATGAAATTCCAGAGATATCCAGGTAAACATCCTAACTTTAGAATGATTATTTAGCTCAAATGGGATGAGCGGTACGATCAGGAAAGATTTTTTTTTATTTTTTTTTGGGGGGGGGGGGGAGCGAACCCGTGCTACGCACACGGAATTTACAATTGCTTATTTTTATTTATTTATTTTTTATATATAAAAAATGTAAAAATAAAATTCATATATCATTTCTATATGGTAGTTCATCTGTTAAGCTATTAAAGCAAGGCACAACGTTTGGGGAAAAAAATCTGCTAATAGCGGTAAGTGGAAGTGACGTGTTTGGAGATATTAATCCAAATGCTGATCATTTCGTAAACTGGACTAATGCTATTTCACAAGCTATTGCTAAAGCTGTTCAGATAAAATTTGCTTGTCACCGTATATGACCAACCTCATTATTATTGTAACGATCCGGAATTTTGGGGCCAATTTAAAATTTTTAGTTTAGAAATTTTAATGCATTTTAATATTTAAAATAATTTATTTTAAATAAGAACGACCAAAAATTTATTTTAAAATGAATGAATTTAATTTAATTCTAAAAGGAGTTTAAAACAGCGCTGCAGTTTGAAATTTTGAATTTGAACTTTGACTGACTGTACCGGATTCAAAATAAATCAGAATTGAGCGGAACAAGAAATATTTAAATCTTTTTGATTATATCTTTCTAACGAATCTGAAAAATTGAAATTTCACTTTATAATTTGAAAGTTATGCCCAGTTTAAAATTTAGAAAAGTCGCTGTAGAATTTATATATATTTTAATTAAATATATGGCCCTTGAAAATAGTCATTTTGCAAACGACCTCGGTTTTCGACGAAACCACTTTTGTTGGAACTGGAATGTCAAATTATTGCTAAGTTTCAATTTTCATAATTTTTCGAATTAATATGTGAGCGTGGCAAGGGAAAATGTGTTTTGTCAGTTTTGGTCAAATTTAATCGACTTGAAAATGGCCATTTTTCAAACGGTCTCAGAATTCGACGAAATTAGTCTTGTTAGAACCGTATCGTCAAAACATAACTAGAAATATTTTTTAGTAATTTTCTGAGTTCATATGTAGCCCCGGTGAATTTATATATACGGTTAAAGTAAATTAATAAATGAATTATATATTAAAACTGAGAAACGGGGGTCAAGATGATCATTTGGACCTGCGGGACATAGCCAAATGAGTTCGGAATAGGGGTTATTAGCTAGGAATGTCTGTCGTTGGACCTGAATTGGAGTTAGTGCTAAACGGGCCTTAAGGGTTTAATTTAATAATATTTTTATATAAATAAACTTAGAATTAAAAAACCCTACTCCTATTACTTTAGCAGCCGCCGCCGTTCTATTCCTCCAATGGCCAGAATCATCCCATTTTCGATCCTTAATTTCTTCTTCCACACAGCAAATTAAACCCAATATCAATACCCAAATCGAAGAGCAATCCACCCTCTTTAAAATCATACGGTTATGATGGATTCTAGGTGTTTGTGGCTCTCGATTTTTGTGCATGAAGGTGGCTCGTTCGTGGCCGTTTCCAGGTCAAAAGGGGGGGGGGCGAGTTCGACTAGGAGCCGGTCGATGGTGGAGCAGGTGATGGCGCTCGAGGTGGTGGGCTCTGATCTCGGAGTGGCGGCAGCTAGGCGTGGGCGACGGTGATGACCAGGTGGCAGCAAATGGGTTCGACGGTCACGATGTATTACAGAAGGAGGAAGAAGGGGTTAATGTAATTAATTATTAATTTAATTATATATTTAAATGTTTAAATCTTTAAACTATCATAACTCGTTCAAAACTAATCAGAATTCAGCAAATTCGGGTTCGTTGGAATCGTCTTCCCAAGCACTACAACATGGAACAAACTAGAACCAATTCTGAGCAAATCAAGATTTGAGGAAATTTCAGATCTGAATTGATTGGTGAGAAATTCTATTTCTTTTTCATATAATTAAAATTGCTCAGTCATGACATGTATATAAAACTGATGTTATTAAATTATACGCGGTATTATTCTGTGAATTTGCATACGTGATTTGATGTATGATGAATGTGTTATGTGATTGTTGAAAATTAATATTTCTGTTAATTAGAATTTGTTTAAAACAAAAATATATAATTTTTGTTTATATAAAAGGATTAAACGGTGTATGATTAAAAACACGATTTGGTTTGTTTAAAATATTACCATGTTAGAAATGATATCATTTGTGTTATAAATTGTTGTATGATAAAAATTCACATTTTTATCATAAATGTTCATATGTCATATTTTCACTGCCATTTTAGAGACATTTTTATTTGCGTTCTTTGTTGCAAATAAACACCGTTTAAAAAGTTACATTATTTTTATTTGCATTCCTTGGTGCAAATAAACATCGTATAAGAAGTTGTACTTTCATTTGCATTCCAAAGTGCAAATAAAAACATACATTAGAAGTTGTACTTTATTTTTGCATTCTAAGAAGCAAATTAAAACATGGATTTGAGAAGGTACATTTTTATTTACATTTCAGATGTAAATAAAAACATAGATTAAAAGTTGCATTTCTATTTACATTTTTAAGATGTAAATAAAACATAGTTTTAAAAGTTGCATTTTTATTGTCAGATTTGAGACAATAAAAAGAGAATTGATTTCAAGATTTCATTTTTTATGAAATTTTGTTTTCAATAAAAGATTACATTTTTTTATGTAAATTTGTTTGCATAAAAAAAAGGTTTGCATTTTTTTTAATATGGTTATGTTTTTATTTAAAGATTGAAAATAGAAATCATCGTTATCATTTTTGGTTAAAATAGATATAAATAACATTTGTTATAAAATGTTATCTTTGTAATAAAAGTACATTTTTATTTTAGAAATGTAACATTAGTATAAAAAGACCGTTTTGTTAGCAAATACGATATTAGAATAAAAACATGTCATTTTTAGTCAAATAATAAAAATGTCATTTTGGTTACAATTTGGAATGTCATATTTCACCGTCATTTTAGAATCATTAAAAAAATTGAATTAGAAATGTGTTATTCAAATCAAAAATTAACATTTTTGATTAGAAGTTGGTTAGGAAAAGAAAAACAACATTTTATTTGAAATGTGTTATTCAAATCAAAAATTAACATTTTTGATAAATAGAACATGTAGTGAAATAGAAGATGGATATTCTTATATATTAAAAAGGATTACACAAAGGAATGAACATCTTTATATATTTTTATATATTAAAAAGGAATGAAACAAAAATATACATTTTTGGTATATTAAAAAGGAATGAAACAAAAATATACATTTTTGGTATATTAAAAAGGAATGAAACAAAAATATACATTTTTGTCAGATTTAAAGGAATGAAATAAAAGAGACATTTTTGTCAGATTTAAAAGAATGAATTAAGAAGAAAGATTACATTTTTTATCATTAAAAAGGATTAAAGAAAAGTTAGCATTTTTGTTTACTTTAAAAGAATGAAGACAAAATTTACATTTTTGTTTACATTGAAAAGATTAGCCAAAATTATCCTATTTTGTTACATTGAAAAAATTAGACAAAATAATCACATTTTGTTACACTGAAAGGATTAGACAAAAGTATCATATTTTGTACATTAAAAGAAATTAGACAAGATTACAAAATTTTGTCACTTTAAAAAGAATTAGTATAAAAAGAGACATTCTTATCACTTTTAAAGCAATGAAATAAAAAGAGACATTCTTATCACTTTTAAAGGAATGAAATGAAAATGAACATTTTTGTGTATTAAAACGGATTAAACAACAATGAACATTTGTGTACATTAAATGGGAGTAGATTAAAATATGTATAGTTTTGTTTACATTAAAAAGAGTTTAACCAAAATAGTCATTTTGGTCATTTAAAAGAGTTACACCAAATTACGTTTTGGTCATAAAAAGGGATTACACAAAAAGATTTGAAATAAAAGTTAACATCTTTATTGTCGATTAGTTACAATAAAAAAAATCATATGTTATAAATATGATATTAGCGAGGGCTTGGAATATATGTCTGTGATGTTGAAATGTTTAATGTGTTAAATATATTGTTAGTTTATTCAAAATGAATATTACACTTCCATTTACAAGTCATCCGACTTGTTTATGTGATTGGGTCGATAATTTTTACACATCGCCCAAGTGCACAAATAATTTATTATTTGATTGTTGGATGAAACCCCACATGGGTGTTGGGATGATATCTGATCTACACTAGTCCCAATATTTAGTGTAGAATCCACTTTGGTTGTTATTTGGATGTGTGATAATTATTTATCATGATTGTTGATTACGTACCATATATGGTTGTTGATTGAGTCACATTCCAATTAAGGATATTCTAGAAAAAGAATATTTTGGAAAATATTTTAGAAAAAAAATATATTTTAGAAAAATATATTTATTTATTGAGATGAACTAGTTATTAACTAGAATAAATCATTAAATTAAGATTTAATGAAGTTTTCCAATTTGTCAATGTTTAATTGAAATTAAATAAATTGGATTTTGGGTTGTCGTGAATAGTGTCTTAAATAACACTGTTCTTAAACCCCGTATGAAAAGAATAATCTTTTAATTTAGGATTATTAAAAGTTTTCAATTATATCTTGTAATTGAAATAAGATAAAATGTGAGTTGGGTTTATTGTGAACCATGTTTTTAAGTGACATGTGTTCTTTAACCCAACTGACAGTGAAAATATGATTTGGAATTTATAAATCTTTTATTAAGATTTAAATGGGAATTTTCCAAAACCAAGTTTTCCAATTTAACATATTAAATTGGAGTTGAATGGAATTCGAATTAATAATAACCGAGATAAGCTTCCGTAAAAGAAAACCGATACTACATATGGAATTTAAGAGACTTTGCCGTTATTCCATTTATATTATTGGTTGGATACAGGAATTTATAACGATTATATATATTGGTTTGATTTCTGTGAAGATTCCATATTTTATGGAAGATGATTTCGGGTTTACCGTGAACTTTGTTTTAAATGACATTAGTTCTTTAACCCAGTTAAAGATAAGATTAATTTCTTAAATTTAATTAATCATTGAATAATGATTTGTGATATTTAAAACCAAATTGGGTTCTTAATAAATCTTTAAAAGTAAGATTTAAGAATAATTTAAAGAGTTTATCTTTGATAAAATAATGCGAATATTTTATTAGAAGAATATTCTGAATTGGAATGAGGCGTTGGATGTGTTTTTATAGTACTTGATTTTTAATTATAAAATACGTGAGTTATTCGGGAAGACCGGGTTTAACCCATTCCGAATAATTACTACGACGATGAAGAGTCGAAGATGAAGACGGTGGTTGAAGACCGACGATCTTCACATCGAATGGATGTGTTGCTATAGAGACCCTTGATGGGAGTAGCTACCTTGAAGGGGTTTCAGGGGTGGCCGTCCGGACTATTGTTGATTGTTCGGATTTGGTTTTCTCTCAGACCCAGAGCATAAGCTAGTAAATGGATGCGTGTCTGACATTGGATTTCGTTCCATGTGAATTAAATTGATTTCTGTTAATGTATGTCTGTTTGGTGGTGGAGGATTTATTCTCTACTTAACACCCTGGTATATATTAATAGTGATTGATCGCATGGCATGAATTGTCAATGTGGCACGCCAAGATGCAAATGATCAAGGCTTTTGTTGAAAAGCAGGGCCTTGTGGGATGATCAAAGTATAGCCTATTACGGCATAGCTTTGTATATATCGTGACTTCGCGAGCCTCACACACCAGTATGAGTCAAAAACGGAATATGGACCATAGGGAGTGCACACGTTTCTTTCTAGCTAGTGGTAGTGTCAGTGCTTAAACTGGCTGGCATTTTACTTACGTGGATGATGGATTTTGAGGTGCCTCGGATTTTTATAGGCCGTTAGTGGTCATACTATAGGTTCAAAGGAACCGGGAAACGTGTGTTCAGGCAGAACTAATCCACTGCTGATAGGCGGGGACCGGCCCTACCGCTCCAAGGGTTGCCCATAGGTGTGATCCTGAGGCATTTGCTAGAGTATCTCGAATCAGAGAGGAGCTTGCCCTAGCCTCGACTCATGATGGAAATCCAATTTCCAATACGACCTTGCGGTTTTGATTGTAGAACTAGTATGGCGACATAGTAGGATGGGGTACTATGCCGTCTATGATTAATACATTATGATTGAAATTGTTTTTTTGAAATATACATATACCCATAGATATACACACTAATACTAAATCCGTTTTATCGTATCAAGCATCTCTTGACCATTATAAGGTAAAACCCTATCCTCCGGTTTGCGTTGCATTGTGTGATGGGACTTGGGTCTTATAATGGTTTCATTTTTTTGAAAAGCATTGCGTTGTTTAACGTTTTACTTTATTTTATGCACTGGCAATCCAATGGAGTAAACTCGTTCCGCGTTAGCGGCGTGGTCCTGTGATTAGCCTTATTATTAGATAGTTAAGATTTCTCATACCAGTCCCATGACTGACCTGTACTTTGTTTCACTGGCAAACTCGGGTGCCCTTATTTTCCACACGGGAAGTCGAGTAGCTTTTTGCAGATATATTCACAGGATCCTGGTTTACAGCTGAAGCGGTATTCGGAAAGCTCTGTATCCATGTATTCCTTTCAATTGTATGTTTGTAATATTTTTCCCGCTGCTATTTAAATGTAATCTAAATCTCTGATATTATTGTATTTCTATTGTGTAATAAGTATTCATACTCTGAGATTTTCTTGTACTCTGATGTAATTGTTGTAATCAGCAATAAAATGTTCTTAAGTTTGTGTTCTGATGTGTGTTGTTCTCAAAGCAATTCAGGCTTTCCTTTACTGGGAAGTTCGGGTCATTACAATTATTATCCTGAATAACTTCAATTTTCACCTCTATATGAGCGAAAGGAATAATGGACTTCGCTACCATTTACCATGGCTTTTGAAGTTAATATACTTGAGAATAATGAAAATAAACATAAGTAAACCACCAGCAATCTTTCATGCATAGCTAATGATAAAATCAACCATCCATCTCATCTTTGTAGAAAAGAAAGATGTGCAGATACAATCATTAAATCTAAGAAACTATATAATGTTATTATGCCTCCTTTTTTCCATAAAGAAACAACATTTGATATTTCTCATGAAAGATTTACAGGCTAAGGCTAAGGATTGAAAGTATATGGCTAGTTAAAACCTATAAATGCACACGAAATATATAACATCTTCAACAAATAGTTACGAATAAGAAAAAAGAAATCAACATATTTAATCCACCTTTCTTGCCAGCAGGATACTGATATATGTTATCAAGTTGTAGTTTGGAATATCAACAGCTTGTCCATGCTTCAAGCACTCCATACAGTGAAGTAACTTCTCAGTGTTAAATGCATCTGATATCAACTTAAATTTGTAAATATATTTCACTACAGTGGAAATATATAAGAAGAGGAAGCTTCAGATAGCTTGCATCTACATTCAACTAATCGGGACTATGGAGCTTTAAACAACCAGCTCGGATGAGTATAGTTAAACATAAAAAAAATAGCATACTTGGATGGTTGAAATTATATTTATGAACATTAGCAAGCTCCTCTTCAGAGAGACTGTGATAAAATGATTCCTGTGATGTCACAATTATATACTTCAAAAATATTGTACAACTAACATATACGGTCTAACAACACGTTTGACATAACATACCCTTTACATGATTCATTTGGCGTGATGCAAAGTTGAGATGTGCAAAAGGATTTTGGCATATAAATTTATTATTAACTATAAGTATGATTTTGAAAAGTACATATGAATCCACGCCAGGGATATACAGCAGCTATTTTATAAAATGCTTAAACCTAAAAACTAAGTAAAAATTGCGATCAAGAAAAAAAAGTGGTACTTTGCCATCCTCAGAGACTATTTCTTTTATTAATCACACAATACTGAAAATAAAATGGGTATCATTTCAATAAGTTATGTAAAAATTAAAGTACTCAGTATGCGAAGATGAATAATATAATGCCAAATTTCAAATTTCTTTCTGAAGAAAAAGAAAAGGAGGCTGCTGATAAAAACATGCAAAGTCAAACATTTAATCTGCGCATCACTTCTAAGTTCTAATGTTACAAATATAGTTCTAATGTAACAAATATAGGAGCGATATTAATTTTTTCTAACAAAATGACATGTAGGAATTACTTGATTGATGAGAACAACGCGTTGATCATAAAGCTGATTAATGATCATGTCGCACACAGTGGTCTTCCCTGCAAATGCACCACCAGCCACACCTGCCAAACTAATTTGAGTGAGTGAAATGTTAATCAAGTTAACATTTATGAAATATAAGGTTACATCATAAAAAGAAGGTTAACTACCTAAACTATTTACAGTTTTACACACACACACCCCATAATTGAACTATATGTATAATACCTTGCAAATTCCGCTTTGCAACATGATTGTTGTGTCATGGATTAAAATTTAATTTGCATTCATTCTGTTTGTAAGTTACTTTCACATACCCTAAAAAGGGTCTATGGAAACAGATATAATGCACTAAAATCAAATACGACTTAATTTTGATGATGGTAGATTAAAGTTAAAGCTTCCTATTTATTAGTTGTGCAGTAGCATGAAACTAAAAACAACTGCTGCAGATTACTAATCATATACACACAAATAACAAAGGGCTTCTTGTGTCCATTTGCACCTGATGTCGTCGTCGGCTTCTCATTTTGATTGTTTTTTGTTTCACTACCTCAGGCTGTAGTCCTGAAAAGTGAGCTCCAATTGAAGTTTCAAGCACTTCCTCTACTAGTTTTGAACCCATAAAAGTATCGACCTAAAGAAAAAACACATACATATCGATAACGTTTATACAGAGAACTCTGCTACTTCTGCTGAAAATAGAGTATGAAAATAAACAAATTTGTCAACTAACGGTTAAATTTACTGGGTGCTGTTATGCTTTGATTGTTCGAATGTTTCTTGATCCAGTATGTTTAGTTTTCAGTGGAAGTAGTATCACTGGCATACAATATGTAGGTTACACTAACCAAACATCATAAGAACTGAGTGATTGCCAAAATCGCAAGATCGTACGTTTCAAAGCGCAATTTGGTAGGAATCGCATCTTCCCCGATCCAAGAGTTAAATTGGATTGCAACCGATGCAAAATATGCGATTCAATTTCAAAAATGAAAACAATGGAGTCCAATGCGGGATCTCGATTACAATTTAAACATCGAAGTGAAACAAAATCAAAAGAGATTTAGTTCGATAACATGATCTCGATTCAAGGGAAAAAAAAAAGGTTGGACGGAGGTACAGGAAGAAAAGCAGTAGCAGCAAACCTAAATCTTTCAAAAACCCTAAGCATCAGGGAGGAAGATGAAAGTGCCAAATTGGGGTCGGTTATTTCCTCAGACCAAATTATCCGTCTAAATTATCACTCGTAAGACGCTGGCATGCTTGGCTCAAAATTTAGTCAAAAAATGCGAATAAATAGTGGAATTCACTCGGAAGATGCTGCAGCATTTTCATATCACGCTATGCTTACTATTTTATCGTAAGATCAAAAGTCTAAATATTGATAATAGGATGAAACTGAATCACAACTTCCCCAAATATTGGGATGTGCTTCAAAGTTACATAGAAATAAAGTGTCAATTCGTAACTGTAGATGTATATGCCAACAAATGCAGAACCATATAATAACATTAATACATCAAACATGGAAAATTTTACATAGTGTGGACTTCAAACAATTCTTTGAATGAATTTGTCCTTTACTGCAGGCTCCTTTCTTGGAACCTGGCAGAAATAAAAAGGGCAACATCAAAATATAATACCACACTACACATCAATTTCATCATAAAATATTCGAAAAACAATAATGGTGAGCATACATAAAATCATGTTGTTGTATTTTAAGATATTGAATATATGAAAAGTGATGCGCAATGCTTGTTGTATTTACCATGATAACAATTACTAAACAAAAATCAATTATGCGTTGTTGCATCTAATTCCGAGGTTCCCCTATGAAACAGATACTTCTAACAAACAGTAAAAGTACAAATTATCAGCTGCACAGAAATTGTAACTGCTAAGGTCGGTGTAGACTCCCCTTCAGTGCAAATATAAATTAATCCCGTTAAGTTACCAAGTAGCGCGAAAAAGAAAGGATTAGACGAAAAATAATATCCATACAATTATAAACAAATGTAAGTCAAATATGATATAGGACCATGGAAATGTGAACGAATAGAAAAAAAAAGTAGATCTCAGAACTGTAAATTATGAAATTGACGGACACACAATCCTGGCAGTTTTAGAGAATATAGGAAAGTAAGAAAAGGAAGTTCTGTCTTAAAGTGGGAATATGCAGTTGGAAGAAATCTAGTGCGTAAAGGAGAAGGAAAAAACAATCAAACCTAATAGTTAATCTGTCCATTAGGCAAATGTGAAGCATCAAATCGATCAAAGCAGTAAAGAATGAAACACGTACCAGCGTCCGAACCCTAATCGACCGATGGTTACAAAGTCAGAAGGCCTTGGCGGCGACCGTCTGTCTGGAAGGCAATAGAGTGGGTAGGGAAAGCTATGACGGCAGCTGAAGGAAATGGACGGCGATATGAAGGCGGATGGAGAAGGAAGGGTTGGAAATTGAATGGAGTTCTCGTAGTGGTTCGAGAAGGCAGAAAAAGGGATGATTTTATTCATTCTAGCAGGTGAAAATGCGAAAGGACATGGATGGGGGAAAGCGAAAGGTTTCAGCGAAACGGGTGAAAGTCTACGGAAGTGGGGCAACCGTTCGATCTTGGAAGGAGACAGCTAGCACAATCCTAATTTTTTAAAGAAAACGGAACTGAAAGGACTTTGAGAATGGATTGTGCTTTCATATAATATAATATATGATATTTATATAAGCACTTTTTAAAATATACATCAAGCCCAAATCTCCAAGGCCACAACGTGCAATTCTTAACACTAAAATACGACTACTTTATATTTAAATTTCGATATGTACATGTACATGTTGCTCAAAAATTGATTCATTGCTATAATGTTGGTAAAGAATGAATTAAAGAACAGAAAAACAAAAACAAAAAAACAAAAAAAAATCAAAAGAGAACGATGAAAGCGCACAAGATGGGCCAAGCTGCCAAACCTCGGATCCATGTCCACTTTATTATTTTTATTATTGAATCATTGTTAGAATACACATTTTACAATTGATTATGGTTGACAATCGAGTAGATCTCGATTTTCCTCAAAGTCTTATGAACTAAAAATCCCTTGTAGTTGTAGCCAGACTTCTATTTGTAGACAATACACAACATAAAAACCATTACATCTAATTTAAATGTGTGTGTATCTTCAAACTTGAAAATTTTGACATCAAGAGTCAATCAGGGCGCATGTTTGAGAATGTTTCCCAGGAAGGACAAATTGATCAATACCAACTATTGTTTGCATGCAAATTGTTCAAACTTTCTTTGTAATATGTCTCATAGCTCAATTTACGTGCAATCCAAGAAAATATGATCAATCAACATCGAACAAAATAGGTCGGTGTTACTTGTTTTTGTGTTCCAAAGCTTTGACTTATTTCCATAGTTGATGTTTCTAAGTCCTGTTATAGGCAAATCAAAGCAAATAAATCAATTTGTACCGATCAAAATAGTTCGGTAATGATTGATTGTACCTGCCTTAATATTGGCTCATTTTTACGGGCTTCCTCGCATTGTACTTCCATATGGTTACATGCTTTATTCTCTGTTTCTCCATGGTTTGTATTACAGATCTCTGTCTAGGTCCCCTCTTAAACTATGGTTAATTTTCCAAAAACAATCAATGTACCATTACACACAACATGCATATTATATTTAAGTTTTAAAAATTACCAATATTATGAATTTTAAATTCATGTATTTATGTATATGTTTGTTTGAATATGATATGTTTTTGTTGCTAATATAATAATAATAATAATTTAAAATATTTTTTTGAGCCTCATAATGACCTAATAATCAATGAACAATTAATTAAGAGAATCAAGCATAAAATAAAGGTTGAATGGTTATGAGAAAATGAATAAAGTAAATAAAGTAAATATACAAGGGACAACTTTTTAGCAGTGAAGAATGGTAATAAATTATTGGTAATCAAGGGAAATTAAATATAATTGAATTCATCCATATATGAGTATAATACATATTCAAAGAAAAACTAACTAGGCAAGAACCACGTAAGGAATAACGAATTAACTATGCATGGAGAACTTTCTAAAGTTAACTAAAGCAACCAAAAATAGTTAGAGCAAATAAAGTCTTTGAATTAACGAGAATAACGAAAATTGAATTTTCAATGGTAAAATGATATAAAATGTGATAAAAGATATCTAACTGGATATTAACTTTGAGTCCCTATCTGTTGTTTGATTTGTAAGGAGGGTCATTGTGTAATAATAACTCATTTATTACGTATCAAATGATCATAAAATAATTCTATTTAATTCATTTGAAAATGTATGACTCCATAATTTTGGCATACGGTTCTTGGGGTGTTTTACATATACATGGGTAGGCGTTTTTATGATTGGACGGAAGGAGCTTGCCAGTAGGGACATATGATGCCAAAACCTGAAATGGGACAATTGCTTGACCTCATTCCATTGCTGAAGGACACTAGACATCAGTTGCTAAAGAGATACCACCAAAACAAAACGAGCACCCAGGGACCTACACCAAAACAAAAAACACACTATTCGCCAAAGAATCTTAAGCTACAAGAAGATGACATCCAATGCCCTCAGAATGCAGCCGCCACCAACATCCAAATAACCCAGACAAGCATACTTTGTTGAGCAAAGCTCGATTGCGATTCCACATGCCAAAAAAGTACCGACAACACAGGATGAGCAAGGGAGGCAGAATAAACAAGAAGCATGGCATACAAGAGCGGTACTAACCTGAGATACAAATAAAGAAGAAAAGAGAACTCAAACGCAGTCGAGAGTTTGAAGCGAAGTAGGTTGAAAAAGGTCAAGATCGGAATGTGGGAAAGCTCGAGGTGGGGAAAATCGAAAAGGACAAAAACAAGAAGTATTTAAAGGGTAAAAACAACAATAAGAAGAAGATTAAGAAAAATATATATAACACGTGATCAAGAATTATCGAAGTGAGAGACGAAGAAACAAACTAACAATTAGAAGAATTGGGTAGAACGAGGGTAGAGGCAGAGAAAACATAGCCTCCATTAATAGTCCATATACTAAAATAACAAAAAAAAAACTAAATATGTAACAAAATTATTGTTATTATTATACTTAAATGAATATACATAAATAGGTATATTCATAATATCTAAGTATGTATATATATATAATATATTAATTATGTATTTAAATTATATGTGTATATATATATATATACATACACATTTCAAAACCATTTTAGGTGGAATGAAAAACATAGATTTCATCTAATATTTATTGCACTAGAAAAATAAATTATACAAAATACAATAAAACAGTATTAAAATATACTTATGTTATTTAAAATATAAATTTTAATAAAATTAAGCATGATACTTTGAAGTTACAAAAAATTATGAAGGTTTTTTGACCAAAATAATATCTTTAATCTGTCGGTTGATTTTTAGCATTTATATAGTTGATTTTTGTAGAGTATAATAAGTGATTTTAAAACAATGGTATTTTAGCTTAGTGTTTTACACGATGATATAAAAAATGAAAAATTAATTCTCAAAAATTTATTAATTTTATATGGTTTATTTAATTAGTATATTTATTTAAATTATAGTAAATAAATTTTAAAATATAAATTGCAACCACCAAAAGATATAGTTAATATGGTTATGCATACCTTTTGACATAACATATGTAGCACCCCATACATTTGACATTATTTATTCTAATTGGTTAGTTAGCTAATTAGGTTCCAAAAAAGAAATTTGTGATATTTTGAGAAATTCTCGAGTTTGTAGTTTCCCAATCGAAGTTCGAATGAAGAAGTTATGGATGAAAAACAATTCGTAATGGAAATAGATAAAAATATAATGTATAGACTCAACACAATAATTCGACCCCTTTGTATGAAGGCGATTGACAGGATGGTCGACTTCTTAGTTAGAGAGGTTGTCGACCGCATTTCATGAGGCAACTAAGTTGTGACTTAGTATAACGACCCACATTCAATGTTAAATGATCTAATAATCGTTAATTTTTTGTCTATATTTGAATATCTAACTCTCCCTTTTCCTTTCATATTTTTTCTGAATAGAGCCGTAAAGCTCTATCACTCCTTTCTCCATTTTTTCCTCTAAAAACAAGATCTTTATGCCTATATATACACAAACCGGAGGAGGATCAGAGCTCTATTGGAAGAAGAGTAGTTGATAAACCTTGTGCGCTTTAGAGATAACATTCTTATAAACCTTTTATATTTTTTCTTCCCACTATCGAATCACTTCCCAGATCTAGATTCTAATATATGTATCTTTACTTTTTTGTACATATTTCCCTAGACTTAAAAGGATTTAAGTTGAATAAAGGTTTTGTGATGATTTTCCTGTACCTCC
Source organism: Allium sativum (assembly GCA_030737875.1). Taxonomy (NCBI): domain Eukaryota; kingdom Viridiplantae; phylum Streptophyta; class Magnoliopsida; order Asparagales; family Amaryllidaceae; genus Allium; species Allium sativum. The sequence continues at coordinate 827,928,311 of CM060926.1, read as the reverse complement.
AACTCATAAATAATTGCAGTGGTGCTCCACCAATATAAGGCGACCATTAAGGCTAACCAAGAGGAAAACAACCCAAAAAGTTGTATTTTTCATAGCGCATCGATCAAATATAATAGTAAATTAAAGTTTATGTGAAGCAGATGAGATAATTAGCAACCGATAATGAAACATAAGCATCATAGTAATAAATTCATATAATATAAATAAATAGAGTCATACAAGTGATAATAACTCAAGTAAATTGTTTCTAAATAGGAAATACTGCTAAGCATGGCAGCGAACAAGATAAAGCAATAAAGTACATATGAGTGATACATAAAATAGTCTCTTGCTCGCCTCCTGAATAACCACTCATGCTCATCCCAACCTTTATCTAGTCTACCCGTTTAAGAGTACCCAAATTAATAAGAAACAATGCATAAAACTTCAAGCCATACAAATTTTGGTGTTAAGCGATAATTATCTCAAATACTAGTGTAAAGTAGTGTAATAGGTATGGAAAACGGTACCTGACTTATCCTTGCATCCAAAGAGTTAGACTGATATTAATGTACACCACTCAACGATCATCATGTCACAAGGTGTAATAGAGCCTCTAAGTGATAAGGTGATAACAAACAAATAAGCATAAATATATATCATTTATCCCGACATTTAATCACTTAATGTGTTGGACATGCATAGCGTTTGTATTATCCCATAGTTGGATCAAGGACCATCATGGCTCAGTTCTCTTACACTCGATTCCATGCCACTTAGATGGCTATGAAGCAAACCATCTAATGATAGTCCTAGGTACCCAGATCATGAGATCCATGAGCCATCATCACTCGAAGGGCCTTCGCTGCCTATGTGAGTATTTAAGGCCATCATCGCCCAATGGACATCCCAGCATACCTCTGCTCAATGAGTACACGTCAGAGCCTATAAACTCTATGAACCTCTTTGCATACGTCTCCTCAATGAGGCATATCATTGAGACTACTATCATGACTCTTCCGGAGCCTCCGTGGTAAGGACATCTCTGGACAACTATATTATTATCGAAATCACTTGTGTCCTTCAACCATTGTTCATAGTTCCCATGATTTTGCCTAGGCATCTCAGAATAAAGTTAGTCCTTATTGGAGCCATTCTTCATGAAGTAGTGAAACACCCCACCTCCATTAAGGTCACTCACAAAGGGAATGCCTTAACTTCGGTGGAGGTTTATAAGTAAAAGTCACAGATAAACACAAGACAAGTATGTAAACACATATATATAAGCAGCGGAAAACAAACGGACTTTTATTTCATAAATATGTGTTCATACAAAACATTTCCATAATTATCTCATAATAACTTCCAAAACATTACATCATCATTTCTGCCTTGATTATTAAATAAAGAAGCATAAAACACAATAAAAGTTGCATAAATCCCCATAGGACGTGTCCAAAAGCCATAGCCAAGGAAAGAGAGTCCAAACCATACATCTACTATCTTGAAGCTTGCAAAGAGTCTGACTAAGCTGGGTTGTTTCCTCCCTGTTGACCTGGGAGGGGGGAACGGAAGAAGAGAAGACAAAAGAAAAATAGAGTCAGACATAAAGCCTGGTAAGTCTGGTGACTCTTCAATATGAGAATAAGAAAAAGGGCATGATAGGTATAAATTGGAAATAGGAAAGTATCATAACTAAGATAAAGCAGTTTGAACAGAATATACTATCGCACCCCACACTATATCCCTGCACCTACTTGCATTGTCTCAACTTGCACCCCATGATCGGGGTGAAGTGATCCCCTTTCTAAAGATCGGCTCCTACTCGCAAATTCATACGTGTCATACGGCCCCCAATGATTGTAGACACCTATGCTGGTCCCACCATAGGGTGTATCAAGTCCCATGGCGGTGGTCCGACACAATCCTAGAATGCATAGGTTATACTACTGGTGCTCAGTGCCCTGTCTGTCTGCTCCGAAGTGTGTGCACGCCTACACTCCGTTAGAACCCACACCACTGCACCAACTGCCGTCGCTTTTGACCGCTTACAATCAGCCCAGTAATCATGCCCTACCCTGCCTAGTTTCAGGGTACCATGATACCTAATTGGGTTACTGCTGAAATGGGTCCCCGTTACTAGGGTTTCTAGTCAAACATGTTAAGTGGTTAAGTGTCTGTATTTACCTAACCCTACCCATTAGTTTAATTAACATGTTGAATTGGTTAAGTGTTTTAGTTAACTTAACCATACCATCCTGACTTGTCCTTAACCTTAATTAGTTAAAGCACCGACCACTCAAATTAGACAGGTATTGTTACAGTTACTGGATGTGCCGGTCGGTTTCAGGCAGGTTTACACCGTAACTCAGTCTAACCTCGGTTCCTTATTGGGCTCAATGCTTAACCACCCACATTGGATAGGTATTGTTGTGACTACTGGACAGCCGGGCGGGTCCGGGCAGGTTTACATCACAACTCAATCCAACCTCGGGTTAAGCATACTCGTATTTTCTAAATTTACATATTTGTCTCTATTACTTGTTATATGTAAATTTGTTAACAATTGAATGTTGTGGCCCACTTTCCAAGTTCATCATTTTTGGTATAAGGATTTATACCATTTAAATGCCACCAATTTTTGGCATGTGATAAACATGCCAATACATATATTTTTCACCAATTTATGTCAAATTACCAATTTTTCCCAACGTTACCCCGTCTAAATATTAGGCTAACAATCTTAGCCTAATTTTTTGTCTGCATGATTTTTAACATATAATATTAGGCTAAAAACTTAGCCTAATTTAGCGTACACAAAATTGGCATAAAGAAATTCATAAGCATAAACATGACATAGTTGTAAATTTGGCATTTTTGGCATAGTCAATATGAACATCATAGGTGTGAACTTGCAAAGTAGTCAACATGAATACCATAGGTGTGAACTTGCAACGTAGACTAAATCAACATACATATATGTGAATTTGCAACATAGACTAAATCATGGGTTTCAACTTGTCATGTGAACTTGCATTGAAAAGTGAAATCTAACTAAACAGGTGTCACATGAATTAGCATATAATTTAGACAACATCAGCCTAAACATGTTTTGATCTAGGCATAACATCGAACATCACTAGCATATGACAAGAATGTGACATGTCCATAAGGTATGTATAATTTTATCACATGTGTGAACTAGATCCAATCATGTTTACTACTATAACATGAAACTTGTATTAGAATGGATCTTGGCATGGATCCAATTATGAACTTGCAACTTTTGTATAAACATATGAGCATGTATATGAGCTTAATCATTTAGGCATAGAAGTTCTATTGTACAGCATATAACTCGTCATAATCACCTAAACATATAGGTGTAGATATGAACCAAATAACTTGTATGTGAATTTGAATAGATCCAACATCAACTAGATTAATCCATAAACATTCTAATGGATCCAACATCAACTCAATTATACCACACACATCCCAATACCATTCACAACACAATCATTGCAACACATAGATATGAATTAACATCGTCGTTATACAATAGCACAATTCCATTTCCATTTTACATCGAATCAAATCTTAATTTTATTCCCATCGGAAAAATCACTATTCTTACAACAAACGACGAACTTGAATTCTGGATTCTGAGTTCTGAATTTGCAATGCTTTCCTTTGGTTAGACAAACGGTGTTTGAATCTTGTTTTTACTTTAGTTTTGCTCGTCTCTAATCTTTCTTCAAGTGGAGGCTACTCATGGCTTCCTCCCAGCAGCATGACGGCTCTATCTCTATTTTATTTGTGTGAATTTAGGTTGAGACTAAGACTGTTTATATAGGATTTCAAACTAATTAGAGCCGTCGATGAACCTAGAGTTAATCAAGGCCATCCGTCTCAAGAGAAGCCAACCAGAAAGTGACAAGTAAGCCCTAGTGACACAGCCAAGCCCCAGAAACCGAGCCAGGACCAGACCAAGTAGGTTAGGTCGACCAGGCAGGTCGACCTGTAGGTCGACCCCCAGGTCGACTACATAGTCGACCTAGGAACCCAGGTCGACTCCCAGGTCGACCCCCTGGTAAACCTGGGTCCTGGGCAGGAAAATCCCCCCCCAGCCCAGTTCTGGCCCAGATTTGAATTTTGAACTTGTTTTTGGGCTGTTTGAAATTTAAATCGAATTCTGAAACTTCAAGAGGTCATAACTCCTTCATACGGAGTCCGATTTACGCAAACTCGGACTCTATCTGAAGCAGAATTCCGAGACAAATGCAATGGCGTAACCCGTTTCCCTTAATTCTATCATTTAGAATCAATTATACTTTAACTTGTTAATTTACTATTAATATAAATTACGGGGTGTTACATTCTCCCCTCCTTAAAGGATTTCGTCCCCGAAATCTTCAAGTCTAGAAGAACGTATATCCTAACATCCAATCGTCCATCTACTCAACCAACAAACACAGGCGTCCATTGTCCTTAAAAGACTTCTAATGCTTCATGATCATATGCATAGTGTGTGTATATGTCCTTATCTAATGCAAAAATTAGGCGGTCTACTGATTCAGTTGACCTCCTTAATGCGAATCATGTAAGTGTCATGAATCCATTATTTATGCAAATTTTCCCTACTCATAATTTTACATGAGTGCGCAATCATTCATACAAATGCGACATCCATATGACAACATATCAAGTTTCAACCACATACAAATATGAATACATATATGCATATGCAATATGAAGTGACTGAGCCGATCTAAAACCTAGGTTGTGTGTGTATATGCATCCACGAGCAACCACTAGCAACCACTTGCAGCCATCAATCATAACATGTTTCAATTACATGTTTACATCCAAAGGGGTTTCTACCTAAGGATAAAGGATAATATCGAGGAGATATACCTAAAAAGATAGATACAAGCACAACTTAAGGAAAAAGAGTAATCAAAGATGTACCCTAAAAAAGAAAAGGGTAGGCCGCGCGTATTCTGTCCTCAGTTTCCCAAGTCGCGTCTTCTTCGGCGTCGCTCCACTGAACTTTGACAAGCTTGACTTCGCGGTTGCGTAGCTTTTTCACTTCAGTTCCTAAGATGCGGGTTGGAACTCTCCTTACATTTGCTTTGCGTTCCACTTCGGCTTCTTCTAGAGTGCTTGGCTCCACCACTTCCGCGGATTCATGTAAAGATTTCCGGAGATGAGAAACGTGAAAGACATTGTGAATTCCAGCCAACCTTTCGGGCAGCTCTACTCTATAGCCATCTTCCCAATCTTCTCGATGATAGGGAACGGTCCTACAAATCTTGGTTCTAGCTTTCCTGCGGATCCAAAGCGAACGACGTTCCTTAAGGGAGATACCTTAAGGAAAACCCTGTCCCCAACCTCAAACTCGAGGTCGGTCCTTCTTTTGTCTGCGTAGGATTTCTGTCTATCTTGGGCAGTTTTCATTCTCCTTCTTATCAGGTCCACTTTTTCTGAAGTCTCTCTAATCATGTCTTGCCCAAGTATAAGCTTATTTGTAGACTCCCACCAACAAGTTAGTGATCTTCACGGTCTTCCATACAAAGCTTCGAAGGGCGCCATGCCGATAGTGGCTTGGTAGCTGTTGTTGTAGGCGAATTCCACTAAAGGAAGATGATTCTCCCATGTCCCTCCAAAGTCAAGAACGCACAGTCTCAGAAGATCTTCTAATACTCTGTTCACCCTTTCCGTCTGACCATCAGTTTGGGGGTGATAGGTCGTGCTCAAGCATAACTATGTGCCTACAGCTTCTTGCAGACTCCGCCAAAATTCGCTTGTAAAGATTGGATCTCTGTCACTCACTATGCTGGAGGGTATTCCATGGAGTTGAACTATTTCCTTGAGATAAAGAGACGCTGGAGACGAGGCAGTCCTTCTACTCTTGATGGGTATAAAGTGGGCGCTTTTTGTGAGCCTGTCCACTATTACCCAAATGCTAGTGTTGCCCCTTCTTGACCTAGGCAACCCATCAATGAAGTCTATTGAAATGCTATCCCACTTCCATTGCGGGACTTCTAGAGGATGAACCAGTCCTCCAGGCTTCTTTTGTTCCGCCTTGACCTGTTGGCATATCACACACTTAGAAACGAAATCTGCCACATCCTTTTTCATGCCGCTCCAAAAGAAAACTCTCTTCACGTCCTTGTACATCTTGTTTCCACCTGGGTGTATTGTCATATTGGAATGGTGTGCTTCCTCGAGAACCATCTTTACCAAATCCCTAGCCTGTGGGACACATAGTCTTCCATCTCGCCTCAGCCAACCCTTATCATCGATGGAGTACCTATTGAGGTGACTGGAAGTTTCACCCCTAATTAGTTTATCAATCACATCCACAAGCTGAGGGTCTTCACGTTGTGCGGCCCCTATTGAGTCTAAAAGAGTGGGCCGTACTTCTAATGATGCCAACAAACCAGGTACAAAATCAGAGGAGGGTCGAAAGTCAAAACTGGCTATATACTCCAAGCTTTGCCTTTCTACAAAGAGAGGGCTTAAGGTCAGTTTCTTTCTGCTCAAGGAGTCTGCTACTACGTTGCCCTTGCCAGGAGTATAGGAAATCTCAAACTCATACGAGGCAAGGAACTCCATCCACCTTTGCTGCCTCAAGTTAAGATCTTTCTGTGAGAAAAGATACTTCAACGATTTATGGTCAGTATATAATTCGAACTTCTCACCTAGGAGATAATGGCTCCAAGACTTAAGCGCAAAGACAATGGCGGCTAACTCAAGATCGTGGGTTGGGTAGTTCTTTTCATGAACTTTCAATTATCTTCCACCATAAGCTACTACCTTCCTTCTTACATTAGAACAACGCCTAGTCCCGTACCACAAGCATCCGTGTATACTGTGAACATCCTGCTTCCATCAGGCAAAGTCAGAACTAGGGCTGTTGTAAGAACCCTTTTTAAGCGTTGGAAAGCAATATCACAATCCAAATCCCAAGCGAACGCTAGATTCTTCTTTGTTAGCCTTGTGAGTGGAGCTGAGATTTTCGCGAAATCTCTAATGAACTTTCGGTAAAAACCGGCTAGCCCAAGAAAGCTTCAGACTTCAGTTGCATTTCTTGGTGTCTTCCAATATTGCACTGCCACCACTTTCGCGGGGTCAATAGCTAACCCTTCTTTGGACACTATATGTCCAAGAAACCTTACTTCTCTCCAAAAGTGGCACTTGGAGAATTTGGCTTTTAGCTGATGAACTCGAAGAGTTTCCATGATCTCCATTAGATGCTGAGCATGTTCTTCCTCATTCTTTGAGAAGATCAAAATATCGTCTACGAAGACAACCACAAACTTATTGAGGAATTCTCTGAACACCCTGCTCATTAGGTCTACGAAATAAGCGGGTGCGTTTGTCAAGCCGAAAGGCATGACAAGCCACTCGAAGAAACGGTCTGGGGTTCTGAACGCCATCTTATTAATGCTATCTTCAGCTACCCTTAGCTGATGGAACCCAGTAGCCAGATCAAGTTGGAAGAAGACCGACGCACCTACAAGCTGATCAAACAAATCGTCTATTCGGGGAAGCGGGTGTCTATTCTTCTTAGTCAGCTTGTTTAGCTCCCGATAGTCCACACAAAGACATAGTGAACCATCTGTTTTGGTGGCGAACACCACTGGAGCACCCCATTCCGAGATACTCCGCCTTATAAACCCCTTCTCGAGAAGCTCCTTAACTTGCTTACTGAGCTCCTTTCTCTCCTTTAGAGCCATGTGTCTGACAGGTAAAGCTACAGGCTTTGCATTATCAACAAGATATATGCGGAAGTCTATTTCCCGCCTTGGAGGTAAGCCCTTTACCTCTTCAAAGACATCCAGATATTTCTGGACCACTCTAACCGACTGCAAATCTCAACAGAAGCATCAAGCGACTCTAGATTACTAAGCATAACAGCATTCAAGGGATTACAAGAAATTTCTAGAGTGTTACCGAGCCGAGTCAAGAGTCTAACCGCTCTTTCCTCACAATCAAGAATGGCACCATTACTGGATAACCAGTCCATGCCTAAGATCAGTCCATATCCCGAGAAGCCCAAAACAAAGGCACTACATCTAAACTCAACGCTTAGAATAGAGATTTTCAAATCCACACAAACCATTGACAAATAAGCTGAGCCCCCAATTGGATTTGAAACAACCAAGGGATCTTCTATCATACTAGTGTCTAGGTGCAGAGATTCTACTAGAGCAGATGAAATAAAGTAGTGCGATGCACCGGAATCAAAGAGAGTGCGAACTGGATGATCATAGAGATAAACTAAGCTTTCTACAGAAATATTTCTACCTTGTTCCCATGGAGGTGCCACCAGCGCGTGAGCCTGTCCCCCTGAAGTGGATCCAGTTCTCTATCCATGCCCTCGCTTCTTTGGGCAGTCCTTAGCCATGTGTCCAGTCTCACCAAAATGTAAACAACCACCATTCATCTTCGCCTTCTTCTTTCTGCAGTCTTTCACTATATGTCCAACAATGCCACAGAAATTACACTTTCTCTTTTCACGGGGTTTGTTGTTCTTCCCAGCTTTCTTTGAATCAGCCTTCTTGTTCTGTGACCCTACCCCTTTCTTGTCTTGAGGCACTTCTGCTTTTGCCTCTTTCTTGCCTTTATCTTCCTCGTGTAGCAGCGCCATGTCCACCAAGCTTTCATAAGTCGCTCTCATGGGTATATGGGTCATAACAAGGCTGTGTAGAGGCTCATTCAAACCTTTGACGAAGCAAAGGGCCTTCTTGTGTTGGGTGTTTACTAAATCCAGCCCAAATCTAGCTAGCTGATTAAACTGATTGATATACTCCTTGATCGTCGTACTTCCTTGTTTAAGAGTTAGGAACTTCTCCATTTGCAGGCTTCTTTCAGCTTGGGAGAGGAATTTCATCTCAAACCTCATCCCGAAATCTTTCCAAGTTTCTACTGGCCTCTCAGCATAGGTAACTTCCCATCAATAGGAAGCTTCATCTTTAAGCAACTACACTGCTAGCTGTATCTTTTTCCTGTCATCAACTTCGAAGATGACGAACAAATCTTCGGTCTCCTTCAGCCAGTTCCTTGCTACTACAAAGGATCCAGTTCCATAAAAGTCCTTTCCACCCATAGCCTTGAAGTCTCTACATGTCTTAGCGAAACACTACGCCATAGATGGCCTACGGCAACCCCAAAGTAATGACGCAGTAGGTGCCAAAAAGTGTTGGTATAGGCAAAAAATGATCTGTGGCAACACTTTTTTGGGGTTGCCTTTTGCCGCGTTGCCTTAGAGTCAAAGGCAACACATTTGCGACCCTAAGGCAACATCCTCACCGGTGTTGCCACAGGTACTAAATTTACAAAATGTGGGTTCCACTAAAATCTGTAACCCGGGGTCACGAAATCCTGTTGTGGATGTAGCCCGGGTTCACGGAATCCTGTTGTGGGACCCACATGCATTAATCTTTGCAACACTTTTACCATCCAATGGCAACACCATATCATAACAATGGCAACAGTTCACATTACATACGACAACATTATATAAGAGCTACGACAACATTAAATCACAAACTGCAACATTAAATCACATTTTAACATCACACTGATCAATTAAACTACTGATTATCTCGGATTCACAAGCGACACAAATATTAGTACTTACAAAACATACTTACAAACACAGCCAGAAAAATCATGTTCACAGAGCAACAAATATTAGTACTTCCAAACATACTTACAAACGTAGCCAGAAAACTCATGTTCACAGAGCATACTTCCAAACACAGCTAGTACGTACCAAATATCAATTCATGTTCACTGCAGTTGCGCACAAAGATCCCCAATATCATGACTAAGAGCGTGAGCCTCCACTGCGTTCACTGCTTTCAGTTTCAGTACCTTCACTGCGAACTGTCGCACTAAAATCCCCAATATCAATGTGCATGTGCGGGTTTGCTTCACCCAATTTCTTCAGCATCCTTGTCAAGTTCTCCTGAACTTTTTCATCCACCTTTGCATCAAATTCACTTTGGACCATCTTGTTCACCTTTGCTTCGACTTCGTCGGCTATATCTTCCCTTATCTTTGTTGCCAGCTCCTGTATGTATGTGCCTGCTGTTGGAGCAGCTTTTGAAACTATTGGAGACTTGGTGTGCCGCCCTATAAGCCATGATGGACCGTGCGACTTTCCATCAGAAACAAGTTCATGAACAACTCCATCATTGCTTCCTTCACCAATTGCTTTTTCAATCTTCTCCTGCAAAAAAAAGCAGTTTTAAAATGTGACATTAAATAAAATTAACAATTTATAAACAAGAATTGCGGCATATACACACTGAAACCCAAAGTAAAAGATCACACCCATTGCTATGATCGATCCTGCTATCGGTTTCAACAAAACAGGATCTAATTCTACAATAATGATGATCATGTGCAAAATGAAGCATTGTTTTTGACACCTGATTGAAGAGAAAATAAATTTCATACAATTCTGTAGTTCATTATTGAAGCATCAGTCTTGTACACCTTTCCTTCTTTCCTCTTGCGAGTTTTAACATAAAGTTCTCCATCAGATTCCTTGGCCTGATACAAATTAAAAAACGTTAGATAGTAAAAGGATAATAAACCAATTGTTCCAGAACATATATCACTAATATTGCGAAACAAGTTAAACAAGGATATGTAGTTTATTCACAAGTTAAACAAGCAAAATACATACCATTTTATGCCGAATTTGAGAAAAAAGTTTTGGACCAGCAGTGTGCTTGTCCGTATAAGATTTCCGATTTGCCGAATTCGTAAGGGCCTTGGACTACAAAACAACATGAAATAAATATGTTTATCTGACTGATTTGAATGAATAAAAAGGGGGGAAAAATTCTGTGATAAAACTTAAAATTATACCTGAAATTTGTCATCTCCCCAAAACTGCAAGAGTACTTTGAAATCTTGAAGTGGAATTTCGTCAGGCCTATTTTCTAGCCTCTCTTCATCAGTTTCAAAAGCCGTATAGTGTGCCTTTTTAATACGACTTTTGTATCCCCTCCAAGCGTCACGAATTGACCTCAAAGCCCAATATTCACATTCATTCGGAATAATATACCGTTGCTTAAATACAAATCAAACATTAAAAAGAACAGTCATGCTACTTTTGTGACAAATTTATTATATTTAAGTAAAATTCAGCTAATTAAGTTTGCAAATTACCTTCACATAGCTCCACAGCCTGTCTTTCAAACTTGCAGGAACATCAAACCAAGACTTGTAAGTAAGTGGAACACTCCTCTTCAGTGTTCCTAAAAAATAACTCAGTTCAGTCATTACTTGGTCATCGTCTGAAATAGGTTGGCCCCGATCATTCATTTGGATTACTACTCTTTTGTCATATGGCCTTGAATGAACTTTATCCATCTTTGTTTTCCCCCTGAGCCTTCTGGGAGCTCCGACTACCGTTACAAAGTACATACAATAGTAATGAGAAGGCTAGGCAAAACATAAATGAGAACTCAAACTATTAAAATCAGAACTCAATCAAATACTACCTTCATCTTCTGCTACTTCATCTTCTTCGTTTTCAATATTTGTCGAGACATTTCCGACAACAGCCTTATTCCTTACACTTCCACTTCCACTACTGTTAATCTTCTGGCGTTCTCGCATAGCCAAATAAGCCGCCATTGTTCCTATCCCTTCATTGTGTGGTAACTCAACGCTAGATGGTGGACCATCAGATTGCGTATGAACTGGTACGTCCCCTGCCTTAGGAGTTGCATTATTATCAGTTGCAGACTCGACATTGGCTCGTGAACGAGTTGTTGGTCCAGACTGAGACTTTGTAACCCTATCTTTTTTGGTTCTCTAAAATACGCATACAAAAACAATAAAAAAAATAAAAAAATGAAGCTAGTCTATGATTACCAACATAAAATTAATTCTTTAGCTATAACGCACCTTTGCCTGATTTTTTGAAGTATCATCTTCAAATTTTGAAGTACCAACATAAAAAATGAAGCTAGTCTATTATTTTTTATTTGCATCATAAACAACAGCTCTACATCATCAGCCACCAATTTCCACCCACTCGTTGGACCTTTCCATGCATATATTCCTCCAATTTCGGTGTACTCTAGCTCTTCCTTGACAAACTCCATCAGTACTGTGTACGAAAACCTATCCAGATCAACATCCTTGACAATAGCCTCTTCTCCACCAACATATCCTTTTTTCCCAAATTTTCCCTTGTGATGGAACCTAAGATTTGCCATCTCCATCCTACACAAAATGGAGAAATTAGCATTCGATTGAAATAATTACAAAATAAAATAAACCAACCACATTATAAAATAAAAGAGCCACTTCACTAACATGTAATATAGCCAGAAACAACATTTTCTTACTTAAATAGCATGCAGTTATTTTCCTTGAAACACCACAAGTTTTGCAGTTATTTTCCTTTTAATTTTTTGCCCAATATATAACATGCAGTCATTTGGACATGCATGTATTCTTTGGTAATCGAGGCCTAAATTTACACACAAATAACATGCAGCCATCTGAACTTTTGAAGTTCTGCCCATATTTTTTCCTCGTTCATCACTAATTTACACACAAATATTATTTAGCCATGACTATAAGGCAAATAAACAGAATAATATCATATAACCAGTGCTCAACATAAGTTTGTTACAAAAATAAACATAATAATAAAATCATGAATATGATCACGCCTGAATACACAAGTAAATCTGTGAATTAGGCAACACAGCAATCAAATTAGGAAATACTTGAAATATACATTGAGTGATACCTTAAGCAGCAGATTAAATCGAAGCCCTAACTGAAATTTGAGACCCAGACGAACCCAATTGAAGACCTAATTGATACACCGAAGCCCTAATTGAACTTGAACTCGAACTTGCCGTAATCGAACCCCAATTAAGCTTGTAAACTTGAAATTTTAGCCGTAACTGAAATTGCGAGTGAGAGTTTTTGACAGATTAAGCGGCGGCGTATTTTGTTAAGTTTTCGATTGAAACCCTAACTGAAAATTTGGCTAAGTTTTTTGCCGCTTTGTTTTTTGTTTTTTGTTTTTGCTTCCCGCGTTAAAGATTATTTCACGTCACGCGGATCGCTAACGTGGACCGTTGGATCGTAATCACCCGGATTGATAAATTTATTCACGTGGCTACTGCAACACCTTGGATTTTCTATGGTAACACTTTGAAGCCTGTGTTGCAATAGACAAAAAACAACATACCTATAGTAACATTGTAGCTAGCAACACCTTGGATTTTCGTTGCGATAGGCCATCTATGGCGTAGTGAAAGTATTTCCATGAGGAGGAGGAGGAACCGCTGCCACTGTGGGAGGAGGAATGTCTGCTGGGCCTGCACCATTGGCCCTAGCCTCTAGGTACCTTCGGAACCAGCCAGGTATCGGAACTCCTTCTGGAAGGTTAAGATCTCCAGACATGCTGGAACAAAAAGTAAAGTATTCAAGACAAAGGATAGAGAGATAGTGCATATGGCTTTGGGGAATTATGCCTTTTAAAACAACGTTTTTTCTTGAAAACAATGCTTCTTTTAACTTCTTTTTTTTGAAAATAGTTTCAAAAACCTTTATCTAATCTGGTAAACCTGTGCTCTGATACCAAGTGAAACACCCCACCTCCATTAAGGTCACTCTCAAAGGGAATGCCTTAACTTCGGTGGAGGTTTATAAGTAAAAGTCACAGATAAACACAAGGCATATATGTAAACACATATATAAGCAACGGAAAACAAACGGACTTTTATTTCATAAATATGTGCTCATACAAAACATTTCCATAATTATCTTATAATAACTTCCAAAACATTACATCATCATTTCTGACTTGATTATTAAATAAAGAAACATAAAACATAATAAAAGCTGCATAAATCCCCATAGAACGTGTCCAAAAGCCATAGCCAAGGAAAGAGAGTCCAAACCATACATCTACTATCTTGAAGCTTGCAAAGAGTCAGACTAAGCTGGATTGATTCCTCCCTGTGGACCTGGGGGGGAAGAAGAGAAGACGAAAGAAAAATAGAGTCAGACATAAATCCTGGTAAGTCTAGTGACTCTTCAGTATGAGAATAAGAAAAAGGGCATGATAGGTATAAACTGGAAATAGCAAAGTATCATAACTAAGATAAAGCAGTTTGAACAGAATATACTATCGCACCCCACACTATATCTCTGCACCTACTTGCATTGTCTCAACTGGCACCCCATGATCGGGGTGAAGTGATCCCCTTTCTAAAGATCGGCTCTTACTCGCAAATTCATATGTGTCATACGGCCCCCAATGATTGTAGATACCTATGCTGGTCCCACCATGGGGTGTATCAAGTCCCATGGCGGCGGCCCGACACAATTCTAGAATGCATAGGTTATACTACTGGTGCTCAGTGCCCTGTTTGTCTGCTCCGAAGTGTGTGCACGCCCGCACTCCGTTAGAACCCACACTGCTGCACCAACCGCCGTCGCTTTTGACCGCTTACAATCAGCCTAGTAATCGTGCCCCATCCTGCCTAGTTTCAGGGTATCATGATACCTAATTGGGTTACTGCTGAAATGGGTCCCCGTTACTAGGGTTTTCTAGTCAAACATGTTAAGTGGTTAAGTGTCTGTATTTACCTAACCCCACCCATCAGTTTAACTAACATGTTGAATTGGTTAAGTGTTTTAGTTAACTTAACCCTACCATCCTGACTTGTTCTTAACCTTAATTAGGTAAAGCACCGAACACTCACATTAGACAGGTATTGTTACAGGTTACTGGATGTGCCGGTCGGTTCCGGGCAGGTTTACACTGTAACTCAGTCTAACCTCGGGTCCTTATTGGGCTCAATGCTTAACCTCCCACATTGGATAGGTATTGTTGTGACTACTGGACAGCCGGGCGGGTCCGGACAGGTTTACATCACAACTCAATCCAACCTCGGGTTAAGCATAATCGTATTTTCTAAATTTACATATTTGTCTCTGTTACTTGTTATATGTAAATTTGTTAACAATTGAATGTTGTGGCCCACTTTCCAAGTTCATCATTTTTGGTATAAGGATTTATACCATTTAAATGCCACCAATTTTTGGCATGCGACAAACAGCCAATACATATATTTTTCACCAATTTATGTCAAATTACCAATTTTTCCCAACGTTGCCCCGTCTAAATATTAGGCTAACAATCTTAGCCTAATTTTTCGTCCGCATGATTTTTAACATATAATATTAGGCTAAAAACTTAGCCTAATTTAGCGTACACAAAATTGGCATAAAGAAATTCATAAGCATAAACATGACATAGGTGTAAACTTGGCATTTTTGGCATAGTCAATATGAACATCATGGGTGTGAACTTGCAAAGTAGTCAACATGAATACCATAGGTATGAACTTGCAATGTAGACTAAATCAACATACATATATGTGAATTTGCAACATAGACTAAATCATGGGTTTCAACTTGTCATGTGAACTTGCATTGAAAAGGGAAATCTAACTAAACAGGTGTCACATGAATTAGCATAAGATTTAGACAACATAAGCCTAAACATGTTTAGATCTAGGCATAACATCGAACATCACTAGCATATGACAAGAATGTGACATGTCCATAAGGTATGTATAATTTTATCACATGTGTGAACTAGATCCAATCATGTTTACTACTATAACATGAAACTTGTGTTAGAATGGATCTTGGCATGGATCCAATTATGAACTTGCAACTTTTGTATAAACATATGAGCATGTTTATGAACTTAATCATTTAGGCATAGAAGTTCTATTGTACAGCATATAACTCGTCATAATCACCTAAACATATAGGTGTAGATATGAACCAAATAACTTGTATGTGAGTTTGAATAGATCCAACATCAACTAGATTAATCCACAAACATTCTAATGGATCCAACATCAACTCAATTATACCACAAACATCCCAATACCATTCACAACACAATCATTGCAACACATAGATATGAATTAACATCGTCGTTATACAATAGCGTAATTCCATTTCCATTTTACATCGAATCAAATCTTAATTTTATTCCCATTGGAAAAATCACTATACTTACAACAAACGACGAACTTGAATTCTGGATTCTGAGTTCTGAATTTGCAATGTTTTCCTTTGGTTAGACAAATGTTGTTTGAATCTTGTTTTTACTTTAGTTTTGCTCGTCTCTAATCTTTCTTCAAGTGGAGGCTACTCTTGGCTTCCTCGCAGCAGCATGACGGCTCTATCTCTATTTTATTTGTGTGAATTTAGGTTGAGACTAAGGTTGTTTATATAGGATTTAAAACTAATTAGAGTCGTCGGTGAAGCTAGAGTTAATCAAGGCCATCCGTCTCAAAAGAAGCCAATCAGAAAGTGACAAGTCAGCCCTAGTGACACAGCCAAGCCCCAGAAACCGAGCCAGGACCAGACCAAGAAGGTCAGGTAGACCAGGCAGGTCGACTTGTAGGTCGACCCCCAGGTCGACTACATAGTCGGCCTGGGTACCCAGGTCGACTCCCAGGTCGACCCCCTGGTCGGCCTGGGTCCTGGGCGGGAAAATTCACGCCCAACCCAGTTCTGGCCCAGATTTGAAATTTGAGCTTGTTTTTGGGCTGTTTGAAATTTAAATCGAATTCTGAAACTTCCGGAGGTCATAACTCCTTCATACGCAGTCCGATTTACGCAAACTCGGACTCTATCTCAAGCAGAATTCCGAGACAAATGCAATGGCATGACCCGTTTCCCTTAATTCTATCATTTAGAATTGATATACTTTAACTTGTTAATTTATTGTTAACAGAAAATTCGGGGTGTTACATTCTCCCCTCCATAAAGGATTTCGTCCCCAAAATCTTCAAGTCTAGAAGAACGTATATCCTAACATCCAATCGTCCATCTACTCAACCAACAAACACAGGCGTCCACTGTGCTTAAAAGACTTCTAATGCTTCATGATCATATGCATAGTGTGTGTATATGTCCTTATCTAATGGAAAAATTAGGCGGTCTACTGATTCAGTTGACCTCCTTAATGCGAATCATGTAAGTGTCATGAATCCATTATGTATGCAAAAATTGGAGTTTAATAAGAAGATTAAAGAACAAATTTAAAAGAATTTATCTTTGATAAAATTAATTGGAACCTTTCCCTAATAATGTGAATATTTTATTAAAAGAATATTCTGAATTGGAATGAGGCGTATGATGTGCTTTTATGGCACTTAATTTTTGATTATAAAATACGCAAGTTTTTCGGAAAGACCGGGATTAACCCATTCTGAATAATTACTACGACGATTAAAAGTCGAAGATGAAGACGGTGGTTGAAGATTGGAGGTCTTCACATCGTTTGGAGGATTACTGATGTCTTGATTGGGAGGCATCCCAAGACAAGGTAATAAGTGGTGATCGTCCAGACGTACTTGCAGATCGACGGATATGCGAGGACCTCTCTCCTGTATTGGACATATGGGACGAGGAATAAGGTGTCTCCGGTTTCGTTCGGACCCAGAACGGAATTGTAAATGGATGGTATGTCTGACGTTGTATTCCTTTATGCTGTGTTCGTTGATCTCTGCTAAATATATATTTTTTTGGTGGTGGAGAATTTATTCTCTTGCATAACACCCTTCTCTGAGACGTACGAGCTTAGAGGTTATATATTGGCAGAAATCAATGGTATGGTATGGATTGACAATGTGGCATGCTAAGATGAAAATGATTAAGGCTTTTGTTGGAAAGCAGAGCCTTGTGGTTGATGATCAAAGCATGGCCTGTTTAGGCACAACTTTGTGTATAGCGTTACTTCGCGAGCCTCACACCCTGGTATGAGTCAAAAATGGGATAAGGACCGTAGGGAGTGCATGCGTTTTTTTCTAGCTAGAAGTGGTATCAGTGTTTTGCAATCCCTGACATTTTACTTATGTGGTTGATGGAATGAGGCACCTCGGTTATATTGGTCGATAGTGACCAATTTATAGGTTCAATAGGACCGGGAAACGGTGTTCAGGCATAACTAATCCACTAAAGTATTTGTGGACCAGCCCTACCGCATCCAAGGGTTGCCCGTAGGTGTGATCCTGAGGCATTTTTTAGAGTGTCTCGAATCAGAGAGGATGATCCCTATCCTCGACTCATGATGGAAACCCAATTTCCAATACGACATTACGGTTTTGATTGTAAACCTATATATATGGCGGCATAGTAGGATGGGGTACTATGCCGTCTAGGATTGATACATTTACTTTGAAGTATTTTAAAACTGATTAGACACTAATAATAATATTAACATATTATTTTCTACGTATCAAGCACGTTTGATCATTATAAGGTAAAATTCTATCCTTCGGTTTGCGTTGCATTGTGTAATGGGACTTGAGTCTTATAATGATTTCATTTTTCTAAAAAGCATTGCATTGTTTTGAATAAAAACTTATTAAATTTATGCATTGGCAATCCAATGGGGTAAACCCGTTCTGCGTTAGCGGCGTGGTCCTGTGATTATCCATATTGTAGATAAGTTAGGAAAGATTTCTCATACCAGTCCCATGACTGACCCGTAGTTTGTTTCACTTTGCAAACTCGGGTGCCCTCTTTTCCACATGGGCAGTCGAGTAGCTTATTTTGCAGATATATTGAGCAGGATTCTGGATCGAAGCTTAAAGTTGTGTCCAAAGCATTGATAGACTTCCGTTGTATCAGATTATTGGTTCCGCTACACTGTATTATATTCATTGTAAATTATCTTCCACTGTTGTATTATTATATTCGATGTACTCTGATATTCTGTACTTTGATGTAACATTATTGTAATGTTTATAAAGTCTTCTGTTATTTGTTCTAATGTGTTGTATGCCCAAAGTTATTGTATCCGGCGATTTCCCGCGAGGGGAATTTTCGGGTCATTACAAATGGCGTGGTAGTTTGGAAATTCGATTTTAAATTTCAAATGAATGTACAGGATTCAAAATAAATCCGATTTCAGCAAAACCAGAAATATTTGAATCTGTTTAATTATATCTTTCTAATAAATGTGTAAAATACAGATTTCATAACGGGAATAAATGGCGTGGTAGTTTGGAAATTCGATTTTAAATTTCAAATGAATGTACATGATTCAAAATAAATCCGATTTCCGTAAAACCAGAAATATTTGAATTTGTTTAATTATATCTTTCTAATAAATGTGTAAAATACAGATTACATAACGGGAATAAAAAGTTATGTCCAGTTTAAAATTTTAAATAGTCGCTATGGAATTTAATACAATAAATAGCCCTTAAAAATAGCCATTTTGCAAATGACCTCCATTTTTGACAAAACCACTTTTTTTGGATCCGGAATGTCAAATTATTTCTAGATTTCAAATTTCATAATTTTTGGAATCAATATGTAAGCGCAGTAAATTTAAATGTGTTTGGTAATTTAAATTTGAATTGGATCGACCAGAAAATGGTCATTTTTCAAACAGTCTCCAAATTCGACGAAATTAGTTTTGTTAGTACCGTATCATCAAAACATAGCTTGATTTAATTTTCTGTAATTTTTGGAGTTAGCATGTGGCCTCAGTAAATTAAAATGTACGTTTGAATTTAATATATATTGATTTATATTTTAATTTAAAGGAAAACTGATCGAAATAGTCGAATTGGCTTACGAAACATATTCCATTGTGTCCGAAATAGGGGTATTTGGCTAGGGGAGACAGTCATTGAGATTCGTTTGGAGTTCATGACATTAAACAGGCCATTAACAAATAAAATATTAAAATATTATTAAATTTATTATATATATATCCTCCATTCAAAGAAAACCCTAATTCCCAAATAGTCGCCGTCTTCAAAGCGATTCACGGCCAAATCATTCCAGAATAAATTTCCTCCGATCTTCCTCTCCGATTATCCGTTCACGTTCCTCCAAAAGGGAAAACCGTAGAGCTCGTCGAGCTCTAGAAGATCAATGGTGGTGATCATCTTCCCCGTCGCGATTTGGTCGGAACTAGGCCACAAAGTCCAGGCGCATCGCACCAGATTTCGCCGCGATCCCCAGTTCGAGTTCAACACCAAGCACCTTGACGGGAAGCTCTCGCGTAGGGCGAGAGCGTGGAACCACCTGATCGTTACCCCGTGTCTTGGATTGCGCGAAAATTTCAAACCCTAGTTGTGAGCTTTTGAAAAAAAAAACGTCGGCCTGAAGTTTGTAAAGGAGAAAGGTTTAATTTTTTTATTTACTTTGTTAATTAATCTTTAAAATGTTATCAACCTTTATAAAATCATATCTTTCTCATACGAACTCCAAATCGCGTGAAACAGGATCCGTTGGGATCATGGGGACGAGAGCTTCGCAACAAGACTAACCGGGTCAAATTTGGAGCAAATCAGAATTTAAGGCAAATTAAAATCCGAACAGTTCGGAAATTCAGAAATTAAAACTGATGGAGTGGAAAACGAAAGTGAGAACTCTCTCACACTCAAATTATTTTCCAGTTATTATATAATAGGTTGCAGACGGAGCTTAGTAGCTATTTTTTGTACAAACCAGTTGATTGTTTGTTTGGATTGTCATGTATTGATATTGTTGTATATCAAAATTATTTATATATAAATATATATATATTATCATGAAATAAAATAAAATAAATATTCATTTACAAACCGGACGGTTTGTTTATGTACACTTATTTATCTGATATTGATTGGGACGATAAAATTTACACATTGCCCAGCTACACAAATAATAAACAGTATTTGTTGTTTGAAAACCCCACATAGGTATTGGGATAATATTTGACATACATTGATCCCAATAATTAGTGGTATGTCAATCAATCGGTTAACAGACTGTATAAGCGTTGTTTATTTATTTTAATGCTTATACAGTTGTAAATTGCACTCTGGATATTGTATGAATTTTTAATGATTGTTTATCGCTATTGTTGTGTACATGCGATGTATGAAATCCATATTACTGAAATTATATCGTAATTGATTGGGTCTGATTCCAATTCAGAATTAACGAATATTTCGAAATAATATTCAGTAAATATTGAAATGTGAAGCCGTGTTAAGCAGTTAAACGACATTTTAACACGAACGGGATTTTCTGTCGATTTTATTCATTTTATAATGAATATCGAAAAGTGATTTCAATATCTGATATTTTGAAAATATTATCTTTTTAATATTATAATGATATGAAATATTCAATTTTGATTTAAGTTTGAAAATGAAATGGAAATCTTTTAAAACGAATTTAAAACGAATTTATATGAAATATTCAATTTTGATTTAAATTTGAAAATGAAATGGAAATCATTTTAAAATGAATTTAAAACGAATTTATATTAGAATATTCAATTTTGATTTAAATTTGAAAATGAAATGATATGGAATATTCAATTTTGATTTAAATTTGAAAATGAAAATGAAATTGTTTTAAAATGAATTTAAAATGAATTTATAATGGAATATTCAATTTTGATTTAAAATTAAAATGGAAGTCGTTTTTGAAATGAATTTAAAACGATTTATAAAATTCGTTTTATATGGAAATCGACGATATATATAATAATGGCCCGAATAGAACGCACCGCGTAGCGACCGTTCGCGAATTTCGACCATTAAATTCAAATTAATGTTACGGGAGATTTGATTGTCGAATTCTCCTAAAACAGGAACCATTTGGTTCGTATCGAAAAGAGCTTTCCAATGAGTACAGAGATTTGAAATCTAACGGTTGGATTTTAAGATATGTCCAAATCAATTTCAGAAAAGGTCGCTACGGATGCAGTTCGGTGGCCGTTATTGGAAACCGACTGTACGGGCGATAATAAAATTATTAAAAATATGGAAAAAATTATGTAAAATCATAATAAATGATTTGAAAGATTTTGGATGAAAAAAATCCAGTTTTGAAAAGATAATTTTTTTTTTGAAATGAACCGGTTATTAACTTGAATAATAATTTAATTATTTTTAGAAATATATAAATTGGATTTGAAAATGGTTTTAAAACAACCAGAATTTTCCAACGAATAAATTGGAATGGATTTGGAATGGAAATAATCTTGGAAATATTTCTCTATTGGATTCCATGATTATATGGATATTGTTGAGGAATTTGAAAGATATATATATATATATATATATACATATATCGTTATTCCCAATATGATATTGGTTGGTTTCAAAATTTGATATTGAATATAAGCCGATATAATTTCTATTCAGAGCCTTATATTTGATATCAAATTGGATTTTGGGTTTGTCGTGAAAGGTGTCTTTAATAACACTATTCTTAAACCTAGTTGAGAAAAGAATAAATCTTTAAATTAAGATTTAGTGAAGTTTTCCAATTAATTAATATTTAATTGGAATTGAATAAAAGAATTGGATTTTTGGGTTTATCGTGAACGGTGTTTTAAATAACACTTGTTCTTTAACCCAATTAACTGTGAAGAATATGATTTGGAATTTATAATCTTTTAATTAAGATTTATGGAATTTTCCAAAGTAAAGATTTCCAATTTAATATATTAAATTGGAATTGAATGGAATTCGATTTGGTAATAATCGAAGTGAGTTTCTATGGAGGAAGACTGTTAATTTATATGGAATTTAAAAGGCTTGGTCATTTTTCCATTTGTATTATTAGTCAGATACGAAAATTGATATTGATTATATATATCGATCTATTTTCCGTGAAGATTCCATGGTTAATGGAATGTGATTTTGGGTTTATCGTGAACCGTGTTTTAAATGACATTGGTTCTTTAACCCAGTTAAAGACAGGATGTAACACCCCACCTCCGTTAAGGTCACTCGCAAGGGGAATGCCTTAAATTTGGTGGAGCATTTTAGTAAACAGAACAGAAACTTACAAGACAGATAAAACAGTACTAGAAAATTTTTAACTTTATTACAGCGGAAACAGAAATCAGTATGGTTACATCCTTTCAAATCTCAGAATTCAAGTACAAAATATCAGTCTTGTACAAAAGCCTTCAGAAAGCATAGTTTAAAATCATAATTATCTCAGATTTTCATTAATTAAATATTAATGCCCAAACCTCTCACATTAGACTGACAGTTTGCGGCTACTGGTTAGGCCGGTTGGTTCCGGGCAGGTTTCTGTCGCAAACTGAGTCTAACCTCGGGTTTCAAGCACGTTATGACTAACTTCTCACATTAGAACCTATTGTTTGCGACCACTGGAATATGCCGGGCGGTTCCGGGCAGAATTACGCCGCAAACTCATTCTAACCTCGAGTTAGCCATGTTTTTCTTTGCGGCCAATTAATTAATGATTTACCATTTATACCCACGCCTAATATACATGTCAATTATTCATAACTATAGCCAATTCAGATTATGTCAATAGCGGACTAATTATACCAACTCAACAGATATAGCAGATAAAAGATTTCTCAGGTTAGGCGACTTAGCAGATTAAGCAAACTAGCAGATTTAGTATTTTCAATAGACTTAGCAAATGACAGATTTGGCAGATGAACAAATCTAGCAGACTAGGCAGTAAAGCAGAACTAGCAGATTAAGCAATATAACAGAACTAGCAGATTAGGCAATGTAACACAATAGGCAAATATAACAAATTTACTTATTTCTTAAAGTTTCATACCTTGCCTAATTATAAACCTTGCCTAAGTTCACGTGCATAAATAATAGTCTTGATTCACAATATTATCATATACCCTATGTTTGTATTAAATTTACATAGCACAGATTATGGTCATAAATTTACCATATATCATATGTTCCAAATTTTTATTAAACTTGCATAGTACATAAGATCCATATAATTTATACCAAATATAGCCATAGATTACTATGCATGTCATATACCCCAAAGGTCCCTTACTTAGGTGTTTATTTACATTAATAGATATCCTACTTTCATGTAAATCTTTATACCTAGGCCATATTCTCTTTATCCTAAATCATGTGTTCAATACAGTCTATATTTATGTTCAATTATATACCTTTTTATGTCATGTCCACAAATCATATGTTCAATACCTTTTTATGTTATAACATGTCCAATCATATGTCTCAGATTCATGTTCTAGCTACAGTCCATGTTCTTTCCTCAAATTAGTCACCTATTGGTCATGCCCAATTTATGCATCATTCATTTTACTGTCCCAAACATTTTAGCGCATGTTAATCTCTTATGAGATTGACTCAGGCTCGTAGTAGCCTGGCTATAGAACAGAAAGAGGAAAGAGGTAGAGAATAAGATAAATCAAATCAGAACAGATATAATCTCAGATTCAGATTCACAATTCATGTCAAAATCAGAATTAACGTTTATAGCGGAAAATAACTGTACTTGCCTTGGTTGGATTAAAGAAAGAACTTTAGTTGTTGTAGAACCGTTGCAGAAGCTCTAATCTCTAATTGAATTTAGGTTGATGTTGATTGTCTTCTAGTTTTGATTTCAACAGAGTAGCAACGCCATTTTTATTTTTAATTTAGAACAGAGGCAGAGTAGAAGCAGAATAGAATTGTGTGCAGAGAAGGTTGGGTTTGGGGCTGTTTAAATAGGTTTAGGCAGACGAATCTAGACAGAAAACGAGACCAGATACATCAGAACGCACCCAGGCAGAAAAGCAGATTCGGGAGGCAGGTCGACCCCCAGGTCGACTCTAGGGTCGACTCTAGGGTCGACCCCCTGGGGGTAGGTCGACTCTAGGGTCGACCCCCTGGGGGCAGGTCGACTCTAGGGTCGACCCCCTGGGGGCAGGTCGACTCTAGGGTCGACTCCCCAGTCGACCTGGTCTGTGCTGTTTAATTTTTTTTTCTGAACTTTGGAAGGCCATAACTTGGTCATATGGACTCCGATTTACGAAATTTCGGACTCTATTTCGCGTATTTTTCCGAGAAGAACGCAATGGCACAGCCCGTTTCCCTTGATTCTGATTTTATATTTTAATTATACTCAGATTTGTAATTCTTAAGTTCATAGAAAATACGGGGTGTTACATTCTCCCCTCCTTAAAGAATTTCGTCCCCGAAATCTTCAAGTTTAGAAGAATGTATATCCTAATCATCCAAATAACCATCTACTCAACCATCAAACACAAGCATCCATTGTCCTTAGAAATTTCTAGTGTTGTATGAACATTTGCAAAAGTGTGTGTATATGTTCCTTATCTAGTGCAAAGATCAGGCGGTCTACTGATTCAGTTGACCTCCTTAATACGAATTATGTCAGTGCCATGAGTCCAATATGTATGAAATTTTCCTATTTGATACATATTATTTCTATATGAGTGCACAACCATCCACTCATATGCAACATCCATGTGCTGATTCAACCATTTTGCATCCATAAAATTTAAAAATGCTCACTAATCCATATGCAGTATGAGAGTGTTTTCGAGCCGATCTAGTGCCTAGTGTGTGTATATGCATCAACGGGCAACCACTAACAACCACTTGCATCCACTTGCAACCATCAAACATAACATGTCTCAAACACATGTTTACACCCATTAGTTTCTACCTAAAGTTCGAAGATTCGATCGATAGGATACAGTCGAATGATGGAAGCGAGTATAGATAAGTCAAAGACTTGGTTCCCATTAGACATTGGTTGAGAAAATAATTCCCCTAAGTATCAACCTCGAAGACCGAAATCAACATCAGATTGACACCTAGAGGATCACCTCCTTTAGCCAATGTCAAAACTGGAAAGCAGAATTATTCAAATATTTACAAACTACTGGTACAGATCAGGTTCCCTAATGATTCTTAGGAAGCTAAGCATGATAAAAATCATATCCCACAAAAACTCAGAATGTATGCGTCATACTTGACGTCTAACACAAATATCCCTCAAACCCCAATCTCAAACAGATGAGCCATAACCCTTATGGGTCTTGGTCTACAGCGGAATTCAGAAATAATACTAGTATTAAAGTGCAGAGTATCGATTACAAAATCAAAATACCAGAATCAGAAAAAGTCTTAACTCCATAATCAGATAAAGAAATTAAACCTACTATAGAAATTTTCCTATTTCTATCCTAGCCAGTAGCCTCGAGAGTGTTTGCCTGCCCTCCTTGCCCTCGTCTCTTCGGGCAGTCCCTAGTGAAGTGTCCCATCTCTCCACAGTTGAAGCAAATGCCTTTCCTTTTTCTGCAATCCTTGTTCAGATGAGTCGAGCTCCCACAAGTAAAGCACTTTTTCCCCTTCTTATCTTCAGTCTTTTCATCCTTCTTTTGTGTTTCCTTTTTGGGCCCCGCTTTCTTATTCTGTGGTTCTTCCTTCTTTGTCTCTTTCGGGCCCTTGTCTTCCTCGTGCAGTAGTGCCATGTCCACCAATTTCTCGTAAGTCGCTCCCATGGGTACATGGGTCATGGCTAGGCTGTGCAGTGGCTCGTTCAATCCTTTAACAAAGCGGAGAGCCTTTTTATGCTGAGTGTTGACTAAATCCAATCCGAACCTAGCTAGTTGGTTGAACTGGTTGACGTATTCCTTGACCGTCATACTTCCTTGCTTAAGAGATAAGAACTTCTCCAGTTGT
The DNA here is from genome assembly GCA_030737875.1 of Allium sativum. Lineage (NCBI taxonomy): Eukaryota > Viridiplantae > Streptophyta > Magnoliopsida > Asparagales > Amaryllidaceae > Allium > Allium sativum. The sequence goes on along the minus strand of CM060926.1, from coordinate 827,901,762 downwards.
AAACTCCGTTCAGCTTGCGAGAGAAATTTTGTCTCAAACCTTGTTCTGAAATCCATCCATGTCTCAACCAGCCTCTCGGCGTTAGTGACTTCCCACCAGTAGGAAGCTTCGTCTTTGAGCAGCCATACCGCCAACTGTACCTTCTGCCTATCATCCACCTCGAAGATAACGAATAGATCCTCAGTTTCTTTGAGCCAATTCCTCGCTTCTACGAATGATTCAGTTCCTTTGAAATCCTTCCCACCCATGGCCCTAAAATCTCTACAGATCTTTGAGAAAGCAATTGCACGAGGAGGGGGTGGGGGAGGGGGATCATTTGCTGGACCTGCAGCGGCGGTCCTAGCCTCAAGATATTGACGAAACCAACCGGGTACATGAACACCCTCTAGTATCTCAGATGCTTCAGACATGCTGAAACGAAAAAGGAAAGGTTCAATACAAAAAGGACAGAAAGAAAGATATATGGCTCTTGGGGATTATGTTTTTCAAAATAAGCTTTATTTTTGAAAATACTTCCTTTCAAAACCTTTTTGAAAATAGTTTTCAAAACTTTTTATAAAATCTGGTAACCTTCAGCTCTGATAACAAGTGTAACACCCCACCTCCGTTAAGGTCACTCACAAGGGGAATGCCTTAACTTTGGTGGAGCATTTTAGTAAACAGAACAGAAACTTACAAGACAGATAAAACAGTACTTGAAATTTTTTAACTTTATTACAGCGGAAACAGAAATCAGTATGGTTACATCCTTTCAAATCTCAGAATTCAAGTACAAAATATCAGTCTTGTACAAAAGCCTTCAGAAAGCATAGTTTAAAATCATAATTATCTCAGATTTTCGTTAATTAAATATTAATGCCCAAACCTCTCACATTAGACTGACAGTTTGCGGCTACTGGTTAGGCCGGTTGGTTCCGGGCAGGTTTCTGTCGCAAACTGAGTCTAACCTCGGGTTTCAAGCACGTTATGACTAACTTCTCACATTAGAACCTATTGTTTGCGACCACTGGAATATGCCAGGCGGTTCCGGGCAGAATTACGCCGCAAACTCATTCTAACCTCGAGTTAGCCATGTTTTTCTTTGCGGCCAATTAATTAATGATTTACCATTTATACCCACGCCTAATATACATGTCAATTATTCATAACTATAGCCAATTCAGATTATGTCAATAGCGGACTAATTATACCAACTCAACAGATATAGCAGATAAAAGATTTCTCAGGTTAGGCGACTTAGCAGATTAAGCAAACTAGCAGATTTAGTATTTTCAACAGACTTAGCAAATGACAAATTTGGCAGATGAACAAATCTAGCAGACTAGGCAGTAGAGCAGAACTAGCAGATTAAGCAATATAACAGAACTAGCAGATTAGGCAATGTAACACAACTAGCAAACTAGGCAAATATAACAAATTTACTTATTTCTTAAAGTTTCATACCTTGCCTAATTATAAACCTTGCCTAAGTTCACGTGCATAAATAATAGTCTTGATTCACAATATTATCATATACCCTATGTTTGTATTAAATTTACATAGCACAGATTATGGTCATAAATTTACCATATATCATATGTTCCAAATTTTTATTAAACTTGCATAGTACAGAAGATCCATATAATTTATACCAAATATAGCCATAGATTACTATGCATGTCATATATCCCAAAGGTCCCTTACTTAGGTGTTTATTTACATTAATAGATATCCTACTTTCATGTAAATCTTTATACCTAGGCCATATTCTCTTTATCCTAAATCATGTGTTCAATACAGTCTATATTTATGTTCAATTATATACCTTTTTATGTCATGTCCACAAATCATATGTTCAATACCTTTTCATGTTATAACATGTCTAATCATATGTCTCAGATTCATGTTCTAGCTACAGTCCATGTTCTTTCCTCAAATTAGTCACCTATTGGTCATGCCCAATTTATGCATCATTCATTTTACTGTCCCAAACATTTTAGCGCATGTTAATCTCTTATGAGATTGGCTCAGGCTCGTAGTAGCCTGGCTATAGAACAGAAAGAGGAAAGAGGTACAGAATAAGATAAATCAAATCAGAACAGATATAATCTCAGATTCAGATTCACAATTCATGTCAAAATCAGAATTAACGTTTATAGCGGAAAATAACTGTACTTGCCTTGGTTGGATTAAAGAAAGAACTTTAGTTGTTGTAGAACCGTTGCAGAAGCTCTAATCTCTAATTGAATTTAGGTTGATGTTGATTGTCTTCTAGTTTTAATTTCAGCTGAGTAGCAACGCCATTTTTATTTTTAATTTAGAACAGAGGCAGAGTAGAAGCAGAATAGAATTGTGTGCAGAGAAGGCTGGGTTTGGGGCTGTTTAAATAGGTTTAGGCAGACGAATCTAGACAGAAAACGAGACCAGATACATCAGAACGCACCCAGGCAGAAAAGCAGATTCGGGAGGCAGGTCGACCCCCAGGTCGACTCTAGGGTCGACCCCCTGGGGGCAGGTCGACTCTAGGGTCGACTCTAGGGTCGACCCCCTCGGGGCAGGTCGACTCTAGGGTCGACTCCCCAGTCGACCTGGTCTGTGCTGTTTAATTTTTTTTTTGAACTTTGGAAGGCCATAACTTGGTCATATGGACTCCGATTTACGAAATTTCGGACTCTATTTCGCGTATTTTTCCGAGACGAACGCAATGGCATAGACCGTTTCCCTTGATTCTGATTTTATATTTTAATTATACTCAGATTTGTAATTCTTAAGTTCACAGAAAATACGGGGTGTTACACAGGATTTCATGTCTGACATTGTATTTCGAACTGTATTTGTTGATCTCTGCTAAATATATATCTATTCGTTGGCGGAGAATTTATTCTCTTGCTTAACACCCTTCTCTGGTACATACGAGCTCAGAGGTTATATATTGGCAGAAATCAGTGCACGGGGTAGATGGTCAATGTGACATGTTTGATTTCCCAAAGTTAAATAATCATTAATAATGATTTTTGGGAAGATTAAAACTAAGAGGAGTTTTAATGAATCTTTAATTATATTGAAACGTGAATGTGATAATTTAAATTACAAATTTAGGAAAATGATCGAGAATGGAGTATCATCAGTTTGGCTCCAAGCGATAGTAAAATCTTTAATTAGATTTGAACGTGAAATGGTAATTAATTTTTACCGATAACACTGTGGTGTTAGATATGGAGTATTACCAGTTTTCCTCCACGGTATGAATAGGTTGGGATTGGGAAATAAAACAAATGATTACTTAGGTAAGGTGCGCTAATCCCGACTAGTTTGGAATACCTTAATTTGGTTTAAATTATGAAAAGAATATTTGAATAAAAGAATATTCTGGATTGGAATGAGGTGTATGATGTGTTGTTATAGCACTTGATTATAAGATACGCGAGTTATTGGAAAGACCTGGTTTAACCCATTCTAAATAATTGATATGACGAAAAGTCGAAGAGATTGAAGACGGTGCAAGACCGACGATCTTCACATCGAATGGATGGGTTGCCACTGATTCCCATGATTGGAGTAGCTACCTTGAAGGGGCTACAATGGTAGCCGTCCGGACGTACTTGTTGATTGTATGGATATGCGAGGCCCTCTCTCTTGTATTGGACATACGGGACAAGGAATAAGGTGCCTCTGGTTTCGTTCAGACCTAGAACGAACTTGTAAATGGATGGTTTGTCTGATGTTGTATTCCTTTATACTGTATTTATTTATCTCTACTAAATATATATCTGTTTGGTGGCGGAGAATTTATTCTCTTGCTTAACACCCTTCTCTGAGATGTACGAGCTCAGAGGTTATATATCGGCAGAAATCAGTAATATGGTATGGATTGGCAGTGTGGCATGCTGAGATGCAGTGATCTAAACTTTGTTGAAAAGCAAAGTTTGGTGGATGATGATCAAAGCACAGCTTTAAATAGCACAACTTTGTGTAGCGTTAATTCGTGAGCCTCACACACCGGTATGGTGGTAAACTGATGGTTAGATCGATATACTTTAGAGATGAGGATAGACATCCTACGAGTTGTCATGGATTCGGTCAACCGAGATGATACTGGGTGTGGTCGCCCCACACCAGTAGGGATAGGGTACACCCCCCGATTCCCAAATGGATAGAGTTAGCGGTGTTTTCCAATGCTTGGACGTAAGTTGCGGTAACTTGTTTCCTGGATATAGTGCTGATGTGCATTACGATATTTTCTCATGCACGGGACGTAAGCTGTTGGGTATTGCACTACGCGATAGATCTTTCGAATCAGGAGCCATCAGTATGGAAATCAAAACTTCTAATATGACATTTTGCGGTTTTAATTGTAAACCTATATATGGCGACATAGTGGGATGGGGCGCTCATGCCGTCTATGATTGATACATTTATATTTGAAGTTGATTTCTTCACTTATAGTAATAGTAAAAGATTTGTTTTAAGATGTACCAAACATATTTGGCTATTATAAGGTAAAACTCTATCCTCCGGCTTGTGTTGCATTGTGTGATGGGACCTGAGTCTTATAATAGCTTCATTTTTCTTTATTTAGCATTGCGCTGTTTGTTTTATGCACTGGTATTTTTGGGGGTAAACCCATTCCGTGTTATACGGTGTGGTCCCTTGATTTACCTTATTTTAAAGTAAAGTTTTATTAACTATTTTAGTTCTCACACCAGTCCAATGACTGACTCAGAGTTTATTTTTTTAACCTAAACTCTGGGTGCCCATATTTTCCACACGGGCAGCTAGTTGTTTTGGTTTTCGCAGATATTTCTTTTCCCAAGATCCTGGATTTACAGCTGGAGCTTTATTTAGAAAGCTTTGTATCCGTATATTTCTTTCAGTTTTGTCAGTTGTTATTTTCCGCTACGCATTGTATTTATACCTTTTATTTCCGCTACTATGTATTTTAATCTCTGATATTTTTTTGTGTAATATTTATTCATACTCTGGTATATTCTTGTACTCTGATGTAATTGTTGTAATAAGCAATGAAATGTTCTTATGTTTGTGTTCTGATTTGTCGGGTTCTCAATTCAATCCGGGCTTTCCCGTAAGAGTGAGTTTGGGTCCTCTTAAGTTATAAACCAATTGGGTTAAGGTAAGAAGTCGGAATTCTCAAAGATTTTGGACAATCGATAAATTCTAAAATATTCTTAAGTTGCAAATGAAATATTTAGATAGGATAAAGAAAGAAAAATCAAAAGGATAACTATGTGAGTTTATTTGGATCATTTCCTCAAATAGATTCTATTCGAGCGTAGAACTTAGAGGTGTATTTACATCGATCCAGGGAAGGATTTATCACTTGATGTTTGAAGACGAACCTGAATGAGGATCTGTGGTTAGTTGCTTGAGTTTTCTATCATAATTGTGAGCTATGTAAGGGAAGTTAGAGTTTTCTGATCCAGGGCCTTATGAGTGTCCGTACTAAGAGATCGTAGGATCAATGCTTGTTCGGAGACAAGTTGTGTAATCGAATGAGAATCGAAATAAATATACCACATAGATGATCTATGTATAATTTATAGAGTTAAATTCGGAGCTAAGTTTGATATGATATGGCTTTGTTGGTTAAGCAAACGACCTTCAGTTCTATTATATATAACAATTATATGATTTTTGTTTGATGATAACAAGTATATATATATATATTATAAATTTGTTTGCAATTGTACTATTCTAATACATCACATACAAAAATAAATATTTATATTTGAATAGTATACTACTGCACAAGAATTTGAATATTAAAACAGTATTTTATTTGAATATAATATTTTATTTCATCATTTCAATAGTACATTTTTCTAACTCCACTATTTGTACATCTCACTGTAACAATACATTCAATTTCATATTCAATTTCATGTACACAGCTCCTCACTACAAACTCTCAGTTTCACTTAGTTCTATATACACACTCAGTTGTACAAACTCATATACATTCACTCACTAACACTCATTTCTATCTCCAGTCTGCTTCACCGCAGTCCAGTCACCTGCATACCTATCACAAAAACACACATAGTAAACCAAAACAAAATAATTTGAAATTCTAGTAGCTATAATTTTATTTTAAAATTTATTTGCCTTAAAATTTTGGTGTGTTTCTCATCATATTTCATGACTTAATCTAATATGCATATTCATCCATCTTTTCTAGATAGCTTATGATATTCACAGTGATTCACTATAAATACAACAGGGTAAACAGTGTCTCTAGTGCTTACTCACACACACACATATATATTCTGCACATACACAATACATGTATATACATACATGTGTATGTATATACACATATATTTTATGCAGGGGCAATATGGTCAAACATTGGAACAACAAGGGACAAATATATCAAGTTTGATATGTTCAAGTGAAGCTTGACAACAAATGCATGCTGCAAGTATCCATGAACACACAAGTGCAACAAAACAGAAATGGCATCAAACAAAATACAAACACATATTTATATACACCTATGTGTATATATACATATGTATGTATATGGGTGCATGCACGTAGACAAGTCAACGGGCACCATCCGGAAGTCAATCAATCATGGCTCAACAAGTCCAACTTCAAGCAAGTTGTGTCCAACGGCTGTTTCATAAACAATGGATGCCAATACAAGTATGCACAATTACAACACAATATCAAGTACAACATTCAGTAGTGCATATATGGTCAGCCGTGGCAAAACTGGTTTGAGAAAATACACGTGCACAAGTCTATGTACAACACATGATCATGTCATCTAAGCATGATGAACCATAGCCTTGCAATTCAAAGTCGATGGATTTAAAAAATCAGATATATATATATATATATATATATATATATATATATATATGAAATATGCAGCATAATATTTCTGAATGAAACAAGTTCCAGGCCAAAAACAAGGTTGGTCAAGCCAAGCATGTGCGTATGACAACCATCCAACATTGAACAATCCGAACATGTCAAAAATCTGGGCACACTAGCAGTTACAAATGAACATGCACAATAGAAGCAAGCCAGCAACATTATTGGCAAAATGTAGCATGGATATGTGCACATTTTTGTGTTAATATATTTAAGAGAAGGAGCAAATCAAAATGACATATAAATACTTCGGTTTTTGAACAAAAGTGAAAAAGGAAAATACACATGCCAAAAAACGTGCGCATGCATGGTTCAAAGAGGTACTGCAAACTTAAGAAGGGCCAGCATGTATACAATGTATACATGAGTGTACTTAAATTCTATGCATAGTTGAAAATGGTACATGAACACATGGACAAAGGTTCAACATGATGATTATACATAGTTGCAAGCACGGGGGTGAAAGTAGTATTGCAACATCAAAGAAAAAGGTGCAACATGTCACAAGAGAAGCTCATCATACACAAGGCACAAAAAATGGCATGCAATATTTCCAGAAATCACTCCTTTAAGTTATATTCAACAATATTTTTTCCCATAAATTGAATGGAGTATTAACAACATGTTTATTATTTCAAGCAAGGAGCAAATGAATTTAAATGAAAAACCATGAAAATATTTTTCATCGATTTAAAAAGAGCTAATCTAGGCAAAGAATGATCCACGATTTCAAAACTATCCTAAAATTCACGGCTGTAAATTATATTTACAGAGAAAACAGTAATGCAAAATTGGTAAGTGTTTATCAACATAATTTAAGGAATGAATTTGGGAAATTATATTTTCAATCACGTTGAATCAAAATTTCCCAAAATTGGTTGTTTATCACCGGAAAGAAATCAATTCTTTGGTTTCCACATATACGCAAGAGCAATGTATTTCATTAAAGCGTTTCCAAAAAAATTAATCGTGTGATTTCCAGAAATCAAACAAACAACAGTCAAGTCATCAAAGCTATGGAAATAAAGGGGGTAAATCATGCAATAATCAGGCCAAGGCAATCAAGTGAAATCAGAGAATTGTAAGGGGTTTCTAAACCCTATATAAACCAATTCATCACTGGCAGATTTGATTTCGAAAAAAGAAACAATTCGAGAGAAACAAAAAAAATCAAATCAGAATTACTCACAATTGTTTTTCAATCATAATCCTCATATTTGTTGACAAAGATCATCACGCAATCAATCACCCAAGAGAAACAAAATTTTAGAAGCATCTTCGAACTCACGATTTTGAGGGAATCAGAAAAACCCTAATTTTGGGTTGGTCACCATTGAAATAAAGGAAGTCGATGTTTTAAACGATAAAAGGGGCCGACCATTCCTTTTTTAAATAAGGGGGATTTTTATTTTTATTTTTATTTTATTTTTTAATTATTTTATAACCGATTCACACAGTTTTCTAGTTTTCTGTAAAATTAGAATTTACTAGCTATAAGATTTATAGTAAGGGTTTACGGGTTTGTAATTCAGGGAAAATCCGATCTTGGGGATAAAGATCAGTCTAGAGTTTTGAGCGTAGGATTAGAGAAGTTGAAGGGTTTTGAGCTTATAGGGTTTTTTAAGCAGAAGTTTGTTTAATACCTAGTAGAAATCTTGGGGAATGCCACAGTAGGCAGGCTTTGCCAAAGTAGGGTAAAATCTGTGTCTTTTTCTTTTCGCATTTATTTGCTATGCTGAAATCTGACTCATTTACTTTCTGTCTTTATTTACTTTGCTGAAATCTGTGTTATGAATTTTTTAATGTATTGAAAAACTGTAGTAAACCCTATTCACCCCCTCTTGGGTTATCTCGATCAAACAAGTGGTACCAGAGCAGATATTTTATTAACTCTAGATTCATGAATCATCCTAGTTGTTTGTTCAGCGAGAGTCGGTCCAGTCGTATTCCAAATATTTTTGATGGTACATATTTTTTAAATTGGAAATCAGAAATGGAATCCTATTTAAAATATGTTAATATTAAATGTTGGGATATGGCTAACAATGGATATGATATGCTTGGTAGCAATGATATTGGGTTCAATTCTCGTACTACACATATTTTATATTCTTATATTGATGATGAACAATATATCCTTATCTCACATTGTTTAACGACACAGGAAATCTGGAATACTCTTAATACCATGCACGGAAAAAAAGACAACTGCTCAATACCCCATAATGCCAACTCAGATTCAGATCTGTACTTAATAGGAGAAACATATAATGATAATGTTGGAGACTCAATAGATGATGAGACATGAAATTTCTCTTATGAAGATTTAGTTTATATGTGTACTGATTTAACTAAATCTGTTGATAAACTCCAACGAAAAAACAAACTTCTAAAATATGAAAATCATGAATTGATTCACAAAAATAATATGTTGGAATTAAAACTTGAAAACTCTGATTGCAAGAATTGTTTCAATTTGAAAAATGATTTAGCTCATCTCAATAAAAAACTTCAGAAACTTGAAAAAGAAATTATAAGTTTAAACAAAATGAGGAAGAGCTAATTTGTAAGAATGATCCTTTGCATATGGAGTTGGGTAAGATTAATTTCAAACATGATTTTTTTAGAAACGAAGTTTGCTAAAAACTGAATCAATTTTGAATGAACTTGAAAAAGAATTTGAGAAATTCAAAGAATTTGAAAAACTTGAGTCTGAAAAGCAAACTAAATTTGAATATGAGATTGTTGATTCTAAGGCCAAAATTTAGATGCTTGAAAATGAAAATGCGATCTTGAAACAAAATGATTCTGAGAAAAGAGAAATTGAGATCGACTATTGCTCTAAGCTAATATATGAAAATAGTCTTTTGTAATCCAAAATCAACGATCTTGAGTTGAGTTTGAAAGGTTTTCAACCGGTGAAAAATAGTTGAATATGTTGTTGAATAACCAAATTTCTATTGGAAATCAAAGTGGTCTTGGGTTTGGAAAACTTGATAAAATTACTCAAAAGATGAATTCAAATGATTTTAAAAATTCTTCAAATTGCTTTACAAAAGATTGTTTTGAAAATTTGAACTCTGATAATTTCAAAGGATTTTAAATCAAAATCAAAATGAAAACTTGTTTAGAAACAATTCATTTAAATATTTTTGGATTCCAATAGGAAATAAATTGAATTCAGGAAAAAGTTCAAACGAATTTGGGATCCTAAAGGCACAAAGGTAAATTCAGATGGATTTTTATTTAAACAGGTTTGGGTAACGAAAGTCATGAATACAATTATGAGTGGTTTCACAAATCTTGTTATACCACTTGATCCTCCAAACACTTAAGTACTAGACGCCGACTAAGGAACGACTTTCTTGAAGAATCAAAGATCGTTTCACATTTCGAAGCTATCCGACATATATTCCTTAGCCATTATTATTGAGTTAGAGATTCTTTGGTTCACATTGATTTCAGTTACGATCTTTAAACTCATTTTTGTACATGTTCTCTGCTTTTATTTTTCCTCTATGTTCCTTCTTCTAATTCTTTTATTCTTCATTATGTTTATTTCGATTCATCTTAACATTGTCAAATCATTTGTAACAACCCTTATGCGTTCTTAACTACAAATTGTAGAATTCTTGTTTGTTTGGAAATTTGCTTCATTCACATAAAAATCTCATGTTTTAATGATTTCCTGATCTTGAATTCTAATTTGTAAATATTTGCAATTGCTTAAAGTTTATTTATTTTTCATGAATTCCTAACAGTGTTGAAACTTTCTTATCATATCTTGAACACTGTTAATTTGAATTCTAATTTTTTTGAAGATCTGAAAAACTAATGGAATTTCACACATTTATTGTTTTGAGTTTCTTCTGATTCATTTTGGAAAAACTTGAAATTCTACACTCATTACAACACACTGCTATTTTTCAGTTGTGATAATTTCATTGGTTTTTGGATTGGCTTGGATATTCTATATAATCATTTGGCTAGGATATTTGATTGTTTGAAATCATTTGAAATTTTGATATCTTGAATCTCACACACTTCTTGGATTTGAAATTAATAATCTCGTGTGATCGATTAATTAAATCTTGAAATTTTCATATCCCTTCAAGTGATTTCAAATAAATTGTTTCTTTAAATCTTAGATCATGATCTGTCCTTTGTGCTTGTTACAAATAACTGTGAAAGATTCTCTTGCCATATCCGTTTTAAAAAATTGATTATTTTGCTGCTTTGATAAAAGGAACTGAATTGGTTGATTTGATTGCTTGGGCTTTGTGATTGGATATTTTTTATACATCGTAACGCCACTATGAATAATAAGGAGCTCGAAGTGGTATCAGTTTTTAAAAGTCTTAAAAAAGTTTCTTATTAAATTGATTGATTTTTGAAATTGATTTCTCATCCAGTGTAGATCTTCCTAAATCCCTCTTGTAATTGATTTTTTCAATTTTGAAATAATCAATTGATCATTTATTCAGAAATTGAAATCAATAACCAAATAGAACTATATTTGTAACTCATCAAAATTATTATTAGATTTTTGAAATTGTAATGAGTTATGACTATAGTATACTTCACAACAAGAGGAAATTTTATTTAAATTCTCATGGTGTTTGAACAGTTTTTATAATACCTTTAAATTAGCACTTATTTCACGAACATCTTCTTTTACTATCATCCTTTTGTCATTCATCATGGTTTTATATTAATGTGGAGAGTTATTTTGTTAAATAAACAGTTTCAAAATTTGTGATGGAAATGTGATTGTATTATTTTTCAGAAAAAGAGATAATTGAAAATTTATCAAAAATCCCAGTAAAGTTGAGCATATTTCATAGTATGATTAATTTAGAAATTTATTTCACAACCATCTCTGTACATACCATATTTCTATCATTCGTTTTTGGTTTTATATACTGAGGGGATTTTGTATAATAAGTGTTACTCTAATCTCATTTAAAAATCCAAGATCTGGTCATGCAAGATTAAGTGATTACTTATAATTTAAGTTGCGACTAGTCCGGTTTAAAAATCCAAGATCTGGTTATGCGTGGTTAGTGTGCTCTTAAAATGAAAAGGAAATAAATAATCTTTTTATATATATATGAAATCCTCCTTATTATGTAAAAACCAGTTTATCAATCCATTTTCAAATTTATGAAAATGTGTTAATATTTTATGATATATTATGATTTTTTGATTGATAGACACTGGGTTTTAAAATTATTTGAATTTGTCACTTAATTTGAATTTATAATCATAGTCCAAATCCATAACTATTTTGTGCTCATTTAAAAAAAAATTGTTTGAAAATAATTGAAATTCATATCGTTTTTAAAACTCTCTCCATTTTTTTTAAAATTCATCGTAAATCAACCATTTAACATTATGAAATTTGCCACTAGTTTGAAGAATATTATGATTTGTTTTTGACTTAATGAGATTTATGATGTACATTCTCTCTCTTGATTTGAGTTTATATTTCTAGTCTATATTTCATCACTAATTTGATTTCTATATCCTTTTGATTATAACAATAAGTGGAGAATGGTTAAGATTTTGATTAATGAGGAATACTTCATGAATATTTTAAATATCGAAAATTCAATTATTATTTCTTCTTCACTCATATGCATATATTTAGGGGGAGCATACATATAGGGGGAGTTCCATAATTCACTGTCAAACACATTTATTATGTTTGAAATCTTATTATATGTTTGTCATCATCAAGAGGGGGAGACTGTTGTATATAACAATTGAATGATTTTTGTTTGATGATAACAAACATAGTTATATATATATTATAAATGTTTTTGCAGTTGTACTATTCTACTACATCACATGCAGAAATAAATATTTATATTTGAATAGAATACTACTTTACAAAAATCTGAATATTCAAACAATATTTTATTTGAATATAATATTTTATTTCATCATTTCAATAGTACATTTTTCAAACTCTATAATTTGTACATCTCATTGTAATATAATATATTTAATTTCATATTCAATTTTGTATACATAGCTCCTCATTACAAACTCTTAGTTTCACTCAGTTCTATATACACAATCAGTTGTACAAACTCATATACATTAATTCACTAACTCTTATTTCTGTCTTCAATCAGCTTCACCGTCATTCCAGTCACCTGCATACCTATCACAGAAACACACAAAGTAAACTAGAACAAAATAATTTTAAGTTCTAGCAGATATAATTTTATTTTAAAATTTATTTTCCTCAAAATTTTGGTGTGTTTCTCATCATATTTCATGACTTGATCTGATATGCATATTCATCTATCTGTGTCTAGACAGCTTGTGATATTCACAGTGATTCATTGTATACCACAAGGTAGATAGTGTCTCGAGTGCTCATATATATATATATTGAAAATTGGTTCTCTTTATTGCTAAAAACCCAATAAAACCTTGTTTATAAGCCTCGTCATAACCCTGTAAACCCCCCTAACCTAGATGGGTGCCTTACAGGGAAATAAAGTACTTATAAATTTGGTATACAGTTGAAAGTAATGTCTCAACATATAAAACTAACAAAATACATTAGAAATCCAAAAATAAAGTAAAAACACTGAAAAGTCCATCTGTAAAGCCCAACACCAGGCCCATATTTTCTTCTCTTTCCGCCTTAATTCCAAATATGCCTCGTGAAATCAACTAGTGTCTTTTAATTCAATTCTCCACCTACCAAGCCACTGCTCATTTCTCCCATTTTGAAAAGTCTTACTGCCATTATTTCTCACTGGAAACCCTATTTCCCTTTCAATCTTCAACAAACATATGGCTAAGTAATTCTGCTCAACAACTTTGTTTCCCATCCAATAGTTCTGCTCTGCACTCTTTGTATAACTGAGTAACACTCTGAGTCACGTAAGTAATTAGAAGACAATGGCACACCCAAATACTTGATTGGTAACACACCTTGATAAAAACCCAAAATTTGCTGAATTTCTCTAGAATTTGCAGCAAAAACACTAAAGAATACTTTGGTTTTAGAAGCATTCACATTCAGCCCTGCATATTTACTTAATTTCTGGAATACCCTCTTTAAAGAATTAGCATTAGACACTGAGGATTTACCAAAAATTATTAGATCGTCTGCATATAATAAATGAGAGATAATTGGCTGAATAGAAGAACTGGGATGAAATTCCTTTAACAAGGATGCCTTATCCATAAGATAGGAAAAATAATGCATTGCTATAGCAAATAGGTAAGGAGACAGAGGATCTCATTGCCTAATACCTATGTTTGATGATATGAAACCCTTTGGTATGCCTTGAATCATAATAAATTAATTGCTGTTTTCATGCATTCATATACTAGATTTACAAAATGTGAAGGGAAATTCATCTTTGACATAATGTAGCATATAAAATCCCTATTAACACTATCATATGCTTTTTGTAAATCGTCCTTAACACATAGTTTAGGCATACCTTTTTTCTTGAAATCTCTCAATAATTCATGAGCTAACAAGATGTTATCACCTAAGTATCTACCTTTGATAAAAGCACTTTGATTCTCAGAAATTAAATAAGGAAGAAAGTTCTTAAGTCTATTACAAAAAACTTTAGAATTATTTTATAATAGACATTACAGCAAGAAATTGGTCTATAATATGCAATCTCTGTTGGCCGATCATTTTTTGGAATTAGAGTAATGAAAGTATGATTTAAAGCTTTTGGCAATTTACCTGATATGAAGATATCAGTAATAGCCTACAGTAAATCATTCTTCAAATAATCCCAATGAACTTTTAAGAACTTTGCATTAATACCCGATTTTAAAAACTTTTAAGGCATCTGTGTCTAGACAGCTTGTGATATTCACAGTGATACACTGTAAATACCACAAGGTAGACAATATTTCTAGTACTCATATATATAAAGTGCACGTGCATGATACATGTATACACATACAGGTGTATGATTATACACATATATTTTGTGCAGGGGCAATTTGGTCAAAAAGGGACAAATACATCAAGCAAGTTGTGTTTAGGTGAAGCCTGACACATATGCACAGGGCATCGGTCAAGTATCCATGAACACACAGATGCAAATAATACATGAGACACAAAGATTCAAGTCAAACAAGAGTGTACAATATTCGGATTGCAAGTGTCCTCAAAAATGTAAAAATATATATATACACACACACACATTCTTGTATATATATACATGAATATATATGCATGTATATCAAAAGCCAATGAAGTGCTCGAGAATGATATAAGTCAGTCAATGATCACAACAATAGATACAACAATGGTTTAAAGCTCAGAATGTCCAACCAGTTTCAAGCCAGAACTTTCATGAACAAAGAAACCAGAACACAAGCGTACAGTACCTGCAAGACCAAGTTAATGTGCCATAAGTCGATGCATGTATGCAAACAGGTCAGCACGGAGAAGGTACAAGGCAGAGTTGTTCGAACTCAAGACAGTTGAAGTGCAATAAGGTACATAATGTCATGAACAGGTGCAACAAGTCCAACCACAAAGGCCAAAGAACAACAAAGTTATACATGGAAATGGAAAAGGGTGTGAACACAACAAGAAGCATTTGATCATGGCAAAGTCAAACAATGCATATATACATAAAAGTACATATATATATATCTATATATATATATATATATATGTGTGTGTGTGTGTGTGTGACTGTATCAAAGCCAGGCCAGTACATATAGGTAGATGCAATATGGTCACAACACAATATCAAACTCAAATGATGGCAGTGCAGTTGTATATAAGCATAATTTCCCGTATACATGCACAAGGGACATGGATGTTCACATGACCATGTACACATAGAAAATGGGATAATAAATCAGGCAAATGTCTATGCACAAAATCGAAGAGGAAGTTCTTTTGGCAAGTGTAAGGAATAAATTTCCAGAAATAATGGAGCATGGCAGTGACATGTATATGGTGTAGCATCTGTTCTTAACCAAATGAAAACAAATGCAGTGATCATGTCATTCAAATACAAAGCACATATGCAAATACAACATTGTCAAAGCCTAGGTTCAACAAGCAATTGAAGCACTCAAAGAAATAGAGCCAAACTGATATATGCATGGGAATTTAATTCCAAATTGGTCGAGCAGTATGAAAGTTTTCCTTTCAGGGTGCGAGAAAAATAGGAATGTTTTTATTTGCAAATTTATCACTCCAAATTTATAGTAAGAAAAACATGGCAAGATTCACCCAAATAAATCATGCAATCTGTGGCAAGAAATTTCTTTTGCAAACCAGGGTGCGTAGACAACAAATATTTCCATATTTCGCTCCAACAATTTGGCATGCAACTTTTAAATTGTTTCTAGATGTTCAAAGAATATTTCACGTGTTTGAATCATTTTGGGAAATTTGGAGTACTATCTTTAGCAAGTAGAAATTGTTTAAATTGATGCTAGGATCTTAAGAAATCATTCAGCATTCATGGCTTTAATTCATTCAACAAAAGATGGGACTTAGGGCAATAAATAATTTCAAGGATATCATTCTCGGCAACAAATATTTCCAGAGAAACAAAAGATCACATTTTGGAACAAGATTTTCAATAATGTTTCCAGAAATTCGTAGTCTTTTTTAAGCAAAGAAAAAATAATTATTTCAAGAAATAAATCATGGCATGGCGACAACCACGCCAGAGATTCATGCAACAAATCAAGATCGGTCATATTGTGAAATTAGAGACTTTATATGGTTTTATATACCTATATATAACACAAGTCAATATAGGAAATTGAGATCGGAAAACCAAGCAACAAACCTAAAAGCAAATCGAAGAAATCATTTCAAACTCACATTTTTCGATCGCCGACAAAATCCCAAATCTGTGAGTAAGAAGCTTCAGAGGGCAAGAAGAAATTCCTAGAGGATCATCCTTTCAGATTCGACTTTCCGATTTGGACAAGGGGAGCGAAACCCTAACATTTTCAGTTCGGCCGACATAGGAGCTCAAAGAAGAGCCCTTATTTTAAGTAGAGAAAAGGGCCGGCCTGTTTTTATTTAAGGCTTGAGGTTTTAACTTTTTCCTATATATTGTTTTGATTTAGTTTGTTTTGTAAATCATACAATCTGTGTTTTCTAGTTTGTCTGTAAAACTAGGGGTTTACTAGTTTGTCACTAAAACTTGGGTTTACTAGCTAGGGCTTTGTAGCTAGTGGAAAATCTGGTTTCGGGGACAAAAACCAGTGTAGGGTTTTGAGCGTTGGATTAGAAAGCAGCAGGTTTTGAGATTGTACAAAACTGTATAGGCGGTTAGCGAAGGGTTTGCGAGTTTATAGGACAGTGATATTCCAAATATTTTCATTGGGATAGATTTTTTAATTTTGAAATCGGAAATCGAATTCAATTTTTAAATCTGTTAATTTTGAATATTGGAATATTATTGAAAATATGGGAGATATACTAGATAAGAGGAATGAGGTTTTCAATGCTCATGCTATGCATATTATTTATTCCTATCTTAGTAATGATCAATTAAATTTTATTTCTCACTGTTTAACCGCGCAGGATATCTGGAAAACTCTCAACGCGTTGTATGGAAAAGACGGCAGCTGCTCAAAACCCCAGAAGGTCAACTTAGATTCAGATTTATGCTTGAAAGGAGAAATAGATGAAAATTCAAGTAGATCATATGATGGAGACTCAACAAACAATGAGACAAAAAGTTTCTCATATGAAGATTTGGTTTATATGTGTGCTGATTTAACAAAAACTGTTGATAATCTCCATCGGAAAAACAAATCTCTGAAATCTAAAAGTCAGGAGTTAACCAGAAAAAATAACTGTTTGGAATCAAAACTTTCAAATGTCATGAATTAGAAAATTCTGATTGCGAAAATTGTTTGAAATTGAAAAATGACCTCGTTCATCTCAATAAAAACATTCAAAAGCTTGAAGAGGAAATACTGATTTTAAAAGACAACGAGATTGAACTAAAAAGTACAAACAATTCTTTGCAAAAAGAATTTAAAACATTTTAGGCCATCAAAAATTCCAAACATTAAATTGCTGAAAAAGAAAGCTTGTTGAAAACTGATTTGATTTAGAAAGAGCTAGAAAATGAAATTGAGAAATTCAAGAAATTTAAAAAACTTGTGTTTGAAAAACAAAAGCGATTTGAATCTGAAATCTTTGAGTCCAAGTCCAAAATCAAACTGCTTGAAATGAAAATTTGCTTTTGAAAAAAATTATACCGAAAAGAGAAAGATCAAAATTAATCATTTCTCAAATCTGATGAAAGAAAATTATGATCTTAAATCAAAAGTCAACGGTCTTGAATTGAGTTTAAAACGTTTTTCAACCGGGGAAAAATCTTTGAATATGCTGTTGAAAAATCAATTTTCTTCTTTTAACAGGAATGGTCTTAGTTTTGGGAAAACAAATGATTTTGAAAAACTAAATTCTTGTGATTTTAAAAATCCCTCAAATTGCTTCAAGAAGGGTAGTTTTGAAAATTTGAACTCTGAAAATTTCAAAGTGTTTTTGAATCACAAACGAGATAAGAATTTGTTTGATAACAGTATATATAATCCATTTTGGACCCCAAAAAGAAATAAAGTGAATTCGTCTAAATTTAAATAGTTTTGGGTTCCTAAGGGTGCAATGGTTGACTCAAATGGATTGTTATATAAACAGATTTGGGTACCTAATGATGTGAACACAGCTAAGAGTAGTTTTACAAATTTTGTTAGACCGCTCGATTCCCTAAATGCTTAGGCACAAAAGAAAGGCTTAGGAACTGCTTTGCAAAAGGAGAATTGAATTCAAATTTCTTCATATCATTGAATTATTCATAGTTCCTTAGCCAAGTTTGTTGACTAGAGAATTCACAATGTCTTTTGAAATATCTGGTTTAATCTCTAAACTCGTCTCTGTTAATATTCTCTGTTTTTTTCTTGTTTATTCCTCCTTCTACACTTTCTGTTTTCTCTTTTGATTCTTCAGATTATGTTATGCTGATGATGTAATGACTTTGCCACATTCCTTTTATTCCTTCTTCTAATTTTTCCTTATTTGTATTGACACTGGCATATCTTTTATTACTTTCTCTTCTTCTTATACTTCAAAAGTGCAATATTCTCGATCTTCTAGAAAGTTGCTTCATTTGTATAAAACTCTGATGTTTTAATGTTGTCCAGATCTTAAATTTAAACTTGTAAATATTTGCAATAGTTTTGAAGTTATTTTTTTTTTGAATTTCTAACAGTGCTGAAGCATTCATATTATATCTTGAACACTGTGAATTTGAATTCTAAATTTTGAAGATATGAAAATTGGATGAAATTTCACACATATATGTTGTTCTGAGTTTCTTCTAATTCATTTTGGAAAGTCTGAACAATCTATACTCATTACAGCACACTACTATTTTTTATACTGAAGTTTCAATTATAGTTCTTATCACTCATGCACATATCTAGAGGAAGTTTCGTTATAGGGGAATTTTAAACATTTACTGTTAAACACATTTATTATATCCAAAATTTTATCATATGTTTGTCATCATCAAAAGGGAAGATTGTTGTATCTAACAATTCTATGATTTTTATTTGATGATAACAAACATATATTTATTATTATAAATGTGTTTACTATTCTACTCCATCACAGACATAATTAAATATTTATATTTAAATAAAATATTACTGCATAAGAATTTAAATATTCAAATAGTATTTTATTAAAAAATAATATTTTATTTCTACACTTGAATAGTATAAATTTATAACTCCGCTATTTGTACATTTCACTGAATTATAATACATATGCATTCAATTTCATATGTATACATTGCTCCTCACTACAGTTCACTCAGTGGCTCACTCTACAGTCACTCACTCATACACTAACACAGTCTTGTCCTCTACCTTCTGCCAGCTTCACAGTTCGTCCAATCTTCTTCTTACCTATCACAGAAACACACACAGTAAACTGGAACAAAAATATTTTTATATTCTAGCAAATATAATTTCTATTTTGAAAAATTTATTTTCCTCAGAATTTTGGTGTGTTTCTCATCAATTTCATGACTTGATCTGATTTATATGGACATCCATCTATGTCTAGACAGCTTGTGATATTCATAGTGATACACTGTAAATACCACAAGGTAGACAATATTTCTAGTGCTCACATATATAAATTATACATGCACGTTGCATGTATACACATACATGTGTATGGATATACATAAATATTTTGTGTAGGGGCAATTTGGTTAGAAAGGGACAAATATATCAAGCAAGTTGTGTTCAGGTGAAGCCTAATACACATGCATAGTGCATGGGTCAAGTATCCACGAACACACAGATGCAAATAATACATAAGACATAAAGATTCAAGTCAAACAAGAATATACAACATTCGGATTGCAATTGGCCTCAAAAATATGAACATATATATATACACACACACACATTCTTGTGTATATATACATAAATATATATGCATGTGTAATGACCCGCATTTTCAGCGATATAATAATTAATTTATTTAATTATTTAAAATAGCGATTAAGAGGATTTAATGGTCGTGAATTAAATAATAGTGAATATTTAATTAAAATAATAATTAAATAATATATTTAATTCTGAAATAATTAGAATTGGCTAAGATGGCGATCTGGTGTGAATTGGGCAAATTCAAAATATATAATTCAGTATAGAATTTAATTTGAATAACGAATATATTTAAATAACGGTAGTTTGAACGTATAATTATATTATAATTATAATCGAGCTCGAATTGGCGCGGCAGTTCGTAATTTGGCGATTTGAACTTTAAACGAATATACAGAAGCTGTTTTTAAATCGGATTTATGTGAAACAAGAAACATTCGAATCTGTCGAACGATATTTTTCTAATGGAAGAGAAAAATCGAGATTTCGTCATGTAGATTGTGAGTTGTTCCAAATCAAATTTTCGAATAGTCGCTATGGAATCATTATCAACCATAACGATATATTTAATTATAATTAAATATTGGCCGCGAATTTAGACAAGCCCTTTGAGACGTAGTGATAATTTAATTTTTAGAATTTTACTAAAATTTTTAATTAATTAAATAAGCAACTTTTTATTTGGAGTATTTTGCACCCTTAATCGGCGATCTTGGGATTTCAAAATATAGGTTAACCTACCGATATTATTATATTTCTGGAGTCGGGACACCTCGCTCGTTACAATGGTGTTTTTATTTCAGTCCGTAGCAGCTCAGACATGAACAAAGTCTTACATGACATAAAACTTTATAAAAACAAGATGTATAGTAAAACAAATTTAAACGGCCCATGTTGTTAACGTATTTTGTGTTTGCATCAAGTGTTCATTTTGATGTGTATAATTAGTGATGCATGTTGATAGAATTTTGGGATATGTTGCGGGGTATAAATAGGGTAGCAAGTTAGTTGTAAACACTTAAAGGGATCAGACCTGTCAAATGAAAAAGAAAAAAAAAAGATTGGTTCCCTATTACACTATACAAGTAACAGAAGTTTGGAAGCTTACAAAATGGAGTTGTTATAAACTCTGAAATATTAAGAAAATGAAGGAGATTCTTCGACCAGGGAGTAAATACTCCGTTAGCTACTTCTCTTGAAGAACACGTGGATACATTGGAGAGCATAAAAACCGAAAAGCTAAAGGTGGTTAAGAATAAAACACGTATGTCTCTACTGAACCAAAAAGACCCCTAGTACTTTAAATACCCAGCCCTCCACTACTGTTTATTCTTCCTAAAATATGCTGAATCATTTTCAATGGCAAACCGCATTTTCAAAACAAATGAATGGAATAAAAATGGGCGGTGGTGAGGGCGAGCTCCAGGCGTGAGGGGTTGTTAATGAAAAAGGGGAGTTGTAAGGAGAGAGAGCACGGTGCAGCCATGGAGGTTGGTTTCGGCGGATGTGATTCTCAGATCCGAGAAGAAGGAAGGAGAGAAATACTGTGTTGCGTCAGGTCCATAGACTTAAACTGGAGTGGGTTGGGTATGTGTGACAGGGCATGATGGTGTTGAAGAAATAGTAGAGTATAAAGGAAATGGGATTGGTCTGATTTTTGGCAATGCTTTGGAGAAAAGAAGAGCAACACGTTTTAACTCCTTCCAGAAGATGAAGCTACCCAGGTGGGTCGTGGGTCTAATTATACAAGGTTCGGTCTGGGCCAAGAATAAAGTGGTAAGGCCAAATAAAATAAACTCAAGTTTATTTTTAATTTGAATTAATACCTTAAACTAAAAATTTCAATATCCGGTGCATACATCATCGGAATTTCGAACGGTTGGATCCGTTGGGATCGTATGGACGGACACTACCCAATGGAACTGACTAGGAGCAAATAGAAACTCGTTACAATTTATGGCGAAATAAATTGTCCGTCTGAATCAAGCGATGGTTATCGTTATTAACGATGATCGTCCAATGTGAGTAAAACTCACCAACTCTGAATAGTTGTATTTTTATAATGTATTTTTAGAAATGTTAATCATCTGTTGATTGATGTGTGTTAACTGTTTGGTTGAATTGCTTATGTGTTGGTTGAAATTATAGATAACGATATTTATATAAATTGTTAATCAAATATTGATTCTGTTTATCAGAATATTTCATATCGAAATGAAATCGATGTTATTATGTTGATTAACATCGTGATGTAGGAAAACAGGTTGGAGGGAGCCAACTGGGTTCCTCAATATTTAAATATTGTTTTGTTTCATAGATTGTGATATATGATGTGATTTATAATCTGTTGATGATTATGTGTGTTTAAATGATATCAATCATTGTGATTTGGTATTTTTAATACCGTAAGAAATACTAGGATGTAAAAAGGAAAATTTCAAAGTATATATTTGAAAAGAAATTTATTTATAAAATCAAAGGATTTTATAAAAGGAAGAAATAATTATAAAATCAAAGGATTTTATAAAAGAAATATTTATCATTTGATAAATAAATAAAAGGGATATTTATTTATAAAATGAATTGAATTGTAAATGGAATATTTATTTGAGAAATAAATAGAATAAAAAGGTAGATATTTATTTGTTATACAAATGGAATTGAAAAAGAATTTATTTATTTAGAAAATAACTAAAGTTGAAAAAGGAAATATTTATTTAGAAAATAAATAGAATTATACAGGTATACTTATTTAGGAAATAAATAGAATTAATAAAGGAATATTTATTTAGAAAAATAAATAGAAGTATAAAAAGGAAATTGATGAGATATAATAAGGGTTAATCAAATTAGCAAATCGAATTTGAGTTAATCAAATTAGAGTTAGTCGAATGTTGGTTAATCCAATTAGTTATTCAGAAGTTAGTTAATCGAATCAAGTTAAGTCAAGTTAGTTAATCAAATCAAGTTAAGTCAAGTTAGTTAATCGAATCAAGTTAAGTCAAGTTAGTTAATCGAGTCGAGTTAATCGAATATGGTTAGTCTAGTCGGGTTAATCGAAAGAAGTTAATCGAACATAGTTAATCAAAATGGAGTTAAACAAAAAGTAGAAACTGACTAGATATTAATAAGTTGAATGGTTTCCTAAATATCGATCTGATGTTGGTTTCGGCCTTCGGGGTTTATACTTAGGAAGTTGTTCTCTTGTTAGTTTATAGTTAGAGTCTGATAGCTGTGGAAGAATAGTGATACGTAATTAAGCCATGGAAATGTTTTCCAGTGTTAATAACGTATATTTTCTAAACATAGAAAATGAGGAAATATATATATATATTTGATGATTGGATCGATAATTCCATTTGGAAATAAGATCGCTGTGTATACACAGACATGTTTTCATTTGATAGTTAAATCATCGACTATCAAAGTTTTGACCATTTTAACGTTGTTAATATGTAGAGACCGGTTGGATTATTATCTGAAGAACCACTCCGTATTGCCATAAGCGTTGCGAATCAAGTACGCTGAATATATTGAAGACGGAATAAAGTGCAAGGGCTGTTGTATAAATCTTAGATAACAATTGCCTAAGATGGATGTACTGAATAGTGCATTCGGTTTGTCCAGTCCCAGGACAACTTGTATGGAAGAAGGTCTGACAGAGTATATCTAGTAGATCGCGTAAGTTGATCTCTTCAAATGTATTCATGTTTGGTAGCGGAGGAATTCATTTCTCTTAGCTCTATACCCGTGTTATTTTTGGATAAATCAATTTGTGATTTGGCGGGTATGACGATGTGACATTCTAAGTGAATGAAGATGTGGCATGTAAAAGATAAGCGTAGCTTCTAGCCTCACATCCGGTAAATGAAAAAAGTCGGGCAGGCAGCATGGCTATGTAGGTCGCACCTATTAGGGTGTATAATCACCTGATCTAGAGTTTCATTTACTTCTAAAAATCTATTGTCGATGCTGTCCCATTCAGGAAACGGTTGCTGATCCCAACCGTTGGTGATATACATTCGATACACTCAAGCGAAATGAGTGGTCGGTCATGTGTGGCTGAGTTTCAAGATGTTCTTGTTGAACCCTGTGTATTCCTCTCTAGAGGTACACTAGCAGAAGGTGGTTCCATACCTTGTCATAGTTGGAAATCCATTACCCAATATGTGCTTGCGGTTTTGATTGTATACTATATATGTAGAACGTGAGATGAAAGCGTTTCTGCTATATGATTATTATATTGTGGTTGATGGACACTATTATAATATCAATGAGTTTTGATATAAAGATTTTTTTAGGATTCTCATAAGGGAAAAACCCGTTCCGTTATACAGCATGGTCTTATGAGATATCGTTTAATGGCTCAAACTATTTTAAACTGTTTTACTCATACCAGTCCCATGACTGACCCGGAGTTTATTTTGTTTTGTTTTCCCTAAACTCTTGGGTGCCCAATTTTGTATGGGCTGTCAAGTAGTCAGGATTTTTCAGATATACTTGAAGAGCTTGGAGCAGGAGGCTTCCGGATTATATAGCTATAGTTTTTTCTGCTGTGTTGTAAGTGTTGTACTCTGATAATGTTACTGTATAAATATACTGATTTTATTTCAAGGATATGTTATCTATTATATGTTGTTCGTTCCGCTGTGAGATTCGTGTTACTCTGATGTTGTATCTTTGTAACACCCCGTGAATTCTATGACTGTGAAACTCACAAATTAAAGTATAATTAATTTCAAATCAAAGAACTAAGGGAAACGGGATACGCCATTGCGTTCGTCTCGGAAAAATACGCGAAATAGAGTCCGAGTTTTCGAAAAACGGATATCGTATGAAGAAGTTATGGACGAACGAAGTTGGGCGAAAAACCGAAAAAGGGCCAGAATGCACTGGCGCACTTGGGAAGTGCGCCAGAACAAAAATGCACTGGCGCACCTGTGAAGTGTGCCAGTACATTTTTGACCTGGCGCACCTGCCAAGTGCGCCCAGGTCAAAAATGACCTGCTGGCCAGGTCTGGTCAAGCCCTGGCTGGCCAGGTCTGGGTTTGGCCGATTTTCAGAAGCTTGCTTTGTCATTAGGGCTAGGTGGCGAGTTTTTATTGGTCTCTCTTCCTAATGAATGGCTACGATCTAACCTAGCAACATCAATGGTCCTAATCAATTCCTAACCTCTATATAAACAACCCTAGACTAAACCCTAATCTATTCATTCAAAATAAGATTATAGCCGCCATGTTGCTGAGGAACGACAAAGAGTAGCCGCCGACTAGAGAGAGAGTTAGGAAGAAAGTTCTAAAGCCTAAAGCAATTCAAGCGACCTAAAGCTAATCAATTCAACAAAGGAATCATATCTCTTAATTAGAGAATTCGCCGCAACCATTGTAAGTAGAGTATTACTTTGGTATGAACAAATGATTGTGTAGATATGTATGCTTGAATTGTGGCAATAAAATTCATATTTGTGCGTTCTTATCAATTTATATACGTTTGGATATTCTGAATTATGTCATTCAATTATAAAGAACTACATGCGGTAGTTCTATGCAAATATACGTTTGGAATATTGCGCAAATTATGTAATCTATGTTGAAGCTACATGTATGTAGTTGATTGAAATTTATGCAAGTTTGAGACTTTGTTATTATGCCATCATGATGTATATTCTTGTGCATGAATCATTTTGCAAGTAATTGAAACAAGTTTGGTTGTTATAGTTCATATGAAACTATGTTGGAATTTTGACACCATAATCCATGTATTAAGTCACGCTTTTGCAAAACTTGTGAATATGGCTAGGCTATGAATGATATTTGGCATAATTGAAATCCATGATTAAGTCTATCTTGTTTAAAAGAATTATATGATGACATATGTGAGACATGGCTAGGTCAGACTCAAAAATCCCTTTTTGCAAGTTTAAAGCAAACACTATGGTTAGGAATATTTATGCATAAGTATATTTATACCATCGTTATGTGATTAGACTTAAATCATGATTAAGTTGAACTTTGCTTTTGTGTCAGTAACAAAGTATCCCTTTGTAAACATGTAGAAACCTTATGAACATGACATGTTTGATATTATGCCATGTTTATGCTAGAAGTATTTATGCCATGCTTATGTTTGACATTATGCCATGCTTATGCTAGAAACACTTATGCCATATGTGTGACATTATGCCTAAATAAGAATATAGGTCCATGGGTCAATAATGATATCTCAATTACAAGTTCACATGCTTTGATTTATGTCACCTATGTTACCACTATGCAAGTACACCAATTTCTATTTTGTATTTCCAACGTCGTATTGCAAGTTCATGCGCTCACCTTCCCCTCTTTGTGTATACGCCATAAGCCTCCCCTTTTCGCATGGCTAAATTGGGCTTTAAAAGGCTAAGCCCAATATATATGAACGGACGTGTAAAACGGGGGAAAATAACGTTGGGTTAAAATGAATTAATGAATGAAAATATAAAATAGAAGGGCCCAAATTCAAGTATGGGTTGGGCCCGTGATTGGTGTAATCTTTACACCATTAACTTAATAATGGGCCGCAAATATTTACATATAAATAAAGAAGAATGACAAGATATGTAAATGTAGAAAATACGATGTGTTTAACCCGAGGTTGGATTGAGTTGTGATGTAAACCTGCCCGGAACCGCCCGGCTGTCCAGTAGTCACAACAATACCTATCCAATGTGGGAGGTTAAACATGGAGCCCAGCAAGGACCCGAGGTTAGACTGAGTTGTGGCGTAAGACTGCCCGGAACCAACCGGCAACAGGCAGCCACAACAATACCTGTCTAATGTAAGAGGTCAGGGCCTTAATAAGACAATTAAGGCTGAGTCAGAATTGTTAGGATTAAGTGGACTAAAGACTTAATCAAAATGGAACATGCTAAACTAAACGGACTGGTGGGGGTTAGGTTAGAAACACTTAACCAACTTAGCATGTTGGCTAGAGATAGAAAACCTAGTAACGGGGGACCCTTTTCAGCAGTAACCCTAAAAGGTGTATCATGATACCCTGAAACTAGGCAGGGTGGGGCACGATTACTGGGCTGATTGTAAGAGGTCAAAGCGACGGCGGTGGTGTAGCAGTGTAGGTTCTAACGGAGTGCGGGCGTGCACACACTCCGGCGCAGAAAAATAAGGCACTGGACACCAGTAGCATACCTGTGCACTCTAAGGTTGTGTCGGGTTGCCACTATGGGACTTGATACACCCCATGGTGGGACCAGCATAGGTAACTACAGACATCGGGGGCCGTAAGACACATGTAACTATGCGAGTAGGAGCCGATCATCATTGAATGGATCACATCACCCTGATTATGGGTGCCAATGGGAAACTAGTTTATATGGGTTCAGAGATTAACATGGGGTACGATAGTATATTCGACCCTAGACAACTTAACCAAGTTTATAGTGCATGCCCACTTCTTGTTATTACTTATCATACCCAGTTCTTTATTCATAGACAAAGTAGTACTAGACTTACTCAGGCTTATGTCTGACTCTACTTTTCTTTCGTCTTCTTTCTTCCGTTTCCCCCCCAGGTCCTCAGGGAGGGAACACAGCAGCTTGATCAGCTTTGACATCCAGCTTGAAGAAGAGAAATGTATTGCTTGGACTTTCCTGTTTTGAACTACGGCTTTGGACACACTCTATGGGGCTTTTGCAGTTTACTTATGTTTTATTTATGCTTCTTTAAATAATGTACTCAAGACAGATTATGAAAGTATTATGTTATGTTTTTGGAAAGGTTGTTGTTGTAACACATATTTGACTTTATGAAATAAAAGTTTGTTGTTCTTCCGCTGTTTGCAAAATATGTGTTCTTATATCTGTCTTGTATATCTGTGACTTGTACTTATAAACCTCCACCAAAATTAGGGCATTCCCTTTGAGAGTGACCCTAACGGAGGTGGGGTGTTTCACTTGGTATCAGAGCATAGGTTTACCAGATAAGATAAAAAGTTTTGAAAAATTGTTTTCAAAAAGGAAATTTAAAGAAGCATTTTTAAAAGAAAAATGTTATTTTATTTTAAAAAAGATAAAATATTATTTTGTTTTAAAAGGCAAAGTCCCCCCAAAAGCCATAGGTACTCTCTTCTATCCTTCGTTTTGAATCTATCCTTTCTGTTTCAGCATGTCTGGAGACCTTGCTCCCCAGCTGCTGACGCTTTCACTCCTCCTCCTCCACGTGAACCAGCAAGCGGAAGAGTCCCAGAGTAGGAAGACGAATAATAGTCAAACAAGAAAGGATCGTAACAGTAATAATAAGAAACGAGAAAAAAGGAAATGTAATTTTTGTGGTACGGAGGGGCACATAGCCAAGGATTGTAGAAAGAGGAAAAGAAAGCAAGGAGAATGTTTTCATTGTAGGGAGAATGGACATATCAAGAAAGACTGCCCTGAGAAGACAGACTTTGAGAAGGGCGGGAAAGACAACAAGTCCCGAGAGAAGAGGAAGTGTAAATTCTGTGGCAAAGTGGGGCACTTAGTGAAAGATTGCCGGAAAAAGAAGGCCAAGATGAATGGTGGGTGCTTTTCTTGCGATGAGACAGGCCACAGGGATAAGGACTGCCCAAAGAAACGAGGACAGGGGCAGAGGGCTGGATCCACCCCAGGGGCACAGGTCCATGTGCTAGAAGCGCCACCTCTGCAACAACGAGGTACAAACACTTCTGTAGAAAGTGTAGTTTATCTTTATGATCACCCCGTTCGCACTTTATTTGATTCTGGCGCATCACACTCCTTTATCTCGTCTGCTTTAGTAGAATCTCTGCACCTAAAAACTAGTATAGTAGAGGACCCCTTAATTGTTTCAAACCCAATTGGGGGCCCAGCTCATTTGTCTATGATCTGTGTGGGATTGAAAATTTCTATTCTAAGTGTTGAATTTCAATGTAGTGCCTTTGTTTTGGGCTTTTCGGGGTATGGTTTGATTTTGGGTATGGATTGGCTATCCAGTAATGGGGCCATCCTTGATTGTGAGAAAAGGGTTGTTAGGCTCCTAACCCAGCTCGGTAATACTTTGGAAATTTCTTGTAATCCCTCATATGCGGTTATGCTTAGTTATCTTGAATCGCTAGATGCCCCTGTTGAAAACTTGCAATCAGTTAGAGTGGTCCGGGAATATCCGGATGTCTTCGAAGAGGTGAAGGGCTTGCCTCCGAAGCGGGAAATAGACTTCCGCATATATCTTGTAGATAATGCAAAGCCCGTTGCGTTGCCCGTTAGACATATGGCTCCACGAGAAAGGAAAGAGCTCAGTAAACAGATTAAAGAGCTTCTAGAGAAGGGGTTCATTAGGAGGAGCATTTCAGAATAGGGCACTCCAGTAGTGTTCGCCACTAAGGCTGAAGGTTCATTTCGCTGATGCATGAGTTGTAAAGAATCACCTTAGTAAGTACATCTGGCAACATAGTTGACATTTGTTTATTTTCAAGAGATAATTCATCTATGTGGAATACCTTCTAGTAAGTGAACAAGATCCAAGATTCACTAATGAATTTTGGAGAGCTTGCATGGAACCATGAGTACGCAGTTAAGGCTTGAGCCAAGTATACTAGAAGGAGAATAAGTGAAAGAGGAACGAGAGGCAAGGGTTCCAACTCATATTTTGGAAACAAGGATTAAGAAGCTACGAAATTGTGAAGTTATAGACGGACAAAGCATAATGGAGTTAAGCTCAAGAAATGCGACTTAGAAGATTGAAGACTAGAATCGTGCATCATATCTCTTCTTAAGAGTATATCCTTGATTCCTCTCTTCCTGTAGAGCTTACTTGCATAGTATCTTTTCTGTATATCCTCTCGGTCCCATTCTCAATCAAATTTCTGTTGCAAACCACATAGGGAGTATGACTCATCTGTTAGTAACACATGTTGGGACTTGAGGGTGTTCATTGGTTTGACTAAAGTTTTTGGGTTTTATATGATACAGATTGGTCTTAGGAAGGGACTCCCTTATGACCTAAAAGGAGTCCATCATGCTTAGTTGCCTAGAATCATATATGGTGGTTGGGTTGAGTAACTCTTTGGGTGTCAGTCTGATGTTGATTTCGGTCTTCGGGGCTGATGCTTAGGGAGTTCTTCTCCAAATCAATATATATGTGGCATAGGTCTTCAGTTTTGACATTGCCTAATGGGCACAAAGTTTTTACTTGCTTCTATCATTCGACTATACCTTTAGATAGGAACAATTGGGAAAAATGTCATATAGATTAGAGCTACCCGAGAAGTTGGCTGGAGTCCACAACGTTTTTCACGTTTCACATCTCCGAAAATGTCTACATGAGTCAGCCGAGGTGGTAGAGCCAAATATCCTCGAAGAGGCCGAAGTGGAACGCGAAGCAACCATAAGAAAAGTTCCAACCCGCATCTTAGGAACGGAAGTGAAGAAGCTACGCAACCGCGAAGTCAAGCTCGTCAAAGTTCAATGGAGCGACGCCGAGGGAGACGCGACTTGGGAAACTGAAGCTAGAATCCGCACAGCCTACCCTTTTCTGTTCGAGGGTACATCCTTGATCTTTCCTTTTCCTTAAGTTGCGCTTTTTATCTATCTTTTTAGGTATACTTCCTCGACCTTATCTTTTAGGTAGGAATCCTTTGGATGAAAACATGTAGTTGAAACATGTTATGGATGATGGTTGCAAGTGGTTGCAAGTGATTGCTAGTGGTTGCTCGTGGTTGCATATACACACACAATCTAGGTATTAGATCGGCTCAGTCACTTCATATTGCATATGCATATATGTTTGCATTCGTATATGGTTGAACTTTAATGTGTTGTCATGTGGATGCTGCATTTGTACTGAATGATTGTGCACTCATGTAGAAGCAAAAATAGGAAAATTTGCATACATAATGGATTCATGGCACTTACATAATTCGCATTAAGGAGGTCAACTGAATCAGTAGACCGCCTGATTTTGCATTAGATAAGTTCATATACACACACTTCGCATATGATCATGAAGCATTAGAAGTCTTTTAAGGACAATGGATGCTCGTGTTTGATGGATGAGTAGATGGATGATTGGATGTTAGGATTTACATTCCTCCTAACTTGAAGATTTCGGGGACGAAATCCTTTTAAGTGGGGGAGAATGTAACACCCCGTGAATTCTATGACTGTGAAACTCACAAATTAAAGTATAATTAATTTCAAATCAAAGAACTACGGGAAACGGGATACGCCATTGCGTTCATCTCGGAAAAATACGCGAAATAGAGTCCGAGTTTTCGAAAAACGGATATCGTATGAAGAAGTTATGGACGAACGAAGTTGGGCGAAAAACCGAAAAAGGGCCAGAATGCACTGGCGCACTTGGGAAGTGCGCCAGAACAAAAATGCACTGGCGCACCTTTGAAGTGCGCCAGTACATTTTTGACCTGGCGCACCTGCCAAGTGCGCCCAGGTCAAAAATGACCTGCTGGCCAGGTCTGGTCAAGCCCTGGCTGGCCAGGTCTGGGTTTGGCCGATTTTCAGAAGCTTGCTTTGTCATTAGGGCTAGGTGGCGAGTTTTTATTGGTCTCTCTTCCTAATGAATGGCTACGATCTAACCTAGCAACATCAATGGTCCTAATCAATTCCTAACCTCTATATAAACAACCCTAGACTAAACCCTAATCTATTCATTCAAAATAAGATTATAGCCGCCATGTTGCTGAGGAACGACAAAGAGTAGCCGCCGACTAGAGAGAGAGTTAGGAAGAAAGTTCTAAAGCCTAAAGCAATTCAAGCGACCTAAAGCTAATCAATTCAACAAAGGAATCATATCTCTTAATTAGAGAATTCGCCGCAACCATTGTAAGTAGAGTATTACTTTGGTATGAACAAATGATTGTGTAGATATGTATGCTTGAATTGTGGCAATAAAATTCATATTTGTGCGTTCTTATCAATTTATATACGTTTGGATATTCTGAATTATGTCATTCAATTATAAAGAACTACATGCGGTAGTTCTATGCAAATATACGTTTGGAATATTGCGCAAATTATGTAATCTATGTTGAAGCTACATGTATGTAGTTGATTGAAATTTATGCAAGTTTGAGACTTTGTTATTATGCCATCATGATGTATATTCTTGTGCATGAATCATTTTGCAAGTAATTGAAACAAGTTTGGTTGTTATAGTTCATATGAAACTATGTTGGAATTTTGACACCATAATCCATGTATTAAGTCACGCTTTTGCAAAACTTGTGAATATGGCTAGGCTATGAATGATATTTGGCATAATTGAAATCCATGATTAAGTCTATCTTGTTTAAAAGAATTATATGATGACATATGTGAGACATGGCTAGGTCAGACTCAAAAATCCCTTTTTGCAAGTTTAAAGCAAACACTATGGTTAGGAATATTTATGCATAAGTATATTTATACCATCGTTATGTGATTAGACTTAAATCATGATTAAGTTGAACTTTGCTTTTGTGTCAGTAACAAAGTATCCCTTTGTAAACATGTAGAAACCTTATGAACATGACATGTTTGATATTATGCCATGTTTATGCTAGAAGTATTTATGCCATGCTTATGTTTGACATTATGCCATGCTTATGCTAGAAACACTTATGCCATATGTGTGACATTATGCCTAAATAAGAATATAGGTCCATGGGTCAATAATGATATCTCAATTACAAGTTCACATGCTTTGATTTATGTCACCTATGTTACCACTATGCAAGTACACCAATTTCTATTTTGTATTTCCAACGTCGTATTGCAAGTTCATGCGCTCACCTTCCCCTCTTTGTGTATACGCCATAAGCCTCCCCTTTTCGCATGGCTAAATTGGGCTTTAAAAGGCTAAGCCCAATATATATGAACGGACGTGTAAAACGGGGGAAAATAACGTTGGGTTAAAATGAATTAATGAATGAAAATATAAAATAGAAGGGCCCAAATTCAAGTATGGGTTGGGCCCGTGATTGGTGTAATCTTTACACCATTAACTTAATAATGGGCCGCAAATATTTACATATAAATAAAGAAGAATGACAAGATATGTAAATGTAGAAAATACGATGTGTTTAACCCGAGGTTGGATTGAGTTGTGATGTAAACCTGCCCGGAACCGCCCGGCTGTCCAGTAGTCACAACAATACCTATCCAATGTGGGAGGTTAAACATGGAGCCCAGCAAGGACCCGAGGTTAGACTGAGTTGTGGCGTAAGACTGCCCGGAACCAACCGGCAACAGGCAGCCACAACAATACCTGTCTAATGTAAGAGGTCAGGGCCTTAATAAGACAATTAAGGCTGAGTCAGAATTGTTAGGATTAAGTGGACTAAAGACTTAATCAAAATGGAACATGCTAAACTAAACGGACTGGTGGGGGTTAGGTTAGAAACACTTAACCAACTTAGCATGTTGGCTAGAGATAGAAAACCTAGTAACGGGGGACCCTTTTCAGCAGTAACCCTAAAAGGTGTATCATGATACCCTGAAACTAGGCAGGGTGGGGCACGATTACTGGGCTGATTGTAAGAGGTCAAAGCGACGGCGGTGGTGTAGCAGTGTAGGTTCTAACGGAGTGCGGGCGTGCACACACTCCGGCGCAGAAAAATAAGGCACTGGACACCAGTAGCATACCTGTGCACTCTAAGGTTGTGTCGGGTTGCCACTATGGGACTTGATACACCCCATGGTGGGACCAGCATAGGTAACTACAGACATCGGGGGCCGTAAGACACATGTAACTATGCGAGTAGGAGCCGATCATCATTGAATGGATCACATCACCCTGATTATGGGTGCCAATGGGAAACTAGTTTATATGGGTTCAGAGATTAACATGGGGTACGATAGTATATTCGACCCTAGACAACTTAACCAAGTTTATAGTGCATGCCCACTTCTTGTTATTACTTATCATACCCAGTTCTTTATTCATAGACAAAGTAGTACTAGACTTACTCAGGCTTATGTCTGACTCTACTTTTCTTTCGTCTTCTTTCTTCCGTTTCCCCCCCAGGTCCTCAGGGAGGGAACACAGCAGCTTGATCAGCTTTGACATCCAGCTTGAAGAAGAGAAATGTATTGCTTGGACTTTCCTGTTTTGAACTACGGCTTTGGACACACTCTATGGGGCTTTTGCAGTTTACTTATGTTTTATTTATGCTTCTTTAAATAATGTACTCAAGACAGATTATGAAAGTATTATGTTATGTTTTTGGAAAGGTTGTTGTTGTAACACATATTTGACTTTATGAAATAAAAGTTTGTTGTTCTTCCGCTGTTTGCAAAATATGTGTTCTTATATCTGTCTTGTATATCTGTGACTTGTACTTATAAACCTCCACCAAAATTAGGGCATTCCCTTTGAGAGTGACCCTAATGGAGGTGGGGTGTTTCAATCTTCTTCTTCTTCTTCTTCTTCTATTCTAAGTTTCTACCTTATCTATTCTCACCCTCTAACTTCTTTCTATTAACTTTCCGGTATTTTTCGATGTTTGGTTAGTCATCATTGAGTTTATGGCGATAACCAAAGTCGACAAAAACCGGGTCGTTACAGCATGTGTATCAAAAGCCTATGAAGTGCTCGAGAATGATAGAACTCAAGCCATGATCACAACAATAGATACAACAATGGTTTAAATCTCAGAATGTACAACTAGTTTTTAGCCAGAACTTGCATGAA
The DNA here is from genome assembly GCA_030737875.1 of Allium sativum. NCBI lineage: Eukaryota > Viridiplantae > Streptophyta > Magnoliopsida > Asparagales > Amaryllidaceae > Allium > Allium sativum. The sequence goes on along the minus strand of CM060926.1, from coordinate 827,866,756 downwards.
CAAAGAAACCAGAACACAAGCGTACAGTAGTTGTAAGACCAAGTTCAAGTGCAACAAGCCAATGCATGTATGCAAACAGGTCTGTATGGAGAAGATACAACGCAAAGCTATTCGAACTCGAGATAGTTCAAGTGCAACAAGGTACATAATGTCATGAACAGGTGCAACAAGTCCAACCACAAAGGCCAAAGAACAACAAGTTATACATGGAAATGGACAAGGGTGTGAATACAACATGAAGCACTTGATCATGGAAAAGTCAAACAACACACATATATACATTTACATAATAGTATATATACACGTATATATATGTGACCATATCAAAAGCCAAGCCAGTATATATAGGTAGATCCAACATGGTCACAACACAATGTCAAAATCAAATGATGACAGTGCAGTTTTATACAAGCACAATTTCCTGTATACACGCACAAGTGACAAGGATGTTCACATGACCATGTACACATAGAAAATGGGATAACAAATCAGGAAAACGTCTATGCGTAGAATCAAAGAGGAAGTTCTTTCGACAAGTGAAATAAATAAATTTCCTGAAATAATGAAGCATGGCAGTGACATGAATATAGTGTAGCATTTGTTCTTAACCAAATGAAAACAAATGCAGTGATCATGTCATTCAAATACAAAGCACATACGCAAATACAACATGGTCAAAGCATAGGTTCAGCACACAAAGAAATAGAGCCAAACTGATGTATGCATGGGAATCTAATTCCAAACTGGTCGAGCAGTATGAAAGTTTTCCTTTCAGGATGCAAGAAAAACATGAATGTTTTTATTTGCAAATTTATCACTCCAAATTTACAGTAAAAAAAACAAAAACAAAAAAACACGACAAGATTCCCCCAAATAAATCACACAATGTGTGGCAAGAAATTTCTTTTACGAACCTGGGTGTGTGGACAACAAATATTTCCATATTTCACTCCAACAAATTGGCATGCAAATTTTAAATTGTTTCAAGATGTTCAAAGAATATTTCACGAGTTTGAATCATTTTTGGAAATTCAGAGTACCGTCTTAGGCACCTAAAAATTATTTAAATTGATTCCAGGATCTTAAGAAATCATTTAACATTCATGGCTTTAATTCATTCAGTCAAAGATGGGACTCACAGCAACAAACAATTTCAAGGATATCATTCTCGACAATAAATATTTCTAGAGAAACAAAAGAGCACATTTTGGAACAAGATTTTCAATCATGTTTCCAGAAATTTGCAGTCCTTTTTTAAGCAAAGAAAACAATCATATCAAGAAATAAATCATGGCATGGCGAGAATCACGCGAGAGATTCATGCAACAAATCAGGTTCAGTCATATTGTGAAATCAGAGATTTTATAGGGTTTTATATACCTATATAAACACAAATCATCATAGGCAATTGAGATCGAAAAACCAAGCAACAAACCCTAAAAGAAAATAGAAGAAATCAATTTAAACTCACAGTTTTTGATTGCCAGCAAAATCCTAAATCGGTGAGCAAGAAGCTTCAGAGAGCCAGAAGAAATCTCCAGAGGATCATCCTTTCAGATTCAAATTTCCGATTTGGACAAGGGGATGCAAATCCTAATATTTTTTGTTCGGCCTACTTAAGAGCTCAAAGAAGAGCCAAATTTTTAAGTAGAGTAAAGGGTCGGCCTATTTTTATTTAAGGCTTGGGGTTTTAGTTTTTTATATTGTTGTTAGGTCCAAAATTGGGTCTAACACCCAAGCTGTCCTGATCTACGAAGAACTATGACTACAATATGAAGAAAAAGCAGGAAAACACATGAAATTTATAGTGCTTCGACGTTAACGAGCCTACGTCCACTTTATATGTGGTTGATTATGTACTGAATGCAAGTACAATCAATAGTTTCACTCGATCTCACTCTTACAATTATGATTCTCTCAATAATTTTGGGATAACTCTAAATAAAAACAATGGAGATATGATAATGGTGGAGTCAGATCTCTCAAATGCCAAAGATCCCAAAAAATGCCAAGTTCTGGGCTATTTATAGCTGATTTCTTCAGGCGGATCGCGGTCATACGTGGCACACATCCCGAGGACCTCGTACTGGTTCGTATCTTGATGGAGAATTGGTCAATATGACAGTTGTGGACAGGTGCCGCGAGATCTTGTATTATCGGATCGTGGAAGAGTTGGTCATAGCCTTCATTTTCTAGTTCCTGGAGCTCGGATCGGATCGAGCTAGCAAGTATGGATCGGATCGAGTAGGGGCGAGGCGACCCGGTAGGGCGCTGCGATTCGATAGGATGAAATGACCACGGTCTGGTTTTCATGGACTAGAGGCGTGAAGCTTCATACTTTCTTCTTGTGTGTGAACCTTGGTGGCTTGGTGAAAAAAAGCTAGCCAACATTTTGCCCCCACGAAGTATGTTTTATCAAGGATGGAACATGCTTCTAAATTGCAGAGACATCTTTTCATAGAACGATGCAAATCAATGGTCGCGTCTGTCTGAAATGTCTTGTCGCTTCGGAAAGTTGCGTTCCTTGACCAGTATAAATATCCAGTTAAGTCTTCAATCATTTCTTTGTTCATTGAACAATTCTTATTTCTGGAATCTTTGGAGACCTTATTATCAAATTTGCCAGGTAAACTTCTGAATTTTCACTTTGGTACGGGGTTTGTCGGTTCGGATCGCTTCAACCCACCACGATTCGTGTGGTGAAACGCCGGACTCGGTCAAACGAGGGTATTCGGGCTTCAGATCGCGATGGGCTTTTCCACGAAGCACGGTGGGCCTTGGTTCGCAGCCCATCTATTTCAGCGGTTCGAAAAAAACAAAAAGGGGAATATTAACGGTCGCTTCGTGTCTATATAAACCGGTCCTCTCTTCATTTTCCCCTTTCTTCTTTCTTCTTCCTTCTGTCGTCGCCCATTTCTTCGAATTAAACCCTAATCTTCCATCTCTGAGAAAAACCCGTTCGTTTTACCCACTTTTAAGAAAGGTAATCATAAAAAATGAATTCTCTCACTTTATCCTTGTTTTTCTCGAGTTTTTCTGATTTGAGGGGAGAGACGGCGGGGTTTCGTGGTGTTCGAGGTTTTTAGAGGCTGATAAGACGCCATGGGTCCAGCTATTCGAGTTCGGAGGTGGAGAAGAAGGAGGAAGAAGAAGAGGGAGCGTTTTGGGCTGGATCGTGGCAATGGCGAGGCAGCGGATCGTGATGGCGGTTGGTTGAAGGAGTTAGGTTTGGAAAATGGATCGGATCGTGGCGGTGAGCTGTGGATCGCAAGATGTTATCGCGATCCGTTCTGGTTTCTCGATCCGATGCGATGCTCTTTCATGAGTTAATACTTCGGCCGTGTATCCATACCTGCTCTGTGACCCGAAGATGTATCACGATCCGATCCGCATTTCACGATCCAGATGATGAACGATCCGACAACCTTGTTAAATAAACAATGAAACTTAACTCCGGTATATCGATGGACAGTTAGGTTAGAGCCTTCGAGACGGACTTTCTGAGCTGAACAGCTGCATAACTTAGCAGTGAACAATTACTGACATCCTGATCACCTCGTTAAATTTATGCTTTTCTTTAATGCATGCACAAACACACACTTGTACTTGCACACACGGGGGACAGGCAATTATATTCTAATTTCTCATGTTTACTCGCCTAAACAGTAATGTCGGATAGTCATTCCTCTCCAAGATCTGAAACAGAGATGGATCCCGAGACGTCTGAGCACCACAACCCCGAGGTTCTGCCAATTAACCCAGTGGGTGAGGATTCTGAATCTGAATATGAGGCAGAAACTGAATCGGATTCATCTGAGAGTACCTCGCTTGATGAGGAGTCTAAAGTAGACGACCGAGCCCCCGACGAGATTCCTAGTGCACTAGAAATAGAGAAATTCACCGACTCTTTAGCTTCCAAACTGGATGACATAAAGCTTAAGAAAATCTGCTTGAAACACGGGATCCCCTGGGATGATGTGAGAACACCTAGTAGCGAAGATAGACCTCATCTGGCTCCGGAGGGGTATATGACAGTTAGCCGACTCATGTGTTAGGTAGGCGCTATTCCCCCGTTTCCTCCAATCATCATTGAAACCTTAAAACGATTGGGTATTGCTCCGATGCAGCTTCATCCCAATGCCTATGCAGCCCTATACACTTTATACATCGCATATGCTGAAATCCTGCAAACTGAGCTCACGTTTAAAGACTTGAAATTCTATTACCTTTTCAAGCATCGTTCTACCGCAACCCCAAATTTTTCTTTCTTCGAATCGGTAGTAAATAGGAAGGTCTTGTCTCATGGTTACAACAACATAGGGGATCCCAAGGCCGATTGGTTCTATATAAAGAGACAGGCTGGGTGTGCGAGAAGATGGTTTAAATCAAGTAAATTTTGAACCTTTGAATGAATAATCTATTTAAGAAATCGAAGCGCTAACATACTTCTTTCCTCTATGCAGATCATACCTTTCCAAAGACGGAGGGCTCGGTGTATAGTAATCGAATATCCCTCCTTCTGAAAAGCAAATCCGACTTCCTAAGGATCACGAAATGTATTACTAAGGAGAATCTTCACAAGAACTGCCTTCTGGATATAAGATTTGGACTTGGCGTGGGTGGCAAACCTTACAAATACGTGCCCCCGGCCGAGGGAGAAGGAACGTTACAGGTAGCAGAGACAACTAAAATTCATAAGAGTCCTTCGCCGATAATTAACCATGACGATGAAGATTTAAATGTATATAGAGGAAATGAGGCCCGTGCTGACGAGTCTAAGGAAATCCCAGCCTCTCCGAGGGGTTCCCCCTCAAGGGCCTCTCTATCGGTTGAGCCTGCCGCTCCGGATGATTTAACAGAGGAGTAGTTATTTAAAGAATTGAACAAGATTCCTATACACGACGATGTATATACACAGGAAGACTTCGAAGGGGAGCCATTTTTTCCTATCTCTGAGGAAACAACTGTTCTAGTTGAAGAACGAGAGACTACCCAGACGAGCCTAACTTCGGGCCCTGGTCTGTTAGGGGGAATTATACGGGTTGCACAAATCACATGCACTGTCGGACCCCACACTTTTATACCAACAGTATTCAAGGTTTTAACATGTACTTGTTTCTCTTGCAGGAAAGATGTCTCGCAAACGATCTTATTCTTATCGCTCTCTTTGTGAAGGCACACCTAGTCTTCATCCAAATCCTTCTTGCAGCGATAGTCGGGGGAGGGACAGTTATCGGCCTCGCGACCCTACTCAATCTTATCCTACACGATCTCGATCTCCTTCCAGGTATGGTCCCGGGAAACCTCACAGTCGTCCACTGCCACCGGCTGGGGGGTAAGCAACTTCCTAGGGACTTAATCCCTCCAAAAAGTACGCCTTCTCACGTCCAATCTTTCAAGAAACAGGGCGAGTCAGAGGTCAAAAATAAAGACGAGGACAAGATTGCGAAGAAAGGAAAAGAAACTCTGGTCTCTCCTGACGATCACGACTCCGACAGTCTCGTTGCGCGAGATGCTACCCATAGTCCCGAGAATCAGGCTAGATTGGCGCGCTTGCGCAAGGAATTCCCCGAAATTTTCTTTGAGAGGATGATGTTTGTACCGGATCTTGAGCTGGTTCCCAGGGACTGGGATACTAAGGTGATAGGATATGTGTGCCATGTAGCCAAACAATATGAGGTAATGAAAAAGCACGCCGTTAACCTTTCGAATGCCATCCGTCAGCTAGAAACGAACGCGGCTAGATCTAAAGTGAGAATTGAGAATAATGAATGATCTAGGAGAAAAATGGAAAAGGAACTGGAGGATGCACAGACTCAACTGGCTTTAGCTCAGCGAGACACAGAGAACTACAAGACGGAATTGGAGGAAGCCAGGAAGCGTTTTCATAGCGAGCTGGATTCTAACAGCCAAGAATGATTATCTTTGAAAAAGGAAATAGAGGATCTTAGAATGGCCAATGCTGATTTGAGGGCAGTGCAGAGTCATTTTAATGCTGAGAAGGCTGCTTGGGATTAGGAGAGAGCGGACTTGAAAAACAGTCTTACGGATGCCAAGAAAGAAAAAGAGGTCTTGAGTGACCAACTCGTTCAGGCGGAGGGGCAAGCGGTTCTTGCCGAGACTAATGCTAACAGCATTCTTGAATCAGCTTCCACCACTGCTGACAAGCTTGCCGAAGCCAAAAAAGAAATAGAAGGTTTCGGGGAGCTGATATTCGACTTCTTAGGCCAAGTCATCAAAACTCGAGACATTTCTTCGATCCCAGACTATCACGTTACTCTCGCCAACATATGGGATGCAATTGTCGAGGATGAGAAGCAGCGATTGAAGGTCAGTGAGATTGATGAAGGCCAGCTAATGCAGAGGCTCCTCAAAGGAAAAGAACCCAAGGATTTTGAGGAGGGGAGACGCCTAATCCGAGAAGAGGTGGTAAGGGAGAAGACTGAGGCCAAATGCAAGAGCAAACTTGACGAGGGCTCGAGCTCAGCGACGGAACTCAAGGCCCCCGAGGTTGAGGAATATAATCCTGACGATCCATTAATTCCCTTACGCCCAACTCCTCCGGCTATCGGAGTTTCTGCTGCAAACTTAGATGAAATATCAGCTGAAGGTATATCCATATTTTCCCTACAATTTGCCAAAGCAGTTATGACTTTGCGCTGTTCTACGGAGCAGCCCATTGAGTTACTAACATGTGCCTCTCGTAATACAGGTGATACATCGATCGAGAAAAGGGGAGAAAAGAAAGCAGAGGCAGAGAAAGTTGATATCCCCTTAGGCACTGATGCTGAAATTTCTGAGACTTCAAAGCGAACTGAGGGTGGTGAAAAAGTAACCATGGCATCTGTGGTACCTAGCACTGATGTTCCTGCAGATGCCGAGGTCATTGCTGCTTTGAAGGACATGGAAGGTGGTCACGGGGATGAAGAGGATGACGTTGTTATTACAGACGAAATCAAGGGTGGTGGTGAAACCTTGGCTGATAAATAGGCTGAGGAGGAGAGGCAGTTGCTCCTTATGAATGGGGAACATGACCCAGTATATGTGCCCCCTATTTCTGAAATCGATCCCAAAACTGGGTTGGTCATAAGATTTTCCTCCCGATCAATAACTTCACAACTAGCCTATCAATCTTCTAGTTCTTCGCCAAAGCCTCTTGTTGATAAGAGGAAGAGGAAAAGAGGTTATCAGTCGGGCGTTGACAAGGAGGAGTCGGGGAAGCAAAAGAAGAGCAAGGATCCAAAATAGCCCCCCAAGGCATGAGTAGGATGCAAATATTGGTTCATATTTTGTCCTTAGGATTTTTAGGCTTTCCACTGGCCAAAAAATGTAATTGTAGGAATGTCCCTTACTGTTGTTTAGCTATCTTATCTCGTATCCCTACATCTTAGTAAATAAAAAATTTATTTTTGTTGTGTTTAATTTAATATGCAATGCAGTGACTCCAAGTTCCTTGCATCTCTGTGCAATCTCCTGAGTAGCCAACATAACGGCATGGGGGATGATTCGTCTTGGTCGACCTTGACATTCATCCTTGTCGTGATACAAACAAGAGTTTCCCTTCAGGACAAATTAGTCACATAAAAGGAGAACTAAACCTGCGAACCTGCAATTTTAATTTACCACATTAGCCACGAATATTGAAACCATAACTAATCGAAAATTAATTCATAAATCGCATTAGCAAAATTTTTAAAATTTCTGTGCAGAGTTGTGATGTGTGTGTATATGCCCCCAATCAATCATGTAATATGATGCCTGGCCAGGGCTTATTAATGATTGATTAGAGTCATGTGTGTTTCCCCTATTATGAAAGGCGGGGGGGGGGGGGGGGGGGAAGGATTCTTTTAGCGCTGAATTTCCAATGATTTTATACTCTCCCGGTCCTTCAGCGGGTTAGAGTTTGAGCTCGTTCTAGGTCTGCTCTCCGATCCTTCAGTGGGGCAGAAATTCCGGGGGCGCTAAATCTCTGGCGCCTTTAGACTCTCCCGATCCTTCAGTGGGTTAGAGTGGTGGCAAGGCGGTTTTATCATGGTGCACCTTCACGCCCTGTGGACGTCATCTTCGCGTCCTTTATACTCTCTCCTGATTCTAGGGAGTTAGAGTTTGATCATGGGATGATTTACTTTGCCGCACCTTGTGGTCCTCGATTATGGTTCCTCTTTCACCTTATGGCACGATGTGTTGGGTGCTCCAGTATTGCTGCATAATCTGTGACAGACTCAAAAAACAACAATAATTTATATTAATTAAGATAGGGCAAATAGGTAATGGTGCAATAAAGGTAAATGACACACGATATTTTATAGTGGTTCGGTCGAATCATGACCTATGTCCACTTTATAATCTTTTGTTCAAGTAACCAGACAATTCTAGGCAAGTCGTGCCTTTTTACATGGTCCTAAAAACAAAAGAATGAAACTGACGATTTTACGTCAGGTAAGGCCGCAAATGCTGGGTATTCCACACTTTGGGGATTTCGTCTCCATCTATGGTTGCTAGCTTGAAGGTTCCATTATCAAGTCTTCGAAGGATGGAATATGGTCCTTCCCATTTCGGACCCATATGCTCTGATCATGAGAAGATACGTTTTAGAACCAAGTCTCCGGGTTCAAAGGTTCGTGCTCGGACTTTCTTGTTGTAATATTGAGCTATCTGCTGCTTATGTCTTAAGGCACATAAATCGGCTTCGTCCCTATTCTCTTCGATCATATCCAAGGATTCAAGGAGAAACTCATTGTTGGTCATCAGGTCATAATAGGTGACTCGGTGAGAAGGTACTTCTAACTCGATCGGGATGACCGCTTCAGTTCCGAAGGCGAGGGAAAACGGCGTATGGCCCATTGCCGATTTATAGGTCGTTCTATAAGCCCATAGTGCCAAAGGCAATTCATCGACCCACATGGCCTTTGCCCGCTTCAGTCTCTTCTTCAGGATAGATTTAATCGTTTTATTTGCGGCCTCCACTTGGCCGTTTGCCTGCGGATATGCCACGGAGGTGTACCTTTTCTCGATGTGGTATTTCTGGCAAAAATCTCTGAATTCGGTGATGTCAAACTGAGTTCCATTATCCGTTATGATGATTCTTGGGATTCCAAATCGGCATATAATGTTTCTAACAATGAAGCTGATTACTCGCTTGGTTGTTATTGTGGTTAATGGTTCTGCTTCTACCCATTTGGTAAAATAATCCCCGGCCACGATAGCGAATTTTGCTCCGCCTTTCGCTATGGGGAGACTTCCAATGATATCGATTCCCCACATAGCGAAAGGACACAGACTCGTCACCATCTTTAGCTGGCTTGATGGGGCCCTATGGATCTTAGAAAATCTCTGGCAGGCGTCACAACGTCGCGCGTATTTAGCCGCATCCTTATTTACGGTTGGCCAGAAATAACCATATCGTATTATTTTCTTTGCCAATGTTTGGCCTCCACAATCGCCCTCATGTACTTCTCGCAAAACGCGTTGAATATCGTTGTGGGCAATACACCGGAGGAGGGGCATCGAAAATCCTTGTCTATACAGGACTCCCTCTTGCAACACATACCGAGAGGCCTTCCGAATTATTGCACGCCTCTCACTTTTCTTCGCAGGGAGCATTCCATACATTAGGAAATTCTTCAAAGGGGTCATCCACGACTCCCTTTTAGGTTCAACATCTAGTACCAGATCTACTTCCATCCGATCTATACTAGGTGACTGTAAGACTTCCATCGGGACCAGTTCTGTATTTTCAGGACTATCATAACTGGCCATTTTCGCCAATTTATCTACTTTTTGGTTCCCTGTTCGAGGAATGTGGGATATGGTGTGATGGTCAAAACCATCCAGCAACTTTTTCACTTTTTCTAAATATGATATCAGCCTAGGACTTTTAGCCTGGAATTTTCCTATGACCTGGTTCACAACTATTTTGGAGTCGCAAAAGATGTCTAACTTCGTAATCTTCAACTCCTTTGCTAGTTTCAAACCAGCAATCAGGGCTTCGTATTCTGAGTCGTTGTTAGTGGCGCGGAACTCCAATCTGAGAGCATAGTATATCGGCCATTGTTCTGGAGTTTCGAGCACCACTCCGACACCAGATTGTCTATCATTCTTTGCTCCGTCAATGAACAACTTCCAGGCACTGGGGTCGAGGAGTAGCCTTGGCGGATCGACTTCTTCGCTCATTGTGTCATCTTCTGGGATGGTAAACTATGCTGTGAAGTCTGCCAGCACTTACCCCCTTATTGATCGCCGGGGTTGAAAATTCAAATCGAATAGACTTAGTTCAATGTTCCACTTAAGTAATCGTCCCGAAGTCTCTGGCCTTTGAAGAACTTGTCTTAACGGGTGATCAGTGTATATAGTAATCGGGTGAGCTTGAAAATAGTGGCGAAGCTTCCTCGATGTAATCAACAAACTGTACGCAAGCTTTTCTATCCTTGGATAATTTCGTTCAGCTGCCACCAACTTCATACTAACATAATATACTGGTCTTTGCACCTTATCCTCTTCTCTAACCAAAGACGAACTGACCGCATTGGATGACACCGCCAAATATACGAATAATTCTTCATGATCTACGGGTTTAGACAAAATCGGGGGTTTTTCTAAATGATTCAAGAGATTCTGGAATGCTTCAACACAATCAGGGGTCCATTCGAAGTTGCGCTTTCCTCGCTTTATTAATTCAAAAAACGGGATACATCTATCTGTAGCTTTGGAGATAAATCTACTCAATGCTGCTACTTTCCCTGCAAGGCTTTGCACATCTTTAATCTGTTTAGGTTTCTGAATATTCTGGATTGTTGCGATCTGATCTGGGTTAATCTCGATCCCACGCGAATTGACGATAAACCATAAAAAATTTCCCGATGCTACCCCAAATGAACATTTCAAAGGGTTCAATTTCATTCCATACTTGCGGAGAATTTCAAACATTTCTGCTAAATCGGTAGTATGGTCGGATGATTGTTTGGATTTCACTAACATGTCATCGACATACACCTCCATCGTCTTCCCAATCTGGTTATAAAACATCCTATTAACCAATCGCCGATATGTAGCACCGGCGTTTTTCAAGCCAAAAGGCATCACTACATAGCAATACAATCCTAAATCTGTAATGAAGCTTGTATGTTCTTGATCGGGGACGTGCATAGGGATCTGATTGTACCCCGAATAAGCATCATGAAAGAGAGGAGTTCATGGCCAGCTGTCGAATCCACCAGCTGGTCAATTCTTGGCAACGGAAAAATGTCCTTTGGGCAAGCTTTATTCAGGTCCGAGAAATCAATACAGGTGTGCCACTTTCCATTAGCCTTTTTTACCAAGACTGGGTTGGAAATTCAATCTGGATATGTTGAGTCTCTGATGAACCCATTACTTCTCAATTTCTCAACTTCCTCTTTCAAAGCAGCCGACCTCTCCGGGCCAAGCATTCTCCTTTTCTGTTTGACAGGAGGATGCTTCGGGTTGATGCTTAGCGAATGACTCATGATCGAAGGAGATATCCCACACATGTTCGAGTGGGTCCAAGCGAATACATCTAAATTGGCTTTCAAAAAATCCGTTAGCTCTCCGGCTCGAATAGGGTCTAACTGGGATCCAATCTTCAGGAACTTCTCTAGGTCTCCATCACCGATTGGAATATCCACAGTTGTCTCATTTGGAGTCTCCATTCTGCCCCTAGGCTCTTCGTCCTCTCTGGGATCTATGTCCTCGGGCTGTTCTCTGGGCGACTCTCCCATGGTTATTTTCTTTAGTTGCTATAACATTTCCTCCCTTGCCGGGGAGGAAGCGCCTTTGGTTTCTACATCTTTTCCTTTGCGGAGCATCTTCAACTCTAAAATGTAGCATACTCGAGCCATAACTTGATCTCCTCTTATTGTACCTATACCAGCTTCAGTTGGGAACTTCATTAATAAACACCAAGGGGCTATACAAGCTCTGAACTTTGCTAAGGCCGGTCGGCCTAGAAATGCGTTATATGGGGATTCGACGTGCAGAACCACAAAAGGAAGGATTCTTACTCTCTGGCGCTCCCCTTCCCTAAGGGTTACCGACAACTCTACATATCCCATTGGAGGAGTGGATGCTCCATTGAATCCACGTATCCACCCTTCGCATGGTTTTAAGTCCTTCGGCTCAAGTTTCATTTGGTCGAACGTTTTCTTGAACAAAATGTTGACCAAGCTTCCGTTATCTACCAGAACTTTATGGACTATGGCTAGACCAATTGCGGCTGTGATTACTAATGGGTCTTCAGTTAGGGAGTGAACGCCAACGCTATCCCTGTCATGAAATATGATGTCATCGGTCATTGTCTTCTGTTGTTTGGCTAGAGCAATGTCCTCAGGGTTACTGCCTTCTCCTGCCATGAGGGGTTGTTTAGCTGCGTTGACATACTGGTCCATTGCCCTAAAGCTATGCCCGGCCAGATGAAGCCCTCCTACTATGGTGTTAATGACAATGTTCTTCCCCTTTTGCTGAGCAGTCAGTCGGGGAGTAGGCTGGCTCTGATTCTTGTTCTGGTTTTGATTTTGGTTTGGGGCAGATGCGGCTTGCCCCCTGTCTCTGGGTGTGCCCCTGTACTCATCGAGTTTTCCTTCTCGGAGAAGTCTCTCGACCAGGTCTCTCAGATGACGGCATTAATTTGTGGAATGACCATGGATTTGGTGAAACAGACAGAACTTCCCGGTTTCACGCTCTTTGTCTGTCGACTCTCTCGGAGGAGGCCTTTTATATGGAAGGACGTTATAGGTGTCCAGGAAGATATTTTCCAATGTATCATTTAATGGTGTGAAACTCTCAAATGGCCTGGGTCGAGATCTTTTCTGGGAATCATTTCCTCGGTTTCTCTTTCGATTATTGCTATTATTGTTTCCCAGTTGGCGACCATTTCCTTGATTTTTATTCCTAACATTGACTTCAACCTTTCCTGAGCTATCTACTGTCTGCTTGATGGCCACATTGCTCTGAATATCTTCCTTATCAGTAGCCTTCCTTTTTCAATTAGCATATATCTCTTCCTGTCGTAAATAGACATTAGCTTTTTCATAAAATATTTCTCTGGTCAGGGGTGGTTTGCCGGCTAAATATCTTCCAAACCCGGTATCCTTATCGACACCATCAATCAAGGCCATTAACACAGTTTGCTAATGTGGATCTTTAACTTCTGTGACTGCTAAATTAAAACGATCCAAGTACGACCTCAAGCTTTCGTCTGGTCGCTGCTTAATAAGAGACAGCTCAATCACATTCTTAGATCTCTGAGCATGAAGGCGGAATTGGTTCACAAACTTCTCACTCAATTCCCCGAAACTGGATATCGACCGAGCTTGCAAGCGGATAAACCACACTAATGCCATATCTTCCAGAAATATAGGGAATGCCTTACACTTTATCTCATCTATAGCTGCGGCGACATTCATGGACTAGGAGTATCGCATCAGATGCTGGATTGGGTCAGATTTTCCCGCATAGCGATTCATTGTCGGCATATTAAAACGTCTCGGGAATGTTACCTCCAATATATCATCGGTAAAAGGCGTATGACTACGATCTATGCCCCAATCTTCATCCCTATACCCTCGGCTAGCTATTATGTTTTCCCTAATTATTGCTTCAACATTCGCCCGGGTCAAGGTGGACTCAGGATCGGCGCTTCTTGCCCGATGGGCTTCTTCAGCATTTCTTTGACGTGCAGCTACAAAGTCTGGGATTCGGGCGGAGCTTCCTTGCCCCCTGTTGCCGAGGTCAACTAGGCGACGAGCCGGGGGATTAGGTCGATTCTGAGCAGGGTCAACCACGTTTCCATTTCTCAGCGGTAAAGCAGGTTCGTTCAAGTTACGATTGTTAGTTTCCTGGTTGAACACTTCTTCTTCCCGAGATCGAAGTTGCTCTATGTTCTCAGCTCTTTCTAGCGGAGGCCAACGTCGGTTTCTTCGGGGCTCCTCAGACGAGGACGTGTGTTCCAGGGAAGGAAGACGGGTTGGTGAAGAAACCCTCTGCCTTATGAGGTCGTCAATTCGCCCGTCCATAGCAGTCAGATTCTGTCGCAATACTGAACTCTCTTGCCACTGAGCAACTAACTCGTCAAATAATCTTTCCCACATGTCAATAATGCGAGAGATATCCCCTTCAGTAGCCGGGGCAGAAGGGTCAAATTGGTCGCCAACGTCCTCTCTTATACGTAAAGAGCTTGTGCCAGGTCGAGCAGATGTACCAGCACGGGAGGATCGAGCCATGACTTCCTTTCCAGGTCGGGTCGTTATCTGCTTGTCTTTTTGGATCGTGGGATCCTTACCTCGATGGCTGGGAGCGCCCCCTTGGGGTCAGATCGTGGAAGTGCTATGGGGACGGTTCGAGACGTGGTCATGGGAGCGTGTGCCAACTCATTCAGCTGATTGGGTCGCGATCCCCTCGACGGATCGGTTCGCCCCCTCCTCCCGGCAATCCGTGACCTCCTCCTCGGGCTGCTCGTGCACACTTTCTTCAATTGCTTCATTTTCAGCTTCGTTCGCCTGCGAAGCTCGTACTTCCTTAGACTTCTTTCCAGCCATGATATCTGAATTTCACGGAAATCTTCAAAAACTGAAATAGTGGGGTTTTGGACTGTCTTCTTCGGACTTGAGTATCCAAACAACGAAACAACAATCCAATGTGCTAAAAATTCGTTCTCAGTGAAAGCACCGAAATGTTAGATCCAAAATTGGGTCTAACACCCAAGCTGTCCTGATCTACGAAGAACTATGACTACAATATGAAGAAAAAGCAGGAAAACACATGAAATTTATAGTGGTTCGACATTAACGAGCCTACGTACACTTTATATGTGGTTGATTATGTACTGAATGCAAGTACAATCAATAGTTTCACTCGCTCTCACTCTTACAATTATGATTCTCTCAATAATTTCGGGATAAATCTAAATAAAAACAATGGAGATATGATAATGGTGGAGTCAGATCTCTCAAATGCCAAAGATCCCCAAAAATGCCAAGTTCTGGGCTATTTACAGCTGATTTCTTCAGGCAGATCGTGGTCATACGTGGCACACATCCCGAGGACCTCATACTGGTTCGTATCTTGATGGAGAATTGGTCAATATGACAGTTGTGGACAGGTGTCGTGAGATCCTGTATTATCGGATCGTGGAAGAGTTGGTCATAGCCTTCATTTTCTGGTTCATGGAGCTCGGATCGGATCGAGCTAGCAAGTATGGATCGGATCGAGTAGGGGCGAGGCGACCCGGTAGGGCGCTGCGATCCGATAGGATGAAATGACCACGATCTGGTTTTCATGGACTAGAGGCGTGAAGCTTCATACTTTCTTCTTGTGTGTGAACCTTGGTGGCTTGGTCAAAAAAAGCTAGCCAACAATTGTTTTGATTTGTTTTGTAAATCATACAATCTATGCTTCCTATTTTGTCTGTAAAACTAGGGGTTTACTAGTTTTTCACTAAAACTAGGGTTTGCTAGCAAAGGGTTTGTAGCTAGGGGAAAATATGGTTTTAGGGATAGAAATCAGTGCATGGTTTTGAGTGTAAGATTAGAACAACGGCAGGTTTTGCAAGGGTACAAAAATGTATAGGCGATTAGCGAGGGGTTCGTGAGTTTATAGGTTTTTGTATGTGGGTATCTGTTTAATTCTAGTAAAAACTCTTTGGGGAATGAAGCAGTAGGCAGGGTTTGTCAAAGCTGGGTAAAATCTGTGTTATTTACTTTCTGCATTTATTTTCTCTGCTGATTTTGTATATTGATATTTACTTAATATCTTGCAAAAAATCCATTAAAACCTATTCACCCCCCCTCTAGGGTTAATCTAGATCCAACAAGTACAAGTATGCATAATTACAGCACAATAGCAAGTACAACATGCACAAGTGCATATATGGTCAGCCGCGTCAAAACTAGTTTGAGCAAATACATGTGTACAAGACATGATCATGTCATCTAAGCATGATGAATCATAACCGTGCAATTCAAAGTCAATGAATTTCAAAAAGCGGATATATATGAAATATGAAACATAATATTTTTGTATGAAACATGTTCTAGGCCAAAAACAAGGTTGGTCAAGCCAAGCATGTGTGCTTGACAGCCAGCCAACATTGAACAGTCCAAACATGTCAAAAATCTGGCATGCTAGCAGTTACAAATGAACACGTACAAGAGAAGCAAGCCACCAACATGATTGGCACAATGTAGCATGGATATGTGCACATTTATGTGTTAATATATTCAAGAGAAGGACAAAATTAAAATTACATATAAGTACTTAGGTTTTTGAACAAAAGTGAAAATGGCAAATACACAAGCTAGAAAACGTGTGCATGCATGGTTCAAAGAGGTACTGCAAACTTTAGAAGGGCCAGCATGTATACAATGTATACATGGGTGAACTTAAATTATGTGCACAGTTGTAAATAGTGCATGAACACATGGAGAAAGGTTCATCATAATGATTATACACAGTTGCAAGCACATGGGTGAAAGTAGCATTGCAACATCAAAGGCAAATGTGTAACAGGTCACAAAAGAAGTTCATCATACGCAAGGCACAAAAAATGGCATGCAAGATTTTCAGAAATCAATCCTTCATGTTATATTCAACCATATTTTTTTCATAAATTGAATGGAGTATCAACAGCATATTTATTATTTAAGGCAAGGAGCAAATGAATCTAAATCTGAAAACCATGCAAGGATTTATCATCGATTTCAAAAGAGCTAATCTTAGCAAAGAATGATCCACGATTTCAGAACAATCCTATAATTCATGACTCCAAATTTTATTTACAGAATAAACAGTGATGCAAAATCGGCAAGTGTTTATCTACATAATTTAAGGAATGATTTTGGCAAATTATATTTTCAATCACGCTGAGTCAACATTTCCAGAAATTGGTTGTCCATTACTGGAAAGAAATCAATTCCGCAATTCAAGTGGTTTCTAGAAATATGCAAGAGAAATGTATTTCATACGAGTGTTTCCAGAAAAATAAGTCGTGTGATTTCCGAAAATCAATCAAGCAACAATCAAAACATCAAAGCTGTGGAAACAGAGTTGGTAAATCATGCAACAATCATTCCAAGGTAATCAAGTGAAATCAGAGAATTCTAAGGGGTTTCTAAACCCTATATAAACCAATTCATCACTAGCAAATTTGGTATCGAAAACAAAAGCAACTGTTCGAGAGAAAACAGAAAAATCAAATCAGAATTACTCATAATTGTTTTTTCGATCGCAATTCTAAAATCTGTCGACAAAGATCATCACACAATTTATCGCCAAGAGCAACAAAATTCCAGAAGCATCTTCGAAGCCACGATTTGGAGAGAATAAAAAAATCCCTAATTTTGGGTCGGTCACCATTGAAATAAAGGAAGCTAATGTTTTAAATGATAAAAGGGGTCAAACATTCCTTTTTTAAATAAGAGGGCTTTTTTATTTTTATTATTGCTTTGTTTTTTTGTTCTTTTATAACCGATCCACACCATTGTCTAGTTTTCTAGGGTTTACTAGCTATAGGATTAATAGTTAGGGTTTACGAGTTACAGATTTGTAATTCGGGTAAAATCTGATCTTGGGGATAAAGATTAGTCCAGGTTTTGAGCGTAGGATTAGAGCAGTAGAAGGGTTTGCGAGTTTATAGGGTTTTGCAAGCGGGAGTCTGTTTTAATACCTAGTATAAATCTTGGGGAATGCAATAGTGGCAGGGTTTGCAAAGATGGGTAAAATATGTGACATTTACTTTCCGCATTTATTTACTCTGCTAAAATCTGTGTTATGATATTTTTAATATATCGAAAACTGTAATAAACCCTATTCATCCCCGTCTAAGGTTAATCTAGATCCAACAAGTGGTATGGGAGCAGGTATTTTATTAACTCTAGAGTCATGAATCACCCTCGTTTTCTGTCCAGCGAAAGTCAGTCCAGCCATATTCCAAATATTTTTGGTGGTACAAATTTTTTTAGAACTTGAAATCAGAAATAGAATCCTATTTAAAATCTGTTAATACTAAATTTTGGGATTTGGCTAACAATGGATATGACATGTGTTGACGGCAAAAAATGCAATGACCCGTATTCTACGCATTGAAGGATCGTAGAATATTTATTTCTTTCACATATGAAGTCGTATGGTCATGTAACTTTGGGAGACGACTATTGGGGTCATTTCCCATGTTCATGATTTTTGATGATTTTTAAATGACCATTTTGCCCCTAGATGATCTTGTTTCGGCTATAACTTTTGATTGGAAAGGAGTTTTGACCTGAAACCACTTCCAGTAGATCCGGATGATGGTTTACCTTTTCGTAGAGTGGTCATAAGTGAAAAACGGACTTATCGTTTGGGAGATATGGCTGAAGTTAGGTTTGGAAGATGAAAAACTGCTTAACTGGGCCAAATGAGGTGATCAATGAATGGGCCCATAACCCATTTCAGGATTAGGGTTATGGGGAGGCTGAAATGAGCTAGGTTTTCATTTCATTTCAGTTTTCTAGCCGCCATTTACCTCCTAGGAACCCTAACAATGGCCTCCAACTTCTAGAATCATCTCTAATCACCGTTTAATCAAGGATTAAGCTTGGCAACGTCAAATCAAATAGAAATAGCACCAAAGCAAGGTTGGAGCTGCTATTAGACATCAGTATTAGCCCAAATCAGCGGAGTTTCAGTTTTGAAAAGTTTTAATTTTTGGCTAAGGTGAAAGATTTGCATAGTTCCTCACTAATTATGGTTAATTAAGGGTAATTAGTGTTAATTAGCGAATTTAAACATGACTAAATTCTGGAAAAATATTTATAAATTTCAGAATATTGTTTTAGGCCTCTGTTAGAAAATTTGGTTAATTTGGTTAAGTTTTGCTAATCATATCATTAGTTATGCTTAAAAATGATTAATGGAAAATATGGGTTTTTGGCTATGTTTGATCATTTTAATACATCATATTGTAGTTTTGATGTTTGTGGTTGATTATACATATTGCTATGACTGTATGGTATTCTTTGTGATTGATTAGAACTGTTAGATTGGTCGACAACGCTGTCATGTGGCGTAAAACAGTCGCTGGAAAAATCACAGGAAAATTGTGTAGGGTTTCGGATCGGATCGGATATAGGACTCGGACCGGATAGGAGAACCGGGCAAGGGGTTTGATTCGAATCGTAATTTGGCACCTGAGAAGACTGTGGCAAGAAGGAAGGCCATTTGCATAAAGAGTCGGAGTTGGGTTCGGAGCGGAAGCAAGGAAGAGGGGATCAGATCGGAGAAGAGGAGCTGGGGCAACAGATGGGATCGGTTCGTCGTAACCGAACCAGATGGAGATAACCAACCCGAACTGGAAGAGAGACCCGAACCGAACCGACGTGGATGGGGAAATCCGACCCGACCCGATGTGGATGATCACAGACTTGACTACTTCGAGGAGCACGATCTGAAGCATATTGAAGAGGAGCATGCCAAACCGATCTGGAGATGATGACTAAAACCCGAGATGCAAAGGAAATCCAAGTAGTAAGTTTGCACCCAGGATCCAGTTGGGAACCAATGAGTCAACTTCATGAGTTGGGCTTTGCTGCGGGATGTGTGTTAAGGGGTTATCGATGTCCATAACTTTGATTCACCACCAAGACGGATGTTAGACTACGGATCAGTGCAGTGGGGTAGATGTTACTCTATGGGGCAGAGTGATCGTAGCATGGCTATGAGCTAGTGCAGTTAAGTCGTCATGACTTCATGGGGGCAGAGTGGACATAGCAAGGACTAGTGGCTATGGATCAGTGCAGTGGTGTCGCCATGACTCCATGGGGCAGAGTGATCATAGCAAGGATTTGGGTGATCGAAGCAGTGGATATCGTATGCTTTACGCACTGAGTGAGAGATGTGAGGATGGTTTCTATGATTTATTATTTTCCATCACTATGTCATGCACACCCCCACCCCGTGTCTTTATGCCTTATGTATAGTGGCACCTTAGAGTATTGAGCGGTATGTTGTGCTAACTCTTTGGTTGCAGGTCCAGGTTTAGGTATGGTTTAGTATACCTGTTATTGCTCTGTCTTGTTGCTTATCAATCATACCAGACTTTTGTCTGACCCATAGTTTTATGTATCTTCTTATTACTCTGGGTGCTCTTAAACGAGAAGACTAGAGATAGGTTAGCCAGTTGTGCACGAGTAGCTGTCTGGAGACGAGGAGGAGACTTACACGTACTATTTGCTATATATTCTCCCTGTGTCGCTGCTGGTCACTACTTTGGGCATTAGTAGTGTACCTTCCTTATTTGCTTTAGAGATAGTTTTCAAAAGTTGTAATAATAATGATGTGGAACATAAGCTGTATTTGGATTTTCCGCTGCTATGATGTTTAGTTTTCGGCTTATGCACTGTCTCGCCTGTTTTATGTCAAAGTATGTTATTATTATATTTTATTCCATGCGCGGTAAGACATTCTATAGGTTCTTTGTTAGTCCACTGTTAAGTTTCCTTTCTTCCCTTTCTTTGGCGACCGTCCCGTGCTGGTTGTACATCGGCACAGCGCACTTCCATGGGAAATGTCGGCCGGTGCGGGGCGGGCCGTCACATTTGGTATTAGAGCTCTGGGTTGCGTAGTTTACCTAGGGAAAGACACCAGGGAGAGATAATACGTATATGAGAGCGCATATTTGTGATTATTTTGGTTTTCAAAAGCTCTCTCTCTATATATATGCTATTAGTATAGTTAAGGATGAAGTCGCACTGCACTGACACCAAAAAGAGGATGGTTAATCGTTTCTCTTTACAGATTGAATGACGAGTCGATATACGAGGGGTGCTGGTAGAGGAGCCAAGAATGGGAATGCTCCTGACATGAGGGCTATGTTTACTGACTTCATGAGAGAGATTCTTAGAGATGTACGGAGGGCAGTTCCCAATGCTGCTAATGGTGGTGGTGCAGAGGTGGAGGTGCCTAGGGCCGATTTCGCCAAGCTCTGTAAGGATTACACTGGCCTTGGTGGAAAGCCGTTCCACGGAATGGAGTTGGCTACGGATGTTCAGGATTGGTTGGATAGCTGTGAGCGTATCTTCGAAGACTTGGGTATCGAGGATGCGATGAAGAGAAAGCTAGCATCCCATCAGCTGCAAGGACGGGCAATGAATTGGTGGAATGCTATTAAGGCAGCTACTCCAGAGGATCAAGTTACATGGGATCGGTTTAAGGCCCGATTCGGTGAAAAATTTATCCCAGCTGCTCAGAAGTCAGAGTTATTTAGGAAGTTCTTGGAGCTTAAGCAGAATGGTAGGGAAGTCTCGGAGTACATTGTAGAGTTCGATACTCTATCAAAATATGGATTATCCCTTATTGATACCGGCGAGAAGAAAAATGAAAAGTTTATAACTAGCTTAGATCAGTACTTGGGGGAAAGGCTTATAAACCATGTCGATGAGACGTTTGAATCGATTGTGGGGAAAGCTTTGAGATCAGAGAGTCTATACCCTAAGTCGAAGGCTGAGGTTGCATCTGCAGAAGAGCCAAAGCCGCAAGCAAGCGGTGGAGGCAAGAATGGTTCTCAGAATAAGAGAAAGCAGAATCAGACCAAGGATGGCCAGAAGAAAAAGAATAAGAAAGATGTTGAGTGCTTCAGCTGTGGTAAGAAGGGCCACTATGCCAAAGAATGTCGGGCCAAGCCAGCGGATAGGAAGTGATTCAACTATGGCCAAGTGGGACATCACAAGGACAAGTGTCCGCAACCCCCTAAAGAAAAGCAGATTGTGAAAGCATATGCTCTTAATGTTGTTCCCTCTTCGTCGAATGCCCCAACTGCGGTGGAGAAGGGAAAGAATGTCGTCATTCAAGGTATGCTTTCTGTTTGTGATGTTCCTGTTCGAGTATTGTTTGATACCGGGGCTTCCCGTTCCTTCATATCTAGTGACCTTGTAGATAGGTTGGGATTGGAACCCGAGATAGTCGATAGACCTTTAGTAGTGACGAACCCGATTGGTGGTTCGACTAACCTTTGTATGGTTTGTCGTAATGTGGTCTTATCGAGTCATGGATGCATGTTTGTTTGTGATTGCTTTGTTTTGGGCTTTACTGGGTTTGGCATTATTTTGGGAGTCGATTGGCCCCAAAGATACGGGGTGGTGGTAGACTGTGAGGGCTTTTTGGTGATAGTTAGAGCGGATGATGGGCGGAGGGTAGTGTTTGGTGGTCTACCTAATGATGGGGTGATGGCTAGTTTTCTAAATTCCCTCGACATCCCGCATGATGGGTTGTCAGATGTGCCCGTGGCTGTCTAGTATCCAGACATCTTCGAGGAAGTGACCGGACTTCCACCAAACCGAGAGATTGAGTTCTGTATTGATTTAGTGAAAGATGCCAAACCAATAGTGATGCCACTTCGTCGTATGGCGCGAAGGGAGCAACGAGAGCTCGGGATGCAAGTAAGCGATCTTTTGAAGAAGGGATTTATCAGAAGAAGTATTTCAGAGTGGGGAGCACCAGTTTTGTTTGCTACCAAGGCAGATGGTTCCCTTCGATTGTGTGTAGACTACCGCGAATTGAATAAGGTGACGAGGAAGAATAAGTATCCTCTACCACAGATAGATGATTTGTTTGATTAGCTGAGTGGCGCGAGAGTATTCTCTCAATTGTATCTCGTGACAGGTTTTCATTAGCTTAGAGTGGAAGCTGAGAGTATAGCTAAAACGGCCTTTCGGGCGTCGTCTGGATTTTATGAGTGGTTGGTCATGCCATTCAGGTTGACCAATGCACCAGCATATTTTGGGGATCTTATGAATAGGGTATTCAAAGATCAGTTGAATAAGTTTGTTCTTGTGTTCGTGGACGATATACTTGTTTATTCGAGGACAGAGGAAGAACACAAGGAACACTTGAGGATAGTGATGGAGATGTTGAGAAAACACCAATTGAAAGCAAAGTTTTCTAAGTGTCACTTCTGGAGGAGGGAAGTGAGATTCTTGGGCCATGTTGTTTTAGAAAATGGTATCGTCGTGGACCCTACGAAGGTGGCTACGGTACAAGATTGGTCTACGCCCAAGAATGCAACGGACATAAGAAGTTTCTTGGGATTAGCTGGATATTATCGCAAGTTTATCCAAGACTTCTCCAAGATAGCAGCACCGTTGACTTAGTTGACCAAGAAGAATCAAGCTTTCGTCTGGGACGAAAAGTGCGAGAATGCGTTCAAGAGTCTAAAGGAAAAGTTGACATGTGCACCAATGTTAGTCATTCCTAAGGGGAATGAAGAGATGACAGTATATACAGATGCATGTGGTACCGGACTAGGTGCTGTATTGATGCAAGGAGGTAGGGTTGTAGCTTATGCAAGTCGGCAACTGAAACCGCACGAGAAAAGATACCGTACCCATGATTTGGAATTAGCAGCGATCGTATTCGCATTGAAAATGTGGAGGCATTATCTCTTGGGAGAAAGATTCGAGTTGTTTACCGATCATAAATCGTTAAAGTATCTTTTCTCTCGGAAGGATCTAAATCTCCAACAGCAAAGGTGGTTAGAATTCTTGGCTTCCTATGATTTCGATATCACATACACACCAGGAAAGGGAAATGCGGTAGCTGATGCATTGAGTAGAAGACAAGCCAGTTTAGGGGCTATGTTTCTTGAGTGGAAGCAACTGGAGTACATTGCTGGGTATGATTTCAGACCAAAGTGCGGATTGGATCCAGAATTGTTAGCAAATTTGACGATCAGACCCTCTTTGATTGACTGGGTTGGTTCCAGTCAGAGGGACGATTCTAACCTATTGGAAATCATCTCAAAGTTAGAGATGGGAATCGACGAAAAGATGAACAAGTATGGGCTCGATCGAGATAGATGGCTTAGAAAGAATGGAAGACTTGTTGTGCCTAATGTGAATGGATTGAGAGATGAAGTGCTTAGAGAATGTCATCACTCAAAACTGAGTATACATCCCGGTGGTAACAAAATGTATCGAGACATGAAGCAGACCTACTACTGGGAAGGGATGAAAATAGACGTTGGGAAGTTATGCTGATAAGAGGAGAAGAGAAATAAAGTTCTCCATTGGCGATCGACTTGGTGTTTGTCAAGATCTCTCCGTTAAAGAGCGTGATTCGATTTGGCAGGAGAGGCAAGTTAACACCAAGATTTGTTGGTCCATTCCCAGTTCTTGAGCAAATTGGGCATTTGGCATATAAAGTTGAATTACCAGAGAAGATGGAAGGAGTTCACAACATATTTCATGTTTCGTAGTTAAGGAAATACGTGCACGACCCCGATATGGCCATTTCACCTGATCAGTTGGATGATCGAAGCAGAACCCGAGGCGGTTGGGAACTGCAAGCCGATTCGTATTGTCGAGCATGAAGCAACTTCGAAGGAAAGTGGTGAATCTAGTCAAAGTTCAATGGGGCGAGAATGAGAATGACTGTACTTGGGAGACAGAGGAGAGCATTAGGAAGATGTATCCAGAACTCTTTTCCTGGTAAGATTCTAATTGCGATTTAGTTTTCCGCATGCTAGGATAGACTTGTTTATTTGTTATGCATGTTTGATTGTTTGTAAGTGATTGGTAGGCATGCAGGATCTTTTGTATGTTTTAGGTTAAGGAATTTCGGGGACGAAATTTCTTAAGGGGAGGGAGAATGTAACGACCCGTATTCTACATATCGAAGGATCGTAGAATATTTATTTCTTTCAAATATGAAGTCGCATGTTCATGTAACTTTGGGAGACGACTATTGGGGTGATTTCCCATGTTCATGATTTTTGTCAATTTTTAAATGACCATTTTGCCCCTAGCTGATCTTGTTTCGGCCATAACTTTTGATTGGAAAGTAGTTTTGAACTGAAACCAGTTCCATTAGATCTGGACGATGGTTTACCTTTCGGTAGAGTGGTCATACGTGAAAAACAGACTTACCGTTTGGGAGATATGGCTGAAATAAGGTTTGGAAGATGCAAAACTGCTTAACCGGGCCAAATGAGGTGATTATGAATGGCCCCATAACCCATTTCAGGATTAGGGTTATGGGGAGGCTGAAATGAGCTAGGTTTTTATTTCATTTCAGTTTTCTAGCCGCCATTTACCTCCTAGGAACCCTAACAATGGCCTCCAACATCTAGAATCATCTCTAATCACCGTTTAATCAAGGATTAAGCTTGGCAACGTCAAATCAAAGGGAAATAGCACTAGAGCAAGGTTGGAGCTGCTGTTAGACTTCAGTATTCACCCAAATATGTTGAGTTTCAGTTTTGAAAGTTTTAATTTTTGGCTAAGGTGAGTGATTTGCATAGTTCCTCACTAATTATGGTTAATTAAGGGTAATTGGTGTTAATTAGCGAATTTAAACATGATTAAATTCTGGAAAAATATTTATAAATCTTGAAATATTGTTTTAGGCCTCTGTTAGAAAATTTGGTTAATTTGGTTAAGTTTTGCTAATCATATCATTAGTTATGCTTTAACATGATTAAGGGAAAATATGGGTTTTTGGCTATGTTTGATCCATTTTAATACATCATATTGTTGTTTTGATGTTTGTGGTTGATTGTACATGTTGCTATGACTGCGTGGTACGCTTTGTGATTGATTAGAACTGTTAGATTGGTCGAAAATGCCGTCGTGTGGCGTAAAACCGTCATTGGAAAAGTCATAGGAAAATTGTGCAGGGTTTCAGATTGGATCGGATATAGGGCTCGGATCGGATAGGAGAACCGGGCAAGGGATTTGATTCGAATTGGAATTTGTCACCTGAGAAGACTGTAGCAAGAAGGAAGGCCATTTGCATAAAGAGTTGGAGTTGGGTTCGGAGCGGAAGCAAGGAAGAGGGGATTAGATCGGAGAAGAGGAGCTGGGGCAACAGATGGGATCAGTTCGTCGTAACCGAGCCGAACCGGATGGAGATGACCAACCCGAACTGGATGATAGACCCGAACCGAACCGCCTTGAATGGGGAAATCCGACCCGACCCTACGTGGATGATCACAGACAGGACTACTTCGAGGAGCACGATCCGAAGCATAGTGAAGAAGAGCATGCCAAACCGACCCGGAGATGATGACCAAAACCCAAGATGCAAAGGTAGTCCAAGTAGGAAGTTTGCACTCAGGATCCAGTTGGGAACCAACGAGTTAACTTCATGAGTTGGGCTTTGCTGCAGGACCTGTGCTAAGGGGTTATCGATGTCCATAACTTTGATTCACCACCAAAACGGATGTTAGACTATGGATCAGTGCAGTGGGGTAGATGTTACTCCATGGGGCAGAGTGATCGTAGCATGGCTATGAGCCAGTGCAGTGAAGTCGTCATGACTTCATGGGGAAGAGTGGACATAGCAAGGACTAGTGGCTATGGATCAGTGCATTGGAGTCGCCATGACTCCATGGGGCAGAGTGATCATAACAAGGATTTGGGTGATCAAAGCGTGGATATCATATGCTTTACGCACTGAGTGAGAGATGTGAGGATGGTTGCTATGATTGATTATTTTCCATCACTATGTCATGCACACCCCCACCCCCGTATCTTTATGCCTTATGTATAGTGGCACCTTAGAGTATTGAGCGGCATGTTGTGCTAACTCTTTGGTTGCAGGTCCAGGTTCAGGTATGGTTTAGTATACCTATTATTACTCTGTTTTGTTGCTTATTGCTCATACCAGACTTTTGTCTGACCTAGAGTTTTATGTCTCTTCTTATTACTTTGGGTGCTCTTAAATGGTCATACTAGAGACATGTTAGCCGGTTGTGCACGAGTAGCTGTCCGGAGACAAACAAGAGGCATACACGTACTATTTGCTATATATTCTCTCTATGTCGTTGCTGGTCACTAGTTTGGGCATTAGTAGTGTACCTTCCTTATTTGCTTTAGAGACAATTTTCAAAAGTTGTAATAATAATGATGTGGAACATAAGCTGTATTTGGATTTTCCGCTGCTATGATGTTTAGTTTTCAGCTTATGCACTGTCTCGCATGTTTTATGTCAAAGTATGTTATTATTATATTTTATTCCATGCACTGTGAGACATTCTACAGGTTCTTTGTTAGTCCACTGTTAAGTTTCCTTTCCTTCCCTTTCTTTGGCGACCGTCCCATGCTGGTTGGACATCGACACAGCGCACTTCCATGGGAAATGTCGGCTGATGCGGGGCGGGCCATCACAAAAAATGTCGTAAACACCAAAGATTCTCAATTACTAGGAATTATAAATATGGTCGCATAGACAAGAACATATAATAGAACATAAGCAGTAAATAACACAAGAGATTTATAGTGGTTCGGCCTCAGTGAGGGCCTACGTCCACTTTGAAAAGTTGTTGGAATTTTATTGATCACTTGAAAGATTACAAGGTTGAGACCCTCTCGTTACACTTGTTGACTATGCTACATGAAGTTACAGTAGTCATATTTGCAAGAAATAGTAAAATGGACAATTTTGCCCTTCTTCTTCATCAAAGAAGAGATGCCATTAATGAAGCTCTATGGAGGTCTCAGAGCTCAAGAATCTCCCCCTTTTGAAGTGTGAGGCCATGGGGTATTTATAGGAAGTGGTTAGATAGGAGTAGGTAGAATTGGGGACCATCTACAGAAAATTCGCACCTCAGGCCTCGCACCCTGTTTTTTCGCATCTCCCCCAAAGGTTGCGAATTTCGCACCTCGGGGGTGCGAAATTCGTACCTCCTGGGGGTGCGAAATTCGTACCCCATAAGATACCAATTTCTCACCTTGAGGGTGCGGAATTTCGCACCTCTCGGAGGTACGAAAATTCTGTTTGAGAGGTGCGAGGTCTGTTAGAGTGGCTTGGTGGCTCGAAATCCTGGTCGGTGCATCCGGGGATGTCGAGGCCTTGGCTCGGGAATGTGCTGGAGGAGCGGCGAGGCTCGCTGAAGTTGTTGGATGAATCTTGACTTTGAGCTGATCTGGTAATTTTGGGCAACACACTTGTTGGTGGAAATCATGACTTTGAGGTCAATCGCCGCTGGGACTATGGGGCCCCGGACCCCTACTAGCGCTGTGCCCGGACCTGCTTAACGGCTCGCCTTCGGCTCGGAGCACGGCTCGCCTTCGGCTCGGATGCGAAAGGATACTGATGGAGGTTGCATTCGAGGGATGCGACATCCTGCTAGTGGCCAGACTCAAGTCTTCTGGTACTGGACCCCGGATGATATTAGCGACGCCTCCGGGCTGTAATATCACGCGATATGTTGAGACGATCGTGTCTTGTGTACTTTTGGTAACCAGACCAAAAGGCCGGTTAACATTTGCTCCCTCAAAGTATGTTTGTGTTTACGGGACATGCTTTGAAGTGAGATGGGTCAGATATGGGCGCAAACATCTCCATGCGGTGCTTAGCGATCAGTTATGACCTTCCTCTTGCGTTGTATATCGAGAGCGCACTGCTTTGGCAGCATTGCTAAGAGCTTTGACTCGCTTGAGTTTGGCGGCTTGGATTGGAACATATCTAAGGCACCTACTTCCTGTAGATTAAAGTCAATAAAAGTTAGTTGCCGACTCCCGATTGCATCGAAGTGCAAACACTTCGTTACCAGGTTTTAGTTGCATGTGTAATCACAAATTTGTGCGTGGTTTTGCGCGATGCAATCTGAGTTAGAATAGGTAATATGAAAGTGAATTGTATGCCCTGGGCTTATGATCACGCAATTTTAGCTTTTCGAAGAGTTTTTGGATCGAGAGCCGACTGTTTGGTGTGTATACTTGAACCCTTAAGGCATGTGGGCGCGCATCTGAATCTAGTTGGTCTGCTCGATTGAGATTCCCAAAGCATGTACGTATGGTCATTGCCATGACTTAGGTGCATGATTGCCCTAAGTGGTTGCTGAAACGTCGTTGGGATGGAGCTTGATTATTTGGAGTATCCGTTAAATCACTTGGACTAGGTGAGCCCAAGGTCGCTCAACGATCCAAGCTAGTCCCGTTGATCAAAGTTTCGGCAACTCGTGTATGCGAATGCCATTGTTAGGACAATACTTGTCATATGTCATGGCATGGATTCATATGGATTCTCCTTTGAGGCGAGGTCGGACCCAAATGCTGGGCGCGGACGCTTTGATGAATGAGCACTTGATGAGTACCCAGGTGGTCGTTTAGTCGTGATTGACTTGGTAGTTGGAGCTTCAAAGTTAAGTGAATATGATTGTAGCTAGGCGTACGATCCCGAATTCCGTTCCCGGAATGTTCGTTTAGGGCATGCCGATCCGCTGATTGTAGTTGCTTCCTTTCTTCTCTTCTTCGGATAGAAAATCATCGTAAGGCATAAAGGATGCGAAAATACTTCTTTTTTACTTTGGATGTTCGAGGTGTTGTTTGGTTTTCAGGAGAAGGGAAGAGAGATATGGAAAGTAAGAGGGCTTTCGGATTTGGTATTCAAGAACGTGGAGCGGCGGACCTTGGGAAACGGAATTAGGAATTTGGGTAAAGGTCGCCAAGCATGTGTGAATACGGGATTGGGCTTTGTGTTCCAAATGCTTATTAAATCTTTCATGCTCTTCAGGAGTTCAAATCTTTGTTGAGGAGATGAAAACTAAGCTGGCGCGCGTGAGCACGAGACATAACTTCGCACTCCTATGACTTTGTCGAGCCCTGTCTTTGATCTTGAGTTTGTAAACTTGAACCTTTGCATGGCACCATACTAGCGGACAGTGATTAGTGATTTTTTGTCTCGCCATGCGGTCCTTAAGGAATGGACTTGCTTGGATTGTCAACTTGAATGCTTACTTAAGATATCGACACATAGTCGAGCTATTAGCCTTGGGATCTGATCAATAACTTAACCACGATGCGACTGCATCTTGACTTAGGTGTTGCACTGGCGGTTGGTGACGGCCGTGGCGTTAGTTGTCGAGGCTAAAGGCTACCACCATGTTCCAGAGTGTCAGCCTTTTGTGGAATCAGGGTACTGATGGAAGCCGAGAAGCCTTTAGGGCCTGAACTTTGGCTCCGGATTTCCTTCATTGCGAGGTGAAGGTGCTCTCAAGATGGTGGCTCCGTAAAATGCTATGCAGATGACGCCAGTGCAGAGACTTAAGGGGATCTGATTGGGTCTTGAGATTGCCAGGCCGGTGCGATAATCCGTAGAGGGTTGCCCCTAGGCCAAGGTACCTGCTTGATTCTACTCGACGTCAGAGACGAGCTTGCAAGCTCGGATCGTTGCTCAATGTTTCATGTCTGGTCGGTAACTGGAGTTGAACGAAACACAACTGGTTGGCGAATGATTCTGGAAATGAACTTATTCAGACTGACCGCTTGGATATGCGTGCAAGATGCGGGCATATAGTCGGGTCGTTAAACTCCATCCCAATTATGTCAGGATCATTATCCGATCCGAAAATGGTGTTGACGTTTATCGGTAACCACTTCCGTAGTTATCCGAACTAGGTGTCGTTGCTGCATTTCGATGCGCTTGTAGGTATGCATCGAGGGGTGTGAGTTAGCTTTATGTTGTGTTTAAGTATGAGTTTGCTGGCATGGCGCTGAGACTTTGCGAACCCAATGAACCGGCCATGGAAACCCGAGAAGTTGCACTGAAATATGGATTTTTTATTTTGCGTATTGGGAACTTATCTAAGTTCTCTAATTCCTCGGGGAAACGGTGGTTATATTGCTCCCTCTGTCCTTTGGTGCGGGCTTCTATGCCCCGATGGCTATGGCGACGGAAATGCCAGCGCAGAAGCTGGTGGAGATCCTTTTGAGGTCCTGTGATGAGTAAGCTGGTGCGGAGATAGGCGGGGGACTGCCCCCAAGCTCGAGTACTTGCTAACTGAAGAGGATGCGAGTGATGAACCCTTAGAGGTCAAATAGTTGCTTCTTTTGCTGGGAAGCCCCCCTGGAGGGAGGCGACGCCAGGCTTTGCCCCCATGCTTCCTCAAGTGTACGAGTCCTGGTTGGAGTTACAACGGGAACGGTCTAGAGTAGTAGGAGAACCCGTGGCTTCGAGATCCCACATTTATATAAGCCTCCTTGGAGGAGGAGAAGCTATGGCTTAACGATGCGCTCATGCGACGGGCGTAGCTGATGTAACTGTGCAAACAAAGCAAGCTACGATGGAAGGTCAGGAAGCCCGGCTGGTGGAAAATTCGGAGGAGCCGGAGGGGAAGAGGGACAGGATGAGGTTGCTATACAAGATGCATGGGCGAAGGCTAGTCGGGGTGCCCAGGAGAAATCTGCCGCAGTGGTGGAGAAAAGGTAGGCCGATGCTGAGGCAGAGAAGGAGAGGGCCTTTGAGTTGGCTAGGAAAAAGGAGAGCTGTCGATGATGCCCACCAGAAGAGGAAGAGAGGACCCTAAGCGAACTTGAAGAGGATGCAGTTATGCGATTCCAGGACAGGGAGCCAGCTGATCCGAAAACCACCTAGGATGCCGAGAAGAGAGCAGAGCTGGGCGTCAGGAAGGCTTGGGGAGAACTCAGGCTGCATTGGTCCTTGCTTCTTACATCGTCCCTAAGTTGTTGGCATGTATTTCTCTCGGGGAGGTTATGATGATTACAAGCGGCGAGGATGATGGCGGAAGGAGCGCATCGGTGCCTCATGAATCTTTTACTCCTATGTAAAGTAGAGGAGGAGGATGCAGTTCTGGAAGAAAGAGGCCCATCAGTGGTGGTGACCTGCCTGTGTCGAACCTGTATAGACAAAAGAAAAGAAAAGGATGAGTAGCATCAGCAATTGTTAATGGAATTAAAGATACTTTGGGTTAGGTAAACCAATAATATATGCGAGTGCGGTTCTCGCTTTTGGTTCTTAAAGACATGGTGTGGTATTCATGTATACCCTGTCATCAGAGAAAAGAGATGTTAGACATGTAGTTTGTATAACGTGTGTGTGTGAAATGGAATATGAATTAGTAAATATCGCGTTTCGTGTAAAGTGTTCGAACGTTCTTCTCATGTTTTCCGACGTCCCGTACTTGCACAAGCGTACTTGTTGTTACGCCAATAGAAATGCGATCGGAGACCGCGCTCTAGGTTGATCATTCCAGAGGGGTGTGATTGTGTATCGTGCTCTGGGTCAATTATTCCGGAGGGGTATGATAGAGCGCAGGCTTCTAGTAAGTTTCCCTCAGCTCAGGAAACCCGTAGTTTGCGAAGCTAGCCTAAGCGCCTGATGTGTACTTGGGTTCCCCGGGGTTAATCCCAAGTGTAGCGGAGGCCTTTGACGTCGCGTTATGCGGTCCGTCCGGTGTATGGCTCTCCCGTCGTTCATCGGGTTGGAGCGAGTGACGACATCATTTATTCGTCGGAGAAAAGCACCGATCATCAGCCCGCAGGGTCCGATCGTGGCCATTAGCTGCACCTAAGCCTTTAGAGCTTTGGGGAGAAATGATTTAATGTCGGTCTCGGTGCTGCGCCGAGATTCGATAGGTACCCGTAGCCGGGGGAAGTTTACATTGCTCCCGGCTGTCTGTTGGGCGTCCCTAAGTCGCCTGGGACTTGGGCGCGGAACGATTTATCCTTGGCCTCAGCACGGGGCCGAGGTTCGAGTTCGTGGTTATTTATACTCGGTCGTGCCGCGGGCCAGCGACTAGGGTAGCGTTGCCGATTCCCATGCTCGGGGTGCCGGTCGTAGCCAATGTTGTTTGGCCTCGATATCGGATCGAGGCTCGGAAAGCGGCACCGACTTCCGTGCTCGGGGCGCCGGTGCAATGATCGAAGTTTGTACGCAAGCTAGATGTCAGGATTGATCAAACACGTCATGAATGTCATGCACGGAGAAAACATGGAGGGGCACAGGAAACCGAACATAATTTCTAAGGATAACTTTGGCAGTGATAGCCTTTACAATGCCTTGAATTGCAGGAGAACAAAACATCGTTGGAGTGCGTGAGTTAATTGTACACTAGGTTATGTAGAGTAGAGGTGAGGATGTTCATTGTTCCATGCTCTTGGGAGTTTGGCTCCGTCCATGGTTGATAGTTTGAAAGTTCCATCTCCGAGCTTCCGCTGTATGGGCATGGGGCTTTCTGATGAGGAGCAAGGCCTACAGATGAAGGGAAGGCCCATTTGAAGTCGAGGCTGCTGATGTGCGTTCGAGCAGGCCTTTGGTTGAGCTTCCAGTCGTGCCCCCAAGTGGCCGAAGAATTAGTTGGAGGAGGATGGTTGTGATACAGTAAAGAGGAGGTGTGTCTTGGAGAAGGGGCATTGCTTCTTGTTTTCATTTTTTTTGTAGGCCTATTTATATTGGCCGGAATGAGGCATCTATTCGTGAATGGATGGTTCTGTTTGAATTGCAACGGTAACGACTATTTGAAAGGTTGCGACCCTTTACCCACAGACAATTCCGTCGGCAATTGTGCTCAAGGTCCTATTTTTGACCTTTAAACATTAATGCGTGTGCCTTCTTTATGCTGTTGAATCATCTCTCTCGCCTCCTCTTTTTTTTATGTAGGCGAGATGATGGTGTTAATGAGTCGATGGCCGATATCTCCAATGATAACCTCGGGGATTGTTGTATCGTAGATGACGGTCGTGGGGATGGTAGAGGACTGGAATTCTCGGGCTCGCTTCTGAATGTTCCTCTGACACTGCTTCCCAGTGTGCCCCCTGCTGATCGGGAGCGCCGCATGGAGGATAAAAAGGGGCCATGACGCAGTGTAAAGGAGGTGTCTTATATGGGAGAAAGTTCGCTTTTAGTTTATGTTCTTCTTTCAATGAGAGAGGCAAAGGCAGGGAGGAGTTGCAAACTGACACTTCTGATGACAACCTAAGGTCAACTGCGCCATTGAAGTTGTAGTTCTGACGAGGTGGAGGGACGATCTTGAGGGATTAGTTTCCGGTCGAGGTCTTGTTTAGCGGGAAACTTTGATGAGTGCTAAGTAGATCAGAGATCCCATGCAGTGGAAGTCTTTGATGAGCGTTGTGTCCGCGGATGCGGTAGAACCGACAATATCCTGTGGAGTCCTTTGGTGTGCTCGTCGAACTTTTAGGTCTTGGCCTTTTGCATGGTTGGTAATTGCAGGTTGTAAGATAGATTTTATTGGGGGTGTTGATAAGTGTTCGAGACTGAGAGGATATTTCTGGGTGTTACGGCGTGCATCCTGGACTGCATGGCCAATCTCTTGGCTAGTTGGTTGGGAGTTGATATGGTTTAAGGTGGAAGTTGAGAGAACCCGTATAGCACCGACCTGGATAGGGATAGGGAAGCACTTGCACTTGATGGCATTAGCGGCGTGTGATGAATCCATGTGCCATTCGTGGCAGCTAATGAAGCTTTGAGAATCATGTCATCTTTAAGTATGGGGTAAGTGTTGGCATGTTGAAGTGCTGGCGCCATTCGGTAGTAAGGATAGTCGAAGTGGACGGGTTGCGCCTTGTACTGGTTTCGTAGATGTTGTGGGCGTGCCCCCGTGGTTTCTTCACAACTCCAGGGATCGTGTTGGCGACAATTGGAAGTCGAGCTCTGGCCTCATTATAGAGGTCGTGATCTGGTCCAGGACTTTGGAGCCTATCATGCCTTCTTGGCGGAAGGTATTCCAACTTCGGTTGCATGATTCTGTGGAAGTCGGTTGAAGTGATCTTGGGCCAGTTGGATGCTAGAAGCGTAGGCGATAAGTTTGGACTCATAGCAGTTTGAGTCCGCCTAGCGGAGGCTTGAGCGTCACAGTCAGGGGGCAGCCGGGATGACGCGTTCCATTCTGGATGGCGATTCTGACATTGTCGAGATTAGAGGTCGGTCATGTTGTCATAGGACACCACCTTTGGCATGTAGAAGCGTCAGGGAGATATGCCGAAGGGGGATTTTCTAATGGAACCCATTACCTTTGGCGGACTTCAGGAGTTCCCTTCTGTCGACATCTTCTGTTGTACACATCCGGCTCTCTCTCTCTCTTATGTCATGGATGGTATGGTTTTGGTATGGTTGCCGAGTTTGGGCGAGATGGTGTGCACCCTGGTCCGGTAGTACTCTGGCCCGATGGGCTGCTGGAAGAGTGGGATTCTGGTTCTGAGTGGCGACAAGTGGGCTCTTCCGAGTAGAAGGTTGGTTACTCGGACCCAGTTTGTTACTGTGCTCCTTGGCCGTAAGCGATGATGGTTCGATCATCATCTCATTTCTGTTGTCGTTGATGTCGATGTACGAGTGTTGGAGCGGACGACGATGTTTTTAATTAGGTTGAACCTTCTTCCTCGACATGGGCCCCTAGCTTCGACAAAAGAATTTTTTGATGCGGTGTGCCGCGAGCGAGCGCGGTTCTGAGAAAGATGAAGTAGAATGATGGTGCGTTGACTTTTTTGAAGTTGGCGCATAAGGTTGAAGCTAACCTTCAATGCCTAGCGCAAGAGCTGCATTCTTATACTCCTTATTAACCGTGTGAATCTGCGCTTGAGTCACAGGAGCTTCGGGGTTCACAAGTGGAAGGAGATCCGTTTCCAGCGGGTCCTCTGCCGCTCGGGGCTGGTGAGAGGCATGATGCTTATCAGACGTACTGTTGGATCTAGATTAAACCTAGAGGGGGGGTGAATAGGGTTCATCACAATTTTTAACTGAATTAAAAATCTAACTAGATATATAATAATAAACAGATCACAGGATATAGCAGAAATAGAAATGCAGAAAATAAATCACACACAAATATACCCAGCTTCGACAAAACCCTACCTACTGCTACATTTATAAGGTTTCTACTAGGCGATAGAACAGATCCCGCATACAAGACCATGTACACTCGCAAACCCTGCTCCTATTCTAACCCTACGCTCAAAATCCCTAGACTGGTCTATAACCACTAGACCAGATTTTCCCCTAGTTTTACAGACATTAGTAAACTGTTAGTTAACCCCTAACTGAAACCCTAGATTTTACAGACCTAGAAACTGTTTGTTTGTTTACAAAGAAGACATAATTAGAAAACAATACAAAATAAAATAAAACAATTTTTTTTTAGAAAAAACCCTAGGAGTTAAATTATAAGGGTCATCCCCTTTTTCATGTTGAAACTTGGTCGGCCCCTTTGTAAAGTGTTGCACCCCCTTTTTCTTTTAGCCCGATCTCTCTGGTAAACAAAAATGGCGGCCTCATTCCAAATGCTAGGGTTTTCTCTGTTGTCCCCCAAATCGCGATGATTGATGAGATGTTGTTGTGGTTTCTCTGATTGCTTCGATGCTAGTTTTGATCGACGATTTGGTTCGTGTTCTCTCTCTCGATCGAACCAGTGTGAGTAATTTTATTTTGAATTCTTGCTTGAATTTCTTATGTTTTCGATCTGTTTCTT
Organism: Allium sativum; assembly: GCA_030737875.1. Lineage (NCBI taxonomy): Eukaryota > Viridiplantae > Streptophyta > Magnoliopsida > Asparagales > Amaryllidaceae > Allium > Allium sativum. The sequence goes on along the minus strand of CM060926.1, from coordinate 827,830,554 downwards.
GATGATATTTGCTTGTGATGATACTGGTGTAAATAAATAGGGTAAATCAAAACCCTTAAATTCTGATTTCATGAGTGACTTGGCCTGATTGTCCCTGTTTGTGCGGTTTCCCCTTTTTTTGATTTTCTCGAATGAATTTGATTTCTCAGCTTTGAAATAGTTGCTGTGAATTGTTGTGTGGATTGATTGCTAAAGAATCTCTTACCAAAATTAATTCTGTCATGTCTGGAAATGGTTTTGGCCTTGTACGATTTTCTGGAATTGCAAAATTATACTTGCCATATGCAAAATCGTAAGACATGCTTGCAGATGACAAAATACATGATTTCTTGCCAAAAATGCCATGCTTGATTAAAACTGATTTTATTTAAATCTCAAAACAATTTAAATCCCTTACTGATTTCTGAAAATACATGAACCGAATTCTGCTTGTAAAATCTGCTCCACTGATTCCTTCTTACCAAAATGAATGCATCCATAAATAGATTCCTGAATTTTGGTTTCATTTTCCCAGTATGGAGTTTCTGCAATAAATTTTCTGTTAAACTGATTTCTTGGCTCTCTTCAATGCTTGACTATTTCATGATGCACTTCACCATTGTATCATTGTGCATGTATTTGTGGTGCATTCACCCATTTCACATATGCATGAAGGAACACTTTGTTTAGCTACATGTTCCCTGAGTTGAGTTGCTCCACCCATGTTGATTTATCAGTTTGAACTTGATGCTTTGCCATGAAAAGAAAAAAAATGGCCTTGAATATGAACTCATGCTACTCCACTTTGCCAATGTATACTGAACATATACCATGCTAGCTCGACCATTTTCTTGCTTGTATTCATTTGTTCCATCACCATGCAGTCATGTGCATTCATGGTTGCTTGACCACTTTGCTACACACATGTTTACTACCATGTTAAGTTGTGCTCCACCTATGTTATGCTGAAAAACTTGCCTTGAGTTTTGCTGTCTTGTGCTGAATCATATATACATGCAATGTATATATATATTCTTGTGTCACCCTGCTGTGTTGTTCACTTTGGCACACTTGCATGCTATGTATAAAGGAATTGAATCACTTGTATGGCTCGACAGGGCTGTTTTGATTTTGATCAGCCATACAAATATATGCAAGACTGAACTAATCTTGCTGATCTGAAACTCCAATGCTTGTTGTTGTGTCAATGTTCACTTGTATTCACCATTTCTTGCTGTGTATGCATGTCGATCCTTCCATGACCATATATGCTTTGTATTCATCTATGTGTGCATTTGCTGATCTATCCAGTCCTTACCATACAGCACCATGCATCTTGCTTTGATCTTTGCTGCATTTACATATTTTCTTGCTTATGAATACTTGCCATGATATGCATTCTTTGTAACTGAATTGTACCTTGTACATGCTTCACCCATCCTGATCTGAAAAAATGTTTGCTGCACCTGTTATCTTGAACTTGAGTTCACTCATGTTCAAGCTGCACCTGGTCTTGATCCAAGCTGACCCATATATGTGTTGTTGTTGCTTTTATTTCTGAACCTTTTCTGTTTTGCTGTATACTTGTCTTGTATATGAATGTACACCTTATGCTCGACCTATTTGTGTACCTTAGTTGCATTCACCACTGTTACATTGCTTGTTGCACTGAATCCTGTTTGGCTTTCCATGTTACTTGCACTGGGTTGAGTTGGTCCATACGTGGCTACTCCTCAGATGCATATTAAATTGGCATGGCAGTGCACACGTGTATATATATACACGTGTGTATATGCAGCCATTTAGAGAATTTCCTGTCCCTGTACATATACAAACTGTCTGCCTAGACACAGATGAATCAGAACAAGTCATGAAAAATGATGAAAAACACACTAGAGAACTGAGGCAAATAAAATTTTAAAAATAAAATAATATTTGCTAGAGTATGAAATTATTTCTATTCCATATACTCTGTGTGTGTTTCTGTATATGACAGGTATGAAGATGATGACTGGACTGACGGTGCAGTGCTGTGAAGACTGAAGACAGAAGTTGACAGTGAAAAAAAATACAAGAGCATCTGTATATGAGTGATTGTAAAATTGAAGTGACTGTATGATTGAGTGACTGAGTGAGCTGTATGTATATGTGAGATTGTACAATGAGTGTTGAGTGTTGTAGTGAAAAGCAGTGTATGAAAATGAATGTGAAATGTATTGAAATATATTAGAGAATTTATACAAATAGAGGAGCATAAAATATGTACTATTTGAATATTGAAATAAAATATTTTATTTAAATAAAATACTGTTTGAATATTTGAATTTCTATACAGTTATATTTTATTTAAATATAAATATCATTTTCCTGTCTGTGATGTATATATGAAACAGTACAATAACAAACACATTTAAAATAATATATATTTGGTTGTTATCATCAAACAAAAATCATATAATTATGTATACAACACTGTTATATATAACAATCTCCCCCTTTTGATGATGACAAACAAATAAAATATTTTGAATACAATAAATGTGTTTAACACTGAATTTTGAACTCCCACTATTTCGTAGCTCCCCCTACAACAGAGAATTCCCCTATAACTGTGCATGAGTGAAAAGAATAAATTTTCAAAATTAAAAATATTTATAAAATATTCACTCATAAATCAAAATCTCAACCCATTCTCCCCCTTTTGTTATCATCAAAAGGATACAGAATTTAAAATATAGATGAAAAATGACTAAAAAAATATAATTTCAGTTGAAGAGGAAGAGCGATCACCATAAATCTCAATCAGTCAAACAAAAATCATAATAAACCGAGAATAGGTGGCATATTTCACATTTTAGAGAATGATGAATTTACGATGAATTTATAAAAATGAAGAGAATTTAAAAAATATGAATATTTTCCAATTATTTCCAAAAGAATAATATAAAATTGAGCACAAAAACGGTGATGGATTTGGACTATAATTATTAATTCGATTTAAGTGTCAAAATCGAATATTCTCAAATCCAAATACCTATCAATCAACAAATCATAATACGTCATAAGATTTCAACACATTTCACAGATTAGAATATGGATTGATAGGCTGGTTTTTAAACTCCAAGGAGAATTTCATATTAATTTCAATTTATAGCACATTTTTTTTTATTTAAGAGCGCACTGACCATGCATAACCAGATCTTGGATTTTTAAATGAGTTCAGTTGCAGCTTAAATTATAAGTTGTCTCATAACCATGCATAACCAGAGCATGGATTTTTAAATGAGGCTAGAGACACACTTATATATAAATTTATATATTTATCATTTTCATCTTTAAAAGAAAAAAAAAACAAAACTCCTTGGTATATAAAACCAATATGGATGATAGAAATGTGGTAGGTACAGAAATGGTTTGTGAAATAAATTTCTAAATTAATCATATTATGAAATATGATCAACTGTACCGAGATCGTTGAAAATTTTCAGTTATCACTAATTCTAAATTATAGTATAACCACAATTCCAACACAAATATTTTCACTGTTTATTCAAGATGATTTTTTAGAAAAAATAATATTAAACTCTCTACATTATTATAAAATCGCGATGGATGGTAGAAAGAAGAGAGATAATGAAGAAGGTCATGCAATAATTACCAATTCAAAGATATTATAATAAATGTTCGACCATCATGAAAAATTTGAATAAACATCTCCTCTTGTTGTGAAATAGATTGCAGTCACAATTCATCACAATTTCAAAAACTAGTAATAATTTTGATGATTTATAAATATAGGTCAATTTGGATATTGATTTTAATTTCTGAATGAATAATCAATAAATAATTTTTAAATTGAAAATCAATTACAAGAGGAAATTAAAAGATCTATACAACACAAGAGGGATTAATAAGAATATATACAAAAAAAATTCAGCACTACTAATACCAAATGGTGTCTCTATTAATAAGGATTGTAAGACGACACTGGAGACAAAACAGAATATCACTGACAATAGAATTTTTTTTTAATCACAAGACCTAAGTAGACAAGATTAACCAATCAAGCAATCATCGAAAATATTTACAAATAAATTTCTTTTTATCAGAGTAGCAGATGATTTCAAAACAAACATTTCTCAAAAAACAGTATCAGAGCAGCACAGAAAATATTTTCAAATCATACTTATCATAGTGACGGTCACATAAGATGATTCAAGATTAACAATACAGTTTATTTGAAGTCATTTGAGAAAATATGAAGATCTTAAGATTCAACGAATCAATCACACCAGATTAAGTTTTAGATTCGAGATATGTATGTGATTCAATAAATCAATAATCTCAAATGATTTTAAACAAACTAGTATTCAATCAAATCATCATGAAAAATAGATAGATTTAAGACCGTATTTTCAAAGAATTTTTCACAAGAATTTCTGACAAGTACAAGAGTAATTTCAGATCATATACATCAAGTTTGAGGGGTATTCATAAAAAAAATTAAAAAATATTTATTTTAAATCACTTGAATCAATGTTAAGTTTGAGATATAATGAATTATTCACACAAGTTTGATAATTTCAAATTTATAAGGTGTGTGAAATTCAAAATACCAAGAATTTCATATGATTTCAAATAAACAAATTTCAACCATACTGATCATGAATATAAAAAGGATTTCAAGATGTATCACTGAGATTCAAGACAATTTAAAATTTCCAAGCCATTCCGAGAATTAATGAAATTATCACAACTATGAAGTAGCAATGTGCTGTAATGAGTATATTATTTCAAGATTTTCTAAAATGAATTAGAAGAAACTCAAAACAGCAGAGATGTGTGAAATTCCATTAGTTATTCAGATCTTCAAAAATTTAGGATTCTAATCAACAATGTTCAAGACATGACAAGAATACATCAACACTATTATGAATTCAGAGAATCAGAAAACAAACTTCAAATCAATTACGGATATTTACAAAAATAAATTCAAGACCTGGAAATGATTAAAAACATCAGAGTTCTGTTCAACTAAAGCTATTTTTCCAGAAAATATGAGTTCTACAATTGGAAGTTAATGAAGCCCAGAAGAAGTTACAATGAGATGACATAAACAAAACAGAAAACAGAAAAAGAAGGGGTAGAAGAAGGAATACAAAAAAATATTTACAAAGATGAGTTTAGAGGTTATACCTGAAATTGACGTGAGTAAATAAATCTCTAACTCAACAGTCTTGGCTTTAGGAACTGTGAATGATTACAGAAGTATTGAGCAGCTTGAATCCAAATCTCTTTTTCTTAGCAGTTCCTCAGCCACCTCTGGTACCTAACAGTTTAGAGAATCGAGTGGTCTAACAAAATTTGTAAAACCACTCACAATTTTGTTCATAGCTTTAGGTACCCAAACTTATTTATATAACAATCCATCAGAATTTACCAAAGTACCTTTAGGGACCCAGATCTGTTTGAAATTAGACGAATTCACTTTACTTCTTTTTGAGGTCTAAGAATGATAGAATGGTTTGTTATAAAACAAATTCTTATTTTGTTTATGTTTCAAAAAATCTTTTGAATTGCCAGAATTTAAAAATTCAAAACAATCCTTTCTAAGATAATTTGAAGTTTCTTCAAAATCATTTGAATTCATCCTATCAAAACGATTGATATTCCCAAAGCCAAGACCAGATTTATTTCCAATAGAAACTTGGTTTTGTAACAACATATTCAACGATTTTTCCCCATTAGAAAATTTAACCAAAGTTGATTCTAATAGTTGAATTTTGAATTTTAGATCGCTATTTTCTTTTAATAAATTTGAGGAATTATTTATAGCGATCTTCTGTTCCGCATTGGACTATTTCAAAACCAAATTCTCATTTTCAAGCAATTTAATTTTGGCTTGGGATTTAGAAATTCCAAGTTCAAATCATTTTTTCTTTTCAAACTCAAATTTCTTGGATTTTTTAATCTCATTTTCAAGTTCTTCTAAAATCAAATTTGATTTTAACAAGTTCTCCTTTTCAGCAATTTCAAATTTGGAATTTATATCTATTTTAAAATTTTCAAATTCCTTTTGCAGAAGGTTATTCAAATTTGTTAACTCAGTCTTGTTCTCATTTAAGATCAAAATTTCATTTTCAAACTTTTGAATATTTTTATTGAGATGAACAAGATTGGTTTTCAATTTCAAACAATTTTTGCAAACTAAATTTGAAGAATTTTTAACATATTTTAGTTGTGATTCCAAATTATCAATTTTGCTGGTCAACTCAAAATTCTTAGATTTCAAAGACTTATTTTTCAGTTGGAGTTTATCAATAGATTTCATTAAATCAAGACACTTGTAAACCAAATCTTCATATGATGGATTTTCTATTTCAGCATTTGTTGATTCTCCGTCATCTGATCCATCTGAATTTTCATCTCTATGACTTGTTAAGCATAGATCTGAATCAGAGTTGACATTCTGGGGTTTTGAGCTGTGGTAGTCAGATCTTCCATACTTCGTATTGAGAGTATCCCAGATCTCTTGTGCAGATAAACAATGACAGATAAGATTAAACTGTTCAATACTAAGATAATCAAATATAATTTTCATAGCACGATCAGTGAAAGTAATATCTACACTATTAAACCCATTGATAACAAAATCCCAACATTTAATATTAACAGATTTTAAATAAAATTCCATTTTGGATTTCTAGTTTAAAAAATCTATTCCATCGAAAATAGTTGGAGATGAACTGGACTGACTCTCTATCGGTTGACAACTAGGATGACCCATGACTTTAGAGTTAATGAAATAACCTGCTCTGATACCAATTGTTGGATCTAGATTAACCCTAGAGGGGAGAGGGTGAATAGGGTTTATCACAGTTTTTAAATGAATTAAAAATCTAACGAGATATATAATAATAAATTGATCACAGGATATAGCAGAAACAGAAATGTAGAAAATAAATCACACACAAATATACCCAGCTTCGACAAAACCCTGCCTACTACTGCATTTCTAAGGTTTATACTAGGTGATAGAACAGATCCCGCATACAAGACCATGTACAATGGCAAACCCTGCTCCTATTCTGACCCTACGCTCAAAATCCCTAGACTGGTCTATATCCACTAGACTAGATTTTCCCCTAGTTTTATAGACACTTGTAAACTGTCAGTTAACCCCTAACTGAAACCGTAGATTTTACAGACATAGAAACTGTTTGTTTGTTTACAAAGAAGACGGAATTAGAAAACAATACAAAATAAAACAAAGAAAATTAAAAAAAAACCTAGGAGTTAAATTACAAGGGTCATCCCCTTTTTCATGTTGAAACTTGGTCGGCCCCTTTGTAAAGTGTTGCACCCCCTTTTTCTTTTAGCCTAATCTCTCTGGAAAACAAAAATGGCGGCCTCTTCCCAAATGCTAGGGTTTTCTCTGTTGTCCCCCAAATCGCGATGATTGATGAGATGTTGTTGTGGTTTCTCCGATTGCTTCGATGCTAGTTCTGATCGACGATTTGGCTCGTGTTCTCTCGATCGAACCAGTGTGAGCAATTTTATTTTGAATTCTTGCTTGAATTTCTTGTGTTTTCAATCTGAGCCTTGATGATATATGCCTGTGATGATACTGGTGTAAATAAATAGGGTAAATCAAAACCCTTAACTTCTGATTTCATGAGTGACTTAGCCTGATTGTCCCTGATTTGTGCGGTTTCCCCTTTTTTTGATTTTCTCGAACGAATTTGATTTCTCGGCTTTGGAATAGTTGTTGTGAATTGTTGTGTGGATTGATTGCTAAAGAATCTCTTACCAAAATTAATTCTGTCATATCTGGAAATAGTTTTGGCCTTGTATGATTTTCTGGAATTGCAAAATGATACTTGCCATATGCAAAATCGTAAGACATGTTTGCATATGATAAAATACACGATTCCTTGCCAAAAATGCCATTCTTGATTAAAACTGATTTTATTTAAATCTGAAAACAATTTAAATCTCTTACATGTACATGAACTGATTCCTTCTTGTAAAATCTGCTCCACTGATTCCTTCTTACCAAAATGAATGCATCCATAAATAGATTCCTGAATTTTGGTTACATTTGTCCAGTATAGGGTTTCTGAAATAAATTTTCTGTCAAACTGATTTCTTGGCTCTCTTCAATGCTTGACTGTTTCATGATGCACTTCACCATTGTATCATTGTGCTTGTATTTGTGGTGCATTCACCAATTTCACATATGCATGAAGGAATACTTTGTTTAGCTGCATGTTCCCTGAGTTGAGTTGCTCCACCCATGTTGATTTATCAGTTTGAACTTGATGCTTTGCCATGAAAAGAAAAATTGGCCTTGAATATGAAATCTTAATACTCCACTTTGCCAATGTATACTGAACATATACCATGCTAGCTCGACCATTTTCTTGCTTGTATTCATTTGCTCCATCACCATGCAGTCATGTCCATTCATGGTTGCTTGACCACTTTGCTACACACATGTTTACTACCATGTTAAGTTGTGCTCCACCTATGTTATGCTGAAAACTTACCTTGAGTTTTGCTGTCTTGTGCTGAATCATATATACATGCAATATATATATATATATTCTTATGTCACCCTGCTGTGTTGTTCACTTTGGCACACTTGCATGCTATGTATAAAGGAACTGAATCACTTGTATGGCTCGACACCCTGGCTGTTTTGATTTTGATCAGCCATACAAATATATGCAAAACTGAACTAATATTGCTGATCTGAAACTCCAATGCTTGTTGCTGTGTCAATGTTCACTTGTGTTCACCATTTCTTGCTGTGTATGCATGTTGATCCTTCCATGACCATATATGCTTTGTATTCATCCATGTGTGCATTTGCTGATCCGTCCAGTCCTTACCATACAGACCATGCATCTTGCTTTGATCTTTGCTGCATTTACTTGTTTTCTTTCTTATGAATACTTGCCATGATATGCATTCTTTGAAACTGAATTGTACCTTGTACATGCTCCACCCATCCTGATCTGAAAAAATGTTTTGCTGCACCAGTTATCTTGAACTTGAGTTCACTCATGTTCATGCTGCACCTTGTCTTGATCCAAGCTGACCCATGTATGTGTTGTTGTTGCTTTTCTTTGTGAACCTTTGCTACTTTGCTGTATACTTGTCTTGTATATGAATGTACACCTTATGCTCGACCAATTTGTGTACCTTAGTTGCATTCACCACTGTTACATTGCTTGTTGCACTGAATCCTGTTTGGCTTTCCATGTTACTTGCACTGGGTCGAATTGGTCCACACGTGGCTAATCCTTAGATGCTTATTGAATTGGCGTGGCAGTGCACACGTGTGTGTATATATATACACATGTGTGTATATGCAGCCATTCAAAGAATTTCCTGTCCCTGTACATATACAAACTGTCTGCCTAGACACAGATGAATCAGAACAAGTCTTGGAAAAATGATGAGAAACACACCAGAGAACTGAGGCAAATAAGATTTTAAAAATAAAATAATATTTGCTAGAGTATGATATTATTTCTATTCCATATACTGTGTTTGTTTCTGTATATGACAGATATGAAGATGATGACTGGACTAACAGTGAAGTGCTGTGAAGACTGAAGACTGAAGATAGAAGTTGATAGTGAAAAAAATACTAGAGCATCTATATATGAGTGATTGTAAAAATGAAATGACTGTATGATTGAGTGACTGAGTGAGCTGTATCTATATATGAGATTGTACAATGAGTGTTGAGTGTTGCAGTGAAAAGCAGTGTATGAAAATGAATGTGAAATGTATTGAAATATATTAGAGAATTTGTACAAGTAGAGGAGCATAAAATATGTACTATTTGAATATTGAAATAAAATATTTTATTTAAATAAAATACTGTTTGAATATTTGAATTTCTGTACAGTTATATTTTATTTAAATATAAATATCATATTCCTGTCTGTGATGTATATATGAAACAGTACAATAACAAACACATTTAAAATAATATATATTTGGTTGTTATCATCAAACAAAAATCATATAATTATGTATACAACACTATTATATACAACACGTACTGCTCAGGGCGCTTCTCGCGGATATGCTTTTCGATTACATCTTTGAATTTACGGCAATTATTGGTATTGTGCCCGTATATGTCGTGGTACCAATAGTACTTGCCGGTCTTCTTTTCATGATTTGTAGATTCCCTGTTGTTTGGATTCTTGTATTGAAGCGCGTTGCACGCTTCCCGGTAGATTGTTTCCAAGTCTTCATTCAGCGGGGCGTAGATCTCGTATGTTCGGTGAGATCCGGGCTTCTTGGGATCCATAGGAACCTGGCTGTTGTTGCGGCCGTCGTGCCTACCGCTATTCGGCCTTTGTTTGTAGGGTCTTGCCCCCTTGTTCTTATCGAAGAGCTTCGCTATTTGTTTCCCTTTTACACTGTCATTTATGGTATTTGCATGTGGATTATTGGGAAGACTGGCCCTGTAGAGTCGGTTACGTCTCGCTTCTTCTTGACATAAGTACTGCCTAGCCTGCTCATGGAAAATGTTGAGGCTTTTTGGCTGCTTCCGATCAATCCAAGTGCCAAATTCGGAAGTGGGAAGTACGCCTTTCGCTTGCTGGAAGAATACGATGCGAGGATCTGGGTCCTCGACCTCGGCGAGGGCGACATTGAACCGGGAGAGATAGCTTTTGAGGGACTCGGCGGGTCCTTGATATAAGTTAGACAAGGTGAGGGCACTCTTTGGAGTTGGAATATGCATCTTATATTGTTTGACCAACTGTGTCGCTAACTGGCCGAAGTTGTCAATGGAATCAAGTGGGAGGCGAGAGAACCAAAGTAGAGCGGTTTCCGATAAGAAGACTGGAAAGCACTTGCATTTGACCGAATCGTTGCCCCGGCCCGAGTCCATTTGCCATTCATATCGATTTAGGAAGGCATAAGGATCCGTTGTGCCGTCGTAGAGCGGCATCTGTGGCATGCTGAAGTGTCGCGGCCATTCAGCTTCTTTCACCCTTATTGTGAAGGGATTGGGCCTACTGCGCGCTTCCCACGAATCATGCACGTTCCCTCGGTATTCCTCATTATTCTTCGGACCATGTCGGGAAGGTAAGTTGGATGGGGATCCGCCATTGGGACCCATGGGTTTTGGCAAGGTTCCGGAGTCCTGTTGCGAGGTCACCTTCTATGATGGATGTCCGGATCGTCTTCCTCCATGTCCTCGACATCTAGAATCGGATCTTGGTAAGGAGCGGGTTGATGCAGATCCTGTTCTGGAGGGGCGCGAGCCGCTGGACTAGCGGGGCCAGCATCCTGATTAGCGGACGTTGGGTTGTGTTGAGGAAGAGGTTGCTTGGTAGGACCTGGTCCATCATTGGTAATCAAGCGAGAGCGACCTTGGTATTGTGCCCCCTCGCTATATATGACTGTCGCTCGGTCGTCGTTGCCGTTCACATTGTCGTTGGCATGGCCATTGCCGTTTCCGTTGTCGAGAGCGTTGGTGCGAACGACGATGTTGTTAATGAGACTAAACCTCCTTCTTTGATGCGGGCCCCTTGATTCGAAAGATGAAGTTTCTGATATAGTTGGTCGAGGTCGAGCGTTTTTCCAAGTTAGTTGAAGTCGAGTGATGACATGCTGACTTTCTTGAAGTTGTCGCATAAGGTCGATGTTATTCTTCAATCCTTGGTTAAGATCGACCGCGGTGTTCTCATATCTTTCATTAAGCACGCGGATTTGAGCTTGTGTTGCGAGCGCTTCGGGGTCCACAATAGGAGGAAGGTTTCGTTAGTGGCTGGGATGTTCACGGATAGAGGTTGTTGGGATGTCCTGGCCTCGGCTGCGGCTGAAGAGTCAATCATTGCGTCCTTTGGTCGCTTTTCCATCGTGAGCGGACTCGACATCAGGTTTAGCAAGGAACCTTAAGCTCGTCGGGGGTCGAGATGGCAACGTGAGATTTTGCGGTGAAGCACCAAATGTTGACAACAAAAAATGTCGTAAACACCAAAGATTCCCAATTACTAGGAATTATGAATATGGTCGCATAGACAAGAACATAAAATAGAACATAAGCAGTAAATAACACAAGAGATTTATAGTGGTTCGGCCTCAGTGAGGGCCTACGTCCACTTTGAAGAGTTGTTAGAATTTTATTGATCACTTGAAAGATTACAAGGTTGGGAACCTCTCATTACACTTGTTGACTATGCTACATGAAGTTAGAATAGTCATATTTACAAGAAACAGTAAAATGGATAATTTTGCCCTTCTTCTTCCTCAAAGAGGAGATGCCACTAATGAAGCTCTATGGAGGTCTCAAAGCTCAAGAATCTCCCCCTTTTGAAGTGTGAGGCCATGGGGTATTTATAGGAAGTGGTTAGGTAGGGGTTTTGTAGGAGTAGGTAGAAATGGGGACCATCTACAGAAAATTCGCACCTCAGGCCCTCGCACCCCGTTTTTTCGCACCTCCCCCAGAGGGTGCGAATTTCGCACCTCGGGGGTGCGAAATTTCGCACCTCGTACTTGCGAAATTTTGCACCTCGAGGGTACGAAATTTCGCACCTCAGAGGTGCGAAATTTCACACCTCGAGGGTGCGGAATTTCGCACCTCCCAGGGGTACGAAAATTCTGTTTGAGAGGTGCGAAGTCTGGCGGAGTGGCTTGGGGGCTCGAAATCCTGGTCGGTACATCCGGGGATGTCGAGGCCTTGGCTAGGGAATGTGCTGGAGGAGCGGCGAGGCTCGCTGAAGTTGTTGGCTGAGTTTTGACTTTGAGCTGATCTGGTAATTCTGGGCAACACATTTGTTGGCGGAAATCTTGACTTTGAGGTCGATCGCCGCCGGGACTGTGGGGCCCCGGACCCTCAACGGCGCTACGCCCGGACCTACTTGACGGCTCGCCTTCGGCTTGAAACACGGCTTGCCTTCGGCTCGGATGCGGACGGATACTGATGGAGGTTGCGTTCGAGGGATGCGACATCCTGCTAGTGTCCAGACTCGAGTCTTCTGGTACTGGACCCCAGATGATATTGGCGACTCCTCTGAGCTGTAATATCACGCGACATATTGAGACGAGCGTGTCTTGTGTACTTTTGGTAACCGGATCAAAAGGCCGGTTAACAATATGGTAGATAGGAATGATATTGGGTTTAATTCTTGTTCTACACACATTTTATATTCTTATATTGATGATGACCAATATAGCCTTATCTCCCATTGTTTAACGACATAGGAAATCTGGAATACTCTTAATACATTGCATGGAAGAAAAGACAACAGCTCAAAACCACAAAATGCCAGCTCAGATTCAGATCTGTGCTTAAAAGGAGAAACAGATAATGATAACAGTGACACTCAACAGACAACAAGACAGGAAATTCTCTTATAAAGATTTAGTCTATATGTGTACTGATTTAACTAAATCCATTGATAAACTCTAATGGAAAAACAAACTTCTAAAATCTAAAAATCGTGGATTGATCCACAAAAATAGTATGTTGAAATTAAAACTAGAAAACTCAGACTGTAAGAATTGTTTCAATTTCAAAAATGATTTAGCTCATCTCAATAAAAAATTCTTCAGAAACTTGAAAAAGAAATTATAAGCTTACAACAAAATGAGGATGAGCTAATTTGTAAGAACGATGCTTTGCAAAAGGAGTTGGATAAGATTAATTTCAAGCATGGTTTTTCCGAGAGACAAAGTTTGCTAAAAACAATAACAATTTTGAATGAACTTGAAAAAGAAATTGAGAAATTTAAAGAATTTGAAAAACCTGAGTCTGAAAAGCAAAGTAAATTTGAATATGAGATTGTTGAATCTAAGGCCAAAATTAAGATGCTTGAAAATGTAAATTCGATCTTGAAACAAAATGATTTTGAGAAAAGAGAAATTGAGATCGACCGTTGCTCTAAGCTAATAAATGAAAATAAACTTTTGAAATTCAAAATCAATGATCTCGAGTTAAGTTTGAAACGTTTTTTAACCGATGAAAAATCATTGAATAAGTTGTTGAAAACCAAATTTCTATTGGAAATAACAGTGGTCTTGAGTTTGGAAAACTTGATAATTTTTTTCAAACGATGAACTCAAATGATTCTAAAAATACTTCAAATTGGTTTGCAAAATATTGTTTTGAAAATTTGAATTTTGATAATTTCAAAGGATTTTTAAATCATAATTGAAATGAAAACTTGTTTAGAAACAATTCGTTTAAACATTTTTGGATCCCAAAAGGAAATAAATTGAATTCAAGAAAGTTCAAACAGATTTGGGTTCCTAAAGGCAAAAATGTAAATTCAGATGGATTTTTATTTAAACAGGTTTAGGTGCCGAAAGTCATGAATACAATTAAGTGTGGTTTTACAAATTTTGTTAGACAACTTGATCCTCTATACACCTAGGTACGAGAGGTTGGCTAAGGAATGACTTTCCAGAAGAATCAAAGATCGTTCCACATTTCGAAGCTATCCGACATATGTTCCTTAGCCATTATTATTGAGTTAGAGATTCTTTGGTTCACATTGATTTCAGATATGATCTCTAAACTCATTTTTGTATATATTCTCTATTTTTATTTTTCCTCTCTATTCCTCCTTCTAATCCTTTTATTCTTCATACTGTTTATTCGGATTCATCTTGACACTATCATATAATTTGTAACATTCCTTATGCCTTCTTAACTTCAAATTGTAGAATTCTTGGTTTTTTGTAAATTTGCTTCATTCGTGTAAAATTCTCATGTTTTAATGATTTCCATATCTTAAATCCAAATCTGTAAATATCTGCAATTGTTTGAAGTTTATTTTTTTTCATGAATTCCTAACAGTGCTGAAGCTTTCTTGTCATATCTTGAACACTATTAATTTGAATTCTAATTTTTTTGAATATTTCAAAGACAAATAAAATTTCACACACATTTGTTGTTTTGAGTTTCTTCTAATTCATTTTGGAAAAACTTGAAATGTTACACTCATTATCGCACACTGCTATTTTTCAATTGTGTTAATTTCATTGGTTTTTGGATTGGCTTGGCAATTCTAAATTGAAAATCATTTGGCATGGATAATTGATTGTTTGAAATCATTTGAATTATTCGATATCTTGAATCTCACACACTTCTTGGATTTGAAATTAATAATCTCGTGTGATCGTTTCATTGAAACTTGAAGTTTCGCATCCCTTCAAGTGATTTTAAATAAACTGTTTCTTTAAATATTGGATCATGACCTATCTCTTGTGCTTGTTACAAATAGCAGTGAAAGATTCTCTTGTTAGCTCTGTTCTAACAAATTGATTATTTTGATGCTTTAATAAAAGGAACTGAATTGTTTGATTTGACTACTTGGGCTTTGTGATTGGATATTTTTTAATACATTGTAAATGCCACTATGAATAATTAGGAGCACCAAGTGGTATCAGTTGTTTGAAGTCTCGAAAAATTTTCTCATACAATTGATTGATTTTTTGAACTGATTTCTCATCTTGTATAGATCTTTCTAAATCCCTCTTGTAATTGATTTGTCAATTTTAAAATCATTTATCGACTATTTATTCAGAAATTGAAATCAATAACCAAATTGAACTATATTTGTAAATCATCAAAATTATTATCAATTTTTTGAAATTGTAATGAGTTGAGACTATAGTATATTTCACAACAAGAAGAAATTTATTTAAATTCTCATAATGTTTGAACGATTTTTATAGTATCTTTAAATTAGCGTTCATTTCACGAACATCTTCTTTTACTATCATCCTTCTGTCATCCATCATGGTTTTATATTAATGTAGAGAGTTTATTTTTTTAAATACACAATTTCAAAATTTATGATGGAAATGAGACTGTATTATTTTTCAGAAAAAGAGATAATTGAAAATTTGTCAAAAATCCCGATACAGTTGAGCATATTTCATAATATGATTAATTTAGAAATTTGTTTCACAAACATCTCTATACCTACCACTTTTCTATCATCCATTTTTGGTTTTAATCACATTGGAAATTTCGTATAATAAGCTTTTCTCTAGCCTCATTTAAAAATCCATGATCTGGTCGTGCAGGTTACTTATAATTTAAGTTGCGACTGATCCCATTTAAAAATCCAGTATCTGGTTATGCGTGGTTAGTGTGCTCTTAAAATGAAAAGAAAACGAAAAGAAATGAAAAGAAAATAATTTTTTTTATATATATGGAATCCTCCTTGTTATGTAAAAACCATCCTATCAATCCATTTTAAAATTTGTGAAATGTGTTAATATTTTATGATATATTATGGATTTTTGATTGATAGGCATTGGGGTTTGAGATTGTTTAATTTTGTCACTTATTTTGAATTTATAATCATAGTCCAAATCAAAAATTATTTTGTGCTCACTTTTTTAAAAAAATATTTGAAAATAATTGGAATTCATATCTTAAAACTCTCTCCATTTTTATAATATTCATCGTAAATCCATCATTCTACAATGGGAAATTTGCCACTGTTTTGAAGAATATTATGATTTTTGTTTGACTAAATGAGATTTATGATGTACATTCTCTCATTTGATTTTATATTTCTAGTCAATATTTCACCACTATTTTGATTTCTGTATCCTTTTGATGATAACAAAAGGGGGAGAATGGTTAAGATTTCGATTAATGAGTGAATATTTCTTGAATATTTTAAATATTGGAATTTCAATTATTATTTCTTCTTCACTCATATGCACATATTTAGGGGGAGTTCTATTGAAGGGGGAGCATACATATAGGCGGAGTTCCATAATTCACTGTCAAACACATTTATTATATTTGAAATCTTATTATATATTTTTCATCATCAAATGGGGGAGATTGTTGTATATAATAATTATATGATTTTTGTTTGATGATAACAAACATTATATTATTGTAAATGTGTTTGCAATTGTACTATTCTAGTACATCACATACAGATTTAAATATTTATATTTGAATAGAATAATACTGCACACAAATTTGAATATTCAAACAATATTTTATTTCATCATTTCAGTAGTACATTTTTTCTAACTCCATTATTTGTACATCTCGCTATAATACAATACATTCAATTTCATATACACAACTCCTCACTACAAGCTCTAAGTTTCACTCAGTTCTATATGCACACTCATTTGTACAAACTAATATATTCACTTACTGACACCCATTTTTGTCTTCAGCTTGCTTCACCGTCAGTCCAATCACCACATATCTGTCATAGAAACACAAATAGTATACTTGAACAAAATAATTTTAAATTTTAGTAGACATAATTTTATTTTAAATTTATTTGTCTTAATTTTGGTGCGTTTCTCATCATAGTTCATGACTTAATCTGATGTGCATATTCATCTATCTGTGTCTAGATAGCTTGTGATATTCACAGTGATTCACTATAAATACCACAAGGTAGACAATGTCTCTAATGCTCACATATGTTTGTATATATATATTTTGCACATACACAATACATGTATACACATACATGTGTATGTATATAAACATATATTTTGTGCTGGGGCAATATGGTCAAACATTGAAACAACATGGGACAAATATATTAAGTTTGACATGTTTAGGTGAAGCTTGACAACACATTCATGTTGCAAGTATCCATGAACACACAAGTGCAACAAAACAGGAATGACATCACACAAAATACAAACACACACACACACATACACACACACACATCTGTGTATATATACATATGTATATATATGGGTGCATGCACATAGACAAGTCAACATGCACTGTCCAAAAGTCAGTCAATCATGGCTCAACAAGTCCAACTTCAAGAAAATTGTGTCCAACATCTATTTCATGAACCATGGATGCCAGTACAAGTATGCATAATTACAACATAGTAGCAAGTACAACATGCACAAGTGCATATATGGTTAGCCGTGGCAAAACTGATTTGAGCAAATACATATGCATAAGTTTGTGTACAAGACATGATCATGTCATCTAAGCATGAAGAACCATAACCATGCAATTCAAAGTCAATGGATTTCAAAAAGTAGATATATATATGAAATATGGAACATAATATTTCTGCATTAAACGGATTCCAAGCCAAAAACAAGGTTGGTCATGCCAAGGATGTGTGTATGACTAGCAGCCAACATTGAACAATCCAAACATGTCAAAAATCTGGGCACACTTGAAGTTACCAATGAACATGCACAAGAGAAGCAAGCCAGCAGCTTGATTGGTACAATGCAACATGGATTTGTGCACATTTATGTTTCAATATATTCAAGAGAAGGAGAAAATCAAAATGGCATATAAATACTTCAGTTTTTGAACAGAAGTGAAAAAGGCAAATACATAAGCCTGAAAACATGTGCATGCATGGTTCAAAGAGGTACTGCAAACTTAAGAAGGGCCAGCATGTATACAATATATAAATGGGTGCACTTAAATTATGTGCACAGTTTAAAATGGTACATGAACACATGGACAAAGGTTCAACATAATGATTATACATAGTTGCAAGCATATGGGTGAAAGTAGCATTGCAACATCAAAGGAAAAGGTGCAACATGTCACAAGAGAAGCTCATCATACAAAAAGCACAAAAAATGGCATGCAATATTTCCAGAAACTACTCCTTCATGTTATATCCGGCAATTTTTTATATATTGAATGGAGCATTAACAACATGTTTATTATTTCAAGCAAGGAGCAAATGAATTTAAATCTAAAAAACCATGTAAGGATTTATCTTCGGTTTAAAAAGAGCTAATCTTGGCAAAGAATGATCCACGATTTCAAAACAATCCTAAAATTCACGGGTCCAAATTATATTTATAGAATAAATGGTGATGCAAAATCGATAAGTGTTTATCTACATAATTTAAGGAATGATTTTGGCAAATTATATTTTCAATCAAACTAAATCAATAATTCTAGAAATTGGTTGTTCATTACTAGAAAGAAATCAATTATGTAATTCAAATGGCTTCCAGAAATACACAAGAGCAATGCATTTCATTAAAGTGTTTCCAAAAAAATAAATTGTGTCATTTCCAGAAATCAATCACGCAACGGTCAAGTCATCAAACTGTGGAAACAAAGGGGGTAAATCATGCAACAATCAGGCCAAGGCAATCACGTGAGGTCAAAGAATTGTAAGTGGTTTCCAAACCCTATATAAACCAATTCATCATTGGCAAATTTGGTATTGAAAACAAAAGCAATAATTCGAGAGAAAATAGAAAAATAAAATCAGAATTCCTCACAATTGTTTTTCGATCGTAATCCTTATATCTGTTAACAAAGATCATCATGCAGTTAGTCAAACAAGAGGAAAAAAAAGCATCTTCGAAGTCCAGATTTTGAGGGAATCAGAAAAAACCCTAATTTTGGGTCGGTCACCGTTGAAATAAAGGAAGCCGACATTTTAAATGATAAAAGGTGTTGACCATTCCTTTTTAAATAAGGGTTATTTTTATTTTTATTATTGCTTTATTTTTTAATTCTTTTATAATTGATTTACACAGTTTTCTAATTTTCTATTAAACAAGGTTTTACTAGCTGTAGAATTTATAGTTAGGGTTTACGAGTTACAGGTTTGTAATTTAGGGAAAATATGATCTTGGGGATAAAGATCAGCGTAACACCCCACTCCCGCTTTGATCACTCACTAAGGGAATGCCATAGCATCGGTGGAGTATTTTAGTGAATATAGAACAGAAAAATTACAACAAGACAGATATAAATAGTACTTGAAATTTTAAAACATCATCTCATAACAGCGGAAGTAAAACATGTCTGGTTACATCATAAAACCACAATAAAGGTCAAGTACAATATCCATCAAAATAAAGAAGTACATAATCCCACTCTCATACAATAGCCAAACAAAAGAAAAGATAACTGGATAACTGGAGCTTTACATCTATCCAAGCTCCTAAAGACTGGAACAGCAATCCGATCAAGCTCCACTACTGCTAGGATCCACCGTAGGACCTGAGGGTTGGGAAAAAGATAAAAACAACGGGGTCAGACATAAGTCTGAGCGAGTCCTATAACTTTAACAATACAATCGTTAAAGTAACCAGAGAAGACATAAACTGATATACGGTAACATATAGGGATGAATGGCTACCCTAAGCAGTCAACTAAACGAAGATAAAGGATAAAGACGCATCTACCCTCCCTAAGGTAAATTACTAAACTGCACCACACCAGTCGTTCCTAACTTAAAGGTTGATCCCACCCAAGGACTTATAAAATTTACTAATTAGTACCTGCGTACCCCTAGGTGACCAAGTAGGCGCCACGGGGCCCTACAATCCACTAGGTGTACACACTACTTCCCATTCGATCGGCTCCCTAACGTAGATACCCGTGCTGGCCCCACCGTGGGATGTATCATTCCCCAATGTGGCAACCTGATGAAACTAAAGGTGCACGGCTTATATCTACTCGATGCAACAACGGCTTACCTACCAGCCCGGGCCCACTCACGCATATGAAGCCCGTTGGACTTGCGTTGCCACCGCTAACCCGTTTGCCTCTTACAGTCAAGCCCAGTATGCGTGTCCCGTCCTCGACATGGGTCGAGCCCACAAAGATACGTATGGGTTACTGGTTGAAATGGGCCTCCACAAGCTACCCACCTAAGCTTGTCCCTTTTTCTAGTATATCCCACTTAACCCTTTAATCATGTTTTAATTACATGTTCCATTTTGGTTAAGTATTCTAATCGTATTTTCTATTGCCACCCAAGGCAACCACTAGATTTTCTCATGCCACCCGAGGCACCCACTTAACCCCTCATGTCCCTCTACATGCTAATGTGGTTAAGTGTTTCTTAATTAATTAATTAAGAACGTAACCTTTGTAAAGACCTCTCACATTAGACTGTCTTTTATGACCGCTGGTTAAGCCGGTTGGGTCCGGGCAGCCTTATGTCATAACAGAGTCTAACCTCGTGTCTTTACATTAATTACGTATTTAGTTTGTGCCTAAGACCTCTCACATTGGGCTA
This sequence comes from Allium sativum, assembly GCA_030737875.1. Taxonomy (NCBI): domain Eukaryota; kingdom Viridiplantae; phylum Streptophyta; class Magnoliopsida; order Asparagales; family Amaryllidaceae; genus Allium; species Allium sativum. The sequence goes on along the minus strand of CM060926.1, from coordinate 827,809,558 downwards.
ACATTTGTAGCAACTGGTTAAGCCGGTTGGGTCCGGGCAGTTTTACGCTACAACTGAGTCCAACCTCGTGTCTTAGTCAATTAATTACACCTAATTAATCACCCTCATAATTTTATATTAATTATCCCTAATTAATCAAGTTTTCTTAACATGGGTAGACCTAACTTAATAGGTAAATTCCCATGGGGTAGACCTAACTCAATAGGTAAATTCCCAACACATAGTATGGGTACACCTAACCAAATAGGCAAATTCCCATACTATGTTTATTTATTTTGTGTTATGCATAATTATATTAATTTCACACAATCTTATTAACTTATGCATTTAATTACCCCATCGTTCCCACGTAATTTCGTTCATGATATAACACATATAAAAGGTGTCAACTTGCATATGAATGAACATGTTTCAAAGGTGCCATCTTGCATATTAACAAACACATAACTTGCATATGAACTTGCATAACATGTCACATAACTTGCATATAATATGTCACATAACTTACATATTCATTTTGCATAACAAACTTGCATATTAGCTTATAGACTTGCATAATGTGTCATCATGAACTTGCATATTAATAAACATGTAACTTGCATATTTACATACATGTAACTCGCATATTAACAAACATGTAACTTGCATATAAAGAAACATGTAACTTGCATATTTACATACATGTAACTTGCATATTAACAAACATGTAACTTGCATATTAACAAACATGTAACTTGCATATTTACATACATGTAACTTGCATATTAACAAACATGTAACTTGCATATTAACAAACATGTAACTTGCATATTTACATACATGTAACTTGCATATTAACAAACATGTAACTTGCATATTTACATACATGTAACTTGCATAGCATATTACCATGAACTTGCATAACATGCATATGATTACATAGCCCACAACTTGCATATTTAGCATCATGCAAACATAACATACATCATATTAAACTTGCATAAGCTTACATACTCAACATGCATAAACATAAGATTAATGCTAACATCATATCATATGATTCAAAGCTCATTAACCCACATACAAAACCATAAATCTCATCACATCTCATCTAATTAGTTTACCAAAAGATCATCAAAGTGATAGAAACTCACAACTAGCAACTTTGAACACCAAATGAAGAAGATTAAGATGCTAAGAAGGGATTAGAAGTTGATTAGAGAGTGATTAGTATGCAACCCTCTTCATAAAATTAGTGGAGGCCATGAGAGCTAGCATTTTGCCATAGTTTAGTTACTAGGTTTAATTATGAATGAATTAGGGTAGGTTAGGGTCTTATTTATAGATTAGGCAAGTGTTTTAGGCCATAGGATTAACCCTAGATTCAATCCAAGCCATCAAAGCATGTCTTGGGGAAGAAGTCAAGTGTAGGAACCATCTAGGGCCTTTAGATTAAAGATGGACCATGAGAACCATTCAAATGCAAAATCTGCACTTGAGCGAATCGGCCCACGGGTTGACAGCCAAACACCCTGGATTAACCCCTAGTCGACCCAGCGGGCTCGGGTCGACTTCAAAAATCGGCCGGTTCGGTTATTCCCCTCTCCCAATTCGCTGTTTTGAGCATTTTTGCATATTTATTTATTAAATTTTCAATTATATATATATATATATCAATATATATATATATATATATATATATATATATATCTACACAACCCATTTCACTTAATTAAGTATACTTTAATTTGGGAATTTTCGTGAAACTTCGCGAGGCCATATCTTGGTCATACGGACTCCGATTTTCGAAAACTCGGACTCTATTTCGCGTATTTTTCCGAGACGAACGCAATGGCATAGCCCGTTTCCCTTGATTCCCATTTTAGAATTAAATTCTGCCTCGATTTATGTTATTACAGGTTATTGAAAATACGGGTTGTTACATTCTCCCCTCCTTAAAGGATTTCGTCCCCGAAATCTTCAAGTTAGGAAGAACGTATCCTACCATCCAATCATCCATCTACTCAAAGCATCATCCACGAGCAATCATTGTCCTTACAAGATTCTAAATGCTGGATGGATATATGCAAAAGTGTGTGTATATGTACTTACCTAATGCGAAAATCAGGCGGTTACTGATACAGTAAACCTCCTTAATGCAAACCATGATAGTGCCATGCATCCAATATGTATGCGAAACCCTATTGACACATACAAATTTCTACATGCGTGCACAACCATACACAAAAATGCATCATCCATATGATAACACAGCCATGATACATCCATCAATCTAACTACCACATCCATTTATGCAATATGCAACATGAAGTGACTGAGCCGATCTAGTGCCTAATGTGTGTGTATATGCATCCACGAGCAACCACTAGCAAACAATTGCATCCATATGCATCCATCAACCATAACATGTTTCAAACACATGTTTCAACCATAGGTTTTACCCTATCTAAAGGTCATAGGTATTAGCGAGAGGATATACTAAAGATAAGATAAGTACTAGACGAGCAATAAAGGAGAAGTTAAAAGACATACTCTCAAAAAGAAATGGATACAAAGAACGCATCTTTGCTTCCGTCTCCCAAGTAGCATTGCTTTCGTCATCTCCCCATTGCACTTTAACTAGCTGAACTTCTCTGTTCCTCAACTTCCTAGTTTCTGACCCAAGGATGCGAGTAGGAGCTCGTCGAATCGTCGCATCACGCTCTACCTCTACATCTCTAAGCAAGCTCGGCTCTACCACCTCCGCGGTCTCATGTAAGCACTTCCTCAAATGTGATACATGGAATACATCATGAACACCACTAAGTCTGTCGGGCAACTCCACCCTATATGCCATCCGTCCAATCCTTTCCTTAATAGGAAACGGCCCAACAAATCTCGGTGCTAACTTCCCTACGGACCCAAAGCGAACAACATTTCTCAATGGAGATACTTTGACAAAAACCATGTCCCCAACCTCAAACTCAAGATCCGTCCTTCTCCGATCCGCATAAGATTTCTGTCTATCTTGCGCTGCTTTCATCCTTTTTCGAATTAAATCAATCTTCTCTGAAGTCTCTCTAACCATATCCGGCCCAAGCAAGATCTTATCCGTAGATTCCCACCAACATGTAGGAGATCGACAAGGCCTTCCATAAAGAGCTTCGAAAGGAGCCATACCAATACTGGACTGAAAGCTGTTATTATATGCGAACTCCACCAAAGGAAGATGTTCTTCCCATGTACCTCCAAAATCCAAGATACAAAGCCTCAAAAGATCTTCTAAGATACGGTTCACCCTCTCAGTCTGACCGTCCGTCTGAGGATGATATGCGGTGCTCAAACACAACTGAGTCCCTACCGCCTCTTGCAAACTTCTCCAAAACTCACTAGTGAAAATAGGATCTCGATCACTCACAATGCTGGATGGTACGCCATGCAATCTAACAATCTCTCTAACATAGACTGAAGCAAGCCATGGAGCGGTCCTCTTACTCTTTACGGGTATAAAATGGGCACTCTTGGTAAGTCTGTCTACCACAACCCAAATTCCCGTATTGCCCTTCCTCGATCTCGGTAACCCGTCGATGAAATCCATCGAGACACTATCCCACTTCCACTGTGGAACTTCCAATGGGTGTAGCAACCCACCGGGTTTCCTTTGCTCCACTTTAACTTGTTGGCACACTAAGCATCTAGCCACATACTCGGCCACATCTTTCTTCATACCGGCCCAGAAGAAAACTCTCTTCATGTCTTGGTACATTTTGTCTCCACCGGGATGAATAGTCATTCTTGAACGATGTGCATCATCCAAAATAGCCTTCTTCAAACCCTCATCTTGCGGTACACAAAGTCTACCGTCTCTATGCAACCATCCCTTATCATCTATGGTGTATCTACCCAAATGGCTGGACGACTCCCCTCTTATAAGCTTCTCTACCAACACAACCAACTGTGGGTCGTCTCGCTGAGCCTCGCCAATCCGTCTCAAAAGAGTAGGTCTAACCTCCAAGGATGCCAACAAACCAGGTACAAAATCAACAGAAGGTCTGAAGTCAAACAAAGAAAGAAACTCCAAGCTTCGTCGTTCCACGAACAATGGACTCAAAGATAGCCTTTTTCTACTTAAGGCGTCTGCCACCACGTTACCCTTACCAGGGGTATACGCTATCTCGAAATCATAGGATGCTAAGAACTCCATCCACCTTTGCTGTCTTAAGTTTAAATCCTTCTGAGAGAATAAGTACTTCAATGATTTATGGTCGGTGAACAACTCGAATCTCTTACCAAGAAGATAATGGCGCCAAGACTTAAGTGCGAAAACAATCGCGGCCAACTCTAGATCATGGGTAGGGTAATTCTTCTCATGCACTCTCAATTGTCTCCCTCCATAGGCTATTACCCTTCCCTCCTGCATCAAGACTGCGCCTAATCCTGTTCCACAAGCATCGGTATAAACAACAAACGGCTTACTCCCATCCGGGAGCACTAAAACTGGAGCGGTGGTCAAAGCTCTCTTTAACCGTCGGAAAGCATCATCACAATCTACATCCTATGAGAAAACCAGATTCTTCTTCGTCAAGCGGGTTAATGGGGCTGATATCTTCGCGAAGTCTTTGATGAACTTCCTATAATATCCTGCCAACCCCAAGAAACTTCTTACTTCGGTAGCATTTTTAGGAACTTTCCAATCCTGGATAGATACTATCTTTGCGGGATCCACAGCTATCCCTTCCTTAGAGACCACATGCCCTAAGAATCGCACTTCTCTTCTCCAAAAATGGCATTTAGAGAATTTAGCTTTAAGACTATGCGCTCGAAGAGTCTCCAACACTTCCTTGAGATGTAAGGCATGCTCTTCTTCATTCTTGGAAAAGACCAAGATGTCATCCACAAAAACTACTACAAACTTATTCAGATACTCTCTGAACACTCTACTCATGAGATCAACAAAGTATGCGGGGGCGTTTGTCAACCCAAATGGCATCACTAGCCACTCATAAAAACCATCCGGAGTCCGGAAAGCAGTCTTCTCTATACTGTCCTCCGCCACTCTTAACTGATGAAACCCTGTAGCTAAGTCCATCTGCGAAAATACTGACGCGCCAACCAACTGATCAAAGAGATCATCTATCCTCGGTAATGGGTGTCTATTCTTCTTCGTGAGCTTATTAAGTTCTCTATAATCCACACAAAGTCTGAGGGACCCATCCGCCTTCGTGGCAAACACTACTGGAGCTCCCCACTCCGATATACTTCGCCTTATGAACCCCTTCTCAAGCAACTCCCCTACTTGCTTATGAAGTTCTCTTCTCTCACGAGGAGCCATGTGGCGTACTGGCAAAGACACTGGTTTGGCATTATCCACCAAATAAATTCGGAAATCTATCTCCCGCTTCGGAGGCAAACCCTTTACTTCTTCAAACACATCCGGATATTCCCGGACTACTCTGACAGAACACAAACTCTCGACCGAAGCATCGAGCGATTCAAGATAACTTAGCAAAACAGATTCCATGGGATTGCAAGAGATCTCGAGAGTGTTACCCAAGCGGGTCATGAGCCTGACAACTCTCCTTTCGCAATCAAGAACGGCACCATTACTGGATAACCAGTCCATGCCCAAGATCAACCCATAGCCCGTGAAGCCCAATACAAAAGCATCACATCTAAACTCAACGCTAAGTATAGAAATCTTCAAACCCAAACATATCATAGACAGATATATGGAGCCCCCAATTGGGTTTGAGACAACCAAGGGATCATCAACTAGACTGGTGTCTAAGTGCAGTGACTCAACTAACGATGATGAGATAAAAGAATGCGATGCGCCAGAGTCAAACAAAGTACGAACTGGATGATCAAACAGAAAAACCAGACTTTCAACGGAAATAGTTCTACCTCTCTGCTGAATCGGTGGAACTGAGAGAACCTGAACTTGCCCCCCTGACTGAGGTGGTGCTATAAGAGCTTGCACCTGGCCTCCTGAGGTAGACCCCGTCTTCTGCCCCTTCTTTGGGCAGTTTTTCACAAGATGCCCTGCTTCACCACAATGAAAGCAACCGGTCTTCTTCTTTTTGCGACAATCCTTACTAAGGTGTCCTGGTGTTCCACAATTGAAGCACTTCTTCTTCGTCTTCTTTTTGTCACCATTGCCTTTTCCGCCCTTGCCTTGTTGTTGCTGTTGCGGTTTCTTCTGATCCCCCTTTTTCTCTGGTGCCTTAGAATTCTTATCATCCTCATGCATAAGTGCCATGTAGACAAGCTTCTCAAAAGTGGCCCCCATAGGAATGTGAGTCATAGCTATTCCTTGCAATGGTTCGTTCAAGCCTCTAACGAACCTCAAAGCCTTCTTCTCCGGTGTATTCACCAACTCTATGCCAAACCTTGCTAATTGATTGAATTTGTTGACATATTCTTTCACCGTGAGATTCCCTTGCTTCAAATTCAAGAACTTCTCCATAAACAGATTCTCTTCCGCCCTTGAGAGAAACTTAGCCCCAAACCTTTGCTTAAAATCTGCCCAAGAGTCAACAGGGCGTTCTCCATTAGTGACCTCCCACCAGAATGAGGCCTCTCCCTTCATTAACCAAGCCGCCAACTTGACTTTCTTTCCCTCTTCCACTTCAAAGATATCTAGCAACTCTTCCACTTCCTTAAGCCAATCTATAGCCTCTACGAAAGTCTCTGAACCAAGAAAAGGTTTTCCTCCTATAGCCTTGAACTCCTTGCAAACCTTAGCAAAATTATCCACTCTAGGCTGAGGAGGAGGAGCGGTTGTCTCTGGTGTAGTAGCATTGGCCGGACCCGCAGCCGCGGCCCTAGCCTCTTGCAACCTCCTATACCATAGTGGTATAACTAAACCCTCCGGGATGTTAAGATCTTCAGCCATGCTGAAACGAAAGAGGAAAGATTCAAAAAGGAGATTCCGAAAGATAAAGATATGGCTATTGGGGATTATGCTTTTCTTTTTCAAAAACTTTTTCTCTTAGAAGACATGCTTTTTAAAAATACTTTCTTCGAAAATACTCTTAGAAAGTAGTTTTTCTCAAAAATTTTATCTGTTCTGGTAACCTTAAGCTCTGATACCACGTGTAACACCCCACTCCCGCTTTGATCACTCACTAAGGGAATGCCATAGCATCGGTGGAGTATTTTAGTGAATATAGAACAGAAAAATTACAACAAGACAGATATAAATAGTACTTGAAATTTTAAAACATCATCTCATAACAGCGGAAGTAAAACATGTCTGGTTACATCATAAAACCACAATAAAGGTCAAGTACAATATCCATCAAAATAAAGAAGTACATAATCCCACTCTCATACAATAGCCAAACAAAAGAAAAGATAACTGGATAACTGGAGCTTTACATCTATCCAAGCTCCTAAAGACTGGAACAGCAATCCGATCAAGCTCCACTACTGCTAGGATCCACCGTAGGACCTGAGGGTTGGGAAAAAGATAAAAACAACGGGGTCAGACATAAGTCTGAGCGAGTCCTATAACTTTAACAATACAATCGTTAAAGTAACCAGAGAAGACATAAACTGATATACGGTAACATATAGGGATGAATGGCTACCCTAAGCAGTCAACTAAACGAAGATAAAGGATAAAGACGCATCTACCCTCCCTAAGGTAAATTACTAAACTGCACCACACCAGTCGTTCCTAACTTAAAGGTTGATCCCACCCAAGGACTTATAAAATTTACTAATTAGTACCTGCGTACCCCTAGGTGACCAAGTAGGCGCCACGGGGCCCTACAATCCACTAGGTGTACACACTACTTCCCATTCGATCGGCTCCCTAACGTAGATACCCGTGCTGGCCCCACCGTGGGATGTATCATTCCCCAATGTGGCAACCTGATGAAACTAAAGGTGCACGGCTTATATCTACTCGATGCAACAACGGCTTACCTACCAGCCCGGGCCCACTCACGCATATGAAGCCCGTTGGACTTGCGTTGCCACCGCTAACCCGTTTGCCTCTTACAGTCAAGCCCAGTATGCGTGTCCCGTCCTCGACATGGGTCGAGCCCACAAAGATACGTATGGGTTACTGGTTGAAATGGGCCTCCACAAGCTACCCACCTAAGCTTGTCCCTTTTTCTAGTATATCCCACTTAACCCTTTAATCATGTTTTAATTACATGTTCCATTTTGGTTAAGTATTCTAATCGTATTTTCTATTGCCACCCAAGGCAACCACTAGATTTTCTCATGCCACCCGAGGCACCCACTTAACCCCTCATGTCCCTCTACATGCTAATGTGGTTAAGTGTTTCTTAATTAATTAATTAAGAACGTAACCTTTGTAAAGACCTCTCACATTAGACTGTCTTTTATGACCGCTGGTTAAGCCGGTTGGGTCCGGGCAGCCTTATGTCATAACAGAGTCTAACCTCGTGTCTTTACATTAATTACGTATTTAGTTTGTGCCTAAGACCTCTCACATTGGGCTAACATTTGTAGCAACTGGTTAAGCCGGTTGGGTCCGGGCAGTTTTACGCTACAACTGAGTCCAACCTCGTGTCTTAGTCAATTAATTACACCTAATTAATCACCCTCATAATTTTATATTAATTATCCCTAATTAATCAAGTTTTCTTAACATGGGTGGACCTAACTTAATAGGTAAATTCCCATGGGGTAGACCTAACTCAATAGGTAAATTCCCAACACATAGTATGGGTACACCTAACCAAATAGGCAAATTCCCATACTATGTTTATTTATTTTGTGTTATGCATAATTATATTAATTTCACACAATCTTATTAACTTATGCATTTAATTACCCCATCGTTCCCACGTAATTTCGTTCATGATATAACACATATAAAAGGTGTCAACTTGCATATGAATGAACATGTTTCAAAGGTGCCATCTTGCATATTAACAAACACATAACTTGCATATGAACTTGCATAACATGTCACATAACTTGCATATAATATGTCACATAACTTACATATTCATTTTGCATAACAAACTTGCATATTAGCTTATAGACTTGCATAATGTGTCATCATGAACTTGCATATTAATAAACATGTAACTTGCATATTTACATACATGTAACTCGCATATTAACAAACATGTAACTTGCATATAAAGAAACATGTAACTTGCATATTTACATACATGTAACTTGCATATTAACAAACATGTAACTTGCATATTAACAAACATGTAACTTGCATATTTACATACATGTAACTTGCATATTAACAAACATGTAACTTGCATATTAACAAACATGTAACTTGCATATTTACATACATGTAACTTGCATATTAACAAACATGTAACTTGCATATTTACATACATGTAACTTGCATAGCATATTACCATGAACTTGCATAACATGCATATGATTACATAGCCCACAACTTGCATATTTAGCATCATGCAAACATAACATACATCATATTAAACTTGCATAAGCTTACATACTCAACATGCATAAACATAAGATTAATGCTAACATCATATCATATGATTCAAAGCTCATTAACCCACATACAAAACCATAAATCTCATCACATCTCATCTAATTAGTTTACCAAAAGATCATCAAAGTGATAGAAACTCACAACTAGCAACTTTGAACACCAAATGAAGAAGATTAAGATGCTAAGAAGGGATTAGAAGTTGATTAGAGAGTGATTAGTATGCAACCCTCTTCATAAAATTAGTGGAGGCCATGAGAGCTAGCATTTTGCCATAGTTTAGTTACTAGGTTTAATTATGAATGAATTAGGGTAGGTTAGGGTCTTATTTATAGATTAGGCAAGTGTTTTAGGCCATAGGATTAACCCTAGATTCAATCCAAGCCATCAAAGCATGTCTTGGGGAAGAAGTCAAGTGTAGGAACCATCTAGGGCCTTTAGATTAAAGATGGACCATGAGAACCATTCAAATGCAAAATCTGCACTTGAGCGAATCGGCCCACGGGTTGACAGCCAAACACCCTGGATTAACCCCTAGTCGACCCAGCGGGCTCGGGTCGACTTCAAAAATCGGCCGGTTCGGTTATTCCCCTCTCCCAATTCGCTGTTTTGAGCATTTTTGCATATTTATTTATTAAATTTTCAATTATATATATATATATATATCAATATATATATATATATATATATATATCTACACAACCCATTTCACTTAATTAAGTATACTTTAATTTGGGAATTTTCGTGAAACTTCGCGAGGCCATATCTTGGTCATACGGACTCCGATTTTCGAAAACTCGGACTCTATTTCGCGTATTTTTCCGAGACGAACGCAATGGCATAGCCCGTTTCCCTTGATTCCCATTTTAGAATTAAATTCTGCCTCGATTTATGTTATTACAGGTTATTGAAAATACGGGTTGTTACAATCAGTCTAGGGTCTTGAGCATATGATTAGATCAGCAGCTGGGTTTGCGAGTTTACAGGGTTTTGTAAGCGGGGTTCTATTTTAATACCTAGTAGAAATCTTAGGGAATTCAGCAGTAGGCAGAGTTTGCCAAAGCTGGGTAAAATATGTGTCATTTACTTTCTGCATTTCTTTACTCTGCTGAATTCTGTGTTGTGATGTTTTTAATATCTTGAAAAACTATAATAAACCTTATTCACCCCCTCTAGGGTTAATCTAGATCCAACAAGTTCCGTCTTTGATTTTGAGGATGAAATATTTTTAATTAGGGGAGATTGTAACGACCTGGATTTTTAATCAATTTAGAATATGGATTTAAACAGATTTAAAAGGAATTTTAAATATATAAATCTGTTTAAATTTGAAATTTCATTAAATATTGAATCTAGACTCGAAAAACTATGGAAAATGAATTATAACTTTGTTTATACCTTGCTGAAGTTAAAATAAAGTTTGTGAACTTTTGAAATTTATTTAAAAGTAAATATATTAAAACTCGATAATTTAATATTATTTTAATATTGGGAAAATAGGCATTTTGCGATCGTCCTCGGATTTCAACGAAACTAGTTCCATCAGATCCATAATATTAAAATATAGGAGGTTTCAAATTCCATTTCAATCAGTGTTAATATGTAAGCGTGCACAATATAAACGCGTATCGAAAAACAGTTGAAATTAAATAATAACGTAGAAAAAAAATCCATTTTGCAAACAGTCTCAGAATTCAACGAGGCCCATTTCTTTGGATCTATATCTATGAAATATAGTAGTATTACAAATTTGGTATCGATCGGATTTACGGTTTGATCATACGAGTTAAAAAGATAAAAAGGTCGTTTAATTAAATGTAAGCTTAAAGTAATCAAAAACATGTTTCCTTACTTCACTCCCTCCTTGACACCTCGCTATTCTATGCTTGCACTTTTCCGTGATGGCTAGCCTATGTAATGATTATGTTTTAGCACTGAAAATGAGACAATGGCACAAAAAATAAGAAAAGTATAATTTAATTAACTTTAGGTAGAAAATTGTCTAAGGTCCTTACTACACTCCTGAGCTATCCTCTCTTATGTTGACACCACACCATGGCATTTATGCACTCAAGCCCCTTTCATTTGTGTATAAATAGTTGTCTGTTTCATTTATTTCTCCTTCCTTTCTTTTCCTCTCCAATTTTCTTCCTTCTCTTCTTCTTCCTCCACTCCTTTAATGGCCACCCCCTCTCCTTCTCCTACCGCCGCCACCTTGATCCCTTTACAGCCAGCGTAGCCCCCTCCTTGCCTACGTGGGCCCTCTTTTTCCAGAACCCCTCCTTTTCCTCTTTAAAAGTTCAAAACTCGACCACTTAAAACCAAGATCCAAAACACATTTCCACTCAAATTTCCCACAAATTCATACCATCATAACTCTCTGACTTGGATAGAAAATTCTAAAATTCTTTTTCTAAAACCATAAAGAATTTCAAGATAAACAACTTTCTAGTTGACTACGTTTTCCAGTTCCAAGCGTAGCTAGCCCAAAAACACCATTTTCTCCACTGCATTTTTCAAGCCCAAAATGCAACCTAAAAATATCATGTTGTCTGACTATCATAACTCTGTCCAAACTGAACCTAATTTCAAAATTCTTTTCTTAAACCATGTAAAATTCCAGTGGCTACAACTTTCATGTTGAGCACTTCACCCAGTTCAGAGCCCAAGTTGTTCAAAAATCCAGTTCTTTAAACATCATTTTCTGGTTTGAATTTTCCGTTCAACCAGAAAATGCTCTCTTTTCTTTTGGCCATAACTTCCTTAGAAAAGATCCAAACTTAGAAATTATTTTTTCAAACAGTAGAGAAAAGAAAGATCTAAAACTTTATTGTTTATCACTTTTTCAAATTCGAGTGTAGAATGTCCAAAAATCCGAGTTTAGTTGACTTACTTTTTCGGGTATGATTTTTGTGTTCAAAATTCAACTCAAATCCATATCCTTTCACATACAAGAAAGCCATTCTTCCTCTAAAGCAATAAAAGAGAGAAAGGAAGAAGTGAAAAAGAGGAGGAATAAGCTAGTTCAAGAAGAAGTCAAGAGGATAGTCGCAACGCAAAGAAGAGAACTCTTTCCAACTATAAAGTATGGAGGAATGGATCTCTCGGTGAGCTATTTAAATATATATTTAGTTGAATATGTATAATTATCATAAATATGTGATTGATTGATGAATGCTTATGCTGATTGTATGATTGCGATTAATCAATTGATTGACAAAAATATAAGTATTAATTGTTTAATGCTTATACCTTATGTTCATATGCCATGATATGTATGTATACATATGCTACGTACATATAGATTTGCATATATATGTTATGTGTGAATGGATGTTATAAATTGCGGGAAATTTTATTTTAATGGTTAATATTGATTTTGTGTTCACTACACACAAATATGTGGAAGATACAGGAGTTAGTTAAGTCCCACATCCTTTCGATAATTTAATTGAATATTATACTCAATTTAATAAAGGGATGCAAATAAAAGTTTGAAATTTAATCTGAAATGATTTAGAAATGAATGTTTTAGAAGATGATAAATGGTTTACAAAAGATGTTTTATAAACGAAGATAATTTCGATGGCTTAAATCCCAATGTTTAAATGATTTAGAAAGCAACAATACCATGATTTGAAAATACTTGTGATTATTATTGCGAAATGTTTTATCACTTCGGGATAGAAATGATTTATTATGTTACCAATGATTCGGGTAATCAGTGACTAAAAAGTTGGCATATGTGTGAAGGTATGGTTCACCCTTAGAGGTACATACTTAATTTATTGATGTAATAAAAGGCTGGGACCCAGTTGCCTTGTTATTGGAGAAACCTCCCGATCTGGTTGCATATACTTTGATATGCTTGTATTGTAGATATTTGAGATTTTCAAAAGTGATTTGTTTTTGGATCCCAAAGTAAAATATGATTTGATATGAAAGAAATATATATTATTTCAATGATTTGAAATGAAAGTGGGATTTTAAGTTCAAAGAGATTATTTTCAAAAGAACGGATTTTGTAAATGAAGTTGATTGGATTTGATAAATCTAAATATAAAGATGAAACTTTTCTAGTTTTGAGTTTTTATAAACTGGTATTCATATGAGGGGAGTGGCCTTATGAATTACCATACTTTAAAATAAAAGCAAATAACTGTTTGAGTTCTCACACCAGTCTCATGGGCTGACTCGGAGTTTATTGTTCTTCCACCTAAACTTTGGGTGCCCATAATTTCCACACGGGAAGCCTGGTATTTTTGGCTTATAGTTTTTTAGAGAAGGATTCTGGATTATGGCTAGAGCTATACTCTGGATCATTTCTTAGTCTTCCGGTGAGAGTTGTGTATTTTTTGATGTGTATGTATTTTCCATTGTACTTTGATATTTGATGTACTACGATATTTTTTTTACTCAGTTGTATTAATGAAGAAGTCCTTTTTTTCTGTCTGATGCGTTGTAACCCCAAGCGACACGTCTTGTTGATCGGCTTAAGTCAATTTAATTATCATTTTAAATCGAGCAAAAAGGCGGGTAGTCACATGACATGGCATAAAACAGGCAAGACAACGTAAAATAAATGAACCACAACTCGTAATAACAAATTCATGTCACTGCATAAATACCAAAATAAACTAAAATAGTTACATCTCCAAAATACTATCTCCGAAACCAAATACACTACTAATGCCTAAAGTAACGATCGACAACAATAACTAGGGATAAATGTATATATAATACGTGGAAGCCTCCTGCTCATCTCTGATCAGCTACTCGGCACACCATCCTGTCTCTAGTCTTCTCATTTAAGAGCACCCAGAGTAATAAGAAGAAAAACATAAAACCGCAAGTAAGAGAAAGTCTGGTGTGAGCGGTAGTATTCTCAATCACTATATAGGATAACATAATAAGTATGATAAATCATACTTGACCTAGCCCTGCATCCAAAGAGTTAATACATATAATCATGTGCTCTACTCTATGGTAATCATAATACTGAGTGTAAATGAAAGTGTGTGTGTGACATGGTAATAAGAAGCATGCAAACATAGAATACATCCCTGCTTCACTCACTCAAAACGTTGAGTATGTTGTACTCACTACTTTAGTCGTCCAATCCATTTGGGGCCATAGCTGGACCAATTACCCTGGTCCCCACTTAGCTCCACTATGACCAACTTCCCTGGTTTACAGTCACTAGCCATAGCCAGTCGACACTACCCTGGCTCTGATTCGTCTACATGTCTCCTCTCTCATGAATGCACTAAAGTCATGAGTATTAATAACTCCTTTGCATGCGTTTCCACAGCAAAGTCCAACTTAGAAGTTACCCCGACTAAAAGGAAGAATATGTATAATCATTTTTCGAATTCTTTTTTTTAGGATGGTTCTTTTTGGCATTAGCATTTTGGAAGATAGACCAATCAACCTGACCCTAAATGTTACCCCAAAGCAATAACAATCCTCACAGCGAAAGACAATAATCAATTATTTAGAACTCAAAAAGTTAAAAATCTCATCCTAATTGCACATTGTGGTCACCTTTATTTCTTCTATCATGGCGGATTTAGAACAGTTAATGTAAGGTGACATACTACCAAAAAGGATATTTCATGTGTTTTATTGTTTGCCTCAAAAGTTAAATGGATTATTACTAAATATAGTATGTATTTGGATTCAATATCCCTTGAATACATCAGACACAATTCAGTATGTAAGGTTGGTTGACATTAAAAGCTATTCCCGATCTTCGGGGGGTTGCTATAAACAGAGGATAAAGACATCCATTTGCTATGTGATAAAAGATAACTAAATCAACGTCAACGAACAATAATTGAAGACACATAGAATGAGGACCACATCAACTTTTGTACAAAAAGACTTCTAGGTGTTAGATTCCAAAGTCCAAATTATGTAATATTATTTTATGCACAACAAACGCTTCCGTAGCATAGTGGTATTGCGTTCGCTTCGTAAGCGAAAGGTCACGAGTTCGATCCTCGTCGGGAGCTTTAATATTTTTGAAATTTGACATTTATAAATTTTGACAAATTTAGAAATATACATGCTATTTAATTTACTTCTCTATATCATAACCTTTTAGTAATATTTGTTTTATCAAATTTAGAAGTATACTTGCCATTTAGTTTACTTTTATATCTTAATCTTTTATTAATAAGTGTAAT
Source organism: Allium sativum (assembly GCA_030737875.1). Classification (NCBI taxonomy): domain Eukaryota; kingdom Viridiplantae; phylum Streptophyta; class Magnoliopsida; order Asparagales; family Amaryllidaceae; genus Allium; species Allium sativum. The sequence continues at coordinate 827,793,925 of CM060926.1, read as the reverse complement.
ACATCTGTTGCCAACGCTTTTTTACCTTTTATATTTTTTTTGTCAATTTTAGAGGCGCACACACTATTTAATTTACTTTTATATCTTAATATATTATTAATATTAGTTTTGTAAAATTTAGAAGCATACATGCCATTCAATTTTCTTTTATATCTTGATCTTTTATTAATAATTGTAATACATCTGTCGTCGACTCTTTTTTAGCTTTAATATTTGTTTTGTCATATTTAGCGGTACACATGCTATTTAATTTACTTTTATATCTTAATATATTATTAATATTAGTTTTGTCAAATTTAGAAGCATACATGCCATTCAATTTACTTTTATTTCTTAATCATTTACCAACAATCGTAATACAACTGTTGTCAACCCTTTTTTATTAGCTATGCTACCAAAAATCTCCCTTTGTTTTATTATCGTTTAAAAATTGAATTTAACTACTTACACAAACTAAAATTTCTCTTATCCAAATATCACTAAATCTTAATATCGCTTGAATATAGGATCAAGCAAATAAATTCCTTTTACAAATTCAAATTTTCCTTCTACATATTTTACCAAACCTTGATATCACTTAAAAATAAAATCGAACAAATAAACTTCTTCTACAAACTAATAGAAACAAAATTTTATCCAATAACAAATTAGATGTTGGAACTAAGAAATAAAAAAAATCAAACAATATATAGATCACTTCAATAGAAAAAATGGTTTAGTTTTTTTTTTTTTTTTTTTTTTTTGCAAATCGTTTCTCTTAAATACTTTTAACATATTTAGCTTATAGAAAATGCACATGCAAAACATGTGTGATCATCACACACAAGCACATTCTATAACGCTCATGCATACAATGGAGAACCCACTATAGAAATCCACTCCATCATCAATCATCCTTAATAATAGTTGTAACACACTCGATGTTATATTTTTTACAATCAACGTGAACTGCCGAAACTCCGCCTGTGTAGTTTTCTACGCAGCCTGTCCCAAACCAGGGTAAAGGAGGAGGGTTGTGATAGGCTTGGCGAGCCAACGTAAAAACTTATCCTCTCTTATGGATATGGAACCTTATGATATTTCGTTGGGGCGTAACCCTCTTAGCGACGCGCTATATCGAGGCTCGGATATGGTGTTAAATATGCAAGGGCTGGGCCTCCATTCTCTTAGTGGCGCGCTACACCGACGCCCTGGTGTAGTGATAAGTGAGCAAGGGTCCTCGCATTTTTCTCGGCGGATGCAAGGGGCAAGGAAGCTAGTCGACGATAGTAGGGTTCGGTTAGGTAGTTGGAATGTAGGGTCCTTAATAGGAAAATTAAGAGAGATAGTGGATACAATGATTAGGAGACGGGTTAACATCTTGTGCGTTCAAGAGACTAAATGGGTAGGGTAGAAGGCGAAGGAGGTGGAGAGCACTCGCTTCAAACTGTGGTACACGGGGGAAGTACGTAACAAGAACGGGGTAGGCATATTGATCAATAAGAACCTTCAGAACAAGGTGGTCGACGCTAGAAGACGAGGGGATAGGATCATCCTAGTTAAGCTAGTAGTTGGTGAGGCGGTTTTGAATGTCATTAGTGCATATGACCCACAGGTAGGTCTAAGTGAAGAAGCCAAGAGGAAATTCTGGGAGGACTTGGAATTCATGGTTAGAAATGTGCATAGTAGCGAGAAACTTTTTATAGGAGGAGACTTCAATGGCCATGTAGGATCATCTAGCAGGGGTTTTTAGCGAGTGCATGGTGGCTATGGTTTTGGTAGTAGGAACTAAGAGGGCGAAGATATATTGAATTTCGCTCTCTCTTTTGATCTCATGATTGCTAATACTTTCTTTAGAAAGAGGTAATCACATCTGATCACCTTCAGTAGTGGCCAACAGGCTAGCCAGATTGACTTTGTCCTAACTAGAAGAGACAGTAAGCGAGATTGTGTTGATTGCAAGGTCATACCTGGAGAATATGTCGTCTCACAACACCAGCTCTTGGTATGTGTGTTTCGTCTTCGGGTGGTGAAGGATAAGAGAGCAAAGATTAGCAGGACGAAATGGTGGAAACTCAAAGGAGATGCTTCACAGGTGTTTAAAGATGGAGTGATGGGAGAAGGGGCTTGGAATGTAGAAGGAGAAGCAAATGTCATGTGGAATGCGATGACATCTTGCATTCGGGGAGTCGCTACCGAGGTATTTGGGATAACAAGAGGAAGCAAGCGAGAACCAAAGGATTCGTGGTGGTGGAATGACGAGGTGCAAAAGGATATCAAAGAGAAGAAGGAATGCTACAAATGCATGCACCACCATAGAAGCGAAGAGAACATAAACGGGTACAAAGTGGCAAAAAAGACTGCAAAGAAAGCAGTGAGTGAAGCAAGGGGACGAGCGTACGAAGATTTGTATCAAAGACTAAGTACAATGGAGGGTGAAAAAGACGTTTACAAAATAGCTTGGATACGCGAGAGGAGGACAAGGGACTTCAATCAGGTTAAATGCATTAAGGATGAGAGTAATAGACTTTTGGTGAAGGATGATGAGATAAAGAATAGGTGGAGAGAATACTTTGATAAGCTTTTCAACGAAGAAAGCGATAGCTCTTCGATCGAGTTGGAAGACTTTGTCGACAACACCAATAGACATTTTGTGCGGAGATTTCAAGAAGTTGAGGTAAAGGGGGCGTTGAAGCGGATGAAATCAGGCAAGTCGGTAGGGCCTAATGACATTCCTATTGAGGTGTGGAGATGCTTTGGAGATGCAAGGATAACATAGCTAACTAAGTTGTTTAATAATATTTTCAAATCAAATAAAATGCCAGATGAATGGAGGAGAAGCATTATAGTTCCAATCTTCAAGAATAAAGGAGATATTCAAAGTTGCACAAACTATAGAGAAATTAAGCTTATGAGTTATACAATGAAGCTTTGGGAGAGAGTTTGCGAGCAGTGTTTGAGGAGGTTGACAAGTGTCTCTAGGAACCAATTTGGCTTTATGCCGGGAAGGTCAACCACTGAGGCGATTTTCTTGGTTAGACAACTTATGGAGAGATATAGGGAGCAGAAGAAAGATCTCCACATGGTTTTTATTGACTTGGAGAAAGCTTATGACAGAGCGCCAAGGAGGGTTATGTGGTGGGCGCTAGAAAGGAAGAGAGTGCCATCAAAGTATATTACCCTTATCAAGGATATGTACGAGGCGGTTGTGACTAGTGTCAGAGCATGCGATGGTGAGACCAGAGACTTTCCAATTAACATAGGGTTACATCAAGGTTCGGCTTTGAGCCCCTATATTTTTGCATTAGTGATGGACGAAATCACAAAAGATATACAAAGGGAGATTCCTTGGTGTATGCTCTTTGCCGATGATGTTGTGCTGATTGATGAGAGTAGAATAGGAGTTAATCGACAACTGGAATTGTGGAGGGAGACCTTGGAATCAAAGGGTTTCAGGCTTAGTAGAACTAAAACAGAGTATATGAAGTGTGAGTTTAGTGGTGTCAGGTCAGATGACGGAGAGGTCACCCTGGCCGATAGAGTAGTACCCAAGAAGGAGTCGTTTCGATACTTAGGATCTATGTTGCAGTTTGATGGGGAGATTGATAAGGATGTTAGTTTTAGAATTCAAGCAGGATGAGTGAAATGACGACTAGCATCTGGCATTCTCTGTGATAGGAAGATTCCTCAGAAGCTTAAAGGAAAGTTTTATAGGATAGCAATCAGACCCGCAATGTTATATGGTGCAGAATGTTGGCTACTAAGAGGCAACACGTCCAGAAGAAAAGTGTAGCAGAGATGCGGATGTTGCACTGGAGTTGTGGGCATACCAGACGAGATCGGATTAGAAATGAGGATATTCGGGAAAAAAATGGAGTTGCACCTATTGAAGAGAAGTTAGTCCAACACCGCTTGAGATGGTTTGGACATATCCAATGTAGACCATACGATGCAGCTGTGCGCGTTGGAATTATAGGCCGCACAGAAGGCTGAAAGAGAGGTAGAGGTCAACCTAAAATGACATGGGAGGAGATAATAAAGAGAGATTTACGTAATTGGAGTATATCTGAAGAGCTGGTAGTGGATAGGAGGGCATGGAAGTTGGCAATCCATGTACCAGAACCTTAGGTTTTTTTTTTAGACTTTATTTCACTTTTGTTGAACCTTTTTACTTTTTTTTCATTACTATTTTAGACTTTATTTTACTTTTATTGAACCTTTTATCTGTTTGGTTATTTTAAACCCTTATATATATATTATTATCATTATTATTTCTTTTATTTTTATTTTATTTTTGGGTTCCATATCTAGCCAACCCCAACTTGTTTGGGATATATGGCTTTGTTGTTGTTGTTGTAACGTGAACTGCCGAAATGCTTATAATATCAAATAATAATATCGCTTGAAAATCTGATCCATCAACTAAATGCCTTTTACAAATTTAAAATCCTTCTACAAGTAGGATCTAATAAATAAAGTACTTTTACAAATTGGAAAAACTTCATCCATAAATATTGTCAAACCTAGCTTACTTAAAATAGAATTTATCAGAAAAATATTAATTCATAGTATAAAGAAAATTTCATACTTAAAAGAGATATTAAAACATAAAGTAAACTAACAACTAATTTTAACACAAACATATAATTAAATATTTCTAAGCTAAACATATACACTTGCATAAAAACAATCACGCGCAATTCACATGCCATCATCACATGCGAAGCAAGTTAATACCTTATGTATTGATTTTGATGACAACAACCATATAAACATTACTACTAACATATCCTCAAGTTTTGCAGTTACTTCAGATATATTATGTATACATTTACAGAGATAAAATAAAATACAAAAGAAGAATTATAGAAGAAGGTTAATCAGAGCAATAAAGGAAGAATAACATGAACAATTGAAGATCAAAGGCTGCTAGAGAAGAATGCCGAATAACAGAGGTTTTTGAAGTAATGAGGAGTTGGCTGAACCTTGTAATATCTTGTTAAAGATCCCATGATAATTATACTTGAAGACAATCAACTATTGACCTCAAACGAATCACCAAAATCCACAACTATAAGGAAATTTGAAGTGTAGAAATTTGAAACACTTATAAGTGTTGTTGTTAATATTTTGCAACACATATATGTCGACATACAACTTTTGTTATGTCAATATATAACGGTTTTCTACATTTTCAACTTTCAAATTATAAGTCATCTCCCTCCATCCCTTCACCAAAAGACACATCCCTTCAAGAACTATTTAAAGGCCCATGGAAACGTATTTTTTCATCTACTTTTCACATTTTCTTCTACTCCGTCTACATATATTTTCTATATAAATCGACTGAATATTATCCAATTATTCTTGCAAATACACTTTATTTCACTTCAATAGTTCATTGATTTGCAAGCCACACAATATCAGAGAGTTGTACTTGAGTACACATCATTCTCTCTCTAATTTCATCTTATTTCCTCAAAGAATTCAATGATATAGTGCCATTGGAGGTCTATAGGATCATTATACCAAATTTGTAAGAATTTGTATTGAAGATATGACTACTTGCCATTGTTTGTTGCTATTGATAAGGAAAAGGTGTATCTTGTAACCCATGAATCAAGATTGTAAAAGTGTTCTTGCTACCCTTTGAAAGCAGACGATTATAGTGAAATTCTACATGGTAAAGTGCAGGATTGGTTAATCCGAACCAGTATAAAAATCCTAGTGTTATTTAATTTACCGTATTTTTATTTTATTACTTATTTTATTCTGATTGCAATTTGAATAGATATAGTAAATGTACTTCACCCCTATAGTGTTTGAATAGCCTTAAGATCCATTAATACTATGTAATAGACACCTAAGTCCCCAACAATTGGTATCAGAGCACTAGTTTTCAAAAATTAATCAACTGGCTTTTGAAAAACAAAATTGGCTAATGAAACTATTGACACTTTTATTAATAATTTCATAGAAAGGAAATCTACCACTAGACTCCCTCTATTTGATGGCAATAATTATGCTTATTTGGCTTGTAGGATGAAATTTTATTTGTAGTCTAATGGTTTAGATATTTGGAACATTACCCAAATAGAATACATAGAGCCTCAAACTGAATATTCAAAATGGACACTAGACCAAAGGACAAAAACACTTAATAATTCTAAGACCATAAACATTTTATTTTGTTCTTTAGATAGAAATGAATTTAATCGAGTGTCTATTTGTGATTCTGCATATGAAATTTGGAGAACACTGAAAATCACACATGAAGGCACCAGTAAAGTAAAATGGACAACGATATCTATGCTAACTCACCAGTTTCAACACTTTCAAATGAAACATAATGATTCTATTTCTTATATGTATTCTAGATTTCAAGATATAGTACATGCTTTAATATCATTAGGAAAGAAAACTTCTGAAGAAGACCAAGTCAGAAAGATATTGAATTCACTTCCTAGTGAATGAGATCAAAAGACTCTGGCAATCGAACAAGCCAATGATATTAGTGCTATGACTATAGAATAATTAATTGGTAATTTGATGTCCTATGAAGTAAAGTTGCAGGTTAGAAATGAGAATCAGGGAAATGAGAAGAAATCACTGGCACTTAATGCTTTGATCGACAATGATGAACCAAATAATGATATCGAGTTTATTACCAAAAAGATCAAGAAATTCTTGAAGTATTGGATAACAAAGAAACTTCAAAAAACTAAAGGCAGTAATTCCAGAATTGAAAATGTTGTTAAATGTTTTGAATGTGATAAACCCGTTCATTTGAAAAGAGATTGTCCTAACTTGAAGAAACCAAAGAACATTTCAAATACTTTCAATAAGGAGAAGAAACAAGCATTCAATGCAAGATGGAATGATTCAGATACATCATCAGGTGATAATAATTCAGAAACAAAAGTTCCAACTGTGCTTCATGGCGATGGATGACCAGGTATGGAATTTTAATAAAAATATTACTAATGTCTTGAATGATATGCATCAAGGATCGATGTGAAATACCCAAGAAAAAGTACAATAATAGTTTGGAAGAAATAGATAGATTAAAAATATCTAATGTAAAGTTCAGTAAAGGAAAATGATGTCTAGAATAAGAAATTGAACGATTTAATGGTCATAAAAATGGAAAGGATTTAACACTTGGTAGTTTTGAAAACTGAAAACTGAAAACTGAAAATGAGTCCTTAAAATCAGTAAATCTTTCAATGAAGTCACAGATCACTGATCTCAATGACAAAATAACATCTCTAAACAATGTTATTCTTAACCATAGTAAGGATTTTGATAAAATGAAAACTGATATTGATAAATTTAACAAAGGGAAGGATAATCTAGAAAAATTATTATCTGCATCTAAACATACTAGGAATAAACATGCACTTAGATATACCGTTAAGGCTAAATCAAAGGAAAATAGTACTCAATGTAGTAAGTTTGTTAAGGCTACCAAGTTTAAACCGAAACCTGGGAAATTAAAGTTAAATCCTCCAAATAGGCTGATTAACTTTTGGGTTCCAAAAAGCTGGGATAATATTGAAAAAGAAAATATATTGGTAATTCTATTAATAAGGTTCGTTCATCTAATGATTATATTTTGAAAGGGCATTCAAACTCTTCATGGGTTTGGCATCCCAAAATATAACCCTTGGACCCTAAAGTAAAAAGGGTACTAGTTTGCATATTTTATAATCATATTTTATAATTTTTCAGGTACCAAATAGAAGATGCTCAAAGAATATGACAAGAAATCTATTGAACCTTGGATAAATATTAAAGGATTTGTTAGTTGGCATTAGCAAAGTTAGTAACTCTAAAACTCATCTATTTATTTAATTTATTTTATGTTTTTATTTGGTTTCCTCTCTTGTGTTTTATTTATATGCATATGCAAACTCTAGATGTTGTCCAGGTGTAAATTAGACAATTCTTTTTTACCCTTTTTGTCGATGATAAAGAGGGAGAAAATGTATAAACATACTAGACAAAATGATATGGGAATGCATAGAGTGGGGGGGGGTCATATAAAAAGAGTTATATTTTATCTCTAAATATTTATATGGTTGTCGTCATAAAAAAGGGGGAGATTGTTATACCCTATGTATTGATTTTGATGGCAACAACCATAAAAACATTACTACTAACATATCCTCAAGTTGTGCAGTTACATCAGATATATTATGAAGACATTTGTAGAGATAAACTAGAATACAAGAGAAGAAGTATATAAGAAGGTTAATCAGAGCAATAAAGGAAGGATAATCAAAGCAATTGAAGATTAAAGCCTATTAGAGAAGAATGCTGAAGAACATAGGTTTTTGAAGTGATGAGGAGTTGGTTGAACCTTTGAATATCTTGTTAAATATCTCTTAACAATTACACTTGAAGAAAATCAACCATTGACCTCAACTGAATCATCAAAATCCACAAATATAAGGAAATACGAAGTGCAGAAAATTTAAAACACTTACAAGTGTTGTTCATATTTTGCAACACTTATATGTCGGCATACAAATTTTGGTATGTCGACATATAACAGTTTTCTATTTTTTCAACTTTCAAATTATAATTTATTTCCCTTCATTTCTTCACCAAAAGACACATCCCTTCAACCACTATTTAAAGGCTCTCGAAAATGAATTTTTCATCAACTTTTAACACTTTCTTTTATTCCTTCTCCATATATTTTCTGTACAAATCCATTGAATACTATCCATTTTTTCTTGTAAATCCACTCTCTTTCACTCCAATATTCATTGATTTGCATGAAACATAATATCAGAGATTTTTACTTGAATTCACGTCATTCTCTTTCTGATTTCATCCTATTTTTTCAAAGAATTCAAAGATATATTGCCATTGGAGTTCTATAAGATCATTGTACCAAATATGCAAGAAGCTGTATTGAAGATACGACTACTTGCCATTGTTTATTGCTATTGATAAGGAGAAGTGTATCTTGTAGCCCGTGAAATTAAAATTATAAAGGTGTTCTAGCCATCCGTGGAAAGCAAGTGATTATAGTGAAATTTTGCATGGTAAAATGTAGGACTGGATGTAGGACTAGTTAATCCGAACTAGTATAAAAATTCTAGTATTATTTACTTTACTACATTTTTATTTTATTACTTATTTCATTCTAATTGCAATTTCAACAGATATAGTAAATGTACTTCACCCTATAGTGTCTGAATAGCCTTAAGATCCATTAACACCGCACCCAACTCCCCAACAAAGCACACGCTATAAAGAATGTGTATCATGATAATGATATTTTATTCAAGCAAAGCACTTCCCATTTAATCTAAATGTTTACTTCATAAACACTATTTTATTTTAACTACCATCCGACATCATGTAGCGAGACATTGAACAATAAGTGGTTGTGACGACAAGGAATCTCGCTCGGTCCGAACCAGTCGCTAAACCGATCCAGGCCGTTCGAAACGCCCTATCGTTTGAGAACAGGACAAAACAGAACTCATACAGAAGAACATTTCACTATATATAACAACAGTGCATCAGATTACAAGAATATACAGAGTATAAATGAATATTACACAGAAATATCAGAGATTTAAATTACATTTAAATACATAGCAGCGGAAAATAATACAATACACAACTAGAAGAAGATATACGGATACAAAGCTTTCCGGATATCGTTCCAGCTGTAAACCAGGATCCTGTGAATATAAATCTGCAAAACCCAAAACTACTAGCTGCCCGTGTCAAAAATAGGGGCACCCAGAGTTTAGGTTAAAACAATAAACTCCAGGTCAGTCATGTGACTGGTGTGAGAACTAAAACAGTTTTTAATCTTTATTTTCAAAGTTAGGTAAATCAAGGGACCACGCCGTATAACACGGAACGGGTTTCCTCCCAAGAATACCAGTGCATAAAACAAACAGCGCAATGCTAAATAAAGAAAAATGAAGCTGTTATAAGACCCAGGTCCCATCACACAATGCAACGCAGCCGAGGATAGGGTTTTCCCTTATAACAGCCAAAGAATGCTTGATACGTTTAAAACAAATCATTTGATACTATTATAAGTGCATAATGTATAAAACACTTCAAATCATAAGTATCAATCATAGGCGGCATGAGCGCCCCATCCCACTATGTCACCATATATAGGTTTACAAATAAAACCGCAAAGTCACGTATTTGGAAATTGGATTTCCGTCTATGAACCGAGGCTAGGGGCAAGATCCTCAACCGATTCGAGACAATCTAGCCTACCATGTCTCAGGAACAGCCGCAACTGCCCCCTGGATCGTCAGGGCCGGTCCACCGATGTGGATTATTATGCCTGAACAATACGTCTCCCCGCCCTTTGGGGCGCAAACGAGCCAACGAATGACTCCATCGGTTCGAGAATGACCGATCAATCCGAGGCGCCTCGCAACAGCAACAACCACATAAGTCAAACTCGTCAGGGCGTGTAAAACCACTGACGCCACTTCTAGCTAGAAAGAAACGCAAGTCCTCCCTGAGGTCCGTCTCCCGTTTTTGGTTCATACCTGGTGTGAAACACGCGAGGTAAACGTTACACAAAGCTACGCCACAAAGGCCGTGCTTTGATCATCACCACAAGACTTTGCTTTTCAACAGAAGCCTTGATCATTTGCATCTTAGCATGCCACACAGGCAAACCATCCTATGCAACCGATATCAGTCACACAGAATGAAATCCGATGTCAGACACACAGTCCATTTACAAGTCCGTTCTGGGTCTGAACGAAACCGGAGGCACCTAGTACCCCGCATATCCATCGATCTCCAAGTACGTCTGGACGATCACTAACTGTTTCCATCTTCTTGGGTGTACAGCCCAATCAAGATCATCAGTTATCACCCAAACGACGTGAAGACCTCCGGTCTTCGACCATCGTCTTCATCTTCGACTTATCGTCGTATCAGTTATTCAGAATGGGATAAACCCGGTCTTTCCGAATAACTCGCGTATATTTAAATAAGTGTTACACAAACACAACATACGCCTCATTCCAATTCATTAGTCACTAACCATAAATTAATCAAGAGAATAATTCCCCAAATATTAACCCCGAAGGCCGAAACCAACATCAGATCAATATCCAGAAAACCATTCTGTTTGGCTAACCGACAGTTAGTTTCTAAATTTCACGTTCAAATCTAATTAAAGATTTAACTATCGCCTGGAGCAAAACTGGTGATACTCCATTCTCGATCTTTTCAATCTAATTAAAGATTCATTAAAACTCCACTTAGTTTTAATCATTATCTGGGTTAAAGAATCAGTGTCATTTAAAACACGGTTCACGATAAACCCAAAATCACATTCATTAATTATCGGGTTAAAGAACAAGTGTTATTTAAAACACTGTTCACGATAAACCCAAAAATCAATATCAATTTAATTCCAATTAAATATTATTTAATTGGTACACTTCATTAAATCTAAATAAAAAGATTTAATCTTTTCTCAACTGGGTTCAAGAACAGTGTTAATGAAGACACCATTCACGACAAACCCAAATCATATTCATTAATTATCGGGTTAAAGAACAAGTGTTATTTAAAACACTGTTCACGATAAACCCAAAAATCAATATCAATTCAATTCCAATTAAATATTATTTAATTGGTACACTTCATTAAATCTAAATAAAAAGATTTAATCTTTTCTCAACTGGGTTCAAGAACGGTGTTAGTGAAGACACCATTCACGACAAACCCAAATCACATTCATTAATTATCGGGTTAAAGAACAAGTGTTATTTAAAACACTGTTCACGATAAACCCAAAAATCAATATCAATTCAATTCCAATTAAATATCATTTAATTGGTATACTTCATTAAATCTAAATAAAAAGATTTAATCTTTTCTCAACTGGGTTCAAGAACGGTGTTAGTGAAGACACCATTCACGACAAACCCAAATCACATTTGATATTCAATATAAGGCTCTGAATAGAAAATATATCGGCTTATATTCAATATCAAATTCTACGATTAACAAATGTCGTATTGGAAATAACGATATAAATATATATCTTTCAAATTTCCGTAACAACATCCGTATAATCACAAATTCCAACATCGAAATATTCCGAAGACAATTTCGATTCAAATCCACTCCAATGCAATCATTGGAAATTTTGGTTATTTTCAAAACCCTTTTCAAATTCAATTTATTTATTTAAAAATAAATAGAATTATAATTCTAGTTCAAAACTAGTTCAATTCGATAAAAATCTATTTTTATCTTTTCAAATATGGAGTTTTTCATCCCAATCTTTTCTAAATCATTTCTTATGATTTTACACAAATTATTACTATTTTTAATAATTTTATCAAGGCCCGTACAGTCGATTTCCATCAACGGTCATCGAACTGCACTTACAGCGACCTTTTTTCGAATTTGATTTGGACGTATCTCCAAATCCAACCGTTAGATTTCAAATTTCTAACATTCATTAGAAAGCTCTTTTCGATACGAACCCAACGGTTCCGGTTTTAGGAGAATCCGACGGTCGGATCTCCCGCAATGTCCGTTTGAAATAAATGGTCGAAATTCGCGAACTGCCGCGGCGCGGCGCGTTCTATTCAGGCCATTATATTATATATATAATATATATAATATATACTTCGTCGATTTCTATTTAAAACGAATTATATAAATAGTTTTAAAATTCGTTTCAAAAGCAAATTCAACTTCCATTTCAATTCAAATCAAAATTGAATTCTTCTTTATAAATTCGTTTTAAAATTCATTTCTATTCAATTCAAATTTCAATTCAATTTGAATTCATTTCTATTCGCTTTCAATTCAATTTGAATTCGTTTTCAATTCATTTCATTTCGAAATCGTTTTCAATTCAATTTGAATTCGTTTTCAATTCATTTCATTTCGAAATCGTTTTCAATTCAATTCATTTCGAAATCGTTTTCAATTCAATTCATTTCGAAATCGTTTTCAATTCAATTCATTTCGAAATCGTTTTCAATTCAATTTGAATTCGTTTTCAATTCATTTCATTTCGAAATCGTTTTCAATTCAATTCATTTCGAAATCGTTTTCAATTCAATTCATTTCGAAATCGTTTTCAATTCAATTCATTTCGAAATCGTTTTCAATTCAATTCATTTCGAAATCGTTTTCAATTCAATTTGAATTCGTTTCCTTTTAAAATCGATATAAATATCGTTCACGTAAAAATGGCGTCAATCTAATCAACACGGCTTCATATATTCCTTTATTTTCAAATATTCTATTTCAAATATTTCTTTTTCAAATATTTCTTTTTCAAAACTGGAATGAGGCCCAATCAATTACCATATAAAATTAATTATATGGATTTTCATACAACACATGTATATAATCGCAACGATAAATAATCAACCATCAACCAAAGTGCACTACACTGTATAAGCATCAAATATAGATATCTAACGCTTATAACAGCCTGTCAATCAATCGATCGACATATTTAATCAATCAGGATGAGTGAACTTCAAATTTCATCCCAACACCCGTGTGGGGTTCCAAACAATCAAACACAGATTTTATTTGTGCAGTTGGACGATGTGTAAAATTTATCGACCCAATCAATATCAGTCAAATCAGTGTACATAAACAAACCGTCTGGTTTGTAAATGAATATTTTATTTATTCACATTCACTAGATTCATATTCACGTTAAAAATTATATTTTTAACGATAAAACATTTTATTCCAACATATGAATTTCTATTCAGTTCATTCTTTAAATAAAATGATATTTTTATTTTTCTAACATATTTTAGAAAATTTCGGCGGCATAACGGCACGATACTAGAAACGGGACAAGGCCTAGCCTAATCCCCGGTCTAGTGAAGGCCCACGCCATTCACACATCAATCGAATTCACTCTCGTTATGCAAACCACAAAATTTGGAGTAAGGGTCTAACCTAGCCTTACTCCTTCGCCTTATAACGGCGCACGTCTAATCCTAACCAATTTATCGATTCGATTTTTTTTCACATCACAAACCACATTCAAACCAATATCGCAATCAATCACCAAACAATCAAACAAACAAGTCCATGGTCTGTGGACGATTGTGTCGGGTGCTACTAAGCACCGTCTGCATCCTAGCATATATATATATATAACTAGAAAAATAAATTGAAAGGTGAGGAATTCTCACATATAGCTATCCTAGCTCCACGGCTCTTCTAATGCAGGAAACCTTCGCCAACTCGCCTTTTGTCGCTTTCGTTGTCCGCTTTCACTACATATGTAAAAATCGAATTTTACTTCGCTATTCCATATATAAAAATCGAATTTTTTAGTTCAAAGTTCAATATATAAAAATCGAATTTTTATTTCAAAGTTCAATAGATAAAAATCGAATTTTTATTTCAAAGTTCAATAGATAAAAATCGAATTTTTATTTCAAAGTTCAATAGATAAAAATCGAATTTTTATTTCAAAGTTCAATATATAAAAATCGAATTTTTATTTCGAAGTTCAACATATAAAAATCGAATTTTTACTTCGACTTTCAATATATAAAAATCTGATTTTTACTTCGACTTTCAATATATAAAAATCTGATTTTTACTTCGACTTTCAATATATAAAAATCTGATTTTTACTTCGACTTTCAATATATAAAAATCTGATTTTTACTTTTAAATTTCTAATCTCCTTTTAGTTTATAAATCATTTTAAAATCAGTTTTTATATTCCTTTATAAATCAGTTTTTAAAATCTCCGAAAAATCAGTTTTTATATTTTATATAAATCAGTTTTTAACTTTTTTTTTTTTTAAAAATCAAATCAGTTTCTAATTTTTAAAAATAAAATCAGTTTTTAATTCTTACATAAAATCAGTTCAGTTTTTTTTTATAAAACCAGTTCAGGTTTTTAAATTTTTTTTTCTAAAAAAAATCAATTCAGGTTTTTAAACCTGTTTCAAAAAAAAAAAAAAAAAAAACAGTTTAACAGAATAAATAAAATAAAATAAAAATAATAATAATAATAACGCTCACCGAATTAGCTGCTAGAAAAAGGGGGGAAAAGGTCGTCGGCGGCTTCGACGTTGCCAGCGAGGGGGGTTCGATTTGATTCGAGGGGGGGGTGTTCGAGACGTCGGCGGCAGCTTCGAGAGGGGGGGGGGATGCTCCGCGATGGGTCGTCGGCGTCGAGGTGTTGGCGGCGATGCCTGGAGGGAGGAGCGGCTCGATTAGGTTAGGGTTCTTTGGTTTTTTTTTTTTATTTGTTTTCTGTTAAGTGATTCGGGGGGGGGGGGGGCAATGAAGGAGAAAAGGGGAATTCTTTTTATTTATTTATTATTATTTAATTATTTAAATTTGTGCCAAAGGGTTGACTTTTACTTATGACCTCGAAACGAGGTCCACCGCCTGCCGTCCATATCGTTTCACCCCCATTCCGAACACAATGGGATATATATCGCAAGCCGATCTGATTGTTACAATCAGTTTCCGTTAAATTTACATTTAAATCATTATATTGAATTTTAAACGTACATTTCAAATTACCGGGGCCACATACTAACTAGAAAAATTCCAGAAAAATATTTTCTAGCTTCGTATTGACGATACGGTCCTAACAAAACCAGTTTCGTCGAATTCTGAGATCGTTAGAAAAATGGTCATTTTCCAGTCGATTAAAATCAACTGAAACTGGTCAAACGCGTTTTCCTTCGCCACGCTCACATATTGATTCGAAAAATTATGAAATTTGGAATCTAGCAATAACTTAACATCACGGACCCAACAAAACTGGTTTCGTCGAAATCCGAGGTCGTTTGCAAAATGTCCATTTTTAAGGGCTATATATTATATAAAATATATATAAATTCCACAGCGACTATTTCTAATTTTCAACTGGACATATCTCATCATTTATAAAGTGAAATCTCAGTTTCTCAACTTCGTTAGAAAGATATTCTCAATTTGATCCTATCATTTTTGGTTTCACTAAAATCCGGATTGTTTTGCACCCGGTACATTCAATTGAAGTTTGAAATCGAATTATCGAACTACCGCGCCATTTTCAATTCCTTTTATAATTATATATAAATATTTATATTCTAACGACGACGTATATAATTATATACGTCGAATTATATTCAAAATAAATTTCTCGTCGATATTATTTAAAATAATCTATTTTAAATAATCAAAATTCGCTAAAATTGCCAAAATAAAAATTTTAAACTGGCCCAGATTTTCGGGTTGTTACAATCTCCCCCACTTAAAACTTTTCGTCCCCGAAAAGGAACAAAGTCGAAAGTGGTTTGATAATTCAACTCTACGCTCGATCTGGCTTCCATTCTCCAACTCTTTAGTTTCTGAGAATTTCCAAAATTTCAAAAATTTGGCTAACACCCTAAATTTTTGAAAAATTTCGCCATAACCTCCCCTGCACCGGGAGCATCGGGGAATTTCAAATAGCTTCCCCGGTCCTTCAGATCTCAAAAAGAAAAAGAAAAAGCCATGCGGCTAGCCAATAGGCTCACAAAATCATCATCACCCAAACAAAACAGGAAATTATGTAGTAAACATGTACCTATTTGTCGGGCAAACAAATTTTATTCTCTGGCTCTAGCCTCCTTGCTATGACCTGTTCAAGGTAAGTACATATATGCAAGCAAATGCGACCAATTTTCAATATAGTTCAATATTCGATCAAATTAGGCATATTGGTTCAAAATTATCAAACAACTAAACAAACAACACAAACATCAATCAATTAATGAATTAGAGTTTCAAATTCATAATTTTGATATATATACAAAAATCATGTTTTTGATGCCAATTCACAACAATGTATTCTAGCTATATATAAGTTTTGGTTCTCACACCAGCCTAATGGAAATATATAGAAATCACACCTTCGAAACACGAAAATAAATACTGGTGATGGCGCGCCATCATCAGAATCATGTCCGGGCGACTAGAGTGTGACTCTATATCTATCCAGTATATTAAAATTTCGAATACACGCGGATCAGACGTATACGTAAAATCTATATATACTGGATTGTCCACATCAATATAAATAGATAATCAACTAAGAATAATTGATTTAAATTTTCAAAACAAAAGTTTGTTTTCATTAGAAAAATATACTCTTCACACCCGTTCTAGGATACTACTGATCCTATCTCTAACGAGTCATTCTCATTGGATATTACTAATCCAATATCTGATGAATTCTTTCGTATGGTTCTAATGTGTCTTGTTCTCTAGCTTTGTAAACCAAAGCTCTGATACCAAATGTGACGACAAGGAATCTCGCTCGGTCCGAACCAGTCGCTAAACCGATCCAGGCTGTTCGAAACGCCCTATCGTTTGAGAACAGGACAAAACAGAACTCATACAGAAGAACATTTCACTATATATAACAACAGTGCATCAGATTACAAGAATATACAGAGTATAAATGAATATTACACAGAAATATCAGAGATTTAAATTACATTTAAATACATAGCAGCGGAAAATAATACAATACACAACTAGAAGAAGATATACGGATACAAAGCTTTCCGGATATCGTTCCAGCTGTAAACCAGGATCCTGTGAATATAAATCTGCAAAACCCAAAACTACTAGCTGCCCGTGTCAAAAATAGGGGCACCCAGAGTTTAGGTTAAAACAATAAACTCCAGGTCAGTCATGTGACTGGTGTGAGAACTAAAACAGTTTTTAATCTTTATTTTCAAAGTTAGGTAAATCAAGGGACCACGTCGTATAACACGGAACGGGTTTCCTCCCAAGAATACCAGTGCATAAAACAAACAGCGCAATGCTAAATAAAGAAAAATGAAGCTGTTATAAGACCCAGGTCCCATCACACAATGCAACGCAGCCGAGGATAGGGTTTTCCCTTATAACAGCCAAAGAATGCTTGATACGTTTAAAACAAATCATTTGATACTATTATAAGTGCATAATGTATAAAACACTTCAAATCATAAGTATCAATCATAGGCGGCATGAGCGCCCCATCCCACTATGTCACCATATATAGGTTTACAAATAAAACCGCAAAGTCACGTATTTGGAAATTGGATTTCCGTCTATGAACCGAGGCTAGGGGCAAGATCCTCAACCGATTCGAGACAATCTAGCCTACCATGTCTCAGGAACAGCCGCAACTGCCCCCTGGATCGTCAGGGCCGGTCCACCGATGTGGATTATTATGCCTGAACAATACGTCTCCCCGCCCTTTGGGGCGCAAACGAGCCAACGAATGACTCCATCGGTTCGAGAACGACCGATCAATCCGAGGCGCCTCGCAACAGCAACAACCACATAAGTCAAACTCGTCAGGGCGTGTAAAACCACTGACGCCACTTCTAGCTAGAAAGAAACGCAAGTCCTCCCTGAGGTCCGTCTCCCGTTTTTGGTTCATACCTGGTGTGAAACACGCGAGGTAAACGTTACACAAAGCTACGCCACAAAGGCCGTGCTTTGATCATCACCACAAGACTTTGCTTTTCAACAGAAGCCTTGATCATTTGCATCTTAGCATGCCACACAGGCAAACCATCCTATGCAACCGATATCAGTCACACAGAATGAAATCCGATGTCAGACACACAGTCCATTTACAAGTCCGTTCTGGGTCTGAACGAAACCGGAGGCACCTAGTACCCCGCATATCCATCGATCTCCAAGTACGTCTGGACGATCACTAACTGTTTCCATCTTCTTGGGTGTACAGCCCAATCAAGATCATCAGTTATCACCCAAACGACGTGAAGACCTCCGGTCTTCGACCATCGTCTTCATCTTCGACTTATCGTCGTATCAGTTATTCAGAATGGGATAAACCCGGTCTTTCCGAATAACTCGCGTATATTTTAAATAAGTGTTACACAAACACAACATACGCCTCATTCCAATTCATTAGTCACTAACCATAAATTAATCAAGAGAATAATTCCCCAAATATTAACCCCGAAGGCCGAAACCAACATCAGATCAATATCCAGAAAACCATTCTGTTTGGCTAACCGACAGTTAGTTTCTAAATTTCACGTTCAAATCTAATTAAAGATTTAACTATCGCCTGGAGCAAAACTGGTGATACTCCATTCTCGATCTTTTCAATCTAATTAAAGATTCATTAAAACTCCACTTAGTTTTAATCATTATCTGGGTTAAAGAATCAGTGTCATTTAAAACACGGTTCACGATAAACCCAAAATCACATTCATTAATTATCGGGTTAAAGAACAAGTGTTATTTAAAACACTGTTCACGATAAACCCAAAAATCAATATCAATTCAATTCCAATTAAATATTATTTAATTGGTACACTTCATTAAATCTAAATAAAAAGATTTAATCTTTTCTCAACTGGGTTCAAGAACAGTGTTAATGAAGACACCATTCACGACAAACCCAAATCATATTCATTAATTATCGGGTTAAAGAACAAGTGTTATTTAAAACACTGTTCACGATAAACCCAAAAATCAATATCAATTCAATTCCAATTAAATATTATTTAATTGGTACACTTCATTAAATCTAAATAAAAAGATTTAATCTTTTCTCAACTGGGTTCAAGAACGGTGTTAGTGAAGACACCATTCACGACAAACCCAAATCACATTCATTAATTATCGGGTTAAAGAACAAGTGTTATTTAAAACACTGTTCACGATAAACCCAAAAATCAATATCAATTCAATTCCAATTAAATATCATTTAATTGGTACACTTCATTAAATCTAAATAAAAAGATTTAATCTTTTCTCAACTGGGTTCAAGAACGGTGTTAGTGAAGACACCATTCACGACAAACCCAAATCACATTTGATATTCAATATAAGGCTCTGAATAGAAAATATATCGGCTTATATTCAATATCAAATTCTACGATTAACAAATGTCGTATTGGAAATAACGATATAAATATATATCTTTCAAATTTCCGTAACAACATCCGTATAATCACAAATTCCAACATCGAAATATTCCGAAGACAATTTCGATTCAAATCCACTCCAATGCAATCATTGGAAATTTTGGTTATTTTCAAAACCCTTTTCAAATTCAATTTATTTATTTAAAAATAAATAGAATTATAATTCTAGTTCAAAACTAGTTCAATTCGATAAAAATCTATTTTTATCTTTTCAAATATGGAGTTTTTCATCCCAATCTTTTCTAAATCATTTCTTATGATTTTACACAAATTATTACTATTTTTAATAATTTTATCAAGGCCCGTACAGTCGATTTCCATCAACGGTCATCGAACTGCACTTACAGCGACCTTTTTTCGAATTTGATTTGGACGTATCTCCAAATCCAACCGTTAGATTTCAAATTTCTAACATTCATTAGAAAGCTCTTTTCGATACGAACCCAACGGTTCCGGTTTTAGGAGAATCCGACGGTCGGATCTCCCGCAATGTCCGTTTGAAATAAATGGTCGAAATTCGCGAACTGCCGCGGCGCGGCGCGTTCTATTCAGGCCATTATATTATATATATAATATATATAATATATACTTCGTCGATTTCTATTTAAAACGAATTATATAAATAGTTTTAAAATTCGTTTCAAAAGCAAATTCAACTTCCATTTCAATTCAAATCAAAATTGAATTCTTCTTTATAAATTCGTTTTAAAATTCATTTCTATTCAATTCAAATTTCAATTCAATTTGAATTCATTTCTATTCGCTTTCAATTCAATTTGAATTCGTTTTCAATTCATTTCATTTCGAAATCGTTTTCAATTCAATTTGAATTCGTTTTCAATTCATTTCATTTCGAAATCGTTTTCAATTCAATTCATTTCGAAATCGTTTTCAATTCAATTCATTTCGAAATCGTTTTCAATTCAATTCATTTCGAAATCGTTTTCAATTCAATTTGAATTCGTTTTCAATTCATTTCATTTCGAAATCGTTTTCAATTCAATTCATTTCGAAATCGTTTTCAATTCAATTCATTTCGAAATCGTTTTCAATTCAATTCATTTCGAAATCGTTTTCAATTCAATTCATTTCGAAATCGTTTTCAATTCAATTTGAATTCGTTTCCTTTTAAAATCGATATAAATATCGTTCACGTAAAAATGGCGTCAATCTAATCAACACGGCTTCATATATTCCTTTATTTTCAAATATTCTATTTCAAATATTTCTTTTTCAAATATTTCTTTTTCAAAACTGGAATGAGGCCCAATCAATTACCATATAAAATTAATTATATGGATTTTCATACAACACATGTATATAATCGCAACGATAAATAATCAACCATCAACCAAAGTGCACTACACTGTATAAGCATCAAATATAGATATCTAACGCTTATAACAGCCTGTCAATCAATCGATCGACATATTTAATCAATCAGGATGAGTGAACTTCAAATTTCATCCCAACACCCGTGTGGGGTTCCAAACAATCAAACACAGATTTTATTTGTGCAGTTGGACGATGTGTAAAATTTATCGACCCAATCAATATCAGTCAAATCAGTGTACATAAACAAACCGTCTGGTTTGTAAATGAATATTTTATTTATTCACATTCACTAGATTCATATTCACGTTAAAAATTATATTTTTAACGATAAAACATTTTATTCCAACATATGAATTTCTATTCAGTTCATTCTTTAAATAAAATGATATTTTTATTTTTCTAACATATTTTAGAAAATTTCGGCGGCATAACGGCACGATACTAGAAACGGGACAAGGCCTAGCCTAATCCCCGGTCTAGTGAAGGCCCACGCCATTCACACATCAATCGAATTCACTCTCGTTATGCAAACCACAAAATTTGGAGTAAGGGTCTAACCTAGCCTTACTCCTTCGCCTTATAACGGCGCACGTCTAATCCTAACCAATTTATCGATTCGATTTTTTTTCACATCACAAACCACATTCAAACCAATATCGCAATCAATCACCAAACAATCAAACAAACAAGTCCATGGTCTGTGGACGATTGTGTCGGGTGCTACTAAGCACCGTCTGCATCCTAGCATATATATATATATAACTAGAAAAATAAATTGAAAGGTGAGGAATTCTCACATATAGCTATCCTAGCTCCACGGCTCTTCTAATGCAGGAAACCTTCGCCAACTCGCCTTTTGTCGCTTTCGTTGTCCGCTTTCACTACATATGTAAAAATCGAATTTTACTTCGCTATTCCATATATAAAAATCGAATTTTTTAGTTCAAAGTTCAATATATAAAAATCGAATTTTTATTTCAAAGTTCAATAGATAAAAATCGAATTTTTATTTCAAAGTTCAATAGATAAAAATCGAATTTTTATTTCAAAGTTCAATAGATAAAAATCGAATTTTTATTTCGAAGTTCAACATATAAAAATCGAATTTTTACTTCGACTTTCAATATATAAAAATCTGATTTTTACTTCGACTTTCAATATATAAAAATCTGATTTTTACTTCGACTTTCAATATATAAAAATCTGATTTTTACTTCGACTTTCAATATATAAAAATCTGATTTTTACTTTTAAATTTCTAATCTCCTTTTAGTTTATAAATCATTTTAAAATCAGTTTTTATATTCCTTTATAAATCAGTTTTTAAAATCTCCGAAAAATCAGTTTTTATATTTTATATAAATCAGTTTTTAACTTTTTTTTTTTTTAAAAATCAAATCAGTTTCTAATTTTTAAAAATAAAATCAGTTTTTAATTCTTACATAAAATCAGTTCAGTTTTTTTTTATAAAACCAGTTCAGGTTTTTAAATTTTTTTTTCTAAAAAAAATCAATTCAGGTTTTTAAACCTGTTTCAAAAAAAAAAAAAACACAGTTTAACAGAATAAATAAAATAAAATAAAAATAATAATAATAATAACGCTCACCGAATTAGCTGCTAGAAAAAGGGGGGAAAAGGTCGTCGGCGGCTTCGACGTTGCCAGCGAGGGGGGTTCGATTTGATTCGAGGGGGGGGGGTGTTCGAGACGTCGGCGGCAGCTTCGAGAGGGGGGGGATGCTCCGCGATGGGTCGTCGGCGTCGAGGTGTTGGCGGCGATGCCTGGAGGGAGGAGCGGCTCGATTAGGTTAGGGTTCTTTGGTTTTTTTTTTTTATTTGTTTTCTGTTAAGTGATTCGGGGGGGGGGGGGCCAATGAAGGAGAAAAGGGGAATTCTTTTTTTTTTATTATTATTTAATTATTTAAATTTGTGCCAAAGGGTTGACTTTTACTTATGACCTCGAAACGAGGTCCACCGCCTGCCGTCCATATCGTTTCACCCCCATTCCGAACACAATGGGATATATATCGCAAGCCGATCTGATTGTTACAATCAGTTTCCGTTAAATTTACATTTAAATCATTATATTGAATTTTAAACGTACATTTCAAATTACCGGGGCCACATACTAACTAGAAAAATTCCAGAAAAATATTTTCTAGCTTCGTATTGACGATACGGTCCTAACAAAACCAGTTTCGTCGAATTCTGAGATCGTTAGAAAAATGGTCATTTTCCAGTCGATTAAAATCAACTGAAACTGGTCAAACGCGTTTTCCTTCGCCACGCTCACATATTGATTCGAAAAATTATGAAATTTGGAATCTAGCAATAACTTAACATCACGGACCCAACAAAACTGGTTTCGTCGAAATCCGAGGTCGTTTGCAAAATGTCCATTTTTAAGGGCTATATATTATATAAAATATATATAAATTCCACAGCGACTATTTCTAATTTTCAACTGGACATATCTCATCATTTATAAAGTGAAATCTCAGTTTCTCAACTTCGTTAGAAAGATATTCTCAATTTGATCCTATCATTTTTGGTTTCACTAAAATCCGGATTGTTTTGCACCCGGTACATTCAATTGAAGTTTGAAATCGAATTATCGAACTACCGCGCCATTTTCAATTCCTTTTATAATTATATATAAATATTTATATTCTAACGACGACGTATATAATTATATACGTCGAATTATATTCAAAATAAATTTCTCGTCGATATTATTTAAAATAATCTATTTTAAATAATCAAAATTCGCTAAAATTGCCAAAATAAAAATTTTAAACTGGCCCAGATTTTCGGGTTGTTACAGTGGTATGTTAGTCACTTATGATATTATTGTTAATTTCATCATATATATGCAACAAGTTTGAGAAGAATGATTAATTTCCATAAATGGTAAACAATAAGTGATATCCACTCTTCCTTTGAATGAACATAAAATATTTTTAATCCTTAAATTTGATATATTCTTAGCCATATTCATCACTACATATGTTTTATAGTATTCTTCTCAAGGTTTTTTCCTAAATTATAATAAAATATTATCATAGTGTAAAAGTTGTTGAGGATTCCTTTGTTTATTGTCATTTCCATTGAGCTATTAATTATTTATAATTTCATGTTAATTCTTTATACTACTTGGACTACTCAGTATTAACCAAATATTCAAATGGATAAAAATGCAACTACTTATTTTTTTATTCATGGCAATTTTGTACAAAGTAAAAGGAAGAGTTGATAATTTAGTTTGCTAACTAAGTTGTGATGGATCCACCATATGATTTGATGCTATATTCTTAAATAAAATACGGCAGATTGAATACAAGTAATTTACTTTTCATTAGTATATTTAACATAGGAAGTTCATTAACAATTATATAAAGAAAGTTTATGCCATCTTACTAAAGGAGAATATATTTAAATCGAGATCGAAAGAATAATTAGATATGAAAAATCGAATGTAATGGCCCAGATTTTTAGCCATTTAATTTGGAATATTTAGATTGTTTTAAATGTTGTATTAGAATTATAAATGGAAATTTGTATGGAATTTATTAATTAAAATGAAGTTTGAACGTATAATATATAATTAAACTTAAAACGGCCTCGTAACATCGCGATAGTTCGTAATATTACGTTTTGAACTTCAATTGAATATACAGAATCCAATATAAGTCGGATTTTTTTGAAACAATAAACATTTGGGTCTATTTGATTATATTTTCCTAATGAAGGCGAAAAATCGAGATTCCATCTTGTAGATTGTAAGTTATGTCCAAATCAAATTTCCAAATAGTCGCTATGGGATTCGTTTATAATTTATAATGTTTATTTATATAAATAAAAGATTTTTTATTTTATTTTATATTGATTTAGCTTGGAATTCAACCCAGAGTATTTTATTTTGAAAATATATGAAATTCTGGTCAAGTATGACCGATTATAATATTTTATTATTATTTTATTGAGGTATTTTAAAATTGGTTTGTTTTAATTTAATTTGGTACCTGAAAAAGGGACTTTGTTCAAACGATCTCCGTTTTCAATGATTTTTTTTTATTAAGACCGTAATAGCTTGTAACAACCCGAAATTCTGAGCCTGTTTAAAATTTTTATTTTGGAAATTTTGATGAATTTTGATTATTTAAAATGAATTATTTTAAATAATATCGACAAGAAATTTATTTTGAATAGAATTCGAATGTATATATTTATATACGTCGTCGTTAGAATATAAATAATTATTTATATATAAAAAAGGAATTGAAAATGGCGTGGTAGTTCGATAATTCAATTTCAAACTTCAAATGAATGTACAAGATTCAAAATAAACTAGATTTTAGTGAAACCAAAAATATTAGAATCTAATTGAGAATATCTTTCCAATGAATCCGAAAAATCAGAATTTCATAGCGGGAATCAAAAGTTATGTCCAAATGAATTTTCAGAATAGTCGCTATGGAATTCTGGCCCTTAAAAATGGAAATTTTGCGAACGACCTCAGTTTTCGACGAAAGCACTTTCGTTGGATCCGGAATTTCAAATTATTGCTAGATTCCAAAATTCATAATTTTCTGAATTAATATGTGAGCGTGGCGCAGTTAAACGCGTTTGACCAGTTTTAGTTGAATTTAATCGACTGGAAAATGGCCATTTTTCAAACGGTCTCAGAATTCGACGAAATCAATTTTGTTAGGACCGTATCGTCAATACGAAGCTAGAAAATATTTTTTGGGAATTTTTAGAGTCCGTATGTGGCCCCGGTAAATTGAAATGTACGTTAAAATCAAATTTGAACGTTGTATTAATTTATATTTTAAATTTGACGAAAACTGATCGTAACGGCCGAATTGGCCTACATGGCATATCCCATTGTGTTCAGAATGGGGGTAATTAGCTAGAGGCGACAGTCGTTGGGTCTTGTTTCGAGTTCAAATGAAAAGTCAACTTTTAGATTGTAAAATAAAATAAAAAATAATATTTAAATGGTATATATACTAGTATAGTATACGGTCGAAAACCCTACCATCTTCCCACCCGCGGTCAACCCTTATGAAGCCGCCTCTATATTCTGTTTGAACGAAATAAAAAAAAAGAAAATTCCTAAATTAAAAATCGCAACCACCAGAGGGGCGTCCCTCCTCCGCCGCGTCATCCGCTAAGTGGCCACCATCGATCGAAGCGACTTCGCCTTCCGCCGAGAGCCCTGCTCCCCACACCCAAACCAGCGCTCGAGCTCCGCCATTTTAGCCATCGCGAATTCATCATTCGCCAGGGAGGAGCGAGCAACCAACCTGTGCGCCACCTGATGTCGAATGTGAGCTCCGACCAACGCCAGTGGCAGCAGCGGTGGCTTCTTTCAGAGGATGACAGTGAGTTTTTTTTCTTTTAGTTTAATCACTTTAATTATATAGCATTGTTAAAATCTGACTTGATTAATTTTGCAATAGATAATCATGTGGTTTTTTTTAATATAAATTACATAGATTAGAAAAAAATGTATAAGCATTTTTCTATTTTCAGTTATTAAAAATGTGTAAACGTTTATATTATACATAGCTTTCAATAAAAATGTTATTAAAAATAACATTGTTTTAAATGTTCTAAAAATATGATTTTTATATATTGAATAGCGAAGTAAAAATTCGATTTTTATATATTGAATAGCGAAGTAAAAATTCAATTTTTATATGTGTAGTGAATACGGATGACGAAAGTGATGAAAGAAGGAACGGCGAAGACTTCTACATTTAAAGAGTCGCGGTGTTTGGTATAGCTTGTGTGAGAACTTCTCACTTTTAATTTGATTTTCTAGTTAAAATATATACTAGGATGCAGACGGTGTTTAGTAGCACCCGACACCCGTCGGCCACAGATCATGGACGGCTTGTATCCTTGTTTGTTTGATTTTGATGTGTAGTTGATTGTGTGATGTGATGTGAAATGAAATAAAATATTTATATAGTTAAAATATTTTATAGTTGAAAATAGAAATTTTAACGTGTATTTAAAATAAATTAATATAAACAAATCGAACGATTTGTTTATATACACACATTTGACTGATATTGATTGGGAAGATAAATTTTACACATCGCCCAACTGCACAAATAAAATCTGTGTTTGATTGTTTGAAAACCCCACACGGGTAATGGGGTGATATATGACATACACTAATCCCAATAGTTAGTTGTATGTCGATCGATTGATTGACAGACTGTTATAAGCGTTAAATATTTATATTCGTTGCTTATACAGTGTAGAATGCAATTTGGATGATGGTTGATTATTCATCGTTGTTATTGAATACATGTGTTGTAGAAAATACATATAATTAACATTATATGGTAATTGATTGGGACTCATTCCAGTTTTGAAAAATAAATATTTGAAATAGAAATATTTGAAAAAGAAATATTTAAAATAGAAATTGTAACGACCCGTATTCTACACATCATAGGATTGTAGAATATTTATTTCTTTCCCGTGTGAAGTCGTATGGTCATATAACTTTGGGAAACATTTATTTGAGTCATTTCCCCTGTTCATGATTTTTGTCGATTTTTAAATGACCATTTTTCCCCTAGCCAGTACTGTTTTGGCCATAACTTTTGATAGGGAAGGAATTTTGACCTGAAACCACTTCCATTAGATTCGTTTGATGGTTTCTCTTTCCGTAGAGTGGTCATAATAGCCAAACGGACTTACCGTTTGGGAGATATGGCTGAAACAAGGTTTGCAAGGTGAAAAACTGCATATTGGGCCAAACCGGGTAGTTAAGGATTTGGGCCCATGACCCATTTCGGGATTAGGGTTAGGAGAGGGCTGAGTTGGTCTAGGATTTGATCCCATTTCAGTTTTCTAGCCTCCACTTAGTCCCCAAGAAACCTAATAATGGCCTCCAACCTCTAAATCACTCCAAATCACTCTAAACTTGAAGAAAAGAGATTAGCAACGACAAATCAAGGCAAATCAACACCAAATCGGGATTAGAGCTGCTACAACACCTTGTTATCTTCACCAAGTCAGAGATTTATTTCGGATCTTGTTTAATTTGTGGCTAAGGTGAGTGATTAGCTTGCTTTATGCACTAATTGGGGGTTATTTGAGGTGATTAGTGCTAATTAGTGTTTTTAGACGAAAATAAATTCTGGAAAAATGTTTATAAATTCATAAATAATGTTTTAGACCTCTGATATGAGTTTGGGTTAATTTGATTAAGTTTTGCTAATCATGTCATTAGTTATGCTCACATATGCTTAAGGGAAAACATGGGGTTTTGGGCATATTTGGTCCATTTTACCATGTCATATTGTTGTTTTGGTGTTTGAAGTCACTTCTATGTGTTGCTATGACTCTATGACATGCTTTGTGATTGATTTCAATAGTTAGAATGGTCGAAAACGCCGTCGAGAGGCGTATAAACACTTGCTGGAAAGTTGCAGGAATTGGTGCAGGAAATCGGATCGGATCGCCCCTACCGACCCGAACCGCCCATTCCTCTTCACCCCGAACCGAACCGGATCGCTATAGCGAAGCAAGCCGCGCCACGAGCTGAAGGATCCGAACCGATCCAGTGTGCAATGAAGGACTCCGATCCGAACCGTCACAAGAGAGAGACATGGATCCGACCCGAACCGATGGTGCACTCCGACCCGATCCGAGGACTGATGCTTGGTGGTTGAGGGCGGCACGAACCACGACACGATGGAGGGTGCGAACCGAACCGAGGTGGTAGACCCGAACCGATCCGATGGGTGGTCACGAACCCGACCCGACCCGAATTGGTGAAAGAAATGATGATCCGAACCGATCCGAAGGAGGAAGATCCATAACCCGAAATGCAAAGGTAGTTCAAGTGGAAGTTCGAGCTCAGGATCCAGACGGGAACCAATGAGTTCACTTCGTGATTGGGCTTTGCTGCGGGACGCGTGCTAAGGAGTTGTCGATGTCTATGACTTTGGATCACTAGGTGTTGGAGGTAGAGAGACAAACTCGGGCTTTGGATATGGTGCGACTAGGGAGCTACCTACCAATGGAGTGGGGTCATGGAAACGTTGGGCGTGATCCCATAGGTATGGCGTTGGTGGTAGTAGGAATGTACATAGTCGTACAAAGTCGAGTTCTGTCGTTTGAGTAAAGTGCTCTAGTGATCGAAGAAGTGGATGTCGTATGCTTTACGCACTGAGTGAGAGATGCGAGGATGGTTGCTATGCTTGATTGTTTGACACACACATCCCCACCCCCGTATACTTATACTATGTGTTTGTGACATCTTAGAGTATTGTACCGTGTAGTACTAACTCTTTGATTGCAGGTCCAGGATCAGGTATGACTTAGTATACCTGTTATTATTCTGTTTATGCATGCTACCACTCATACCAGACGGATGTCTGACCCAGAGTTTTATGTTTCTTCTTATTACTCTGGGTGCTCACACGAGCAGACTAGAGACAGGGATAGCTGGTAGTGCGCTTGGTAGATGGACTGAAGACGAGCAGGAGGCTCCACGTATGATATATAGTTATTCTCCCTGTGTCGTGATTGGTATCTACTTTGGGCATTAGTAGCATACCTATTTTGCTTATCTTAGAGACAGTATTTTGAAATTGTAATAAGCTGTATTTGATATTTCCGCTACTCTGATGATGTTAGTTTAAGTTTTCAGCTTATGCACTGTCTCATCTGTTTTATGTCAAGTATATGTTGGCTATTATATTTTATTCCATGCGCTGTGAGACATATTACAGGTTCTTTATTTGGTTCCTCTTCTTTCTTTCTCTTCTTTGGCGACCGTCCCATGCCAATTGGACATGTGTACAGCGCACAATTGGAGTAAAACGTCGGTTGGTGCGGGGCGGGCCGTCACACTTGGTATCAGAGCTCTAGGTTGCGGAATTCACCTAGGGAGAGATAGTACGTATATGAGAGCGCGTATTTGTGATTATTTTGGTTTTCAAAAGCTATATCTATATATAGTATTAGTATGTTTAAGGATGAAGTCGCATTGCACTGCACTGGCACCACTATGGAGATGGTTAATCGTTTTCTCTTTAACAGATTTGACGATGAGCCGAGGAAGAGGTGCTGGCAGAGGGGCCAATAATGGGAATCCCCCTGACATGAGGGCTATGTTTACCAACCTCATGAGGGAGATGCTTGTGGATATTCAGAGGGAGGCTCCTAATGTTGCCAATGCTGGAGGTGTAGCGGTGCAAGCGCCTAGGGTCGATTTCGCCAAGCTGAGTAAGGATTACACTAATCTTGGTGGAAAGCCGTTTCACGGAACAGAGTCGGCCACGGATGTTCAGGATTGGTTGGATAGTTGCGACCGTATCTTCGACGATTTGGGTATCGAGGATGCGATGAAGAGAAGGCTTGCGTCTCGTCAGCTGCAAGGACGAGCGATGAATTGGTGGAATGCTATTAGGGCAGCCACACCAGAAGATCAAGTTACTTGGGATCAGTTTAAAGCTCGCTTTAGCGACAAGTATATCCCAGCTGCCCAGAAATCGGAATTGTTTAGGAAGTTCTTGGAGCTTAAGCAGAATGGAAGGGCAGTATCGGATTATGTTGCTGAGTTCGACACTTTGTCGAAGTATGGGTTATCTCTAATCGATACTCCCGAAAAGAAAAATGAGAAGTTCATCACTGGTTTGGATGAATACTTAGGGGAGAGGCTGATTAATCACATCGATGAGACGTTTGAGTCGATCGTGGGAAAAGCTTTGAGGTCAGAAAGTCTTTACCCTAAGCCGAAGACTGGGGTTGTTGCTGCATCTGCTGAAGAGCCAAAGCCGCAAGCAAGCGGTGGAGGCAAGAATAACTCTCAGAATAAGAGGAAGCAGAACCAAGCTAAGGATGGCCAGAAGAAAAGCAGGAAAGAAGTCGAGTGCTTCAAATGTGGAAAGAAGGGCCATTATGCAAGGGAATGTAGGGCCAAGACAGTGGGAAAGAAGTGCTTTAACTGTGGCCAAGAGGGACATTTTAAGGATAAGTGCCCGCAACCTCTGAAGGAGAATCAGATGGTGAAAGCATATGCCATCAATGATGTTCCTTCTTCGTCGAATGCCCCAACTGCGGCGGAGAAAGGAAAGGGAGTCGTCATTCAAGGTATGCTTTCCATTTATGATCTTCCTGTTAGAGTTTTGTTCGATACCGGGGCTTCCCATTCCTTCATATCTAGTGACCTGGTAGATAGGTTGGGATTGGAACCCGAGTTAGTCGATAGACCGTTAGCTGTGACGAACCCGATTGGTGGTTCAACAAACCTCAGTATGATCTGTCGTAATGTGGTCTTATCGAGTCATGGATGTATGTTTGTTTGTGATTGCTTTGTTTTGGGCTTTACTGGGTATGGCATTATTTTGGGAGTCGATTGGCTCCAAAGATACGGGGTGGTGGTAGACTGTGAGGGCTTTTTGGTGACAGTTAGGGCGGATGATGGGCGGAGGGTAGTGTTTGGTAATCTACCCTGTGATGGGGTAATGGCTAGTTTTGTAAATTCCCTCGACATTCCGCATGATGAGTTATCAGGTTTGCCCGTGGTTGGCCAGTACCCGGACATCTTCGAGGAAGTGACCGGACTTCCACCACACCGAGAGATTGAGTTTCGTATTGATTTAGTGAAAGATGCCAGACCTATAGTGATGCCACTTCGTCGTATGGCACCACGAGAACAGCGAGAGCTCGAGGTGCAAGTTAGTGATCTTATGAAGAAGGGATTTATTAGAAGAAGTGTCTCCGAGTGGGGAGCACCAGTTGTGTTTGCTACTAAGGCAGATGGTTCCCTTCGACTGTGTGTGGACTATCGCGAGTTAAATAAGGTGACGAGGAAGAATAAGTATCCTCTACCACGGATAGATGATTTGTTTGATCAACTGGAAGGAGCGAGAGTGTTCTCCCAGTTGGACCTCGCGACAGGATTTCATCAGCTCCGTGTAGCAGCTGATAGTATAGCTAAAACGGCATTTAGGACGCCGTCTGGGTTCTATGAGTGGTTGGTCATGCCATTCGGGTTGACCAATGCACCAGCATACTTCGTGGATCTTATGAATAGAGTATTCAGAGACCAACTGAATAAGTTTGTTCTTGTGTTCGTAGACGATATCCTTGTTTACTCGAGGACAGAAGAGGAACACAAGGAACATTTGAGAATTGTGTTGGAGGTGTTGAGAAGACACCAATTGAAAGCGAAGTTCTCTAAGTGTCACTTCTGGAGGAGGGAAGTGAGGTTCTTGGGCTATGTTGTTTCAGAGAATGGTATTGCCGTGGACCCTGCGAAGGTGGCTACGGTACAAGATTGGTCTGCGCCCAAGAATGCAAAGGATGTAAGAAGCTTCTTGGGGTTAGCTGGATATTATCGTAAGTTTATCAAAGACTTCTCCAAGACAGCGGCACCGTTGACTCAGTTGACTAAGAAGAATCAAGCCTTCGTTTGGGACGGAGGGTGTGAAAAAGCATTCAAGAGTCTAAAGGAAAAGTTGACGCGTGCGCCAGTGTTGGTCATTCCTAAGGGAAATGAAGAGATGACGGTATACACGGATGCTTGTGGTACCGGATTGGGTGCGGTATTGATGCAAGGAGGTAGGGTTGTAGCTTATGCTAGTCGACAGCTAAAGCCACATGAGAAGAAGTATCCTACCCATGATTTGGAATTAGCAGCGATTGTATTTGCGATGAAGATGTGGAGACATTACCTCTTGGGAGAAAGATTTGAGCTATTTACCGATCATAAATCGTTAAAGTATCTCTTCTCTCAGAAAGATCTGAATCTCCGTCAGCAGAGATGGTTAGAGTTTTTGGCTTCGTATGATTTTGACATCGCGTATACACCTGGGAAGGGTAATGCGGTAGCCGATGCCTTGAGTAGGAGACATGCCAGCTTAGGGGCAATGTTTCTTGAATGGAAGCAGCTGGAGTATATCGCGGGGTTTGATTTCAGACCAAGGTGCGAATTGGATCCAGTTATGCTAGCTAGTTTGACGATCAGACCCACTTTGATTGAGAGGATTGGTTCCAGTCAAAGGAACGACCCTAATTTATTGGAAGTCATCTCCAAGTTGGAAATGAATGCCGATGGGGAGATGGACAAGTATGGGCTTGATCGAGATGGATGGCTTCGGAAGAATGGAAAGCTTGTTGTACCCAATGTCAATGGATTGAGGGATGAAGTGCTTAGAGAATGTCATCACTCAAGGCTAACTATACATCCCGGTGGTAATAAGATGTATCGAGATATGAAGCAGACTTACTACTGGGAAGGGATGAAAAGAGACGTTGGAAAGTTTGTATCCAAATGCATGAATTGCCAGCTAGTTAAAGCCGAGCAAATGAAGCCTAGTGGGTTGTTGCAACCATTAGAAATTCCCGAATGGAAATGGGAGCAAGTTTCGATGGATTTCATCGATGGTTTGCCGAGGACTAGATCGGGACATGATAGCATTTGGGTAATTGTGGATCGACTGACCAAGAGTGCAAGATTTATACCAGTTAAGTCGAACAGAACTGCAGCTAAGTTAGCAGAACTGTATATGAAGTGGGTAGTGAGATTTCATGGAGTACCCAAAGGCATTGTGAGTGACCGAGATCCGTTGTTTACTAGTGGATTTTGGAAGAGCTTACAAGAGGCTTTAGGATCAGAATTACATCTCAGTACCGCGTATCATCCTCAGACCGACGGTCAGACGGAGAGGGTGAATCGGATATTGGAAGATCTCTTGAGGGCTTGCATATTGGATTTCGGTGGATCATGGGATGACCATTTGCATCTAGTGGAGTTTGCATATAATAATAGCTACCAATCCAGTATCAGTATGGCTCCATATGAAGCTTTGTACGGAAGACCGTGCAACTCACCATCATGTTGGATAGAGACTGGCGAGAAGTTTGTGCTTGGACCAGATGTGGTGAGAGAAACTTCCGATAAGATCAAGATCATTCAGCAACGAATGAAAGCTGCTCAGGATAGGCAGAAAAGCTATGCTGATAAGAGGAGAAGAGACTTGAAATTCTCCGTTGGTGACTTGGTGTTTGTCAAGATCTCTCCGTTGAAAAGCGTGATACGATTTGGCAGGAGAGGCAAGTTGGCACCAAGATTTGTGGGTCCTTTCCAAGTTCTCGAGGAAGTTGGGAATTTGGCGTATAGGGTTGGCTTACCAGAGAAAATGGCAGGAGTTCACAATGTGTTTCATGTTTCCCAACTAAGGAAGTTCGTTCACGACTCAAATGTGACTATTTCACCTGATCAGTTAGAGGACTTCGAAGTAGAACCTGAGGCGGTTGAGAACCGCAAGCCGATTCGTATTGTGGGGCATGATACGAAGCAACTTCGAAGAAAGTCGGTGAAGCTAGTCAAAGTTCAGTGGGGCGAGGACGAAAATGATTGTGCTTGGGAGACAGAAGAGAGCATTAGAAAGGCTTATCCAGAACTCTTTGCCTGGTAAGATTTACTTTGCGATTTAGTTATTCCGCATGCTAGGATAGACTTGTTTTGCTTGTTTTGCATGTTTGATGGTTGTTTTATGATTGATAGGCATGCGGGACCCTTGTGTGTGTTTTGATTAGGGAATTTCGGGGGCGAAATTTCTTAAGGGGGGAAGAGTGTAACGACCCGTATTCTACACATCATAGGATTGTAGAATATTTATTTCTTTCCCGTGTGAAGTCGTATGGTCATATAACTTTGGGAAACATTTATTTGAGTCATTTCCCCTGTTCATGATTTTTGTCGATTTTTAAATGACCATTTTGCCCCTAGCCAGTACTGTTTTGGCCATAACTTTTGATAGGGAAGGAATTTTGACCTGAAACCACTTCCATTAGATTCGTTTGATGGTTTCTCTTTCCGTAGAGTGGTCATAATAGCCAAACGGACTTACCGTTTGGGAGATATGGCTGAAACAAGGTTTGCAAGGTGAAAAACTGCATATTGGGCCAAACCGGGTAGTTAAGGATTTGGGCCCATGACCCATTTCGGGATTAGGGTTAGGAGAGGGCTGAGTTGGTCTAGGATTTGATCCCATTTCAGTTTTCTAGCCTCCACTTAGTCCCCAAGAAACCTAATAATGGCCTCCAACCTCTAAATCACTCCAAATCACTCTAAACTTGAAGAAAAGAGATTAGCAACGACAAATCAAGGCAAATCAACACCAAATCGGGATTAGAGCTGCTACAACACCTTGTTATCTTCACCAAGTCAGAGATTTATTTCGGATCTTGTTTAATTTGTGGCTAAGGTGAGTGATTAGCTTGCTTTATGCACTAATTGGGGGTTATTTGAGGTGATTAGTGCTAATTAGTGTTTTTAGACGAAAATAAATTCTGGAAAAATGTTTATAAATTCATAAATAATGTTTTAGACCTCTGATATGAGTTTGGGTTAATTTGATTAAGTTTTGCTAATCATGTCATTAGTTATGCTCACATATGCTTAAGGGAAAACATGGGGTTTTGGGCATATTTGGTCCATTTTACCATGTCATATTGTTGTTTTGGTGTTTGAGGTCACTTGTATGTGTTGCTATGACTCTATGACATGCTTTGTGATTGATTTCAATAGTTAGAATGGTCGAAAACGCCGTCGAGAGGCGTATAAACACTTGCTGGAAAGTTGCAGGAATTGGTGCAGGAAATCGGATCGGATCGCCCCTACCGACCCGAACCGCCCATTCCTCTTCACCCCGAACCGAACCGGATCGCTATAGCGAAGCAAGCCGCGCCACGAGCTGAAGGATCCGAACCGATCCAGTGTGCAATGAAGGACTCCGATCCGAACCGTCACAAGAGAGAGACATGGATCCGACCCGAACCGATGGTGCACTCCGACCCGATCCGAGGACTGATGCTTGGTGGTTGAGGGCGGCACGAACCACGACACGATGGAGGGTGCGAACCGAACCGAGGTGGTAGACCCGAACCGATCCGATGGGTGGTCACGAACCCGACCCGACCCGAATTGGTGAAAGAAATGATGATCCGAACCGATCCGAAGGAGGAAGATCCATAACCCGAAATGCAAAGGTAGTTCAAGTGGAAGTTCGAGCTCAGGATCCAGACGGGAACCAATGAGTTCACTTCGTGATTGGGCTTTGCTGCGGGACGCGTGCTAAGGAGTTGTCGATGTCTATGACTTTGGATCACTAGGTGTTGGAGGTAGAGAGACAAACTCGGGCTTTGGATATGGTGCGACTAGGGAGCTACCTACCAATGGAGTGGGGTCATGGAAACGTTGGGCGTGATCCCATAGGTATGGCGTTGGTGGTAGTAGGAATGTACATAGTCGTACAAAGTCGAGTTCTGTCGTTTGAGTAAAGTGCTCTAGTGATCGAAGAAGTGGATGTCGTATGCTTTACGCACTGAGTGAGAGATGCGAGGATGGTTGCTATGCTTGATTGTTTGACACACACATCCCCACCCCCGTATACTTATACTATGTGTTTGTGACATCTTAGAGTATTGTACCGTGTAGTACTAACTCTTTGATTGCAGGTCCAGGATCAGGTATGACTTAGTATACCTGTTATTATTCTGTTTATGCATGCTACCACTCATACCAGACGGATGTCTGACCCAGAGTTTTATGTTTCTTCTTATTACTCTGGGTGCTCACACGAGCAGACTAGAGACAGGGATAGCTGGTAGTGCGCTTGGTAGATGGACTGAAGACGAGCAGGAGGCTCCACGTATGATATATAGTTATTCTCCCTGTGTCGTGATTGGTATCTACTTTGGGCATTAGTAGCATACCTATTTTGCTTATCTTAGAGACAGTATTTTGAAATTGTAATAAGCTGTATTTGATATTTCCGCTACTCTGA
Source organism: Allium sativum (assembly GCA_030737875.1). NCBI lineage: Eukaryota > Viridiplantae > Streptophyta > Magnoliopsida > Asparagales > Amaryllidaceae > Allium > Allium sativum. The sequence continues at coordinate 827,756,817 of CM060926.1, read as the reverse complement.
TGATGTTAGTTTAAGTTTTCAGCTTATGCACTGTCTCATCTGTTTTATGTCAAGTATATGTTGGCTATTATATTTTATTCCATGCGCTGTGAGACATATTACAGGTTCTTTATTTGGTTCCTCTTCTTTCTTTCTCTTCTTTGGCGACCGTCCCATGCCAATTGGACATGTGTACAGCGCACAATTGGAGTAAAACGTCGGTTGGTGCGGGGCGGGCCGTCACAGAAATATTTGAAAAAGAAATATTTGAAAAAGAAATATTTGAAATAGAAATATTTGAAAAAGAAATATTTGAAATAGAAATATTTGAAATAGAAATATTTGAAAAAGAAATATTTGAAATAGAAATATTTGAAATAGAATATTTGAAAATAGAAATATATGAAGCCATGTTGATTAGATTGACGCCATTTTGACGTGAACGATATTTATATCGATTTTATTCATTTTATAATGAAAATCGAAAGTGATTTCAAAATCTAATATTTTGAAAAGAATTGAAATTCGAATTAAACTGAATAGAAATGAATTCGAATTAAACGGAATAGAAATGATTTCGAATTGAAATTGAATATAAAGAATTTGAATTGAACTTGAATTGAATTGAAAACGAACTGAAATTGAATTCAAAATCGATTTGAATCGAAATCAATTTGAAATGAATTTAAAACGAATTTGTAAGGGAAAATTCAATTTTGATTTGAATTTGAAAAAGAAGTTGAAATCGTTTTAAAAACGAATTTAAAACGATTTATATAATGCGTTTTAAAAGGAAATCGACGAAGTATATATTATATATATTATATATATAATATAATGGCCTGAATAGAACGCGCCGCGGCAGTTCGTGAATTTCGACCATTGACTTCGAATGGATATTGCGGGAGATCCGACCGTCGGATTCTCCTAAAACTGGAACCGTTGGTTTCGTATCGAAAAGAGTTTTCCAATGAATATTAGAAATTAGAAATCTAACGGTTGGATTTGGAATTATGTCCAAATCAAATTTGGAAAAGGTCGTTGTAAGTGCAGTTTGATGGCCGTTGATGGAAATCGACTGTACGGGCCTTGATAAAATTATTAAAAATAATAATAGTTTGTGTAAAATCATAAGAAATGATTTGGGAAGAATTGGGATGAAAAACTCCATATTTGAAAAGATAAAAATAGATTTTTATCGAAATGAACTAGTTTTGAACTAGAATTATAATTCTATTTATTTTTAAATAAATAAATTGAATTTGAAAAATGGTTTTGAAGGTAGCTAGAATTTCCAATAATTGAATTGGAATGGATTTGAATTGAAATTTTCTTTGGATTATTTCGATGTTGGATTTCGTGATTACACAGACATTGTTATGGAAATTTGAAAGATATATTTATATCGTTATTTCCAATACGATATTTGCTGGTCGTAGAATTTGATATTGAATATATGCCGATATATTTTCTATTCAGAGCCTTGTATTTAATATCAAATGTGATTTGGGTTCGTCGTGAATGGTGTCTTCATTAACACTGTTCTTAAGCCCAGTTGAGAAAAAGATTAAATCTTTTTGTTTAGATTTAATGAAGTGTACCAATTAAATAATATTTAATTTGAATTGAATTGGTATTGATTTTTGGGTTTATCGTGAACAGTGTTTTAAATAACACTTGTTCTTTAACTCGATAATTAATGGAATGTGATTTTGGGTTGTCGTGAACGGTATCTTCAATAATACTGTTCTTAGACCCACGGAGTTAAGAAAATCAGAAACTAACTGGAGATTAGTTAATTTGAATGGTTTCTTGGGTATTGATCTGATGTTGGTTTCGGCCTTCGGGGTTAATACTTAGGGAATTGCTCACTTGCTAATTTACGGTTAGGGACTGATTGAAATGTGATGTGATTTTGGGGTTTATCGTGAACAGTGTTTTTAAATGACACTGATTCTTTAACCCCGTTAAAGATTAAAACTAAGTGGGGTTTTAATGAATCTTTAATTAGATTGAAATGATCGAGAATGGAGTATCACCAGTTTTGCTCCAGGCGATAGTTAAATCTTTAATTAGATTTAAACGTGAAATGGTAACTGAATTTACCGATAACACCGTGGTGTCAGATATAAAGTATTACCAGTTTTACTTCATGGGATGAATAGGTTGGGATTGGGAAATTAAAACAAATGATTACTTCGGTAAGGTTCGTTAATCCCGACTAGTTTGAATTGATATTCAAAAGTAGATTAAAGAATAAATTTAAAGGATTTATCTTTGATAAAATTAATGGCAACCTTTCCCTATGAATGTGAAATTTAGAAACTAACTGTCGGTTAGCTAAGCAGAATGGTTTTCTGGATATTGATCTGATGTTGTTTTCGGCCTTCGGGGTTAATATTTGGGGAATTATTATCTTGTTAATTTACAGTTAGTGACTGATGAATTGGAATGAGGCGTATGTTGTGTTTGTGTAACACTTGTTTATAATATACGCGAGTTATTCGGAAAGACCAGGTTTATCCCATTCTGAATAACTGATACGACGATAAGTCAAAGATGAAGATGGTGGTCGAAGACCGGAGGTCTTCACGTCGTTTGGGTGATTACTGATGATCTTGATTGGGATGTACACCCAAGAAGATGGAAACAGTTGGTGATCGTCCAGACGTACTTGGAGATCGATGGATATGCGGGGTACTAGGTGCCTCCGGCTTCGTTCAGACCCAGAACGAACCTGTAAATGGACTGTGTGTATGACATTGGATTTTAGTCTGTGTGATTGATTTCTATTAAATATATATCTGTTTGGCGGCGGAGAATTTATTCTCTTGCTTAACGCCCTTCTCTGAGACGTACGAGCTCTGGGGTTATATATTGGTGGATACCCATCGCATGGAATGAATTGCCTGTATGGCATGCCTAAGTGGCAAATGATCAAGGCTTCTGTTGAAAAGCAAAGTCTTGTGGTTGATGATCAAAGCACGGCCTTTGTGGCATAACTTTGTGTAACGTTTGATTCGCGAGTTTCACACCCGGTATGAACCAGAAACGGGAGAAGGACATCAGGGAGGGCATGCGTTTCTTTCTAGTTAGAAGTGGTGTCAGTGGTTTTACACGCCCTGACGAGTTTGACTTATGTGGTTGTTGCTGTTGCGAGGCGCCTCGGATATATCGGTCGTTCTCGAACCGATGGAGTCATTTAGTTGGCTCACCTACGCCCCAAAGGGCGGGGAAACGCATGTTCAGGCATTTTAATCCACTCCGTGTGGACCGGCCCTGACGATCCAAGGGTCACTCAAGCTCTGATCCTGAGGGGCGGACTAGAGCGTCTCGAATCGGTAGAGGACTATCTTTTGCCTCGGTTCATACCATATGTGATAACCCAATTTCCAAGTACGTGACATTTGCGGTTTTATTTGTAGAACCTAGTATGGCGACATAGTGGGATGGGGCGCTTATGCCGTCTATGATTGATACTTATGATTTGAAGTTGTTTTATACACTATGCACTTATAATAGTATCAAATGATTTGTTTTAAACGTATCAAGCATTCTTGGCTATTATAAGGTAAAAACTCTATCCTTCGGCTTGCGTTGCATTGTGTGATGGGAACTGGGTCTTATAATAGCTTCATTGTTCTTTATTTAGCATTGCGCTGTTGTTTCATGCACTGGTGTTCTTGGGAGGAAACCCGTTCCGTGTTATACGGCGTGGTCCCTTGATTTACCTAACTTTAAAATAAAGATTTATAACTGTTTTAGTTCTCACACCAGTCCCATGATTAACCTGGAGTTTATTGTTTTAACCTAAACTCTGGGTGCCCTTATTTTCGACACGGGCAGCCAGTAGTTTTGGTTTTGCTGATTTATATTCACAGGATCCTTGTTTACAGTTGGAACGATATCCCGAAAGCTTTGTATCCGTATATTTCCTTCAGTTGTATTTTGTATTATTTTCCGCTGCTATGTAATTTATTGTAATCTCTGATATTTTGTAATGTATAATATTCATTTATACTCTGTAAATTCTTATATTCTGATGGAATTGTTGTAATAAACAATGAAATGTTCTGCCGTCTGCGTTCTGATGTGGCTTGTTCTCGAAGTATCCGCTCTTTCCTTCACGAGGAAGTTACGGGTTTTTAAAGTTGGTATCGGAGCCTTGGTTTACAAAGCTCAGAGAACAAGACACATTAGAACCATACGAAAGAATTCATCAGATATTGGATTAGTAATATCCAATGGGAATGACTCGTTAGAGATGGGATCAGTAGTATCCCAGAACGAGTGTGAAGTGTATATTTTTAAAAATGAAAACAAGTTTTGTTTTGAAAATTTAAATCAATTATTCGTATTTGATTGTTTATTTTATATTAATTTGGACAATCCAATATATAGAGATTTTGCATATATGTTTTGCAAACGTGTGTTCGAAGTTTTAATATACTGGGTAGATATAGAATCCCTCTAGTGCCCAAGGATAATTCTGGTGATGGGGCACCATCGCCAGTATTTATTTTCGAGTTTCGAAAGTGAGATTTCTATATATTTCCAATTGACTGGTGTGAGAACCGAAACTAGATAGGGCCTATTGTTGTGATTTGGCATCAAAAATCTGATTTTTTGACTATATATCAAAGTTATGAATTTCAAAACCTAATCAACTAATTGATTGATGGTTGTGTTGTTGATTAATTAAAATTTGTACCATATAGCCAAATTGAATCAAACAGTGAATTGTATTGGAAATTTGTCGCATTTGCATGCATATACATGTACTTACATTGAACAGGTCATAGCAAGGAGGCTAGAGCAGAGAATAAATTTTGTTTGCCTGACAAATAGGTACATGTTTACCATAATTTACTGTTTTGTTTGGGTGATGATGATTTTATGAGCCGATTGGCTAGCCGCTTGGCAAGCCGCTTGGCTTTTTCTTTTTCTTTTTGAGATCAGAGGGCTTGTATGGCAATTTCGGGATTTTCCCGGTGCTCCCGGTGCAGGGGAGGTTATAGCGAAAATTTTCGAAAATTTAGGGTGTTAGCCAAATTTTTGAAAAATTTGAAAAGTCCTTAGAAACTGAAAAGTTGAAGAACTTAAGCCGTAATGAAAATAGAGGAAGTTGAGTTGATTATTAAACAACTTTCGGCTTCGTTCCTTTTCGGACGAAATGTTTTAAGTGGGGGAGATTGTAACAACCCGAAATTCTGAGCCAGTTTAAAATTTTTATTTTGGAAATTTTGATGAATTTTGATTATTTAAAATGAATTATTTTAAATAATATCGACGAGAAATTTATTTTGAATAGAATTCGAACGTATATATTTATATACGTCGTTGTTAGAATATAAATAATTATTTATATATATAAAGGAATTGAAAATGGCGTGGTAGTTCGATAATTCGATTTCAAACTTCAAATGAATGTACAGGATTCAAAATAAACCGGATTTTAGTGAAACCAAATATATTAGAATCTAATTGAGAATATCTTTCCAATGAATCCGAAAAATCAGAATTTCATAGCGGGAATCAAAAGTTATGTCCAAATGAATTTTCAGAATAGTCGCTATGGAATTCTGGCCCTTAAAAATGGAAATTTTGCAAACGACCTCAGTTTTCGACGAAACCACTTTCGTTGGATCCGGAATGTCAAATTATTGCTAGATTCTAAAATTCATAATTTTCTGAATTAATATGTGAGCGTGGCGCAGTTAAACGCGTTTGACCGGTTTCAATTGAATTTAATCGACTGGAAAATGGCCATTTTTCAAATAGTCTCATAATTCGACGAAATCAGTTTTGTTAGGACCATATCGTCAATACGAAGCTAGAAAATATTTTTCGGGAATTTTTAGAGTCCGTATGTGGCCCCGGTAAATTGAAATGTACGTTAAAATAAAATTTGAATGTTATATTAATCTATATTTTAAATTTGACAAAAACTGATCGTAACAGCCGAATTGGCCTACGTGGCATATCCCATTGTGTTCGGAATGGGGGTAATTAGCTAGGGGCGACAGTCGTTGGGTCTTGTTTCGAGTTCAAATGAAAAGTCAACTTTTAGATTGTAAAATAAAATAAAAAATAATATTTAAATGGTATATATACTAGTATAGTATACGGTCGAAAACCCTACCATCTTCCCACCCGCGGTCAACCCTTATGAAGCCGCCTCTATATTCTGTTTGAACGAAATAAAAAAAAAAGAAAATTCCTAAATTAAAAATCGCAACCACCAGAGGGGCGTCCCTCCTCCGCCGCGTCATCCGCTAAGTGGCCACCACCGATCGAAGCGACTTCGCCTTCCGCCGAGAGCCCTGCTCCCCACACCCAAACTAGCGCTCGAGCTCCGCCATTTTGGCCAACGCGAATTCATCATCCGCCAGGGTGGAGCCAGCAACCACCCTGTGCGCCACCTGCTGTCGAATGCGAGCTCCGACCAACGCCAGTGGTAGCAGCGGTGGCTTCTTTCAGAGGATGACGGTGAGTTTTTTTTTCTTTTTTTTCTTTTAGTTTAATTACTTTAATTATATAGCATTGTTAAAATCTAACTTGATTAATTTTGCAATAGAGAATCATGTGGGTTTTTTTTTAATATAAATTACATAGATTAGAAAAAAAATGTATAAGCATTTTTCTATTTTCAGTTATTAAAAATGTGTAAACGTTTATATTATACATAGCTTTCAATAAAAATGTTATTAAAATAACATTGTTTTAAATGTTCTAAAAATATGATTTTTATATATTGAATAGCGAAGTAAAAATTCGATTTTTATATATTGAAAAGCGAAGTAAAAATTCGATTTTTATATGTGTAGTGAATACGGATGACGAACGTGATGAAAGAAGGAACGGCGAAGACTTCTACATTTAAAGGGTCGCGGTGTTTGGTATAGCTTGTGTGAGAACTTCTCACTTTTAATTTGATTTTCTAGTTAAAATATATACTAGGATGCAGACGGTGTTTAGTAGCACCCGACACCCGTCGTCCACAGACCATGGGCGGCTTGTATGCTTGTTTGTTTGATTTTGATGTGTAGTTGATTGTGTGATGTGATGTGAAATGAAATAAAATATTTATATAGTTAAAATATTTTATAGTTGAAAATAGAAATTTTAACGTGTATTTAAAATAAATTAATATAAACAAATCGAACGATTTGTTTATATACACACATTTGACTGATATTGATTGGGACGATAAATTTTACACATCGCCCAACTACACAATTAAAATCTGTGTTTGATTGTTTGAAAACCCCATACGGGTATTGGGGTGATATATGACATACACTAATCTCAATAGTTAGTTGTATGTCGATCGATTGATTGACAGACTGTTATAAGCGTTAAATATTTATATTCGATGCTTATACAGTGTAGAATGCACTTTGGATGATGGTTGATTATTCATCGTTGTTATTGAATACATGTGTTGTAGAAAATCCATATAATTAACATTATATGGTAATTGATTGGGCCTCATTCCAGTTTTGAAAAAGAAATATTTGAAATAGAAATATTTGAAAAAGAAATATTTGAAATAGAAATATTTGAAAAAGAAATATTTGAAAAAGAAATATTTGAAATAGAAATATTTGGAAAAGAAATATTTGAAAAAGAAATATTTGAAATAGAAATATTTGAAATAGAAATATTTGAAATAGAAATATTTGAAAACGAAATATTTGAAATAGAAATATTTGAAATAGAATATTTGAAAATATAAATATATGAAGCCGTGTTGATTAGATTAACGCCATTTTGACGTGAACGATATTTATATCGATTTTATTCGTTTTATAATGAATATCGAAAGTGATTTCAAAATCTGATATTTTGAAAAGAATTGAAATTCGAATTAAACTGAATAAAAATGAAATCGAATTAAACTGAATAGAAATGAATTCGAATTGAAATTGAATAGAAAGGAATTTGAATTGAAATTGAATTGAATTGAAAACGAACAGAAATTGAATTCAAAATCGATTTGAATTGAAATCAATTTGAAATGAATTATAACGAATTTATAAGGGAAAATTCAATTTTGATTTGAATTTTAAAAAGAAGTTGAAATCGTTTTGAAAACGAATTTAAAACGATTTATATAATGCGTTTTAAAAGTAAATCGACGAAGTATATATTATATATATTATATATATAATATAATGGCCTGAATAGAACGCGCCGCACCGCGGCAGTTCATGGATTTAGACTATTGACTTTGAATGGATATTGCGGGAGATCCGACCGTCGGATTCTCCTAAAACCAGAACCGTTGGGTTTGTATCGAAAAGAGCTTTCCAATGAATATTAGAAATTAGAAATCTAATGGTTGGATTTGGAATTATGTCCAAATCGAATTTGGAAAAGGTCGCTGTAAATGCAGTTCGATGGCCGTTGATGGAAATCGACTGTACGGGCCTTGATAAAATTATTAAAAATAGTAATAATTTGTGTAATATCATAAGAAATGATTTGGGAAGAATTGGGATGAAAAACTCCATATTTGAAAAGATAAAAATAGATTTTTATCGAAATGAACTAGTTTTGAACTAGAATTATAATTCTATTTATTTTTAAATAAATTGAATTTGAAAAATGGTTTTGACGGTAACTAGAATTTCCAATAATTGAATTGGAATGGATTTGAATCTAAATTTTCTTTGGATTATTTCGATGTTGGGTTTCGTGATTACACAGATATTGTTATGGAAATTTGAAAGATATATTTATATCGTTATTTCCAATACGATATTTGTTGGTCGTAGAATTTGATATTGAATATAAGCCGATATATTTTCTATTCAGAGCCTTGTATTTAATATCAAATGTGATTTGGGTTTGTCGTGAATGGTGTCTTCATTAACACTGTTCTTAAGCCCAGTTGAGAAAAAGATTAAATCTTTTTGTTTATATTTAATGAAGTATACCAATTAAATAATATTTAATTGGAATTGAATTGGTATTGATTTTTGGGTTTATCGTGAACAGTGTTTTAAATAACACTTGTTCTTTAACCCGATAATTAATGGAATGTGATTTTGGGTTGTCGTGAACGGTATCTTCAATAATACTATTCTTAGACCCACGAAGTTAAGAAAATCAAAAATTAACTGGAGATTAGTTAAGTTGAATGGTTTCTTGGGTATTGATCTGATGTTGGTTTCGGCCTTCGGGGTTAATACTTAGGGAATTGCTCACTTGCTAATTTACGGTTAGGGACTGATTGAAATGTGATGTGATTTTGGGGTTTATCGTGAACAGTGTTTTTAAATGACACTAATTCCTTAACCCCGTTAAAGATTAAAACTAAGTGGGGTTTTAATGAATCTTTAATTAGATTGAAATGATCGAGAATGGAGTATCACCAGTTTTGCCCCAGGCGATAGTTAAATCTTTAATTAGATTTGAACGTGAAATGGTAATTGAATTTACCGATAACACCGTGGTGTTAGATATAAAGTATTACCAGTTTTACTTCATGGGATGAATAGGTTGGGATTGGGAAATTAAAACAAATGATTACTTCGGTAAGGTTCGTTAATCCCGACTAGTTTGAATTGATATTCAAAAGTAGATTAAAGAATAAATTTAAAGGATTTATCTTTGATAAAATTAATGGCAACCTTTCCCTATGAATGTGAAATTTAGAAACTAACTGTCGGTTAGCTAAGCAGAATGGTTTTCTGGATATTGATCTAATGTTGGTTTCGGCCTTCGGGGTTAATATTTGGGGAATTATTCTCTTGTTAATTTACGGTTAGTGACTGATGAATTGGAATGAGGCGTATGTTGTGTTTGTGTAACACTTGTTTATAATATACGCGAGTTATTCGGAAAGACCGGGTTTATCCCATTCTGAATAACTGATACGACGATAAGTCGAAGATGAAGACGGTGGTCGAAGACCAGAGGTCTTCACGTCGTTTGGTTGATTACTTATGATATTGATTGGGATGTACACCCAAGAAGATGGAAACAGTTGGTGATCGTCCAGACGTACTTGGAGATCGATGGATATGCGGGGTACTAGGTGCCTCCGGCTTCGTTCAGACCCAGAACGAACTTGTAAATGGACTGTGTGTCTGACATTGGATTTTAGTCTGTGTGATTGATTTCTATTAAATATATATCTGTTTGGCGGCGGAGAATTTATTCTCTTGCTTAACGCCCTTCTCTGAGACGTACGAGCTGAGGGGTTATATATTGGTGGATATCCATCGCATGGAATGAATTGCCTGTGTGGCATGCCTAAGTGGCAAATGATCAAGGCTTCTGTTGAAAAGCAAAGTCTTGTGGTTGATGATCAAAACACGGCCTTTGTGGCATAGCTTTGTGTAACGTTTGATTCGCGAGTTTCACACCCGGTATGAACCAGAAACGGGAGAAGGACCTCAGGGAGGGCATGCGTTTCTTTCTAGTTAGAAGTGGCGTCAGTGGTTTTACACGCCCTGACGAGTTTGACTTATGTGGTTGTTGCTGTTGCGAGGCGCCTCGGATATATCGGTCGTTCTCGAACCGATGGAGTCATTTAGTTGGCTCACCTACGCCCCAAAGGGCGGGGAAACGCATGTTCAGGCATTTTAATCCACTCCGTGTGGACCGGCCCTGACGATCCAAGGGTCACTCGAGCTCTGATCCTGAGGGGCGGACTAGAGCGTCTCGAATCGGTAGAGGACTATCTTTTGCCTCGGTTCATACCATAAATGATAACCCAATTTCCAAGTACGTGACATTTGCGGTTTTATTTGTAGAACCTAGTATGGCGACATAGTGGGATGGGGCGCTTATGCCGTCTATGATTGATACTTATGATTTGAAGTTGTTTTATACACTATGCACTTATAATAGTATCAAATGATTTGTTTTAAACGTATCAAGCATTCTTGGCTATTATAAGGTAAAAACCCTATCCTCCGGCTTGCGTTGCATTGTGTGATGGGAACTGGGTCTTATAATAGCTTCATTGTTCTTTATTTAGCATTGCGCTGTTGTTTCATGCACTGGTGTTCTTGGGAGGAAACCCGTTCCGTGTTATACGGCGTGGTCCCTTGATTTACCTAACTTTAAAATAAAGATTTATAACTGTTTTAGTTCTCACACCAGTCCCATGACTGACCTGGAGTTTATTGTTTTAACCTAAACTCTGGGTGCCCTTATTTTCGACATGGGCAGCTAGTAGTTTTGGTTTTGTAGATTTATATTCACAGGATCCTGGTTTACAGCTGGAACGATATCCGGAAAGCTTTGTATCTGTGTATCTCCTTCAGTTGTATTTTGTATTATTTTCTGCTGCTATGTAATTTATTGTAATCTCTGATATTTTGTAATGTATAATATTCATTTATACTCTGTAAATTATTGTATTCTGATGGAATTGTTGTAATAAACAATGAAATGTTCTCCCGTCTGCGTTCTGATGTGGCTTGTTCTCGAAGTATCTGCGCTTTCCTTCACGGGGAAGTTACGGGTTTTACATAGCTGATTATTGCTAGATTTCAAGTTTCGCGTCAATTGGTGTTATATTGTGAGCGTAGCAAAATTAAATGCAAATAAATCGACCATTTGGACTCGAACGAGCATCGTTTGAGCAAACAAACTCGGATTTCGACGGAACAAGTTTCATTGGGTTCGTAATGTCAAACTACAACTATGTGTATTTTTCATCACGAGCAGATTTCATATGTAAGCATATGAAATAATAAACGATAAATGTAAGTGGCGATAGACACAAAGTAATAAAATTTAATAAAATAATATATTAAAATACTATATTATTCTTTTATAAATTGCGGTGACTTTCAACCCATAAATTCACGTATTTCTTTTTCCATTCGTTCCCTTTTCCCTATTTCATCTGGAAACATTTCTTCCAGTAATTGAGGAAAGAAATTCGCAACTTCTTATCACAAATATCTTTTTCTATCTTCATGTTCATCACTGGAATAAGCTATTTGCTCAAACAAAGAAAACGAGAATTCATCCTCTTCAAAAATAGTTAAAAAAATCAAATCCTCTGTAGAAATTGATAGTTTTGGATTTGTTGGGCTTATCTACTCAGGGGCTTCGCCTATGTGCCCTTCCCTTCTTGTGCGATGATTTCTGATATGGTTCGAATTAGAACAAGGCAGCCTAGGGCACGGTCTTGATGCCAGCTGGGATGATGATTGATTGTGGTAGAGGTGGCGTTGCTGGTCAGAGCATAGAGGAGGTTCGATTGGGAAAGGTTCATCGTCTTCGGTGGAAAACTTTGACGTGGTGGCCACTTAGGTCTGAGAGAAACCGTTGACTGTGAGCAGTAAACGACGAGTGCGAGTTTGATCCCAAGGGGAGGGCACCGAGGAGCTCGAAATGTTGAGTCTGTCGATGGTTTTCATTTGGAAGTTAATGGAGAAATCAGTGCAGAGGAAATGGAATTTTGCTGGGTATATGCTACAGGCAGAAGTCAGGTTTTGTTTCACTTGGGGAAGAAGGATTTACGGAAGTGACTAATGGTTAACGGAGGGAAGCTTCGTATTGACTCTTGAGTAGTGGAATCGACGGGGTTCTGGTGATCCACGGTGGAGCAAGGCAGTGCCAGGTGCACGATGTGTGGAGGCCAAAATGATTCCTCGACCTGGGTAAAGTCAGATAATGATGGAATAGTTTAAATGTAATTAACCTAGTTAATTACATGATTAAGAGATGTTTAGATTATAAGTTGAATAATTAATTTAATTTAATTAAAGAAAATATTGTAACTGTTATAGCTCTTCCATATATGAGCAGAATCTGACGAAACCAATCACGTTGGGATCGTAACGAAGAAATCTACGTTATGAAATTGAGGTGACTGGGAATAAAGCTAATGGAATTTCATGATAAAATCAGACGCTCGTTTGATTTTAACCAAAATAAAAGCAGAATCGTCAAATGCGAATCAATGTGAGTAAACTCACTAACTCTGACTCATTTTATATTTTTATATAAATGAGTTTTAAATTTATTTATAGCAATTTTATACCGTGCGATGGTTGTTTGGGTGAATGGTTGATAAAATTGGTTGAAATGGTTGATATCATTGATCGATTATTAATTCTGTTTACTATGTTATTTCATATTGATGTGAAATTAATATTATTGATGTTGATTAACATCTGTGTGTGCAGCGAAACAGGTTGGAGGGATCCAACTGGATTCCTCAACATTTTTATTATTGTTTTTTCATTGATTTTGATATATGTTGTGATATATAATCGGTGATTGGTTATATTGTGTTGAATTACCCTGGCCCAAGAATTTTGGTATTCAAATATCGTAAAATATTTTCGAACGTAGAAAAGGAATTTGGAATTTAAAAAGGAAATTTATTTCCAAAATAGAAATTAAATTCCAAATATACTTGAAATAAAATCTGGTTTAAATGGATAATATGAGAAGTGATTATAAATGACGTTTATAAATTTAGTGAAGTATTTATCTTGGGATAAATTGAAATTAAAATTCAAGTTTGAATTTATATAGAAAAGCGGGAATCGGGTTTGAAACCGATAAACTGTAATTGGATTTGGAGTTAGTAGTTACAAAGGAAATTATTAACGAGATTTTAAATACTTGGAATAAAAAGAGACTTTTGTATGAATAATTTTAAATAAAGAAATATAAAGAGAATTTGAATTTGAGATATTATCATATAATTTGATTTTATATTGAAATAATATTCATGTTTGAAATGAAAAATGATAAAGCAAATATTTCGCAAATGAGGATATTTATAAGGAAAATTTGAGGTTTGGAAATATGATTTCAATGGGAATTTGAATAAAACGAAATAGTGAATTCTATTTTGGAAAGTGGGGTAGCTATGGACTCAAAGGTATAAATGGATTGGTGCTAAATCGAGAGAAGAATTTATAGAATTTCCTTTATATAAAAAATAATATTTTTTCTAATAAGCTTATTTGTTATAAAAGAGCTTTGTAAATTGGAAATTCTCTCGAGATTTGTAAATCAAAATATAATTAACAAATGGAATTTTACATGAGAAATCTTATACATCAAAATATAAAGAATAGAGATTTCGAAAATGGAAGAAGTGAAACATGAAGTAAATTTATAAAGTGACTCGATAAACAGGAATTGAAACTGTATTGATATTTACAAATAATAAATCAAGTTGATTGATAAAACAAGTCCAGATGTCCTATTAAGGAATGATATTCATTTTTGAAAATGAATAACAGTTTGAAAGCAAGCGTTTTGCAAATGGGTATAGTGTATTGCAAATTTGAGTTAACCTGAAATGGTAGATTTATTCTGGAATTCGGAATATTAATCAAATGTAGATTATTCGAAAGGGAGTTATTTATTGAAACTTGAATATATCAAAATAAGGATAGTAATTCTTACTTTCCGTTTTAACCAAGATTTAATTATTATTATTTATTTATTTATTTATTCAAATTAATGAATTTAAGTTATATTTTAATTTAAAATATTTCGGAAGCAGGGATTATACGCTATTATTATAATCAATGTTTTCCGTAAAACGAATGGATTGTTAAACGGAAATCTGAGAATCGGTAAGAGATGGTTTATTTGAAGTTGTGGGCTTTGACAATTTCGAAGTTAAGAATATTGTTCAGTTAAGGTCTGAGAGGTAATTATACCCTAACTTGATTGACTTCATGATTGATTGAGGAATAGTTAAGGTTTGGTAGCAAGGATTGGTTAATGGTACGGTTAGTTAATGAAAAATTAATGGGATGTGATATAATAACGATGTTTTATATAACATCAGTGTAACAATCCGGAATTTTGGAACCAATTAAAATTTTTATTTTAAGGAAATTTTGTTAGAAAATACATCAGAATTTAAAAATTCCAATTTTTTTATTTAAATTATTGAATTTAAAATGATATTTACATATATAAATTTTAAATTGTTATTAATGAATGATTCCAAATTAATTTTATATAGGAATAATTGTAAGACACTGAGTGTTAAAGGTATATAATGTATGTTTTAACTATCGCGGTTAATGAAATTAATGTTAACATTTATAATAAAAAATATAAAAGAAAACAAACAAAACATAAAATATATTTATTGTCCAACCTTTCCATGTATCCCTAATGTATTGGTGTATTTATTTTAGTATTGAAGTCAAAGGGGTTATTTAGTCTGTAGACCCTTTATTATGTATAAAACAAAATGGCCATGCATTGCCTACCCTTTTTTTTAAATGCATGCATGCACTGTAAATTTTAAACTGATATAATTGGTTATATTTTCAACATATGCATTTTTTTCTTCTCTAAACGGACAACGTTTCATACAGTAATATACATGTAGTGGCCATTCATTTTCAAATTGTCTTTATTTCAAGATCCCTTTTTAACTTTAAACCATACATGCATTCATTTATTTAGTACCATAAATTACCCATGTCTGTATTAATACATTTCCAAAAACCTTCATCTCTTCCAATTTATTACTTCATTTTTCCCCCTTTCCATTTTTTCTTAAATTTGAGTCATTTCAAAAAAAAAAATCTATTAGACTAAAATACTGAAGTAAGAAGGGCTAGGACAGTATTTTGTGTTTGAAATAGATGAGAAAGTACAACTGTCGGTTAGTCAAATCTAAATATCAATAGTTGGAAATTTGGAAGTTTGTGTAATTTGAAAGCTTATATTTCTGAAATGGAAATTTAAATAATACATTTATGTGCATTTCAAATTCATTAAATTTGTCAACATTTGTAATAAAAATTAATGTGGCGGTGTAAGGAATCAACATTGATAACATTTAAATAAATGATTTCATTCCATATAAATCGTATCTCATTCGAAAAGCAATGGACACATCAACCACTAATTAAGCAATTAAATAATTTAACGTTGAAAATTTGGAAAGACATGCCTATTGATTTTGGTGCGTTTCCTTTTATATTTATTTCACACACCAATTCCTTTATTCGTGAAAACTATTCTTCCTTCTTTCTCAAACTCCTTTTCTCTGTAGGCTAGAGATTTGCTGCTTGCTGAATAAAAAATATATAGATAATTATCTAATCATCGCACTAATTCCCTAATTATTGCCTATTTCATCAAAATCAACAAAAGAGAAACTTTTTTGAAATACATATATGATTGGATCCTATTAATGACATATGCTAAATTAGGGTAATAAGTGTAACATTTATCATGGTAAATTTCAGTGATACATACATACATACATACATATATATATATATTTGTAATGTTGGTTGTAGTAATAATGATATGTTTATTTAATAAGAAATTCGTACCTATTGTTGTATAACGTAGTTTTAAGATATATTTGTATTGGGCATAATTGAATAAATTTAATATACAAGGGGGGGGGGTATAATTGAGTAAATTAAAAATATAAGGGGATAAAAGAAAATCTCCATCCACTGTAAAATATCCTAAACTCCTCCCATAACCCTTCACAAACCCTCATTCTCTTTTCTGAAGTCGCCGCCTCATTTTCTTCTCTTCAATGGCAGCGGCCTCTCTTCCTCTCTATCTTATTTCTTCTTCACCTTGCTTATAAACACGAGACCTTCTATTAGAAAAAAATTGGTGGTATCCTCTTCTTCTTCAATTTTGTCCATCATCGTTCTCAAAGGAAAAAAAAGGATCTTCAAATTGAAAATTAATTGGTCGCTTTTTTCTTGTCTTCATCATATCCACGCAAGGTGAGAATTCTAACTCACTTTTAAAAAGGGTTTATAAAATTTTAAATTCATGTTTATTTGGAGTAGGAAAAATTGCACATATGATAAAATTTTATATGCGATGAAATTTGTTGTTAGGTGTGAGGAATTCTGTTTGTTTTAACAGATCTGTAGAACATAACATCATAAATCAAATCTCGTATGATATAAACAGAATTTAGCGACGTAAAATTTAACAACATAAATTCTAGAACAGGTTACGTAAAATTGTTGAATCATGATACGTAACCTGTTCTAGAATTTATGTTGTTAAATTTTACGTCGCTAAATTCTGTTTATATCACACGAGATTTGATTTATGATGTTATGTTCTACAGATCTGTTAAAACTAACATTTCTGCTAATTGAAATTAAATCCAATCAAATTTGTCACTTATTATTATATTGTGGTAATTGACATTTATGTTTACATTTTAGATGTAACCAAAAACATAAATTAGAAAAGTACATTTTTATTATATTTTTATTTGCATGTTACATGTAAATAAATGCATGAATTAGAAAAGTACATTTTTATTTGCATATTACACATAAATAAAAACATGAATTAGAAAAGTACATTTTTATTTGCATTTCACATGTAAATAAAAACACCGTTTTAAAAAGTACATTATTTTTGCATTTCATATGTAAATAAAAATATAGTTTTAGAAAGTATATTTTTATTTGCATTTCACATGTAAATAAAAAAGACGAATTTAAAGTAACATCTTTATTTACATTTTAGGTGTAAATAAAAAGAACGAATTTAAAGTAACATCTTTATTTACATTTTAGGTGTAAATAAAAAGAACGAATTTAAAGTAACTTCTTTATTTACATTTTAGGTGTAAATAAAAAGAACGAATTTAAAGTAACATCTTTATTTACATTTTAGGTGTAAATAAAAAGTATGAATTTAAAGTAACATCGTTATTTACATTTTAGGTGTAAATAAAAAGAATGAATTTAAAGTAACATCTTTATTTACATTTTAGGTGTAAATAAAAAGAACAAATTTAAAGTAACATTTTATTTACATTTTAGGTGTAAATAAAAAGAACGAATTTAAAGTGACATCTTTATTTACATCTTAGATGTAAATAAAACGAATAAATTTGAAGTGACACCTTTATTTACATTTTAGATGTAAATAAAAAGATCAGATTTAAAGTTACATTTCGATTTACATTTTAGAAGTAACAAAAAGAGTAGATTAGAATGTTATATTTTTTATTGTCAAATTAGAGACAATATAAAGATTAGAAACAAAAGTTATATTTTTATTTACATTTCAGATGTAAATAAAAGAATAGATTTGAAAGTTACATTTTTGTTGACATTTTAAATGTAATAAAAAAGGATAGAATCAAAAGTTATATTTTTATTGTCATTCTAGGGACGATAAAATGAGTAGAATTAAAAGTGACATTTTATTTACATTTTAGATGTAAATAAAAACATAGATTAAAAAACTGACATTTGTATTTACATTTTAGATGTAAATAAAAACCATGGATTAAAAAGTTTCATTTTTGTTTACATTTTAGATGTAAACAAATGAATAGATTAAAAATGACATTATTATCGTCATTTTAGATGCGATAAAAAGAGTAGAAATAAAAGTGACATTTTTATCATCATTTTAGGTGTGATAAAAAGAGTAGATTAAAAGTGACATTTTTATCGTCATTTTAGATGCGATAAAAAGAGTAGATTAAAAGTGACATTTTTGTCATCATTTTAGATGCGATAAAAAGAATAGATTTTAAAATTACATTTTCTATGTAATTAAAGAATGAAAGGAAAAATTACATTTTTCAATATAAGTAAAGATGAAACAAAGGATTACATTTTTCAATGTAATAAAAGATTAAATAAAAACACTACATTTTTCAATGTAATAAAGGATGAAATTAAAAGATTACATTTTGCAATAGTGTAATAAAAGAATAGAAAAAGGTTTACATTTTGATGTAATATAAAAAGTTTACATTTTTATGTAATATAAAAGGTTCACATTTTTATGTAATATAAACCTCACTATTAATGTAAGAAATGAAATTAGAAAATAGTTCATGTTTTAAAAATAAAACATGTTTACATTAAAAATCACATTTTTAATGTAAAGGAAGAGAATATAAAAATATTCATAGTTTGGAATGGAAAGGATAAACCATAAAAATTTACATTTTTACTGTAATGTAATAAATGATGAAAATATTAATCGTTCGAAATAGAAATGATAAACAATAAAAATTTACATTTTATTGTCATATAAGGAATGAAGAAAATGTACATGTTTTGAAATAGACTTCTGTTCATTAAAAATAACTTGAATACGAAGTGTAGGAAATTATTTAAAGAATAAATAATTTGAAATCGTTGAAGGAATGAATTATATATATATATATATATATATATATATATTAAAATAAAACGAATCGCGCTGCTGTAGTTTGCGATTTGAAATCGTAACTTCAGACGATTATACCGAAAGATCCGATAGTCGGATTTTCCCAAAACTGGAACTGTTAGGACCGCTTTGGGAAGATCTTTCCAACGATATAAACTTTGTTAAAATCCAACGGTAAGATTTCAAGATAAATGTAAATCAAATTTCGATAAAAACAGCGCCACGAGTCGCCCATTAACCCGAAGCATCGTTGAATTGAATTGATCTATTTTTATATAAATAAAATAGCGATAAATCGTTATTAAATACTAATAACGATATGAAATGATTTTAAAAAATATATATATGCGATGATCATTTGAAAAGTCCGAGTTCAATCTCATTTCAAATGATTATACGACGATCTAAGACGAAGATTTGAAGACGGTGATTGAAGACCGGCGATCTTCACATCGAATGGATGAGTTGCTACTGATGGCCATGATTGGAGTAGCTACCTTGAAGGGGCTAAAGTGGTGGCCGTCTGGACGTACTTGTTGATTGTCCGGATATGCGAGCACCTCACTTTCGTATTGGACATATGGGACGAGGAATAAGGTGACTCTGGTTCTGTTCAGACCTAGAACGAACTTGTAAATGGATGTGTGTCTGACGTTGGAGTTCATTCCATGTAAATTAAATCGATTTCTATCTAATGTATATCCATTTGGTGGCGGAGGATTTATTCTCTTGCTTAACACCCTCAGGGGGTATATATGGATAGTTATTGATCGCATGGCGTGAACAGTCAATGTAGCACGCCAAGATGCAAATGATCAAGGCTTTTGTTGAAAAGCAGGCCTTGTGGTTGATGATCCAAGCATAGCCTGTTTAGGCATAGCTTTGTGTATAACGTGACTTCGCGAGCCTCACACCCCGATATGAGTCAAAAACGGGAGTAAGACTGCAAGTAGTGCACACTTTTCTTTCTAGCTAAGAAGTGGTGTCAGTGACCTACCAGCCCTGACATTTTTACTTATATGGATGTTGGATTATGAGGTACCTTGGATTTTATAGGTTGTTAGTGGCCATATTAGAGGTTCAAAAGAACCAGGAAGCGTGTGTTCAGGCATAATTAATCCACTAGCGTTATGTGTGGACTGGCCCTGAAGATCCAAGGGTTCACTACTGGGAATCCTGAGGCATTTGCTAGAGTTTCTCGAATCGAAGAGAACGATCCCCAGCATCGACTCATGATGGAAACCCAATTTCCAATACGACACCATGTGGTTTTGATTGTAGAACTAGTGTAATGACCCGGATTCTTATGGGTAAATTTTAAATATTTAATACGGATCTAAATATTGGGTGGATAATATAAATGGAATTTTATATTAAGTTATCAATTTAATAATCAATTTCGATTTAATATCGAATATATTAAATCATCGTAATGTGAAAATATAATTCAGTTCGAGATTTAAAACTGAATTAAATACAGTTCAGACTTCTGTTTGAATACGAATAATAATATTAAATTTTTATCGAAGAAATTAATTTGTTTTAAAATTTGATTTATATAGGTTTAAATTAATATCTTCTGCAGATGACCGAATTAGACTTCGTGACCTATCCCAGTGTGTCCGGAACAGGGGTATTACCCTAAAAATGATAGTTGTTGGGTTTTGAAAGGAGTTCAGAATCAGTATGTATTTTTAATTAAAAGATACCAGTTTTAATTAAAATAAAAATAAAAATTTAATAAAATTAAAGGTAAAGAATTAGACACCTCCCTTTTTAATTTCACCACTCCTTTCTTGCTGATCAAAAGAAACCACGTCTCCCACTTCAAATAGCCTAGCTGTTCGATTCAAATCCGCACCCCTCTTCATTATAAAACTACGAGCATACCTTCCCTTTAATTCCTTTTATTCTCGTTCCTCCTCAGACAAATCAAAAACTTCTTTAGCTCCTCCATTTATTCGTAAAACCCATCGGGAGCTTCATTCTCCTTCAAATCCGCGGTCGAACTCACGTTCGAACCTTCAGAATCTGGCGCGATTTTTCTCCGACGTCGACGGTTAAACAACGAGCTAGGGTTCAGCTCGATCTCAGAATATGGGGGTTCTGACCATTTCTGAAGCAACGCGAAATCTGGAATCGCAGGGATGTTGGGATGGCGGTGAACATATGTCGTTCGATGCTTCAGGGAGTCAGTCAATGCGGGGTCAATCAGGTGAAGTACGTTGCATTTTTGGAGCCTAGAAGGGTAGGGAAGGGGCGATGTTCACCTGTAGTGTTTGAAGTCGGAGGACGGACTAAGAATGTGATGCTGGGGCGTTGTTCGTGGGCTGAGATGGTAGGTAACGATGGGTTCAGGAAAGGATCGATGGCTTTGTTGATGGATGTCGAGTACAGAAATGAAAGGGAATTGGGGAAAGTGTGGTGATAGGAAGTGTTGGGGATTGACTGCAAGATGTTTGATGAATTGTCAAAGTAGAGGAAGTCAGTTTGGGGTTGTCCACAGTAAAGGAGGATTAACTATCGTTTAAGTGGCTTTGTAGTTGTTCTAGCAATGAGGTACGAAGTGAATTCAATTGAAACAAGACGAGACGATATTGAATTTTAGAAGGATATTCGATGAAAGGAAATCATCGGTGAGTAAATTCTCACTCACCTGTTTAATTAGAATTATTTTTATTTCGTTAAAAATAATTGTGTGTTGCTTGTTTGAAATGTCGTCTGATTGTTTTAAATATATTAGTTATTTAGGATTGGTTGACTATTATATATATATTGGGTTGAGATTGGTTGGATTGATTCCTGCAGTATCGTTAGCGGATGCCCGCAGTTTCATAGCAGATGATTTCCCTATGCGCCCCACAAATATATATTAGTGGATGACCTTCATACCGCGATATCCTGCCTCGAAGCAGGATGGGTATTGTTATGTTGACTAACGTCTGTGGATGCAGGAAAACAGGTTGGAGGAATCCAACTGGATTCCTCAAAAATATATATTATCTATTTGTTTGTTTGATTTCATATATATTCATATATGATGTGTTTAAAATCAAATGATTGAAAATTGGTTGATTTGATTGTTTAAAAATATCACTGGGGCTTGAATATTGATTTATAAAAATATCGAAAAGGGTATTTGAGATTTTAAAACGGGAATTCTATTTTTATAAATAGAATTTGAATTTTTAATGAACTAGGGAAAATATTAACTTGTTTGAATATATAAAACAAGTATGGAATTTATAAACTCTGTTTATAAATGAAAAGGTGGGATTTGAATTGAATTTATAAACTCTGTTTATAAATGAAAAGGTGGGATTTGAATTTATAAACTCAGTTTATAAACGAAAAGGTGGGATTTGAATTGAATTTATAAACTTTGTTTATAAATATATAATGGGGGATTTTAAGTAAAGTTATAAACGTTGTTTATAAATAATGCAGAGATATTCAAATAGATTTGAATATAGAATTTGAAAAGAGAATTCAAATGAATTTGAATATAGAATTTGAATATAGTATTCAAATGGAATTAAACAATAGGATTTGAATATAGTATTGAAATAGGATTTGAATATAGTATTGAAATAGGATTTGAATATAGTATTGAAATGTGATTTGAATATAGTATTGAAAATGAATTTGAATATGGAAATTCAAATGGGATTTATAATATAGAATTTGAAAAGAGAATTCAAATAGACTTTGAATATAGAATTTGAAAAGAGAATTCAAATAGAACTTGAAATAGATTTGAATATAGAATTTAAAGGGTTGAAATGGACTTTGAATATATGATTCAAATAGAGTTAAAATGAATTTGAATATAGAAATTCAAATGGGATTTATAATATAGAAGTTGAATACAGAAATTCATATGGATTTCAAATAGAAGTGGAACAGAATTTGAATATAGAATTCAAAGTAGTTAATAAGCGAGTTAAAATATATTTGAACATGTCATGTTCAAATATGAAAGTGAAATAAACTAAGGAGTAAATTAACAAATTTAATTAACAAATTTAGTTAAAACGATTGGTATAGTTAAAATAGATTGGGCAGGTATAGATACAGGAGACAGGTTTGGAATGAAGTGTTAGAAGGTATATGTATAGAATGCTCGACAAAAAGGTACATATTTAATTTCCATATGAGATTTTATGCGCCGTATCGGCTAGCCACTTGACTTTTCTTTTTCTTTTTGGATTGGTAAGGGCCATGGGAGGCTATTAGAAATATCCCGAAGCTCCCGGTACAAAGGAGGTTATGGCGAATTTTTTCGGGAATTTAAAGAGTTAGAATATTTTTAAGATAATTTGATGGTTAGAAATCAACGTATCGATATATATATAGAAGTCGATAAGGAAGCGAACTTAAAAATAGAATAGTATAATCAAAAAAGAAGTCTAAGAATAAAATCTAGTAAGAATATAAAGAGAAAGTGTATACGTGTTTAAAAGTGAATAAGTAGTTGTATGGTATTGATTATTCGAGTAAGTAGTTATATCTATTTTGACGTTATAAATGTTATTCAGTCAAGGTCTGAGAGGTAGTTATACCCCAACTTGATTGATTTCATTATTAACAAATAAATAGTAAGATTTCAGGCTCGAAGATCAATGTTGAATAAGATTTAGTTGAATATAGTATTTGGGTTGTCGTAACGATGTTTTACACAACATCCGTTTTAACCCAAATGAAATGTAAGCTTGAAAAAAGAATATAGAATATTTCCTAAGTATAGAAATAAACGATATCGGAAAGAGACAAGTAATTGGAATATTTTCAAATTATAAATAACATATATTTTCTAAAGTTTAGAAAATAAAGGAAGGCGATATTCAGAAATGTTTTCCAAATAACGTAACAGACCAATATAGTTATTGGAAATATTTGGTTAACAAATATTGATAAAGAAATAGAGAAGTGATTTAATTAATGGAATATTAATTAAGGGCTCAGTGATTGTTTGATAATTGGATGAACACTTGTTTTCTTCGATAGTTAAATCATCGACTATCGAAACACTTGTTTTTATTCGATAGTTAAATCACAGACTATCGAAGTTTTGACCATTGTTGTCAATATGGAGAGACCGGTTAGATTATTATCCGAAGAACCACTCCGTATTGGCAGTAGCGTTGCGAATCAGATTATATAAAGATAATCGAAGACGGAGTAGAGTGCAAGGACAATTTCTATTAATAGAAATTGTACCTTCAATTCGTCCTGTTCCTGGGTGATTTGTGTGGATGAATGTCTGACAGAGTATTTCCAGAAAGGTCACGTACATTGATTTCTTCAACCGTACCAAGAGTGGAAGCTGGGAAGGAAACTTCTTTTAGCTGACACGTAATGTACTGTTGTAGACATCAATTAGTGATTTTCGGTGGATCTGACAATGTGGCATTCGAAGTGAATCTGATGTGATGATAAGGCGTAACCTCAAGCCTCATCAATCGGTAAATGACAGAAATCGGGCAAGCAGCATGGCTATGTAGGTCGCACCTATTAGGGTGTATAATCACCTGATCTAGAGTTTCATTTACTTCTAAAAATCTATTGTTGATGTTGTCCCATTCGGGAAACGGTTGCTGATCCCAACCATTGGTGATATACATTCGATACACTCAAGCTAAATGAGTGGTCGGTCATGTGTGGCTGAGTGGCAAGATGTTCTTGTTGAACTCGGTGTATTCTCCTCTAGAGATATACCAGCGGAAGGTGGTTCCATACCTTGTCATAGTTGGAAATCCATTACCCAATACGTGCTTGCGGTTTTGATTGTATATATATGTGGAACTTGAGATGCAAACGTTCCACTAGATTATTATATACTTGATTTAGACATTATTATAATATCAAAGGAGTTTTGATATAAAGATTATCGTTCCGTTCAAAGGGATTTTGAAAGTTAAGTCAAGTGTTTGGATTCTCATAAGGGAAAAACCCGTTCCGTGTTATACGGCGTGGTCTTCTGAGATATCATTTAGTTTTCTGAAACTGTTTACTCATACCAGTCCATGACTGACCCGGAGTTTATTTGTTTTGTTCTACCTAAACTCTTGGGTGCCTAAATTATTACGGGCAGTCAAGTAGTTCATGATTTTTCAGATATATCTAATGGAGTTTAGAGCAGGAGGCTTCAGCGTTATCTAGTTATAGTGTTGTTCCGTTGTTGTTGTAAGTGTTGTACTCTGATAAGTGTATGTTATACAATTGAGATTTTGTATTTCAAAAGTTATAATATATTATATTTTGTTCCGCTGCGATGTGAGATTCTGTGTTGTTATTTCTGTTCTTCTTCTATCTCTTTCTTCTAAAAAAAATGTTTTCGAATTTTCGTGATATTTGGGTTGGACGTATGATGTATATAGTCAACTCTGATGTTACGGAAATTTGGGTCATTACAGTTGGTATTAGAGCTTAGGTTGAGTGAATACCTAGGCTTTGGGGAATGTGCTCATTAGAGATAGGATCAGTAGTATCCTAGAATGAGTTGAGTGTATATATATATGAGAGAGCGTATTTGTTATTTGATATAAAAACTGTTTTATATTGTGTTGACTAGTCTGTTGAGTGAATTATGAATTCTGATCGAATCGTGGGACGCCACGATCTCGATAAGAGTTTATAAACACTTGAATAGAAGATTGGACACGATATTATTTTAAATGGTTGAGTTGATTGTTAGGATTATAATCGAATAAGATTATAAAACAGAAATAGTTATATATAACCAATAGAATTGGTATAAGAATGAAATATACAAAGGAGATGAAATTGAAATTGAATTCCAACCAGAATTCAGAATTTAAAATCCTGGGAGTTTGGAAAATAATTTTCTAAATGGAGTTTGAAAGAAATATAGTACTGAACTCACTTCAGTGGTTGGGAAATAATTCTGATGATGGTCGCAACATCATCAGTGTTCATTTTCGAGTTTCTAAGTGATGAATTACTGCCATAGAAAAGTTTTTGATGGAAATTTGTTTGAAAAGAAACAAGTTGTTTGAAAATTGAAATGTTTTGAATTTGAGATAGATATAAATATAGTATATATTTATATTACTTCAAAGGAATTTTGAAATGGGAATTGGAATATAGAATTCAAATAGAAGTGAAATGGAATTTGAATATAGAATTCAAATAGAAGTGAAATAGATCAGAAATATTATGTTGAAATGGAAAAATGGATTTGATATATATTAAAAATATATCAGAATGGAGTTGAATTTGTTATAAACAAAGTTAAAACGTTTATATTTATAAATATAATTAAAACGAGCTCGCCGTAGCGCGGCAGTTCATAAAATGGCGATTCGAACTTCAATTTAGTATACAGAACTCAATTGAAGTCGGAATTCTTTGAAACAAGAATCGTCGGGACCGGTTGAACAATAGTTTTCTAAGAATGAGAAAAATTTGGATTTCGTCGTATAGATTTTGAGTTATGTCAAAAACAAATTTTAGAAAAGCAGCGCCAGAACCATTATAAAACCATAACGGTTTAATTAAATAAATAAAAGAATTTTTAGGAAATAAAATCCGAATTGGCATTAGAAAAATCCAGACTGGAGATATAAAATAAGTATGAACTCCAGTGAAGTCAGTGAAATAATTTTTAAGACAAAAATCATATTTTGAATGGTTAAATAGAATTAACTAAATTGGAAAATAATTAGTCAGAGGAAATTTGAATCGAAATTGGGTTTCTGGATAAGTGAAAGAGATTGAGAATTTATATTGGAAATCGAATATATAACTCGAGTTGAAAATATAATTAGATTAGTTTATAATTAAGCTGACATATATTTGAACAACTTATATTCAAATAAAAAGGGTGAAATAGGCAAAACAGTTAATTAGCAACTAGTTAATGGGAATTTGAGTGATTGAAATTAAATTTAACTTAAGTAAGTTAAATGGATCGAAATGAATAAATTGAGTAAAATCAATGTGAATGAAATATGAATTGGGTGTGAATAAAGGGAAAACCAAAAGAGTTAAAAAGAAATATATTTGTAAAACAAATATAAAAGGAAATATATTTGTAAAACAAATATAAAACGAAATATATTTGTAAAACAAATATAAAAAAATATATTTGTAAAACAAATATAAAAGAAAAATATATTGTAAAACAAATATAAAGGATATATTTGTAACACAAATACAAGGGAAGTTATGTGCAAACAAATAGAAGGAGAAATATTTGTAAAAACATTTACAAATAGAATTTAAAAGGAAATATTTGTAAAACATTTACAAATAGATTAAATAGAATGTTATAAATGAGATATTTATTTGTTAAATAAATAGAATTTAATCAAAGGAATATTTAGAAGATGAATAGAAAATAGAAATCTGTTTTTAACAGATAAATAGAAAAGATTAATTTATAAATAACAGTTTATAAATTAAATTAAATAGTTATCATTCGATAAATGGAATATATAAGTCTGAACTTATATAGAGAAGAGATATTGGTTTTTAACACCGATAGTTTTAAATAGAAGGGGTACACAACACTTGTATAAGTGAAGTAACATTATTAAAGAGAACATTTATAAAGTGAAGAACCGTTACTAAAAGTAAATCTTTTTAAATGAATAAACATTATCCAATAGGAGTTATTAGAATGGGAGAAGTCGATTAGAGTTAGAAATAATCGATTAGAGTTGGAATAAATCGATTAGAGTAAGAATTAACCAGTTAGAGTTAATTAGTTAGGGTTAATCCGTAGAGTTAATTGAATATTAGTTATTCAATTAGAATTTATCGAATATTTGTTATTCAAATTAAGAGTTAACCAGATAGAGTTAATTGAACATAGTTAATCGAATTAGAATTTAATTGAATGTTAGTTATTCAATTAAGTTGATCGAATATAGCAATTGAGATAGAGTTAGTCAAACATAGTTACTCAGGATAAGTTGCCATTTCGTACGACTGCTAGCGTAATTCGCAGGGCTGCAGATAGCCTAGGGCGGTCAGATGTTTCCTGAGGGAATCAGGCGTAACCATTGTGATCGCTGCGATCTAGAGTCAAGCGAATGGAGTTAAATCAAATATTAGTTATTCGAATAAAGTTAAAAAGGAGTTAACCGAATATAGTTTATTTGAATAGAGTAAAAGGAGTTAATCGAATATAGTTTATTCGAATAGAGTAAAAGGAGTTAATCGAATACAGTTTATTCGAATAGAGTAAAACGAGTTAATCGAATACAGTTTATTCGAATAGAGTTAAAGGAGTTATCGAAGATAGTTTATTCGAATAGAGTTAAAAGAGTTATCGAATAGGGATTTATTCGAAAGAGATTTACGTAAGGAAGTTTTAAATGTTGAATATCAACATAAATAAGTTTTGAAAAGATAAATGGGTTTGTAGCACTTTTTCTACCTTAGCAATTTCGAGGACGAAATTATTTTTAAGTGGGGAAGATTGTAATGACCCGGATTCTTATGGGTAAATTTTAAATATTTAATACGGATTTAAATATTGAGTAGATAATATAAATGGAATTTTATATTAAGTTATCAATTTAATATCGAATATATTAAATCATCGTAATGAGAAAATATAATTCAGTTCGAGATTTAAAACTGAATTAAATACAGTTCAGACTTCTGTTTGAATACGAATAATAATATTAAATTTTTATCGAAGAAATTAATTTGTTTTAAATTTTGATTTATATAGGTTTAAATTAATATCTTCTGCAGATGATCGAATTGGACTTCGTGACCTATCCCAATGTGTCCGGAACAGGGGTATTACCCTAAAAATGACAGTTGTTGGGTTTTGAAAGGAGTTCAGAATCAGTGTGTATTTTTAATTAAAAGATACCAGTTTTAATTAAAATAAAAATAAAAATTTAATAAAATTAAAGGTAAAGAATTAGACACCTCCCTTTTTCATTTCACCACTCCTTTCTTGCTGATCAAAAGAAATCACGTCTCCCACTTCAAATAGCCTTGTTGTTCGATTCAAATCCACACCCCTCTTCATTATAAAACCACGAGCATACCTTCCCTTTAATTCCTTTTATTCTCGTTCCTCCTCAGACAAATCAAAAGCTTCTTTAGCTCCTCCATTTATTCGTAAAACCCATCGGGAGCTTCATTCTCCTTCAAATCCGCGGTCGAACTCACGTTCGAACCTTCAGAATCTGGCGCGATTTTTCTCTGACGTCGACGGTTAAACAACGAGCTAGGGTTCAGCTCGATCTCAGAATTTGGGGGTTCTGACCATTTCTGAAGCAACGTGAAATCTGGAATCGCAGGGATGTTGGGATGGCGGTGAAATCATGTCATTCGATGCTTCGGGGAGTCAGTCAATGCGGGGTCTATCAGGTGAAGTGTGTTGCATTTTTGGAGCCTAGAAGGATAGGGAAGGTGCGATGTTCACCTGTAGTGTTTGAAGTCGAAGGACGGACTGAGAAAGTGATGCTGGGGCGTTGTTCGTGGGCTGAGCTGGTAGGTAACGATGGGTTCAGGAAAGGATCGATGGCTTTGTTGATTGATGTCGAGTACAGAAATGAAAGGGAATTGGGGAAAGTGTGGTGATAGGAAGTGTTGGGGATTGACTGCAAGATGTTTGATGAATTGTCGAAGTAGAGGAAGTCAGTTTGGGGTTGTCCGCAGTAAAGGAGGATCAACTATCGTTTAAGTGGCTTTGTAGTTGTTCTAGCAATGAGGTACGAAGTGAATTCAATTGAAACAAGCCGAGACGATATGGAATTTTAGTAGGATATTCGATGAAAGGAAATCATCGGTGAGTAAATTCTCACTCACCTGTTTAATTAGAATTATTTTTATTTCGTTAAAAATAATTGTGTGTTGCTTGTTTGAAATGTTGTCTGATTGTTTTAAATATATTAGTTATTTAGGATTGGTTGACTATTATATATATATTGGGTTGAGATCGGTTGGATTGATTCCCGCAGTATCATTAGCGGATGCCCGCAGTTTCATAGCGGATGATTTCCCAATGCGCCCCACAAATATATATTAGTGGATGACCTTCATACCGCGATATCCTGCCTCGAAGCAGGATGGGTATTATTATGTTGACTAACGTCTGTGGATGCAGGAAAACAGGTTGGAGGAATCCAACTGGATTCCTCAAAAATATATATTATCTGTTTGTTTGTTTGATTTCATATATATTCATATATGATGTGTTAAAAATCAAATGATTGAAAATTGGTTGATTTGATTGTTTAAAAATATCACTGGGGCTTGAATATTGATTTATAAAAATATCGAAAAGGGTATTTGAGATTCTAAAAAGGGAATTCTATTTTTGTAAATAGAATTTGAATTTTTAATGAACTAGGGAAAATATTAACTTGTTTGAATATATAAAACAAGTATGGAATTTATAAACTCTGTTTATAAATGAAAAGGTGGGTTTGAATTGAATTTATAAACTCTATTTATAAATGAAAAGGTGGGATTTGAATTGAATTTATAAACTCTGTTTATAAATGAAAAGGTGGGATTTGAATTGAATTTATAAACTCTATTTATAAGCGAAAAGGTGGGATTTGAATTGAATTTATAAACTTTGTTTATAAATATATAATCGGGGATTTTAAGTAAAGTTATAAACGTTGTTTATAAATAATGCAGAGATATTCAAATAGATTTGAATATCGAATTTGAAAAGAGAATTCAAATAAATTTGAATATAGAATTTGAATATAGTATTCAAATGGAATTAAACAATAGGATTTGAATATAGTATTGAAATAGGAATTGAATATAGTATTGAAATAGGATTTGAATATAGTATTGAAATAGGATTTGAATATAGTATTGAAAACGAATTTGAATATAGAAATTCAAATGGGATTTATAATATAGAATTTGAAAAGAGAATTCAAATAGACTTTGAATATAGAATTTGAAAAGAGAATTCAAATAGAACTTGAAATAGATTTGAATATAGAATTTAAAGGGTTGAAATGGACTTTGAATATAAGATTCAAATAGAGTTAAAATGAATTTGAATATAGAAATTCAAATGGGATTTATAATATAGAAGTTGAATATAGAAATTCATATGGATTTCAAATAGAAGTGGAACGAAATTTGAATATAGAATTCAAAGTAGTTAACAAGCGAGTTAAAATATATTTGAACATGTCATGTTCAAATATGAAAGTGAAATAGACTAAGGAGTAAATTAACAAATTTAATTAAAACAATTGGTATAGTTAAAATAGATTGGGCAGGTATAGATACAGGAGACAGGTTTGGAATGAAGTGTTAGAAGGTATATGTATAGAATGCTCGACAAAAAGGTACATATTTAATTTCCATATGAGATTTTATGCTCCGTATCGGCTAGCCACTTGGCTTTTCTTTTTCCTTTTGGATTGGTAAGGGCCATGGGAGGCTATTAGAAATATCCCGAAGCTCCCGGTACAAAGGAGGTTATGGCGAATTTTTCCGGGAATTTAAAGAGTTAGAATATTTTTAAGATAATTTGATAGTTAGAAATCAACGTATCGATATATATATAGAAGTCGATAAGGAAGCGAACTTAAAAATAGAATAGTATAATAAAAAAGAAGTCTAAGAATAAAATCTAGTAAGAATATAAAGAGAAAGTGTATACGTGTTTAAAAGTGAATAAGTAGTTGTATGGTATTGATTATTCGAGTAAGTAGTCATATCTGTTTTGACGTTATAAATGTTATTCAGTCAAGGTCTGAGAGGTAGTTATACCCCAACTTGATTGATTTCATTATTAACAAATAAATAGTAAGATTTCAGGCTCGAAGATCAATGTTGAATAAGATTTAGTTGAATATAGTATTTGGGTTGTCGTAACGATGTTTTACACAACATCCGTTTTAACCCAAATGAAATGTAAGCTTGGAAATAGAATATAGAATATTTCCTAAGTATAGAAATAAACGAGATCGGAAAGAGACAAGTAATTGGAATATTTTCAAATTATAAATAACATATATTTTCTAAAGTTTAGAAAATAAAGGAAGGCGATATTCGGAAATGTTTTCCAAATAACGAACAGACCAATATGGTTATTGGATATATTTGGTTAACAAATATTGATAAAGAAATAGAGAAGTGATTTAATTAATGGAATATTAATTAAGGGCTCAGTGATTGTTTGATAATTGGATGAACACTTGTTTTCTTCGATAGTTAAATCACCGACTATCGAAACACTTGTTTTTATTCGATAGTTAAATCACAGACTATCGAAGTTTTGACCATCGTTGTCAATATAGAGAGACCGGTTGGATTATTATCCGAAGAACCACTCCGTATTGGTAGTAGCGTTGTGAATCAGATTATATAAAGATAATCGAAGACGGAGTAGAGTGCAAGGACAATTTCTATTAATAGAAATTGTACCTTCGATTCATCCTATTCCTGGGTGACTTGTATGGATGAATGTATGACAGAGTATTTCCAGAAAGGTCACGTACATTGATTTCTTCAACCGTACCAAGAGTGGAAGCGGGGAAGGAAACTTCTTTTAGCTGACACGTAATGTACTGTTGTAGACATCAATTAGTGATTTTCGATGGATCTGACAATGTGGCATTCGAAGTGAATCTGATGTGATGATAAGGCGTAACCTCAAGCCTCATCAATCGGTAAATGACAGAAATCGGGCAAGCAGCATGGCTATGTAGGTCGCACCTATTAGGGTGTATAATCACCTGATCTAGAGTTTCATTTACTTCTAAAAATCTATTGTTGATGTTGTCCCATTCGGGAAACGGTTGCTGATCCCAACCATTGGTGATATACATTCGATACACTCAAGCTAAATGAGTGGTCGGTCATGTGTTGCTGAGTGGCAAGATGTTCTTGTTGAACTCGGTGTATTCTCCTCTAGAGATATACCAGCGGAAGGTGGTTCCATACCTTGTCGTAGTTGGAAATCCATTACCCAATACGTGCTTGCGGTTTTGATTGTATATATATATGTGGAACGTGAGATGCAAACGTTCCACTAGATTATTATCTACTTGATTTAGACATTATTATAATATCAAAGGAGTTTTGATATAAAGATTATCGTTCCGTTCAAAGGGATTTTGAAAGTTAAGTCAAGTGTTTGGATTCTCATAAGGGAAAAACCCATTCCGTGTTATACGGCGTGGTCTTATGAGATATCATTTAGTTTTCTGAAACTGTTTTAAATTGTTTACTCATACCAGTCCATGACTGACCCGGAGTTTATTTGTTTTGTTCTACCTAACTCTTGGGTGCCTAAATTTGTACGGGCAGTCAAGTAGTTCAGGATTTTTCAGATATATCTAAAGGAGCTTGGAGCAGGAGGCTTCAGCGTTATCTAGTTATAGTGTTGTTCCGTTGTTGTTGTAAGTGTTGTACTATGATAAGTGTATGTTATACTGTTGAGATTTTATATTTCAAAAGTTATAATATATTATATTTTGTTCCGCTGCGATGTGAGATTCTGTGTTGTTATTTCTGTTCTTCTTCTATCTCTTTCTTCTAAAAAAAATGTTTCGAATTTTCGTGATATTTGGGTTGGACGTATGATGTATATAGTCAACTCTGATGTTACGGAAATTTGGTTCATTACAACTAGTATGGCGACATAGTAGGATGGGGTACTATGCCATCTATGATCGATACATTATGATTGAAATTGTTTTTGAAACATATATACACTAATAATAATATCAAATCCATTTTTATCGTATCAAGCATTTTTGACCACTATAAGGTAAAACTCTATCCTCCGGTTTGAGTTGCATTGTGTGATGGGACTTGAGTCTTATAATGGTTTCATTTTTCTAAAAAGCATTGCGTTGTTTAACGATTCACTTTATTTTATGCACTGGCAATCCAATGGAGTAAACCCGTTCCACGTTAGCGGCGTGGTCCTGTGATTAGCCTTATTATTAGAGTAGATTAGTTAAGTTAGATTTCTCATACCAGTCCCATGACTGACCTCTAGTTTGTTTCACTTGCAAACTCGGGTGCCCTATTTTCCACACGGGCAGTCGAGTAGCTTTTTGCAGATATTTATCTCTTGAGCAGGATTCTGGATCGAAGCCTAAAGCTCTGTCCAGAGCATAGAAAGTCTTCCGCTGTGTATTGCATTAATTTATTGTAATAAGTCTTCCGCTGTATTTTATTTATCGATGTACTCTGATATTCTGTACTCTGATGTAATATTATTATGATGTTTATAAAAGTCTTTTGTTATTTGTTCTGATGTTGTTGTATGCCCAGAATTAATGCATTCGAGAATTTCCAACTTTTGGATCAGACCTGTGTGGTTTATGCTCGATTCAAAGGGCGGGGATTTTCGGGTCATTACATATGGTATCCGAGCTCTGGTTAGCTCAAATCTTTGGGATACAACTCATTAGAACTTAACAAAAGAATCATCAGAGGTAGGATTAGTAATATTCTATAAAAGAATACTCATTAGAGATAGGATCAGTAGTATTATAGAATGAGAAAACTCATTAAAGATGGGTTAGCAATGCCCTAGAATGAGTTGAGAGTAACAAGTTTATAATTAACGTATATGTGTAATCCGATCTTAGAAAATATGAGTTTTGAATATTTAAAAGTTATATATATATATATTTTAAAAGTTAATCAACTAATAAAGTTATTGAAACCAATAATAGAATGAAAGTTGATTTGGTTAACTAGGTAACTTTTAGCTTCGATCCTTTTCGAGGACGAAAAAATTTTAAGTGGGGGAGATTGTAACAACCCGGAATTTTGGAACCAATTTAAAATTTTATTTTAAGGAAATTTTGTTAGAAAATACGTCATAATTTAAAAATTCCAATTTTTTTATTTAAATTATTGAATTTAAAATAATATTTACATATATAAATTTTAAATTGTTATTAATGAATGATTCCAAATTGATTTTATATAGGAAGAATTGTAAGACACTGAATGTTAAAGGTATATAATGTATGTTTTAACTATCGCGGTTAATGGAATTAATGTTAACATTTATAATAAAAAAAATATAAAAGAAAACAAACAAAACATAAAATATATTTATTTTCCAACCTTTCCATGTATCCCTAATGTATTGGTGTATTTATTTTAGTATTGAAGTCAAAGGGGTTATTTAGTCTGTAGGCCCTTTATTATGTATAAAACAAAAAGGCCATGCATTGCCTACCCTTTTTTTAAATGCATGCATGCACCGTAAATTTTAAACTGATATAGTTGGTTATATTTTCAACATATGCATTTTTTCTTCTCTAAACGGACAACGTTTCATACAGTAATATACATGCGGTGGCCATTCATTTTCAAATTGTCTTTATTTCAAGTTCCCTTTTTAACTTTAAACCATACATGCATTCATTTATTTAGTACTATAAATTACCCATGTCTATATTAATACATTTCCAAAAACCTTCATCTCTTCCAATTTATTACTTCATTTTTTTCTCCTTTCCACTTTTTCTTAAATTTGAGTCATTTCAAAAAAAAAATCAATTAGACTAAAATACTGAAGTAAGAAGGGCTGGCATGTTTATAATAGATGAAAAAGTACGGTTGTCGGTTAGTCAAATCTAAATATCAATAGTTGGAAATTTGGAAATTGTGTAATTTGAAACCTTATATTTCTGAAATGGAAATTTAAATAATACATTTATGTGCGTTTTAAATTCATTAAATTCGTCAACATTTGTAATAAAAATTAATGTGGCGGTGTAAGGAATCAACATCGATATCATTTAAATAAATTATTTCATTCCATATAAATCGTATCTCATTCGAAAAGCAAAGGACACATCATCCACTAATTAAGCAATTAAATAACGTTGAAAATTTGGAAAGACATGCCTACTGATTTCGGTGCATTTCTTTTTATATTTATTTCACGCACCAATTCCTTTATTCGTGAAAACTATTCTTCCTTCTTTCTCAAACTAATTTTCTCTGTAGGCTAGAGATTTGCTGCTTGCTGAAGGAAAAAATATATAAATAATTATCTAATCAGCGCACTAATTCCCTAATTATTGCCTATTTCAGCAAAATCAACAAAAGAGAAACTTTTTCGAAATACATGTATGCATGAATCCTATTAATGACATATGCTAAATTAGGGTAATAAGTGTAACATTTATCATGGTAAATTTCAGTAATACATATATGTATTTTTGCAATGTTGGTTGTAGTAATAATGATATGTTTATTTAATAAGAAATTCGTACCTATTGCTGTATATTGTAGTTTTAAGAAATATTTGAATTGAGCATAATTAAATAAATTTAATATACAAGGGGGGATATAATTGAGTAAATTAAAAATATAAGGGGATAAAAGAAAATCTCCCTCCATTGTAAAATATCCTAAACTCCTCCTATAACCCTTCACAAACCCTCATTCTCTTTTCTGAAGCTGTCGCCTCCATCTTCTTCTCTTCATGGCAGCAACCTCTCTTCCTCTCTATTTTATTTCTCCTTCACCTTGCTTATAAACATGAGACCTTCTATTAGAAAAAAATTGGTGGTATCCTCTTCTTCTTCAATTTTGTCCATCATCATTCGCAAAAGAAAAAAGAAAAAAAAAAGGATCTACAAATTGCAAATTAATTGGTTGCCCTTTTCTTGTCTTCATAATATCCACGCAAGGTGAGAATTCTAACTCACTTTTAAAAAGGATTTATAAAATTTAAAATTCATGTTTGTTTGGAGTAGGAAAAATTGTACATATGATAAAATTTTATATACGATGAAATTTGTTATTAGGTGTGAGGAATTCTATCGCTTTATATATATATATATATATATATATATATAATTGTTGAATCATGATATGTAACCTGTTTTAGAATTTGTGTTGTTAAATTTTACGTCGCTAAATTCTGCTTATATCATACGAGATTTGATTTATGATGTTATGTTCTACAGATCTGTTAAAACTAACATTTCTGCTAACTGAAATTAGATCCAATCAAATTTGTCACTTGTTATTATATTGTGGTAATTGACATTTATGTTTACATGTTAGATGTAACTAAAAACATGAATTAGAAAAGTACATTTTTATTTGCATGTTACATGTAAATAAAAACATGAATTAGAAAAGTACATTTTTATTTGCATGTTACATGTAAATAAAAACATGAATTAGAAAAGTACATTTTTATTTGCATTTCACATGTAAATAAAAACACCGTTTTAAAAAGTACATTTTTATTTGCATTTCATATGTAAATAAAGACGCAGTTTTAGAAAGTACATTTTTATTTGCATTTCACATGTAAATAAAAAGGACGAATTTAAAGTAACATCTTTATTTACATTTTAGATGTAAATAAAAAGAACGAATTTAAAGTAACATCTTTATTTACATTTTAGGTGTAAATAAAAAGAACGATTTAAAAGTAACCTCTTTATTTACATTTTAGGTGTAAATAAAAAGAACGAACTTAAAGTAACATCTTTATTTACATTTTTGGTGTAAATAAAAAGAACGGATTTAAAGTAACATCTTTATTTACATTTTAGGTGTAAGTAAAAAGAACGAATTTAAAGTAACATCTTTATTTACATTTTAGGTGTAAATAAAATGAACGAATTTAAAGTAACATCCTTATTTACATTTTAGGTGTAAATAAAAAGAACGAATTTAAAGTGACATCTTTATTTACATCTTATATGTAAATAAAAAGAATAAATTTAAAGTGACACTTTTATTTACATTTTAGATGTAAATAAAAAGATCATATTTAAAGTTACATTTCGATTTACATTTTAGAAGTAACAAAAAGAGTAGATTAGAATGTTATATTTTTTATTGTCAAATTAGAGACAATAAAAAGATTAGAATCAAAAGTTATATTTTTATTTACATTTTAGATGTAAATAAAAGAATAGATTTTAAAGTTACATTTTTGTTGACATTTTAAATGTAATAAAAAAGGATAGAATCAAAAGTTATATTTTTATTATCAATGTAGGGACGATAAAAAGAGTAGAATTAAAAGTTACATTTTACTTACATTTTAGATGTAAATAAAAACATAGATTAAAAAAGTGACATTTGTATTTACATTTTAGATGTAAATAAAAACCACGGATTAAAAAGTTTCATTTTTGTTTACATTTTAGATGTAAATAAATGAATAGATTAAAAGTGATATTTTTATCGTCATTTTAGATGCAATGAGTAGAAATAAAAGTGACATTTTTATCGTCATTTTAGGTGTGATAAAAAGAGTAGATTAAAAGTGACATTTTTATCGTCATTTTCGATGCGATAAAAAGAGTAGATTAAAAGTGACATTTTTATCGTCATTTCAGATGCGATAAAAAGAATAGATTTTAAAATTACATTTTCTATGTAATTAAAGAATGAAAGGAAAATTTACATTTTTCAATATAAGTAAAAATGAAATAAAGGATTACATTTTTCAATGTAATAAAAGATTAAATAAAAACACTGCATTTTTCAATGTAATAAATGTAACGACCTAACTTTCGAACACATCGCAAGTTGTGCCATTAATAAGAAATGAGAATAGATAGAAGATAAAACACAGAACATCAGAATCTAACAGCGGAATTTTCACAACAGATAATACTTTATAATATTACACCGCAGAATATTTTACATCAGAGCATCATATGCCTAG
The DNA here is from genome assembly GCA_030737875.1 of Allium sativum. NCBI lineage: Eukaryota > Viridiplantae > Streptophyta > Magnoliopsida > Asparagales > Amaryllidaceae > Allium > Allium sativum. Next base: position 827,718,035 of record CM060926.1, on the reverse strand, counting down.
TGATACAACCCGTTCATAGTACATCAGTAATTATACATATCAAGGATGATTAACTGACGGACTTAATTATACAGTAGATAGATGGACCAGCACACAGCAAAATCTTCATTCCAGCTTCATAGTCTCATTGATCCTGATTCACTTGTCTATTCATAACAAGCGTTATGAATACCCAAGAGTTTAAGGGAAAACACAGAAAAATAAACTCCGGGTCAGTCAGGGGACTGGTATGAGTAAACAATTTAAAAACAATTAAAATATCTCATAAGACCACGCCGTAAATACGGAACGGGTTTTTACCTTATGAGATCAAAAATCACTTTGTATACTTTAAAACCAGATATTATAATAGTGTCTATTTGTTTTCACAAATAATTAAGAATCTAGGAAAATGCTTGCATCTCACATTCTCCGATATAGTATACAAATAAAAATCGCTTGGCGCTTATGGAAATTGGATTTCCAACCATGACAAGGTATGGGACCACCTTCCGCTGATGTATCTCCAGAGGCCAATACACCTGGGTTCAACAAGAACGTCTTGCAACCCGGCCCTCACATGACCGACCACTCATTTCTCTTGAGTGTATCGAGTGTATATCACCGATGGTTGTGTACGGCAACCATCCCCGAATGGGCAGAATCGATAGATTAAGAAACAAAAGGGAATTTCTCTAGATAGGTGATACTACACCCTAATGGGAGCGACCCACATAGCCATGCTGCCAGCCCGATTTTTGTCATTTCCTGGGTGTGAGGCTTGAAGCTAGACATACGTCATCTTTTCATCATCACTGGTTTAATTCCTTTGAATGCCACATCGTCAAACCCATCAAATCACAAATTGATCTCGTCCAAACTACGGGTATAAAGCTAAGAGAAACGAATTCCTCCGCCACCAAACTAAGTTTTGAAAATACCAACTTATGCGATCTGTTAGGTATACTTTGTCAGACATTCGTCCATACAAGTTGTCCTGGGACTAGACAAACCGAAGGCACTATTCAAAAGTAGTCCTTGTATATCGTCGTCTTTGATTCAACAATCTCTGACGCACAGCGTATAATCAAATCAAGGTGAAATATTTTATTTCGGTCTCTTTGAAATGATTAACGAACATTTTCTCTTTTTAAATTATAAATCTAACAAGATTATAATCTAATCTGCATATACAGTTACAGTCAAACCAAACAGTACCTGATTATCTGGTTATATTGATCATCTGTTCAAAACGGTCAATTTTGGCGGGTGCGTCGCACGTAGTTATTCTGTTCGTTATCTTAAAGATGAATACTTACATCATTATTCTTTAGAAAAATATTCCTCTAAATCATTCCTTAATCTGATCATTTCTAAATGAATGATAGCTTACTTTATGACCCTTACGCTTTGTACTTCTCTCGTCAAATTCCCTTTTTGATTTCTTATACTTGATTTAGTTTTTCTTCTTCTTTCTACACTAATAAAGTTTCTCTTTCAAATTTTCAATCCCAACACAATTAAAATATTAGTCATATTTTATATAATACAAAATGGTACTTGACAAGTTACTTTATCAGGGAACATGGTTTAATGCCGACCAATCTGGCATATGTTTGACATATAGTTCCCTTTTTTCCTCGTTTGTTTCAAATTTAAATATTTCATTTAAATTCTTATTTAAATTACAAACTAATTTTATAATTAAACAAATTTCAGTTTCTATGCTGACTTCTCGTTCTCTGTCAAAACCATACCCGATCCTTTCCACTTGATCGATTCTCTTTTTGTTGATTTTACAGTTTAAATATTTCATTAGAAATTTAAATTAAATTTATAATTTAATTTGAAATTACAACTTCTGCATTTAAATTCCAGTCTTTGTCAGAATTGTGTGCTAATCCTGATTCACTTCGTTCTTTTCTTGTTTAAATAAAAATTAAATATTTATTTTTTTCTCTCTTTTTATATAAACCATTATTAAATTTAAAAACAAGTTTAAATTAAAAAAAACTTCATGTTAAGGCTCAATTGGCAAAGTACCACTCTGGTTAAAGTACCTGACCGAAATCCATGGCGTGCGCTCGAGGAAAAGTGGCCAGCCATCAGGGTTTTCGGAAAATACCATGTTTGATTTGCCAAAGTACCACATTGAAGAAAACACAGGTGATCACTCCAATAACTCGATGGCCACTCTTCCTCCTTCTTCCTTCCCTCGCACTGTTGTGTGCACGTGCACAAGCAACCGGACCACCTGCCATCGACGATGATCATCCCCGCATATCGGTTTCCTCCTCCTGAACCCATTTTCACCTTCTTCTCCAGCTCCGATCCTCATTTGCTCAAAATCATCATTTCACCCAAAAATAAAACAGCAGCCGTCAAAAATTTGCACCACAAAACCCACGGCCTCCACCAACTCCGACCACCGGAAGTGCTGGCACCAGTTCCGACCCCTCCTCCGACCTTAGGCGCAACTCCTCCCCCACTTCTGGCCAGCTCGGTCACGTGTGGAGCCCCCTACGACGCGCCAAAACCCCTGAACCCAATCCACAGTTCAAACCCTATTTTTGCTAATTTCTCAAAAACTAACCATTTAAAAATTTAATTACTATTTTTCCATTAACCCCTAGCTCCTTCTACCTCTTCTGGCCGAGTACCACCACCTCCGGTCAAGTGGGTTGCCGGAGGTTCGTCAAAGTTGATCTTTTGTTCCTCCTTTATTTTCTCGAGATTCCAAGCTATAAAAATCTTGATTTTTTTTTCTAAAAATCATAATTTCGATCTACCATTACATCTATGTAATCAAATCATGTTTTTATAAAGTTCGAAAAACCAATTTGGATTTGAGGACCAGAGAGCTTTCCTGTTGATTTTCCTAAAGCAACAATAATGGTTTCTCTTGCAAACTGGTTTGTTTTTGAACACTTAAGTCATTGTTTTAAGATTTGTAAGACATAGCCTTGCCACCCATTTTCAACATAGATTGGTCTGGACTCTTTTGGTTTATAAGATTCAATTAAACAACTGGGTCTGGACAGCATCAGCCAATACCCTTTTGTTAATGCTATGATACTTAAACTTGTATTAACCATCCATGATTTCATACCAACCAGTCAAGACCCACAAGATATAGTACTGGAACAAACATACTACAACCATCCAAGTTTACTAATAGTTCACACAGTAATGTAAATACAGGAATTCTTCAAAAAACAGGAAATCAAGAAAACAGGTTTACTCACTTTAGAAGCTCCGAATCTCTTGCTTTTTCTTTTGCTTAAAACCTTTGAACTGATGTGTTTTTTGTGTCAATGGAAATGTGCATGGGGAGGTCTTTATATAGGTGTAGAAAGTGAAAAAAAGAACATGTGCATTTAATGCAGCAAAACAGCTTTTTGCTATGACAATTTGATTGACAAAACCAAAAGACTTTCTCTCTCAAAATCTCCATATCCTCTCACCCATATCCCATCGCAATTCAGCCTAGATCCTACCTAAAACTTCCCTAAGCAATGCACCAAAACTTCTCATTGGTCTACAAAGACATATCATATTAAATGTGCTATGTACTACCTCTCTTCATACCAATCTTCTTCTTGGTTCAAGCAAGATACTGTGATCCTCTAGGTACCAACAATGCTCAGAAATATTGAGTTATCAAACCTTACTTTCCACATGTTATTTCTTGATTTTACAAGACTTAATTAAAAATATAAACTTGCCTTCAAAGTATGAACAAAATCTGAAATTTCTGCTCAGATTTTCTCACGGCCAGGTCATTTTTAGCATTAGAAAAATCTTGGAAAAATCATTTCTTATGTGCCTACTAGGGTAGGAAAGATCTAGGTGCATATATATGATTTTTGCAAATCTTATGATGTGCATGTTCCTTGACAACTTGCCAATGTTTTTGAAAATAGAACCATGTATTGTATTTTCAGAAATTCACATTTGAAAAGAAATGAAAGAATTGAAAACTGAAAATATTTTTATTTCTAAAATGATCATGTCATATACCAAATCTTTGGCTTGAACAATCTTGTTTGATAACAAGATTCATGGTGTAGTAAGATCATGAAGTGAAATTGTACAACACAAGTTTCTCTTTTCAATGCATGAGAAAATAAATAAAAAATGTCATGAGATCTTATTTGCCATCAATCTATGGTGTATAGATCATGATTTGAAAAGAGAATTTAGACAACACATGCTTTTGATTTTTATGCATATAAAAATTCAAATACTTCCTTGCATTTAATTGAGAATAAACATGTTTAAAATCATGCTTAAGGTAGTTTATCATGTTTGAAACAAGGAGTCTTTGCTTAAACATTGTTTAAAAGCTTTTGGAAAAAATATATAAACAAGTGTTTTTCACAGAAAAAAATGGCATTTAAAATAAGTGTTATTTATCATACATTAAAAATGAATTTAAAAACAAGTGTTATCCTATCCATGCTATCATATATACTTGTATTAAATAAAATTAACAAACGCTATCAAACAGATGCTATCATACATGAATGAACAAAGATTGTTTTAAAGTAAATACTGTGCTATATATCCATAAATGCTATCATATACAAATTAACATGTTTTGAATTTATAAGGACTGGATTGTTAAATCGTATTTGAAAACATGTACTGACGATCACTTAAATCTGTATCATTAATTAGTGAAAATCCCGGGTCATTACATTCTATAAGGTAAAACTCTATCCTCCGGTTTGAGTTGCATTGTGTGATGGGACTTGAGTCTTATAATGGTTTCATTTTTCTAAAAAGCATTGCGTTGTTTAACGATTCACTTTATTTTATGCACTGGCAATCCAATGGAGTAAACCCGTTTCACGTTAGCGGCGTGGTCCTGTGATTAGCCTTATTATTAGAGTAGATTAGTTAAGTTAGATTTCTCATACCAGTCCCATGACTGACCTCTAGTTTGTTTCACTTGCAAACTCGGGTGCCCTATTTTCCACACGGGCAGTCGAGTAGCTTTTTGCAGATATTTATCTCTTGAGCAGGATTCTGGATCGAAGCCTAAAGCTCTGTCCAGAGCATAGAAAGTCTTCCGCTGTGTATTGCATTAATTTATTGTAATAAGTCTTCCGCTGTATTTTATTTATCGATGTACTCTGATATTCTGTACTCTGATGTAATATTATTATGATGTTTATAAAAGTCTTTTGTTATTTGTTCTGATGTTGTTGTATGCCCAGAATTAATGCATTCGAGAATTTCCAACTTTTGGATCAGACCTGTGTGGTTTTATGCTCGATTCAAAGGGCGGGGATTTTCGGGTCATTACATATGGTATCCGAGCTCTGGTTAGCTCAAATCTTTGGGATACAACTCATTAGAACTTAACAAAAGAATCATCAGAGGTAGGATTAGTAATATTCTATAAAAGAATACTCATTAGAGATAAGATCAGTAGTATTATAGAATGAGAAAACTCATTAAAGATGGGTTAGCAATGCCCTAGAATGAGTTGAGAGTAACAAGTTTATAATTAACGTATATGTGTAATCCGATCTTAGAAAATATGAGTTTTGAATATTTAAAAGTTATATATATATATATATATATTTTAAAAGTTAATCAACTAATAAAGTTATTGAAACCAATAATAGAATGAAAGTTGATTTGGTTAACTAGGTAACTTTTAGCTTCGATCCTTTTCGAGGACGAAAAAATTTTAAGTGGGGGAGATTGTAACAACCCGGAATTTCGGAACCAATTTAAAATTTTATTTTAAGGAAATTTTGTTAGAAAATACGTCATAATTTAAAAATTCCAATTTTTTTTATTTAAATTATTGAATTTAAAATAATATTTACACATATAAATTTTAAATTGTTATTAATGAATGATTCCAAATTGATTTTATATAGGAAGAATTGTAAGACACTGAGTGTTAAAGGAATATAATGTATGTTTTAACTATCGCGGTTAATGGAATTAATGTTAACATTTATAATAAAAAAAATATAAAAGAAAACAAACAAAACATAAAATATATTTATTTTCCAACCTTTCCATGTATCCCTAATGTATTGGTGTATTTATTTTAGTATTGAAGTCAAAGGGGTTATTTAGTCTGTAGGCCCTTTATTATGTATAAAACAAAAAGGCCATGCATTGCCTACCCTTTTTTTAAATGCATGCATGCACCGTAAATTTTAAACTGATATAATTGGTTATATTTTCAACATATGCATTTTTTCTTCTCTAAACGGACAACGTTTCATACAGTAATATACATGCGGTGGCCATTCATTTTCAAATTGTCTTTATTTCAAGTTCCCTTTTTAACTTTAAACCATACATGCATTCATTTATTTAGTACTATAAATTACCCATGTCTATATTAATACATTTCCAAAAACCTTCATCTCTTCCAATTTATTACTTCATTTTTTTCTCCTTTCCACTTTTTCTTAAATTTGAGTCATTTCAAAAAAAAAATCAATTAGACTAAAATACTGAAGTAAGAAGGGCTGGCATGTTTATAATAGATGAAAAAGTACGGTTGTCGGTTAGTCAAATCTAAATATCAATAGTTGGAAATTTGGAAATTGTGTAATTTGAAACCTTATATTTCTGAAATGGAAATTTAAATAATACATTTATGTGCGTTTTAAATTCATTAAATTCGTCAACATTTGTAATAAAAATTAATGTGGCGGTGTAAGGAATCAACATCGATATCATTTAAATAAATTATTTCATTCCATATAAATCGTATCTCATTCGAAAAGCAATGGACACATCAACCACTAATTAAGCAATTAAATAACGTTGAAAATTTGGAAAGACATGCCTACTGATTTCGATGCATTTCTTTTTATATTTATTTCACGCACCAATTCCTTTATTCGTGAAAACTATTCTTCCTTCTTTCTCAAACTAATTTTCTCTGTAGGCTAGAGATTTGCTGCTTGCTGAACGAAAAAATATATAAATAATTATCTAATCAGCGCACTAATTCCCTAATTATTGCCTATTTCAGCAAAATCAACAAAAGAGAAACTTTTTTGAAATACATGTATGCATGAATCCTATTAATGACATATGCTAAATTAGGGTAATAAGTGTAACATTTATCATGGTAAATTTCAGTAATACATATATGTATTTTTGCAATGTTGGTTGTAGTAATAATGATATGTTTATTTAATAAGAAATTCGTACCTATTGCTGTACATTGTAGTTTTAAGATATATTTGAATTGAGCATAATTGAATAAATTTAATATACAAGGGGGGATATAATTGAGTAAATTAAAAATATAAGGGGATAAAAGAAAATCTCCCTCCATTGTAAAATATCCTAAACTCCTCCTATAACCCTTCACAAACCCTCATTCTCTTTTCTGAAGCTGTCGCCTCCATCTTCTTCTCTTCATGGCAGCAACCTCTCTTCCTCTCTATTTTATTTCTCCTTCACCTTGCTTATAAACATGAGACCTTCTATTAGAAAAAAATTGGTGGTATCCTCTTCTTCTTCAATTTTGTCCATCATCATTCGCAAAAGAAAAAAGAAAAAAGAAAAAAAAATAAAGGATCTACAAATTGCAAATTAATTTGTTGCCCTTTTCTTGTCTTCATAATATCCACGCAAGGTGAGAATTCTAACTCACTTTTAAAAAGGATTTATAAAATTTAAAATTCATGTTTGTTTGGAGTAGGAAAAATTGTACATATGATAAAATTTTATATGCGATGAAATTTGTTATTAGGTGTGAGGAATTCTGTCGCTTTATATATATATATATATATATATATATATATATATATATATATAATTGTTGAATCATTATATGTAACCTATTTTAGAATTTGTGTTGTTAAATTTTACGTCGCTAAATTCTGCTTATATCATACGAGATTTGATTTATGATGTTATGTTCTACAGATTTGTTAAAACTAACATTTCTGCTAACTGAAATTAGATCCAATCAAATTTGTCACTTGTTATTATATTGTGGTAATTGACGTTTATGTTTACATGTTAGATGTAACTAAAAACATGAATTAGAAAAGTACATATTTATTTGCATGTTACATGTAAATAAAAACATGAATTAGAAAAGTACATTTTTATTTGCATGTTACATGTAAATAAAAACATGAATTAGAAAAGTACATTTTTACTTGCATTTCACATGTAAATAAAAACACCGTTTTAAAAAGTACATTTTTATTTGCATTTCATATGTAAATAAAGACGCAGTTTTAGAAAGTACATTTTTATTTGCATTTCACATGTAAATAAAAAGGACGAATTTAAAGTAACATCTTTATTTACATTTTAGATGTAAATAAAAAGAACGAATTTAAAGTAACATCTTTATTTACATTTTAGGTGTAAATAAAAAGAACGATTTAAAAGTAACCTCTTTATTTACATTTTAGGTGTAAATAAAAAGAACGAACTTAAAGTAACATCTTTATTTACATTTTTGGTGTAAATAAAAAGAACGGATTTAAAGTAACATCTTTATTTACATTTTAGGTGTAAGTAAAAAGAACGAATTTAAAGTAACATCTTTATTTACATTTTAGGTGTAAATAAAATGAACGAATTTAAAGTAACATCCTTATTTACATTTTAGGTGTAAATAAAAAGAACGAATTTAAAGTGACATCTTTATTTACATCTTATATGTAAATAAAAAGAATAAATTTAAAGTGACACTTTTATTTACATTTTAGATGTAAATAAAAAGATCATATTTAAAGTTACATTTCGATTTACATTTTAGAAGTAACAAAAAGAGTAGATTAGAATGTTATATTTTTTATTGTCAAATTAGAGACAATAAAAAGATTAGAATCAAAAGTTATATATTTATTTACATTTTAGATGTAAATAAAAGAATAGATTTTAAAGTTACATTTTTGTTGACATTTTAAATGTAATAAAAAAGGATAGAATCAAAAGTTATATTTTTATTATCAATGTAGGGACGATAAAAAGAGTAGAATTAAAAGTTACATTTTACTTACATTTTAGATGTAAATAAAAACATAGATTAAAAAAGTGACATTTGTATTTACATTTTAGATGTAAATAAAAACCACGGATTAAAAAGTTTCATTTTTGTTTACATTTTAGATGTAAATAAATGAATAGATTAAAAGTGATATTTTTATCGTCATTTTAGATGCGATGAGTAGAAATAAAAGTGACATTTTTATCGTCATTTTAGGTGTGATAAAAAGAGTAGATTAAAAGTGACATTTTTATCGTCATTTTCGATGCGATAAAAAGAGTAGATTAAAAGTGACATTTTTATCGTCATTTCAAATGCGATAAAAAGAATAGATTTTAAAATTACATTTTCTATGTAATTAAAGAATGAAAGGAAAATTTACATTTTTCAATATAAGTAAAAATGAAATAAAGGATTACATTTTTCAATGTAATAAAAGATTAAATAAAAACACTGCATTTTTCAATGTAATAAATGTAACGACCTAACTTTCGAACACATCGCAAGTTGTGCCATTAATAAGAAATGAGAATAGATAGAAGATAAAACACAGAACATCAGAATCTCACAGCGGAATTTTCACAACAGATAATACTTTATAATATTACACCGCAGAATATTTTACATCAGAGCATCATATGCCTAGTGATACAACCCGTTCATAGTACATCAGTAATTATACATATCAAGGATGATTAACTGACGGACTTAATTATACAGTAGATAGATGGACCAGCACACAGCAAAATCTTCATTCCAGCTTCATAGTCTCATTGATCCTGATTCACTTGTCTATTCATAACAAGCGTTATGAATACCCAAGAGTTTAAGGGAAAACACAGAAAAATAAACTCCGGGTCAGTCAGGGGACTGGTATGAGTAAACAATTTAAAAACAATTAAAATATCTCATAAGACCACGCCGTAAATACGGAACGGGTTTTTACCTTATGAGATCAAAAATCACTTTGTATACTTTAAAACCAGATATTATAATAGTGTCTATTTGTTTTCACAAATAATTAAGAATCTAGGAAAATGCTTGCATCTCACATTCTCCGATATAGTATACAAATAAAAATCGCTTGGCGCTTATGGAAATTGGATTTCCAACCATGACAAGGTATGGGACCACCTTCCGCTGATGTATCTCCAGAGGCCAATACACCTGGGTTCAACAAGAACGTCTTGCAACCCGGCCCTCACATGACCGACCACTCATTTCTCTTGAGTGTATCGAGTGTATATCACCGATGGTTGTGTACGGCAACCATCCCCGAATGGGCAGAATCAATAGATTAAGAAACAAAAGGGAATTTCTCTAGATAGGTGATACTACACCCTAATGGGAGCGACCCACATAGCCATGCTGCCAGCCCGATTTTTGTCATTTCCTGGGTGTGAGGCTTGAAGCTAGACTTACGTCATCTTTTCATCATCACTGGTTTAATTCCTTTGAATGCCACATCGTCAAACCCATCAAATCACAAATTGATCTCGTCCAAACTACGGGTATAAAGCTAAGAGAAACGAATTCCTCCGCCACCAAACTAAGTTTTGAAAAGACCAACTTACGCGATCTGTTAGGTATACTTTGTCAGACATTCGTCCATACAAGTTGTCCTGGGACTGGACAAACCGAAGGCACTATTCAAAAGTAGTCCTTGTATATCGTCGTCTTTGATTCAACAATCTCTGACGCAAGGCGTATAATCAAATCAAGGTGAAATATTTTATTTCGGTCTCTTTGAAATGATTAACGAACATTTTCTCTTTTTAAATTATAAATCTAACAAGATTATAATCTAATCTGCATATACAGTTACAGTCAAACCAAACAGTACCTGATTATCTGGTTATATTGATCATCTGTTCAAAACGGTCAATTTTGGCGGGTGCGTCGCACGTAGTTATTCTGTTCGTTATCTTAAAGATGAATACTTACATCATTATTCTTTAGAAAAATATTCCTCTAAATCATTCCTTAATCTGATCATTTCTAAATGAATGATAACTTACTTTATGACCCTTACGCTTTGTACTTCTCTCGTCAAATTCCCTTTTTGATTTCTTATACTTGATTTAGTTTTTCTTCTTCTTTCTACACTAATAAAGTTTCTCTTTCAAATTTTCAATCCCAACACAATTAAAATATTAGTCATATTTTATATAATACAAAATGGTACTTGACAAGTTACTTTATCAGGGAACATGGTTTAATGCCGACCAATCTGGCATATGTTTGACATATAGTTCCCTTTTTTCCTCGTTTGTTTCAAATTTAAATATTTCATTTAAATTCTTATTTAAATTACAAACTAATTTTATAATTAAACAAATTTCAGTTTCTATGCTGACTTCTCGTTCTCTGTCAAAACCATACCCGATCCTTTCCACTTGATCGATTCTCTTTTTGTTGATTTTACAGTTTAAATATTTCATTAGAAATTTAAATTAAATTTATAATTTAATTTGAAATTACAACTTCTGCATTTAAATTCCAGTCTTTGTTAGAATTGTGTGCTAATCCTGATTCACTTCGTTCTTTTCTTGTTTAAATAAAAATTAAATATTTATTTTTTTTCTCTCTTTTTATATAAACCATTATTAAATTTAAAAACAAGTTTAAATTAAAAAAAACTTCATGTTAAGGCTCAATTGGCAAAGTACCACTCTGGTTAAAGTACCTGACCGAAATCCATGGCGTGCGCTCGAGGAAAAGTGGCCAGCCATCAGGGTTTTTGGAAAATACCATGTTTGATTTGAAAAAGTACCACATTGAAGAAAACACAGGTGATCACTCCAATAACTCGATGGCCACTCTTCCTCCTTCTTCCTTCCCTCGCACTGTTGTATGCACGTGCACAAGCAACCGGACCACCTGCCATCGACGATGATCATCCCCGCATATCGGTTTCCTCCTCCTGAACCCATTTTCACCTTCTTCTCCAGCTCCGATCCTCATTTGCTCAAAATCATCATTTCACCCAAAAATAAAACAACAGCCGTCAAAAATTTGCACCACAAAACCCACGGCCTCCACCAACTCCGACCACCGGAAGTGCTGGCACCAGTTCCGACCCCTCCTCCGACCTGAGGCGCAACTCCTCCCCCACTTCTGGCCAGCTCGGTCACGTGTGGAGCCCCCTACGACGCGCCAAAACCCCTGAACCCAATCCACAGTTCAAACCCTATTTTTGCTAATTTCTCAAAAACTACCCATTTAAAAATTTAATTACTATTTTTCCATTAACCCCTAGCTCCTTCTACCTCTTCTGGCCGAGTACCACCACCTCCGGTCAAGTGGGTTGCCGGAGGTTCGTCAAAGTTGATCTTTTGTTCCTCCTTTATTTTCTCGAGATTCCAAGCTCTAAAAATCTTGATTTTTTTTTCTAAAAATCATAATTTCGATCTACAATTACATCTATGTAATCAAATCATGTTTTTATAAAGTTCGAAAAACCAATTTGGATTTGAGGACCAGAGAGCTTTCCTGTTGATTTTCCTAAAGCAACAATAATGGTTTCTCTTGCAAACTGGTTTGTTTTTGAACACTTAAGTCATTGTTTTAAGATTTGTAAGACATAGCCTTGCCACCCATTTTCAACATAGATTGGTCTGGACTCTTTTGGTTTATAAGATTCAATTAAACAACTGGGTCTGGACAGCATCAGCCAATACCCTTTTGTTAATGCTATGATACTTAAACTTGTATTAACCATCCATGATTTCATACCAACCAGTCAAGACCCACAAGATATAGTACTGGAACAAACATACTACAACCATCCAAGTTTACTAATAGTTCACACAGTAATGTAAATACAGGAATTCTTCAAAAAACAGGAAATCAAGAAAACAGGTTCACTCACTTTAGAAGCTCCGAATCTCTTGCTTTTTCTTTTGCTTAAAACCTTTGAACTGATGTGTTTTTTGTGTCAATGGAAATGTGCATGGGGAGGTCTTTATATAGGTGTAGAAAGTGAAAAAAAGAACATGTGCATTTAATGCAGCAAAACAGCTTTTTGCTATGACAATTTGATTGACAAAACCAAAAGACTTTCTCTCTCAAAATCTCCATATCCTCTCACCCATATCCCATCGCAATTCAGCCTAGATCCTACCTAAAACTTCCCTAAGCAATGCACCAAAACTTCTCATTGGTCTACAAAGACATATCATATTAAATGTGCTATGTACTACCTCTCTTCATACCAATCTTCTTCTTGGTTCAAGCAAGATACTGTGATCCTCTAGGTACCAACAATGCTCAGAAATATTGAGTTATCAAACCTTACTTTCCACATGTTATTTCTTGATTTTACAAGACTTAATTAAAAATATAAACTTGCCTTCAAAGTATGAACAAAATCTGAAATTTCTGCTCAGATTTGCTCACGGCCAGGTCATTTTTAGCATTAGAAAAATCTTGGAAAAATCATTTCTTATGTGCCTACTAGGGTAGGAAAGATCTAGGTGCATATATATGATTTTTGCAAATCTTATGATGTGCATGTTCCTTGACAACTTGCCAATGTTTTTGAAAATAGAACCATGTATTGTATTTTCAGAAATTCACATTTGAAAAGAAATGAAAGAATTGAAAACTAAAAATATTTTTATTTCTAAAATGATCATGTCATATACCAAATCTTTGGCTTGAACAATCTTGTTTGATAACAAGATTCATGGTGTAGTAAGATCATGAAGTGAAATTGTACAACACAAGTTTCTCTTTTCAATGCATGAGCAAATAAATAAAAAATGTCATGAGATCTTATTTGCCATCAATCTATGGTGTATAGATCATGATTTGAAAAGAGAATTTAGACAACACATGCTTTTGATTTTTATGCATATAAAAATTCAAATACTTCCTTGCATTTAATTGAGAATAAACATGTTTAAAATCATGCTTAAGGTAGTTTATCATGTTTGAAACAAGGAGTCTTTGCTTAAACATTGTTTAAAAGCTTTTGGAAAAAAAATATAAACAAGTGTTTTTCACAGAAAAAAATGGCATTTAAAATAAGTGTTATTTATCATACATTAAAAATGAATTTAAAAACAAGTGTTATCCTATCCATGCTATCATATATACTTGTATTAAATAAAATTAACAAACGCTATCAAACAGATGCTATCATACATGAATGAACAAAGATTGTTTTAAAGTAAATACTGTGCTATATATCCATAAATGCTATCATATACAAATTAACATGTTTTGAATTTATAAGGACTGGATTGTTAAATCGTATTTGAAAACATGTACTGACGATCACTTAAATCTGTATCATTGATTAGTGAAAATCCCGGGTCATTACATTCTACCCCCCTTATAAAAATTTCGTCCCCGAAATTTGTAAGTAGTAGTTTTAGAGCTATCGACTTATATAAGTAAACACACACATCGATAAATAAAAGACACATCAGCAAAACCAAAAATATCTATAAAAATTCCCTTCTCAATTCATCGGTCGATTTACTTAACTCCGTTAAGTATTACCCAAATTCTTTGTTCACGTACTTAACGATCTCCATTTCCAGACTCATAAACCTGATTTGATTTCACAAATCGACCAATTCGCTTTTCCTGAGTCCATACCCAAATAAATACCTAGGTCCGGCCTAAATTTTAGGAAATCCAAATTTTAACTCAATTTAAAATTTTAACTCGATTTTCGGTATCAACATGATTGAATATAATTCAAGTTTAATCCGACCATATTTAATTTATCTAGAGGCTGACCCTAAATAATTAACTCCTTTTATAATAAGAAGAGTAAATTACCTTCAGAAGCTCCCTCCACATTCTCAGAAGTTGGCGGCTTATCCATCAAAGCATAGAATTTCGGTTGCTGTGGCTTCATAAGTGGACAGTCTTTAACCAAGTGCCCCGGCTGACGACATTTATAGCATGCGAACTTTTGGTGAATAACATCACTCGTTTCCTTCGGTTTTTGTTGCTCTGGTTGCTGAGTCTGTTGTGGCTTTTCAACTGCTGGCTTTGTACAAAACCTAGCAATGTGCCCTTTCTCCTTGCAGTTATGGCATTGCGTATCTTTATAACGCTCCTTTTCTTTCTCTTCTATCTTCGGTATTCCCTTGTTGTTGTTGTTGTTCCAGTTCGGGTTGAATTTCCTTTTATTAGAATTCTCGCCACGAGGTCCTCCCGTCTGTGCCGCTTTTGCAACTGGCTTCTTACCCTCCAGTGCTTCGTAACGGACTGCCATATCCACTAGATCAACGAATGGAATCTTAAGATGTCCAATCATTTGAACTTGCAGGCTATCCTTCAATCCCGCGATGAACATTTCATTTTTCTTAAGTGGAGCGTTGATCAGTTCTGGCCCGAAACAAGAAAGCGAGTTGAATTTATTCTCATATTCAGATACTTTCATGTTCCCTTGCTTGAGATCAATGAACTCCCGATACATCCTCGTCTTTCCAGCAGCAGGTAGGAATTGTGCTTCGAAAGCTTCTTTGAATTTTTCCCAAGTAAAATCTTCCTCAGGAACATTGGTGGTCTGAGCATCCCACCACATAGCAGCAGTTTCTTGAAGTTGCCATGATGCCAAAAGACGTTTCTGATCGTCATTCAACTCCAACCCTTTGAAAATCCTTTCACATGACCTTATCCAAGCTTGAACTTCAGTAAAAGACTCAGTTCCTTTGAAAACCTTTCCTCCCAGAGTCTTATACTCCTTACAAATAGTCGCAAAACTCTTGTTCTGTTGAGCTGGTGTAACTTCCTCTACTATTTCCCCTTGATCCTGGGATCCAGTATTACGACCAATAGTAGTGGACGACCCTCTAGCCCGACCTCTTCGTCTTTGGCTACTCATTTTGATCACCTGAATATAACAGGTCATCAATCTAGACTTAAGCGGATATAACTAACCTAGGTATATCATCCAAGTTGTTTAAATTCATTTTAAATTCATTTTAAATTTTATATAAAAATACGCTCTCTCACACTCACCCAAAACCTAGGTAATCAAGAACCTAAGCTCTGATACCAACTGTAACGACCTAACTTTCGAACACATCGCAAGTTGTGCCATTAATAAGAAATGCGAATAGATAGAAGATAAAACACAGAACATCAGAATCTCACAGCGGAATTTTCACAACAGATAATACTTTATAATATTACACCGCAGAATATTTTACATCAGAGCATCATATGTCTAGTGATACAACCCGTTCATAGTACATCAGTAATTATACATATCAAGGATGATTAACTGACGGACTTAATTATACAGTAGATAGATGGACTAGCACACAGCAAAATCTTCATTCCAGCTTCATAGTCTCATTGATCCTGATTCACTTGTCTATTCATAACAAGCGTTATGAATACCCAAGAGTTTAAGGGAAAACACAGAAAAATAAACTCCGGGTCAGTCAGGGGACTGGTATGAGTAAACAATTTAAAAACAATTAAAATATCTCATAAGACCACGCCATAAATACGGAACGGGTTTTTACCTTATGAGATCAAAAATCACTTTGTACACTTTAAAACCAGGTATTATAATAGTGTCTATTTGTTTTCACAAATAATTAAGAATCTAGGAAAATGCTTGCATCTCACATTCTCCGATATAGTATACAAATAAAAATCGCTTGGCGCTTATGGAAATTGGATTTCCAACCATGACAAGGTATGGGACCACCTTCCGCTGATGTATCTCCAGAGGCCAATACACCTGGGTTCAATAAGAACGTCTTGCAACCCGGCCCTCACATGACCGACCACTCATTTCTCTTGAGTGTATCAAGTGTATATCACCGATGGTTGTGTACGGCAACCATCCCCGAATGGGTTGAATCGATAGATTAAGAAACAAAAGGGAATTTCTCTAGATAGGTGATACTACACCCTAATGGGAGCGACCCACATAGCCATGCTACCAGCCCGATTTTTGTCATTTCCTGGGTGTGAGGCTTGAAGCTAGACTTACGTCATCTTCGCATCATCACTGGTTTAATTCCTTTGAATGCCACATCGTCAAACCCATCAAATCACAAATTGATCTCGTCAAAACTACGGGTATAAAGCTAAGAGAAACGAATTCCTCCGCCACCAAACTAAGTTTTGAAAAGACCAACTTACGCGATCTGTTAGGTATACTTTGTCAGACATTCGTCCATACAAGTTGTCCTGGGACTGGACAAACCGAAGGCACTATTCAAAAGTAGTCCTCGTATATCGTCGTCTTTGATTCAACAATCTCTGACGCGCGGTGTATAATCAAATCAAGGTGAAATATTTTATTTCGGTTTCTTTGAAATGATTAACGAACACTTTCTCTTTTTAAATTATAAATCTAACAAGATTATAATCTAATCTGCATATACAGTTACAGTCAAACCAAACAGTACCTGATTATCTGGTTATATTGATCATCTGTTCAAAACGGTCAATTTTGGCGCGTGCGTCGCACGTAGTTATTCTGTTCGTTATCTTAAAGATGAATACTTACATCATTATTCTTTAGAAAAATATTCCTCTAAATCATTCCTTAATCTGATCATTTCTAAATGAATGATAACTTACTTTATGACCCTTACACTTTGTACTTCTCTCATCAAATTCCCTTTTTGATTTCTTATACTTGATTTAGTTTTTCTTCTTCTTTCTACACTAATAAAGTTTCTCTTTCAAATTTTCAATCCCAACACAATTAAAATATTAGTCATATTTTATATAATACAGAATGGTACTTGACAAGTTACTTTATCAGGGAACATGGTTTAATGCCGACCAATCTGGCATATGTTTGACATATAGTTCCCTTTTTTCCTCGTTTGTTTCAAATTTAAATATTTCATTTAAATTCTTATTTAAATTACAAACTAATTTTATAATTAAACAAATTTCAGTTTCTATGCTGACTTCTCGTTCTCTGTCAAAACCATACCCGATCCTTTCCACTTGATCGATTCTCTTTTCGTTGATTTTACAGTTTAAATATTTCATTAGAAATCTAATTAAATTAAATTTATAATTTAATTTGAAATTACAACTTCTGCATTTAAATTCCAGTCTTTGTCAGAATTGTGTGCTAATCCTGGTTCACTTCGTTCTTGTCTTGTTTAAATAAAAATTAAATATTTATTTTTTTCTCTCTTTTTATATAAACCATTATTAAATTTAAAAACAAGTTTAAATTAAAAAAAACTTCATGTTAAGGCTCAATTGGCAAAGTACCACTCTGGTTAAAGTACCAGACCGAAATCCATGGCGTGCGCTCGAGGAAAAGTGGCCAGCCATCAGGGTTTTTGGAAAATACCATGTTTGATTTGCCAAAGTACCACATTGAAGAAAACACAGGTGATCACTCCAATAACTCGATGGCCACTCTTCCTTCTTCTTCCTTCCCTCGCACTGTTGTGTGCACGTGCACAAGAAACCGGACCACTTGCCATCGACGATGATCATCCCCGCATATCGGTTTCCTCCTCCTGAACCCATTTTCACCTTCTTCTCTAGCTCCGATCCACATTTGCTCAAAATCATCATTTCACCCAAAAATAAAACAACAGCCGTCAAAAATTTGCACCACAAAACCCACGGCCTCCACCAACTCCGACCACCGGAAGTGCTGGCACCAGTTCCGACCCCTCCTCCGACCTGAGGCGCAACTCCTCCCCCACTTCTGGCCAGCTCAGTCACATGTGGAGCCCCCTACGATGCGCCAAAACCCCTAAACCCATTCCACAGTTCAAACCCTATTTTTGCTAATTTCTCAAAAACTACCCATTTAAAAATTTAATTACTATTTTTCCATTAACCCCTAGCTCCTTCTACCTCTTCTGGCCGAGTACCACCACCTCCGGTCAAGTGGGTTGCCGGAGGTTCGTCAAAGTTGATCTTTTGTTCCTCCTTTATTTTCTCGAGATTCCAAGCTCTAAAAATCTTGATTTTTTTTTCTAAAAATCATAATTTCGATCTACCATTACATCTATGTAATCAAATCATGTTTTTATAAAGTTCGAAAAACCAATTTGGATTTGAGGACCAGAGAGCTTTCCTGTTGATTTTCCTAAAACAACAATAATGGTTTCTCTTGCAAACTAGTTTGTTTTTGAACACTTAAGTCATTGTATTAAGATTTGTAAGACATAGCCTTGCCACCCATTTTCAACATAGATTGGTCTGGACTCTTTTGGTTTGTAAGATTCAATTAAACAACTGGGTCTAGATAGCATCAGCCAATACCCTTTTGTTAATGCTATGATACTTAAACTTGTATTAACCATCCATGATTTCATACCAACCAGTCAAGACCCACAAGATATAGTACTGGAACAAACATACTACAACCATCCAAGTTTACTAATAGTTCACACAGTAATGTAAATACAGGAATTCTTCAAAAAACAGGAAATCAAGAAAACAGGTTTACTCACTTTAGAAGCTCTGAATCTCTTGCTTTTTCTTTTGCTTAAAACCATTGAACTGATGTGTTTTTTGTGTTAATGGAAATGTGCATGGGGAGGTCTTGATATAGGTGTAGAAAGTGAAAAAAAGAACATGTGCATTTAATGCAGCAAAACAGCTTTTTGCTGTGACAATTTGATTGACAAAACCAAAAGACTTTCTCTCTCAAAATCACCATATCCTCTCACCCATATCCCATGGCAATTCAGCCTAGATCCTACCTAAAACTTCCCTAAGCAATGCACCAAAACTTCTCATTGGTCTACAAAGACATATCATATTAAATGTGCTATGTACTACCTCTCTTCCTACCAATCTTCTTCTTGGTTCAAGCAAGATATTGTGATCCTCTAGGTACCAACAATGCTCAGAAATATTGAGTTATCAAACCTTACTTTCCACATGTTATTTCTTGATTTTACAAGACTTAATTAAAAATATAAACTTGCCTTCAAAGTATGAACAAAATCTGAAATTTCTGCTCAGATTTGCTCATGGCTAGGTCATTTTTAGCATTAGAAAAATCTTGGAAAAATCATTTCTTATGTGCCTACTAGGGTAGGAAAGATCTAGGTGCATATATATGATTTTTGCAAATCTTATGATGTGCATGTTCCTTTACAACTTGCCAATGTTTTTGAAAATAGAACCATGTATTGTATTTTCAGAAATTCACATTTGAAAAGAAATGAAAGAATTGAAAACTGAAAATATTTTTATTTCTAAAATGATCATGTCATATACCAAATCTTTGGCTTGAACAATCTTGTTTGATAGCAAGATTCATGGTGTAGTAAGATCATGAAGTGAAATTGTACAACACAAGTTTCTCTTTTCAATGCATGAGCAAATAAATAAAAAATGTCATGAGATCTTATTTGCCATCAATCTATGGTGTATAGATCATTATTTGAAAAGAGAATTTAGACAACACATGCTTTTGATTTTTATGCATATAAAAATTCAAATACTTCCTTACATTTAATTGAGAATAAACATGTTTAAAATCATGCTTAAGGTAGTTTATCATGTTTGAGACAAGGAGTCTTTGTTTAAACATTGTTTAAAAGCTTTTGGAAAAAAATATAAACAAGTGTTTTTCACAGAAAAAATGGCATTTAAAATAAGTGTTATTTATCATACATTAAAAATGAATTTAAAAACAAGTGTTATCCTATCCATGCTATCATATATACTTGTATTAAATAAAATTAACAAACGCTATCAAACAGATGCTATCATACATGAATGAACAAAGATTGGTTTAAAGTAAATACTGTGCTATATATCCATAAATGCTATCATATACAAATTAACATGTTTTGAATTTATAAGGACTGGATTGTTCAATCGTATTTGAAAACATGTACTGACGATCACTTAAATCTGTATCATTGATTAGTGAAAATCCCGGGTCATTACAATAAAAGATGAAATTAAAAGATTACATTTTGCAATATTGTAATAAAAGAATAGAAAAAGCTTTACATTTTGATGTAATATAAAATGTTTACATTTTTATGTAGTATAAAAAGTTCACATTTTTTTGTAATATAAACCTCATTATTAATGTAAGAAATGAAATTAGAAAATAGCTCATGTTTTAAAATAAAACATGTTTACATTAAAAATCACATTTTTAATGTAAAGAAAGAGAATATAAAAATATTCATAGTTTAGAATGGAAAGAATAAACAATAAAAATTTACATTTTTATTGTGATGTAATAAATGATGAAAATATTCATCATTTGAAATAGAAATGATAAACAATAAAAATTTACATTTTATTGTCATATAAGGAATGAAGAAAAGGTACATGTTTTGAAATAGTCTTCTATTCATTAAAAATAACTTGAATACGAAGTGTAAAAAGTTATTTAAAGAATAAATAATTTGAAATCATCGAACGAATGAATTATATATATATATATATATATATATATATAAATTAAAATAAAACGAATCGCGCTACTAAAGTTTGCGATTTGAAATCGTAACTTCAGACGATTAGACGGAAAGATCCAACCATCGGATTTTCCCAAAACTGAACCGTTAGGACCGCTTTGGGAAGATCTTTCCAATGATATAAACTTTGTTAAAATCCAATGGCTAGATTTCAAGATAAACGTAAATCAAATTTCGATGAAAACAGCGCCAGGGGCCGCCTATTGACCCGAAGCGTCATTGAATTGAATTGAGCTATTTTTATATAAATAAAATAGCGATAAATCGTTATTAAATACTAATAATGATATGAAATGATTTTAAAATATATATGTATACGACGATTATTTGAAAAGTCCGAGTTCAATCTCATTTCAAATAATTTTACGATGATCTAAGTCGAAGATTTGAAGCGGTGATTGAAGACCGGCGATCTTCACATCGAAAGGATGAGTTGCTACTGATGCCCATGATTGGAGTAGCTACCTTGAAGGGGCTAGAGTGATGGCCTTCCGGACGTACTTGTTGATTGTCCGGATATGCGAGCACCGCACTTCCGTATTGGACATATGGGACGAGGAATAAGGTGACTCCGGTTTCGTTCAGACCCAGAACGGACTTGTAAATGGATGCATGTCTGACGTTGGAGTTCATTCTATGTAAATTAAATCGATTTCTATCTAATGTATATCCGTTTGGTGGTGGAGGATTTATTCTCTTGCTTAACACCCTCAGAGGGTATATTTGGATAGTTATAGATCGCATGGCGTGAACGGTCAATGTGGCACGCCAAGATGCAAATGATCAAGGATTTTGTTGAAAAGCAGGCCTTGTGGTTGATGATCAAAGCATAGCCTGTTTAGGCGTAACTTTGTGGATAACGTGACTTCGCGAGCCTCACACCCCGGTATGAGTCAAAAACGGGAGTAGGATTGCAGGGAGTGCACACGTTTCTTTCTAGCTAAGAAGTGGTGTCAGTGACCTACCAGCCCTGACATTTTTACTTATGTGGATGTTGGATTATGCGGTACCATGGGTTTTATAGGTTGTTAGTGGCCATATTAGAGGTTCAAAAGAACCGGGAAGCATGTGTTTAGGCATAATTAATTCCCTAGCGTTTTGTGTGGATCGACCCTAAAGATCCAAGGGTTCACTATGGGGAATCCTGAGGCATTAGCTAGAGTGTCTCGAATCGGAGAGGACGATCCCTAGCCTCGACTCATGATGGAAACTCAATTTCCAATACGACACCATGCGGTTTTGATTGTAGAACTAGTATGGTGACATAGTAGGATGGGGTACTATGCCATCTATGATTGATACATTATGATTGATTTTTTTTTTGAAACATATATACACTAATAATAATATCAAACCCGTTTTTATCATATCAAGCATTTTTTACCATTATAAGGTAAAACTCTATCCTCCAGTTTGCGTTGCATTGTGTGATGGGACTTGAGTCTTATAATGGTTTCATTTTTCTAAAAAGCGTTGTGTTATTTAACGATTCACTTTATTTTATGCATTAGCAATCCAATGGAGTAAATTCATTCCTCATTAGCGACGTGGTCCTGTGATTAGCCTTATTATTAGATTAGTTAAGTTAGATTTCTCATACCAGTCCCATGACTGACCTGTAGTTTGTTTCACTTGCAAACTCGGGTGCCCTCTTTTACACACGGGCAGTCGAGTAGCTTTTTGCAGATAATTATCTCTTGAGCAGGATTCTGGATCAAAGCCTAAAGCCGTGTCCAGAGCATAGAAAGTCTTCCGCTGTGTATTGTATTAATTTATTGTAATAAGTCTTCCGCTGTATTTTATTTATTGATGTACTCTGATATTCTGTACTTTGATGTAACATTATTATGATGTTTATAAAAGTCTTTTATTATTTGTTCTGATGCTGTTGTATGCCCAGAGTTAATGCATTCGAGAATTTCCAACTTTTGGATCAGACCTGTGTGGTTTATGGTCGATTCAAAGGGCGGGGATTTTCGGGTCATTACAATTAGTTTAATCAATAAAAAGGATTTAGGAAAAATAAGTTTCCAAATAAAAATCAGAGATATTTTCTAAGTATAGAAAATGAAATAAAATATGTTAATGAGAAGTTAAGTAATGAAATATGGAAATGTTTTCCAGATTGTAATAACGTATATTTCCAAATATAGAAAATGCGAATTCATGAATATATGGAAATGTTTTCCAACTGTAATAAAGATAATTTCCCGGAATATTGGAAATGAATAGTTATAGTGTATGGAAATGTTTTCCCAAGAATCATGAAAGAAAACGGGCTTTGAGAAATATCTCGAAAGATAAGAAAAGTTGGGAAATTAATAATTTAATATGAAACTGATTTAAAGTGGGGCAGTGTTGCTTGATGGTTGATCGGTAGAATTTTTATTTGGAAATAGGATCGTTGGTTATATGGATTTTTCCTTTAACAGTTAAATCACCAACTATCAAAGTTTGGTTTATTGTATACCTCCATTGTCAATACGGAGAGACCGAGATCAGGTTTAATACCTGAAAACCACTCTGCATTGGCATAAGCATTACGAATTAACTTATGCTGAAGATAATTGAAGATAGAGCAGAATGCAAGGGCTGTTCTACGAATTTTAGGTAGAAATTGCCCAAGATGGACTGATGGGATTGTGTCATTGGTTTGTCCAGTCCCAGGACAACGTATAGGGACAAATCTGACAATGTGGCATCCAACGTAAATGGTGGCAAGATGTTCTAAAAAGATAATCATGACCTCAAGCCTCATCAACCGGTAAATGACAGAAATCGGGCAGGCAGCATAGCCAAGTGGGTCATTCCCATTAGAGGTATTATCACCTGATCCAGAGAAATTCCTTTTACTTCTTATTCTATTCACTGCTATATGCTTTTGGTAATGGTTGATGATCACAACCGTTGGTGGTAATATGCTCGGTACACTTAAGTTAAATGAGTGGCCAGTCATGTGTGGCCGGGTTGTAAGATGTTCTTGCTAAACCCGGTGTATTCCTCTCTAGAGATACATTATCGAAAGGTGGTCCCATAACTTGTCATAGTTGGAAATCCATTCTCTAGTAAGTACCCTGCAGTTTTTGATTTTATATTATATGTGGAGCATGAGATGTAAGCATTCCGCTATATTTCTATTTATTTGATGTAGACACTATTATAATATCATCGGATTTGACATTAAAGTATTTTGGGTTATCGTAAGGTAAAAACCATCCGTTTTCATGTGTGGATCGGTCTTACGATTATATTTTCTTTTCAAAAGCATTTTTAAAAGTTAAAAAAATGGTTGGAGTTTACTCACACCAGTCCCGTGACTGACCCAGAGTTTATTTTGCCTTGTTTTACCCTAAACTCTTGGTTGCCCAAATTTGTACGAGCAGTCAAGTAGTCAGGATTTTACAGATTCATTTGGAGGAGCTGGAGCAGGAGGCTTCAACGTTAGATAGCTATTATTATCTCCACTGTGTTGTGTTGTATTAAACTCTGATGATGGTATGTATAGAAAAACAGATTGTATTTCAAAAATTAAGTAATTTAATATATTTTATTAATTTCGCTATGAGATTTGCGTTCTTCGATTTCTTTTATTCTATCTTTTCTTTCTTTTCTATTTCTCATCCTCTAACTTCTTTATATTAATGATTCTTATTTCCGTGCAATTTGGGTTGGATGTGTGGTGTAATTAATCAACTCAAAGGGCATGGAAATTCGGGCTATTACATTGGAAAAATCACGAATTCTTTCAATGTTACTTAACCCAACAATTCAATATTTAACATTATTCTTTTACCATAAACTTTGAGGCAATCTTTACTCAAAACAAAAGGTGATTCACATATCTATTCATTTTTTTTCCAATATGCGTTAAAATAATCATAAAACAATGATGAAAAATCAATAGTATTAAGGGAAACCCAATTTATTTACATTTTTAAGGTTTAAAATTGCCTTTAATATGTTCACAATAACTACTCGCCTACACATAACATCCAAAGTTGATCAAGTATGCAAAACAAAATACCATCATTCAGCTTTTGAATTCTCAGAATGTTACAACGAATACGAGGAAGAAACCAAGAAGAATTAATAGTCGATGAAATTTTATACTAATTATTTGACTTCGTATTTTATTGAGTATGATGTTTTTAAAGTGTTTTTCACTGAATATTATTAAAATCTTCATTAAGCAAGTAGTAAAATCCAAAATAATATAAGAATATCTTTCCTGTTGGATAAAAACTCAGTAAGTAATAAGCCATTATGGTCTAATATGTCGCTATTTAAGATTAGATATTTATAGTGATGGAACATAAAGTAACATTTTAATAAGCAAACAACTTTGACCTATCATAAAAAATAACCATTCAAGCTTTGGCTTGATAATCAGGATTATAACCATAGGATACCTAATGAATGAACAAACTTGCTTTAAGAACCCAAAAAAACTGGTTTACATGTTTTTTTATTGGTTTCTATATTGATAAAGAAAGTTTTTTAGGGCATTATAATTCCTTTCTTTTTACAGTGTAATTCCTAAATTACCAAAAATATTATAATAAACAACCATTTTTGCTTGTTATAAAAAATAATAAAAATAGAAAAACCATTATGAAACGTATTCTTGGTCAAATCACTTAAGGGAAATAGATAAATGCAATCTTTTGTTAAATTTTTGTTAGCTTTCAATAGTTGGGTATTAGATTATTATCGCCAATGCCAAATTCAAGTGACCAACTTAATCTCCTAAGCATGTCATGATATTTTAATTTTATAAATTTTATGGAACAAAAATTTTGAAAATTGGTACAAGATGAGATAACCAACTTATAAATAATATGCCTGAGAAGAAAACATCAACAAGAAATATAGATGATTCCTCAAAGGAAAAACACCAGAACATGGGTTTCCCCAGACAATTAGTTGCAAGTTCAGAAATAACCTAATGAAAACATATTTCTGCTCCATTTGTCAAGCACAAGTATAGAATTATAAATCGAAAACGTAACATTATGAGATTAACCTTACCTCGGGATGGAGCACACGTGAACGGAATATTAGGTTCTGGGAGTTCGGACTACCCTAAAATGAGACCAAGCCATACAGTTGAATGGATCGTTTTGGGAAACTTGTTTCTGCTAAAGGTGTAATCAGAAGGGAGGAGAGCAAGTTGAGAAAGCAGCATACATCATTGTGCATAAGCTTGGACAAAGTTAGGATTCAGGGTTTGGTACGGGGTTCCTTTATATTCCTTCAGCGGTTGGTACCAATTAAAGCATTGAACACTAGACGTCTTAAAATACTGTTATTTTATTTTTATTTTTTAGAAGAGGCAAAGAAGGGAAGAAAATTCCATTTTTTGGTTAGTGACACAATTTTTTATTCTAGTGTGAAATAAGCTAACTCACGCCTTTTTGATTGTATAACCCGCTATATGGATTTCATTATTTCTATTGGAAAAGTCTATCTAGACACAAATTAAGGCACACAAAATCTCAATCATTAGATTGCTACTTAATTTCCACCTCTCACATAAAGACAAACTGATCTAATGACCGAGATTTTGTGTCCTCCGATTTGTGTCAAATTTTTGTGTCCAAATAGCCATTCCCATTTCTATTACTCTAAATACTCGAATATGGGTTTTGAGTCTTCCATAGGCAAAAGAAGTTTCGGTCCTTTATTATTTTCCGAGGTGGATATCTGAATTTTGTTGATCCTAATTATCAATATCATAAGCTTTAGGTCCATTATTACTACAAGGGAAGCAAACCTTTATTATTTTCAAAAGAAGATTCATGATTCTATCAGATATGATTGAATAAGGGTTTCAGGTCTTCTTAAAAAATATTCCAGGTTCTCTAATCATCATTATAAAAGTTTGCAAGGCTACTGCTATTTCTAAAACAACAAAAGGCTTTCAAAATTCTTGATAATAAAAGTAGGCTTCGACCTATGATTTCCTGCGCATACTCCTGATGTGCTTAAACAATGAAATAAAAATAACCATATCATATCTAAGTGCAGGTCAATTTGTTAGGTAATAAGATATCAAAGTCAGCATAATAATAATCCATGTACACGCTCACCTAAACAAAATTCTTGAATATTTTAATTATTGTGAAAATTAACTAGTTTGCACGTAGGAAAATATGCTAACGTAGGCTTTAGTATTGGGTTTCCAGTATTAAAAATCTCTCAAATTTGAGTTTTGAGATTTCTATTTACTATTGAGAAAGTTTCAGGTCATCCAACAATCTATGAAAGAAAATTTGGGTAACTTATCATTTCTAGGAAGAAATTTCTAGGCTTTAACGGGATCGAAGAAAGAAAGGAAAGTTATATGAATTTTTTCCTAAAGAACAATATCTTCTTTCATACTAGGGAGGCTAAACATTAGCCAAAAATTTCCTTCAAGAGCAACGTAATGAAAAAAGGCTAATAAGGGTTGCAAGAGATGATTTTCAAAGAAAAAGTAACTCAATTCCAAAGAGTTGGACCTTCCGAGATCAATATAGAAGTAAAACCAAGGTTTTTAGGAGGAGACAGTAAGCACGTAATGCCTCCAAGGCATCTGAAGAATGAACGAAACCACTTAGGAAAGAATCAAAAGGACAAAGAACATATACCCACATGAGCAATCCCCTTAATAAAAGTTGAAGGGGCACGATTCACTTTAGTATAATGGTAACCTTTAATCCGAAAGGGGTTAATTATTTCTATGTAGACCAGAACACACCCTTTGATTCAGACCTCCAAAATAATATTTCTTAACTTATGCATACCTTTCGTCTAGATCAAAAGCCATCCTAAAGTTAGTTTGAAGGTACTCATTAGAAGCTAGTAAGAGAACTTATTGTCAACAACCGCGTCAGATGCACTAGCCACAAGGTTATTAAAGAAGTTAACTTTAGGCCTTCAAATACATTTTCGCAGAAGGATTAATACGAAAGTCTTGAAGCCGAAGAAGGGGCTAACCCTCACTTATAAGTTACAACCTCAAGGATCCTGGAGACCTTTTCACTCTAAGATATTTAGGGATTTCTTATCACTTATAATCTATCTAAGCAATAGTTAATACAGAAAGGAGTGTTGATCATCTGTGTCTAAGATCGTTAAATTTTGAGGATAAGAGAATTAAGTTTTTCCACGAAGTCCCTGGGAGGTGAAAGGGCTCTAGAAGACATCTTTTAATCCAATGGATCAAAAGGAAGTATAGACTAAAAATTCTTAAGTTATCCCTATAAAAGGTACAATGAAGGGCTAACCTCGAAAGGTTTCATGACAAGCAAGTCATCAATGACCTTTATTTTCCATCGATTTTTATCTAACTGCGTATAGTGGAAAGAGAAACGAAAGTCTTCACATTTGGATTTG
This sequence comes from Allium sativum, assembly GCA_030737875.1. NCBI lineage: Eukaryota > Viridiplantae > Streptophyta > Magnoliopsida > Asparagales > Amaryllidaceae > Allium > Allium sativum. The sequence continues at coordinate 827,689,256 of CM060926.1, read as the reverse complement.
ACTTTCTTTAACGTAGCACTAGATATTAACGAATTTTATTGTAGAAAATTACCCTCATGAATTACTAAATCTTATTTATAAAGATTCAATCAGATTTAAGCTATAACAACGTCATCGATTGGAACCAAAATATCTAGGTCATGATTTGTACTGATTAAACGAATTATTGTAATTCATAAAATGAAACATTATCAAAGTGTTGTATATTCCTTTTATTGATCAATGATTATTACAATATTTGGCAAACCAATCAGATATTTGATCCTACGCAGATATGTTTGCAAGGTCGATAATTTTCTCCTCAACATTGTCACGTCTCTTTTAGTGGGTCTAGGCTTTATCATATCATCTCTTAAGTCTTTGAACATATGAAATCTTATTTTTGTGGTAGACCAATTTGCTAAATACCACTGAGTCATTTATCATTAACATAATGACAACAATACCTTATTTTACCTAAGACAACAACATCAATTGCTTTATTTTGGTACCAATTATTAAAAGGTTTTCCTTGATTTGCTGCTTCAAAAATTAAATCATAAGTTTTGAATAAAATCTAGTTGTTCCAGTAAGATTTAATATGAATGCCTTTATGCTTTGCAGAAACATAAGCGGCCATTCTAGGATTCTGTTTCTTAGTAACGTGATCAAAATCAATTCCCAAGTCTGTCGTCTCTTCCAAATGGATGTTCCATTACTTTCTTGTTGTTTTCATTCCCTTTATCTTTATTTTAGAAATAACCGACTGTTCTTACAGAACCTTATAATGAGGTTGTCCTTTGATATCTAGTTCATAATTTTTATTTATTATTTATTTTTATTTTTTACTTTACAAAACTAGAAATGAAAAAAGAAAAATAATCTCTGCTTTGGAATTATGAAGTCGCATAAATGATTTTTTCTAATGTGCTATGGAAATTCTTTGGACCACAGGAACAAAAAAATTATAATAGTGTAGCAAAATATCTCTCGCTTCTATTCCTTTTATATTTCAAAATGTTTGTTTCTATATGGCCTTGAATGGTGTTGTAATTTTTGAAAATTGATACAGATAAGGATAATCTTTCCTTAGTACTCATTTTCTTTCAGAGCCATTAAGTAATTAATACGCCTTCATAGAGCAGTTTTACTTCAACTATGGGTGTTTCTTGAAAACTTTCCTAAGGTTCAAAGCTTTGGTTATTCAAAGATGCCCTCGTCATTCCTAATAAAATTTTCCATCATAGATCACTTCGTCTAAAGAACTCCCTGCTCGTTCTACTTGTAGCAACCGATTAGTTCTCCAAGCAAAAAACATTGTATATTATATCTTATGAAACCAAGATTTTTGATGTCACTTGTCATACAATAATTTCTAGTGCCTGTTACAAATCTACTTTGTTTGAGATAGATAAACCTTTGAGATCTTATTAACTAAAGAGATATTGATTCAGTTCAACTTCAATTTAAAATTCCCAGAAAATTCCAAGAATTCTCAGTATAGTTCATTCAAACCTTCAACTCTCCTTTCAAGGTTCATTAGTATTGAGCCATTCAAATGCCCTTATATGATTTTCTCCACATTTGGATGTCCCCGCGCTATGTCACCAAATCAAAGTTTTTCATATTTAAATGTAACTAATGTACCTCCTTCATAAAGGGTTTCTCTGTACTATTCATGAACTATTGCTCCTAGATAGCTAAACATGGCTTAGCAAATCTTATAAAGAAGCAATCGACATGAAAAATTAAATTTTTATTACATTTTTCGGAATGTGTCCTATATTTAGTTAGACAAAAAATTTCATAAAATGCTAATCATTATGGATTTTTATTTATAATGAATGCGCTATAAAACACCAATTCAAATGGGATAGATTCGAAATGTTGGTATTACATTGGTGAAGATTATAAATCTTTTTTGTTTTCATGTATTATAGAGTATTTAAGTAGTACAAGTACTTAGAAAGGAACTTTCAAGCTATTTAGTATCCAATAATTATTTATCAAGATCCGATTATGAGTTATTAAATAGTAAGTTGAATTAAAGCTTACTATTTTAGATACAATAGTACCTAGAAGACCCAACAAATCCCTGATTAGAAATATCGGATTCTATCTTTTGCCACAATGTTATATTTCAAAACATTAAATGGATATTAATGTGATGACCGACCATAACTCTAGCATTTAGTAAGAGGAAACGTGCACTATAAGGTGTGCCAGGCAGCTATGGACGATCATCAAAGCAGTAAACATACGTAGAACCTATTGCATATCTCGCAGCGCAAGGAAGAAATATAATAGAACATATACAACAGGTAGAAATAGTGAAGCATCATATATCAAACTTTCCCAACATCCTGAAAGATCATCCATACATCAACTGTATATACATCAAAGATTGTACAAGAAGCCTCACTACAATACTCATCAAACAGCGCAAACAAAGATACTAGATAGTAATAAAACTGGTACGTAAGCCTTTAGTTCGCCATCGATCAGCATCATTATTCTCACTAAGGTATCACCTGCGACCTGCTACTCAGTCTGCCATAATCGGATGAACAGCCCAAGGTAATAAGAGGGGAACATAAAACCTTGAGTTAGACAACGGTCTTAGTGAGCGATAAACAACTATATAATATCATGAACAATGTAACGACCCAAACTCGCCCTTGCGGGAATGCCCGGATTGAGTTGAGAACACAACAAATCAGAATGCAAATAGAAGAACATTTCATTTTTATTACAACAATTTACATCAGATTACAAGAATATACAGAGTATGAACAAATAATATACATTTGATAATAACAGAGATTTACAAATTATAATGCAGCGGAAAATAATACAAAACACAACTGAAAGAAATACATGGATACAGAGCATTCCGAATATAGCTCCAGCTGTAAACCAGGATCCTGTGAATATAATATCTGCAAAACCGAAACTACTAGCTTCCCTTGTAGAAAATAGGGGCACCCAAAGTTTAGGTTAAAACAATAAACTCCAGGTCAGTCATGTGACTAGTGTGAGAAATAAAATAGTTATTTAAAACTTTACTTTGGAATTTGGTAAATCGAGGGACCACGAAGTATAACATGGAACTGGTTTCCTCCCAAGAACACCAGTGCATAAAACCAATAGCACAATGCTTTTTGGAAAAATGAAGCTATTATAAGACTCAGGTCCCATCACACAATGCAACGCAAGCCGGAGAATAGAGTTTTACCTTATAACGGCCAAACATGCTTGATACGTTTAAAACAAATCATTTTGATACTATTATAAGTGTAAAGTGTACAAAACAACTTCAAATATAAATGTATCAATCATAGATGGCATAGTATCATATGCTATTATGTCGCCATATAGGTTTACAATTAAAACTGCACAATGTTGTATTGGAAGTTGGATTTTCATATGTGAACCAAGGCAAGGGATCGTCCTTACCGCTTCGAGACGCTTTAGCCCATGTCTCAGGAAAGTACTCAGTCAAGCCTTGGATCGTCAGGGCCGGTCCACCTAAGTGGATTAATAATCTACGAACAATACGTTTCCCCGCCCTATGAGGCGTAAGTCCAGTCAGTAAGTTGACCATGTCATCCATCGGCCCTGTAGTGACCAATATATCTGAGGCGCCTCGCTATCCATCATCCACATAAGTAAAATTGTCTGGGATGCATACCATGACACCACTCCTAGCCAGAAGGAAACGCATGTCCTCCTTGAAGTCCTCTCCCGCTTCCGGTTCACACTGGGGTGTGAGGCTTGCGAATTAACGCTATACACAAAGCTATGCTATATTAAAGCCATGCTTTGATCATCAACCACAAGACTCTGCTTTTCAACAGAAGCCTTGATCATTTGCATCTCAGCATGCCACACAGGCAATTCACGCCATGCGACTAATGTCTATCGATATATAACCTCTGAGCTCATACGTCTCAGAGAAAGGTATTAAGCAAGAGAATAAATTCTCCGCCACCAAACAGATATATAATTAATAGAGATCAATCAACACGGAATAAAGTCCCATGTCAGACACACATCCATTTACAAGTTCGTTCTGGGTCTGAATGAAACCGGAGGCACCTTAGTCCTCGTCCCATATGTCGAATATTGGATAGAGGTCCTCGCTTATCCGGTCGATCTCCAAGTACGTCTAGACGATCACCACTTATTACCTCGTCTTGGGTGTACAGCCCAATCAAGACATCAGTAATCATCCAAACGATGTGAAGACCTTTGGTCTTCAACCACTGTCTTCATCGTCGACTTATCATCGATTCAGTTAATCAGAATGGGATAAACCCGGTCATTATGAATAACTCGAGTATCTTACAAACAAGTGCTATAAAAACACAACATACACCTCATTCCAATTCAGAATATTCATTTATCCAAATATTCACATTTTTAGGAAATGGTTCCCATTAATTATGTCAAAGATAAATTCTTTAAATTTATTCGTTAATGTTCCTTTGGATATCAATTCAAACCAAATTAAAGTTTATCCAAACTAGTCGGGATTAGCGAACCTTACCGAAGTAATCGTTTATTATATTTCCCAATCCCAACCTATTCATCCCATGAAGAAAAACTGGTAATACTTCATATCTAACACCACGGTGTTATCGGTAAAATTAATTACCATTTCACGTTCAAATCTAATTAATGATTTAACTATCGCTTGGAACAAAAACTGGTGATACTCCATTCTCGATCATTTTATGAATTCAATAAATTTAATTATCCCAATTGCATTCCAATCTTATTAAATATTCATAAAAACTCTAATTCAGTTCTAATCTCAAAAATCATTACTTATTGATTATTCAAAGTTAAGAAATTAATCTTATCTTTAACTGGGTAAAAGAACTAATGTCATTTAAAACACAGTTCACGATAAACCCAAAATCCCATCCTATTAATTATGGAATCTTCACGGTAAACAAATCAATATATATAATTGATATAAACTTCCGTATCCAACCAATAATATAAATGGAATAACGGCAAAACCTTTTAAATTCCATATATAGTAACAGTCTTCCTCCACAGAAGTTCACTTCGATTATTACCAAATCGAATTCCATTCCATTCCAATTTATTTTATTAAATTGGAAAACTTTTCTTTGGAAATTTCCTCTAAATCTTAATTAAAAGGTTTATAAATTCCAAATCATATTTCACTGTTAATCGGGTTAAACAACGAATGTCGTTAAAAACACAGTTCACGATAAACCCGATTCACATTCCATTTTGTTCCAATTACCAAATGTAACTAGAAACTCTAATAATCTTAACTAAAAGATTTATTCTTTTTAAACGGGGTTTAAGAACAGTGTTATTGAAGACACCATTCACGACAAACCCAAAATCCAATTCTTTTATTCAATTCCAATCAAATATTAATTAATTGGAAAATGTAACGACCCGGAAAATCTGAACTTATTTAAAATTTTTAAATTGGCTATTTTAGTGGATTTTAAATATTTAAAATAAATATTTTAAATAATATCGATGAAAAGTAAGTTTGAATCGACATTGAAAATGAATATAATTATTCCTAATTATAACAAGGCCTGAAATGACGCGGTAGTTTCAAAATTTGGATTCAAACTTCGCCGGACTATACTAGGTGCAAAGCAAAACGGATTTGAGTGAACCCAAAAATATTTAAATCTGTTAGTGGATACCTTTCTAACGAATCTGAAAAATCGAAGTTTCATAGTAGGAAGCAGAAGTTATGGCCAAATGAATTTTCAAAAAGGTCGCTATAGAAATTATATAGCCCGTGAAAACGGCCATTTTGCAAACGACCTCGGAATTCGACGAAATCACTTTTGTTGGATCCGGGATGTGGAGTTATTGCTAGGTTTCAAATTTCATAATTTTTGAAGCTAGTATGTGAGCGTGGCAAAAGAAAATGTGATTGGTCGATTTCTATTAAATTGGATCGACCAGAAATGGGCCATTTTTCAAACGGTCTCAGAATTCGACGAAACTAGTTTTGTTGGGACCGTAGCGTCAAAACATAGCTAGATTTATTTTTCGGGAATTTTAGAATCAGTTTGTGGCCCTGGCAAATTGAAATGTACGTTTAAAATTAAAATTAAATGTTTTATACATTAATTTGAAGAATAACTAACTGTAACAGTCGGAATGGCCTACAAAACCTATTCCATTGTGTCCGGGATGAGGGTAATTAGCTGGGGACGACAGTCGTTGGGTTAGAAAAGGAGTTCGTTTAAGAAAACACTATTTTAAAATTTAATAAAGTATGGGCCAATCATTTTTTTTCCATCATTATTTTTATTTTCAAAAATCCACGAAAACCTCCAGGAAACCCTCGATTAAACGACGGCCAGAGCTCCTTCCTTCCCGGCCACTTTCCCGTCGCTCTGTCCATCTCCAGACCTCGCCACCATCCAATCTCAAAAGCCCTCTCTCCCCTCCTCAAATCTATACCGGTTGCACCTCTCCCCATTGCACGGTCTTCGAGGTCGAGCCCCACGAAGTCCGCCACTTCGTGACGCCGCCGCCACCAATTCAGGCATTCGAACTGGACGTAGGACCCACCAGTCTGCGCGTCTCCGGAAGCTCCTCGTCGTGGTACCATTCGATTTCAGTGAAGTGCTATAGATTTTACCAAAAATCGAACCCTAGTTTGGAGCAAAACATTGAGGTATACGACCTATGTAATTCTGAACTGTTTTTACACTTTTAAATGTTGCAAACTTTGAAAAATCATATCTTTTTCGTTTCTTGACAAAATTCTGTGAAACAAGAGAGAGTGGACTCGTGTAGACGTCTTCTACCTTCTAGAAGAGACCACATATTTTTTTGAGCCTTCTGCTATTTTTGGTGGAGTGGAACCCAATGTGAGATTTCTAAATTATAAACGATATGGAAAACGGCGATGTATAAATTATATAGTCGATGTATGAGTTATATAAGCGTTGTACACCTCTTGTATAAGCGTTATATAAGTTGTACGTTCGATGTATAAGTTATATATGCGTTATAAAAATTATATATGTGTTGAAATAGAAGTGAAATGCTTATAATATATATATATATATACGCCCCTCGTCCACAAACCATGGACGATATTTATTGATTGTGATTGATTTGAAAATTGGTTGATAGCGAATGGTTGATTAGAATTGTTTGTGGTTGAAATTGACTGATTGTGGTTGAAAAATACCGGTTTGTGGTTGAGAATTATTTGGTTGAAACCACATAGGATTAGTTTGTGGAAATGAAAAAAATATACATGCCGCCTGCGTGCGAACTAGATGCATGATTCCCTACTGTCAAAAGCTGCGAGGCTTTAAGGTAGAGCGAGGAGCCGTACGGGGACGACCCCGGTTTTAACTACCCTGCCATTATGCTGCCGAAATTTTGAATAATATTCATGTGTTAGAATTATTTTCATATATTGAATAACCTTCATGTGTTGAATCGAAATTCATTCGTTGAATAGAAATTCATGTGTTGAATGGTATTCGTGTTTTAAATAAATTGTTTTAACAATAAAAATCACATTTTTACTCTATATATACAAACTATAGAAAACATTCATGTGTTGAATCGAAATTCATTCGTTGAATAGAAATTCATGTGTTGAATGGTATTCGTGTTTTAAACAAATTGTTTTAACAATAAAAATCACATTTTTACTCTATATATACAAACAATAGAAAACATTCATGTGTTGAATCAAAATTCATTCGTTGAATAGAAATTCATGTGTTGAATGGTATTCGTGTTTTAAATAAACTCTTTTAACAATATAAAAATCACCTTTTTATTGTATATATACGAATTTTGAATAACATTCATGTGTTGAGTAGAAATTCATTCGTTGAATAGAAATTCATGTATTGAATGGTATTCGGGTTCTAAAGAAATTGTTTTATAATAAAAATCATATTTTTATCATCTATATGAACTATATAAAATAGCCGTGTTTTGAAATAAATAGTTTTACAATAAAAATCACATATTTATTATATACATGGATTGTTGAAAATAGTGAAGTGTTGCAAAAAATGTCTGTTGGATAAAAATATTATTTTTATCAAAAGTATGAAAAGCGTATGGTTTTGAAATCGAAGAATCGATTATATATATATATAATTAAAATAAATTGAATAACGAAGCTGTAGTTCGTGTTTTGAAACCGTGATTTCAAATGATTAGTGCGGGAGATCCGACCATCGGATTTTCCCGAAACCGAAACCGTTGGGTTCGCTTTGGAAATATCTTTCCAACGACACCAACTTTGTAAAGATCCAACAGTTGGATTGTCTGGAATGTTTAATTCAAATCTGAAGAAAAACAGCGCCAGAATCGACTATATATATATATATATATATATATAATTAAAATAAATCGAATAACGACGCTGCAGTTCGTATTTTGAAATCGAAACTATAAACGAGTGTACCGGGAGATCCGACCGTCGGATTTTTCCAAAACTGGAACCGTTGGGTTCGCTTTGGAAATATCTTTCCAACGACACCAACTTTGTAAAGATCCAACGGTTGGATGGTCTGGAATGTTTAATTCAAATCTGAAGAAAAACAACGCCAGAATCGATTATATTTTTATATATATAAATATAATTATATTAAATCGAATAACGACGCTGCAGTTCGTATTTTGAAATCGAAACTATAAACGAGTGTACCGGGAGATCCGACCCTCGGATTTTCCCAAAACTGGAACCGTTGGATTCGTTTTGAAAAGATCTTTCTAATGATATAAATTTTGTGAAGATCCAACAGTTAGATTTTCAGATATGTGTAAATCAAATCTGAAGAAAAACAGCGTCACGGCCCCGTTACGGCCCGAAGCGTCGTTTGAATAAATTAGCTATTTTAAAATAAATAAAAATAGCGATAAATCATTATAAAATATTATAAACGATATGGATGTGAAATTTAGGAACTAACTGAAGGTTGGCTAAGTCGAATGGTTTCCTGGATTTTGATCTGATGTTGGTTTCGGCCTTCGGGTTAATATTTGGGAAATCGTTCTCTTACTGATTTACGGTTAGTGACTAATGAATTGAAATGATGCGTATATTGTGTTTGTGTAGCACTTGTTTATTATATACGCGAGTTGCTCAGAAAGATCGGGTTTATCCCATTCTGAATAACTGAATCGACGATAAAAAATCGAAGATGAAGACGGTGGTCGAAGACCGGAGATCTTCACCTCGTTTGGATGGTAACTGATGTCCTGATTGGGAGGCATCCCAAAATATGGATAATGAGTGATGATCGTCCAAACGTACGTGGAGATCGATGGGTTTGCGAGGTATATAGTGCCTCCGGTTTCGTTCAGACCCAGAACGGACTTGTAAATGGACTGTGTGTCTGACATTGGATTTTATTCTGTGTTGATTGATCTCTATTAAATATACATCTGTTCGGCGGCGGAGAATTTATTCTTCTGCTTAACGCCCTTCTCTGAGACGCACGAGCTCAGAGGTTGTATATCGATGGACATCAGTCGCATGACGTGAATTGCTGTGTGGCATGCTAAGATGCAGTGATCAGGGCTTCTGTTGAAAAGCAAAGTCTTGAGGTTGATGATCAAAGCACTGCTTGTGTGGCGTAGCTTTGTGTATAACGTGAAATCGCGAGCCTCACACCCTTGTATGAACCAGAAACGGGAGAGGACCTCAGGGAGGACATGCGTTTCTTTCTAGTTAGAGGTGGTGTCAGTGCTTAAACTGGCTGACATTTAAATTATTTTCACCTATGTGGTTGTTGTTGTTACGAGGCGCCTCGGTTATATTGGTCGATCCGGGACCGATGGAGTCATTCGTTGGCTCATTTACGCCCCAAAGGGCAGGGAAACGTAGTGTTCAGGAATTTTAAACCACATCGGTGGACCGGCCCTATCGCTCCAAGGGCCCACCTGAGTCCTGAGACATAGGCTAGATTGTCTCGAAGTCGGTAAGGACTATCTTTTGCCTTGGTTGATGACGGAAATCCAATTTCCAAATACATGACTTTGCAGTTTTGATTGTGTACCTATATTTGGCGACATAGTGGCATGGGACGCTCATGTCGTCTATGATTGATAGTTATGATTGAAATTGATTTTGAAACCTATAAACACTAGTAATAATATCAAATGCTTTTGTTTTATTCGTATCAAGCATATTTTGGCCATTATAAGGTAAAACTCCATCCTCCGGTTTGCGTTGCATTGTGTGATGGGAACTGAGTCTTATAATGGCTTCATTTTTATAAAAAGCATTGCGATATTTTAAAAGAATTATTTGTTTTAAAGCACTGGCAATCCAATGGAGTAAACCCGTTCCACGAAAGTGGCGTGGTCCTGTGATTAGCCAATTATATAATGTGTTAAGTAGATTTCTCATACCAGTCCCATGACTGACTCGTAGTTTGTTTCACTTTCAAACTCGGGTGCCCCTTTTTCTACACGGCAGCCTTGTATTCATGTTTAGCAGGCTCTTTCTGGATAGCTGGAGCTGAAGATGGATCCTATCATTTATCTATTTTATGTTGTTCAGCTCCTATTGTACATATTTTGTTTGTTTTTCCGCTGTAGACATTTATGTATAGCTGAACTGTATTTGTACTAAGTATGATCCTGTATACTGTGTAACTCTGATGATTTCGTTTATCCAGTGTATTAATTGTTCATTATCTGGTGTATTTATTTATTTCTGTTCTACATTATCTGTTTATGCGTTATATTCCAAAGATTACCCTTGTCACCGTCGGAACGGGATTTGGGGTCGTCACAACGTGGTATCAGAGCTTTGGTTAAGCTTAGTGCTGGAATATAACATATTAACGTACTCGTCAGAAATAGAACCAGTAGTGTTCTAGGACGGGTAACTGATTACAGATAGGATCAATAATATCCTAGTATGAGTAGCAGAATGAAATAACACCTCGATAGATACATTTACGTTCAAGTATATGTTTCTATGCTTTAAAATATCTTTTCTGTGACCTGACACTTGATCTGCTATTTGCAGAAGTACTAGAAAATGAGTGCCAGAAATATAAGAAGGGATACTGACCCGGATATAGAAGCTCTATTTACGAAATATAGAAATTTAGGTGGAAAACCGTTCTCGGGCGAAGAATCTATTATGAAAACACAAGCTTGGATTCGTTTGGCTGAGAAAATCTTTGAAGGATTAAAGCTGAGGGATGACCAGAAAAGATTACTGGCATCCTGGGCACTCAAAGACGAAGCTTTGTTATGGTGGGATTCGGTTATTAAGGATAATCCAGAAGGTGATATCACCTGGGATAGATTCAAAGTGATTTTTCTGGAAATATTTACTCCTCCTGAAGCAATTGAACGGCTATGTAATGAATTTTCTTATTTGATACAAGGAGATATGACCATTCCAGAATATCATAAGAAATTCAATAAACTTTCTCACTTTGCCCCTCATCTAATTCAAAATACGAAGAGGAAGAATTTGAGATTTATCAGCGGGCTTCAAAGAAAATATCAGAACAGTGTAATGAGGAATGTGAAGCTTCCTTTTTCTAAAATGATATACATGGCTTACCAATACGAAGATCTAGACAAGAAAGGCATGTTACGCTACGAAGAGGAGGTCAGTTCTAGTAATAAAGTTGAGTCTGAAACTGATCGTCCTGAGGCCAGTACGATGTCTGAGGTCCTTAAGAAGCCTAAAGACAATCGGAAAAGGGCCAGATCTGATAAAGAACCAGCAACGACTGCCATATGCAATAACTGCCATAAGCAAGGGCATTTGTAAGGAAATTGCTGATCTTTAAAGAAGCAAAGAAAGGAAGGATCTAAATCTAATAAAATGGTTCATGAACGCAGAGGATGCCATAAGTGCCATCAGGCTGGTCATATTGCGAAAAATTGTCAGCTATCAAAGAAATCTGAAGCAGTACATATAAATGAAGTGGTAGAAGTGCCGGCATCTTCGTCTGCTCAGGAGAGGGCTGATGTTTTGGAAGGCACGCTCAATGTCAAAAACATTCCAGTAAAAGTGCTGTTTGATACAGGCGCGTCACGAAGCTTTATTGCGAAGAATGCAGTTAAGAAGTTGGATTTGAAATTGAAAAAGCTCAAAGAACCCATCACTGTCCATAATCCGATTGGGGGTTCTTTCGATCTTAGCTGGATTTGTGTGGTGCCTGTCTCTTTTCCCTATTATAAATTCCCTACTATCTCTATCGTCATGAATTTTACTGAATTCGATCTTATTCTGGGATTGGATTAGCTAACCAAATATGAGGCAGAGGTTAGATGTGTCGAGAGAGTTGTTAAGGCAAAGGCCCAATCAGGGAATTATATAACCATACCATGTGAAGGCCCGAATTCAAATAGAAAAGACTTCTGGGCCGCTTTGGATGTTTCTCCTGCTCAAATAGAAAATATCCCTATGGTCAAGGAGAATATTCCCGACCTCATCAAAGATATTCCTGTTGTAAAGAATTACGCAGATGTGTTTGAAGAAGTCATTGGTCTACCTCCGCAGAGAGAAATTGATTTCAAGATCGCTTTAATTCCGAATGCAAGGCCAGTAGTGCACGCCATTCGGAGGATGACCCTAAAGGAGAAAGAAGAACTAGACAATCAAACACGACAGCTCGTATGGAAGGGTCTGATCAGGCCTAGTTTCTCTGATTGGGGAGCAGCAGTGGTGTTTGTCCCAAAATTTGATGGTACTCTGCAACTATGTGTGGATTATCGTGACTTGAACAAGCAGACAATAAAGAATAAATACCCATTGCCGCGAATTGATGATTTATTGGATCATCTGAATGGAGCACAAGTATTTTCAAGGATGGACCTAGCTACAGGCTTCCATCAGCTTCGTATTGCCGAAGAGTGTGTTCCTATGACAGCATTCAGAGGTCCAGACTTATTCTACGAGTTGTTAGTAATGCCGTTCGGCTTATGTAACGCTCCATCTTACTTCGTCGATTTGATGAATAGAGTGTTCAGAGGAGTCCTGAATAAGTTTGTTCTGGTTTTTATTGACGATATTCTAATTTTGTCTAAATCAAAAGCCAAACATGAAAAGGATTTGGAACAGGTTCTAGAAATTCTGAGAAAGAATGTATTGAAAGCTAAACTATCCAAATGTATATTCTGGCAAGATGAAGTGAAATTTCTTGGCCACGTCGTATCGAAAGAAGGAATTGCTATGGATCCAAGTAAAATCACAGCTATTCAGAAATGGAAATAGCCTAGTACTCCTACAGAAGTCCGCAGTTTTCTCGGATTGGCTAGTTATTACCGGAAGTTCGTTAAAGATTTTCCGAAGATATCTGGTCACTTAACGAAGCTTACAAAGAAGCACTAAAAATTCAAGTGAACTCCAGAATGTGAGGAGGCTTTTGAAGAGCTAAAGTTAAGATTAACAATGGCTCCATTGTTAACGATAATAAACGGCAATCAGGATTTAAAAGTCTGGACAGATGCCTCTAGAGAAGGCCTTGGTCAGTGTTAATGCAAAGGGGTCAAGTTATTGCTTATGCTAGCCGTCAGCTGATGCCACATGAAAAGAACTACGTAACTCATGATTTTGAGTTGTTGGCTATAGTATTTGCTTTGAAAATCTGGAGACACTATCTTCTGGGTGAGAAATTCGAACTGTTTATAGACCATCTGTCGTTAAAGTATCTGTTCACCCAGAAAGACTTGAATCTGAGACAACAACGTTGGCTAGAGTTCCTTGCAGCATACGATTTTGAGATTCTATACACTCCAGGGAAAGCCAATGTCGTGGTCGATGCGTTAAGTAGAAAGAATGTTATGATCGCCAGTTTTATCATTGTGACTTCTTTGATTGATAAGATATCTGCTCTCCAAAAAGACGACAAATTTATTAAAGGAATGAGTCAGCGAATTCATGAAGGCAATGCTTCGGATTTCCAGCTCGATAGCGAAGGGGTTCTGAGGTTACAAGGACGAATTTGTGTTCCAGAGATTCCTGAACTCAGAAGAGATATGCTTGATGAATGCCACAAATCTAAGCTCAGTATCCATACGGGTGTGAATAAAATGTATAACGATATCAATCGAACATTCTAGTGGAAATCGCTGAAAAGAGACATCTCTATATATGTTAGAAGATGCCCTACTTGCCAGCTAGTCAAAAGCGACCAACAGAAACTTGCTGGATTGCTGCAACCGTTGGACGTTCCAGCTTGGAAGTGGGAACATATTTCCATGGACTTCATAGATGGTTTGCCCAGAACCAGAAAAGGAAATGATAGTATTTGGGTGATCGTAGATCGCTTCACGAAGACCGCCCATTTCATACCTGTCAAATCAAACAGAATTGCTCAGAGTCTGGCGCAGATATATTTCAAGGAAATTGTTAGACTACACGGAGTGCGGATCAGTATAGTTAGTGATAGAGAACCAATATTCACTAGCAAATTCTGGGAGGCGTTTCAAGTAGAGCTGGGAACGAAGCTGAACTTGAGCACCGCTTATCATCCTCAGACAGATGGTCAGACTGAGAGGGTGAATCGTATACTAGAAGATCTATTGCGGGCTTGTGTTCTAGATTTCGGTGGATCATGGGAAGACTGTAACACCCCGAATTTTCTGTTAACATTAAGGTTACAAAAATAATAATAAGTGAGTAAAGGGGGGATGTATCTAATATGCATACAAAAATAATAATAAGTGAGTAAAGGGGGGATGTATCTAATGTGCATATAAAAATAATAATAAGTGTGTAAAGGGGGGATGTATCTAATGTGTACATATTTATATGGATAAACAAATAATAGTAAATGTTGATAATGTACATTAAGAGAGTAATTATGGCATAAGTAAAGTTAGGAATTATTTACATATAGGATTTGTCCTATGAGAAATGTGTACATTGTAGAGTATATATATATATGCTAAAACATGAAATTACATGTAATTGAAATAGTAATTATGGCATAATTCAAAATGGGGGTAATTTGCATGCATAGTAATTATGGCATAATTCAAAATGGGGGTAATTTGCATGCATATTAATTATGACATAATTTAAAATGGTAGTAATTTACAGTCCTTAATTGTGAACATAATTGGCCTCTTTTGAAATTGATGGCCTTGATTAACCCTAGCATTATCAGACGGCTCAAATTAAAATGCAACTCTATAAAAAGACCCTAGGTCTCCAACTAAATATTCACATGAAAATAAGAGTTGAAACCGCCATGCTGTCGAATGAGAATTAGAGGGAGCCTCCATTTGAAAGAGACGAACAACAAAGCTAATACAAGTAAAAGATTAAAGCTTCTGCAACGATTCTACAACAATTAAAGATTCTTTCTTTAATCCAATCAAGGCAAGCACAGTTATTTTCCGATATAAACTTTAATTGTAATTGTGACATGATTGTAAATCTGAATTTGAGGATGTTCTGTTCTGATCTATTTTATTCTGTATTTCTTTCTGCTTTCTGTTCTATAGCCAGGCTACCACGAGCCTGAGCCAATCTCATAAGAGATTGACATACGCAAAAATATTTGGGACAATGTAATGAATGATGCATAATTGAACTAATCTGTGACTGATTTTGAGTAAAGGATATAGGTTGTAAACTAGATCTAGATCTGTGCATATATGTCAGTTTGGGATTATCATATGATAATATATGACTTGTAAATTTGGAATATAAGGCAAATTAAAAATTAAGATCTGAATTAAAAGACATAATACATGTTAGATCTAGATCCTTGGGCATATTTTATATAACGGACTATGACTTGAACAAAAAGGAAGGTGTGGCTTAGGCGTAAAAGATCTACACCAAAATAGGATAATTATTAATGTGGACATGCCTAATATGGATATTGGATATTTGGCATTAAAGGCTATAACTTGGCATAATTCATACCATGATTTGGGGACATAATTCAATATTTGATTTTTAAGAATATGATACATGAACCTAGATTTGTGGCACATTTTAAGATATGTGATTTCGGTGTGGGGATTAAAATCTATAATAAGATTTGATGACTATTAAGTGTGAACACACCTAAATAGGGATTTTTGGATATATGACATGCATTGTAATTAATGGTTATATTTGGTATAATTTATATGTGAATCTGCTATACAATGCTAATTTAACCAAAATTTGAACATATGTTATGTGGTAAATTATGTCCATATTCTGCGCTATGTAAATTTATGCAAACATGGAAGTATACGATCATATTGTGAATTTGGATATTTAATCTAGATTGGTATAAGATGTAATATAAAATCTAGATTAGGCTTAACTATTGATTTGGAACGCCAAATATATGACATAGTAATTTTGGGCATGGCTATTATGGCAAGTTTGGGAAGGTGGGGTACAGCCTACTCTGATTAATAATTTGAAATTACATGTAACTGTCATGTTAGCATAATCATGGTTAGTAACATTTAATTTGGTATAAGTTACATACCAAAAATTATAAACATGATTTGAAGGGAAGGTGGGCCATAATAATAAATGTTTATTAATGTAAATTATGGAGTAAGTAAATTAGAAATAATTTACGTGTGAATAAAAGGCTATAAATTGGCATACCTTTATAGTGAATTTATGAATAGATTAATGACACATATACCTAAATGTTCTAGGGTGACAGAGAGGATAGTGTCTAGGCTTGGGTTTGGAAAATACAAGTTTCCTGCCCTCCCTGGCTATCCCTAACTGATCCGATGGACGGGATGGTTACCTTAAAAACCTAATTTGAAAATTAGATGTGTGACAACTGTATGGACACGAGGTTGGACTCATTTATGGTATAAGACTGCCCGGACCCGCCCGGCGAATCCAACAACCATAAATGGTAGCCCAATGTGAGAGGTCCTACAGGGTTGCGGTAGTAATATGATTAGGCTAATGACACTTAACCAATATAGTATGAATGGGTGGGTTAAGTGATATGATTAGGCTAATGACACTTAACCAATATGGTAAGAATGAGTGGGTTAAGTAATATGACATCAAAAACGTGTTGGGTGGATAGGGTTAAACCAACTAGACTAATACATGTGATAAACCCGTTCATGAATCTGTAGGCCCAATACAAAGTTAGACAAATCTGAAAATCTGTTAAATCTGTACATCTGACCCGTTAGTCTGAAAACTTGTTGATTGGATTTTCTGATCTGTGAACTGGTAAATCTGAACTCTGTATGTCTGAACTTGTAAACAAGTTAATCTGAAATCTGTTAGTTTGGGGACACAAGGTTAGGAGGGAATTTACTTGTGTCATCTGTTGTTTGGGACCCATATTAGTCAGTAACCCTTTCTGGTATCAAAACTTTGACCCAACAGTAGGTAGGGTCCGGGCACGCTTACTAAACTAATTATAAGCGGTTCATTCTGATAATGGCGAGGGGTGTTGATGGTGCGTTCCAACCGGGTCATGTGCGTGCATGGATCCCGGTCTGCCTCTGTGGATGTAAGACGCCGTGACATCCATAAATAGGTCTGTGTCGTTCAAAGGTTGCCACTTTAGGGAACGATACACCCTTCTGTGGGGCTGGCACAGGGTATTTATGTATTAGGGAGCCGATCGCTTGGGGTAGAATTTAGGGTACATCTAATTCTATCTAATTCTGTTGGGGTACCGTCTGTTTCTGTTGGGTGTAATACTTATCTGCTTCAGTGTGGTACCGTCTGTTCGGGTGGTAAAGGCCCATTATTTCTGTTCGGGTGGTAAAGGCCCAATATTAGCACTCTGTTTCTGTTTCTGTACCATATGTTTCTGCTTGGGCGGTAAAAGCCCATTTACTAGTACTCTGTTTCTGTAGAAATTATTCTGGCTTCGTTTCTGTTGTAGTCTGAACGCTAGGGTAACACCTAATTCTTTTATACTAGTATTAGTGCAGAGAAGTGAAAAGTAATAGCTTATGTAATTTTGTTTCTTCTGTTTAACTTAAGTATATCTGTTGCTTCTGTTACGTTATCTCTTGTCCAGCTTTATGTTCATGTCATCATTACTATTATCTGTTCATAACTGAAAATCACTGGACTTGCCAGACTTTATGTCTGACCTTGCTTGTTTTCGCCCCTTTTCTTCCGTTCCCCCCCCCAGGTTTTCTAAGGAGGGAATACTCTAGCTTGATCCGGATTCCTTCTGCTTGAAGTGCTTAAAGTATGGCTTGGCTCATGATAGCTTCTGTTCTGTGGGGATTATGCTTTTAAAGTTTTGTACCCTGATAGTCTGAACAAGGCTGATATTTATGTACTTGAGTTTTTGATAAAGATGTAACCATACTGATTTCTGTTTTCCGCTATAATAAAGTTATTATTTTTCAAGTACTGTTTATCTGTCTTGTAATATTCTGTTCTTTTTACTAAAACTCTCCACCAAAGTTAAGGCATTTCCTTTGTGAGTGACCTTAACGGAGGTGGGGTGTTACACTTGGTATCAGAGCTGAAGGTTACCAGATTTGATAAAGAATTTTTGAAAACTATTTTCAAAATGGTTTTGAAAAGGAAGTATTTTCAAAAGTAAAGCTTATTTTGAAAAACATAGTCCCCGAAGCCATATATCTATCTTTTGATCCTCTGTTTGAATCTTTGTTTCCTTCTTTCTTGAGTCTCTGGGGCTCCCGGCTTTCTGGGAGGTAACCTCATCGAAGGGCAGAGTAGTGCACGACTTCCATCGATAGCCGTAGTAGTTTCACCTGCGTCTAGTTTTCTTTCAAGCTTTGTAGGGTTTTCTGCACGATGGAGGAAGCCTTCGAGGGACTGGTCAACATGCTACACAAGTATAGTAAAGATGAGAATGAGGGAGTTTGGCTAAGGAGCACAACTCAAGGATAAGAAACTTATGGATATGAACTTGGTTCAAAAAAGAAGGCAAAAAGGAAACACGAAAGAGGGAAGAAAAGTCTGAAGATAAGGAGGAGAAAAGTGCTTTACTTATGGAAGCTCGACTCATCTGAATAAGGATTGCAGGAAGAGGAAGGGCACTTGCTTCAGCTATGGTAAGATGGGACACCTCACTAGGGACTGCCCGTAGAAACGAGGACAAGGATAAAGGACATGACCTACTTCTGGAAGACAGGCGAATGCTCTTGTGGTTGGTAGATAGGATAGAAGCAGGGAAAAAATTCTATAGAAAGTTTAATTTCCTTATCTGATCATTGAATAAAACTCTTTCTGATTCTGACACTCTGATTCTGTAGTTGGGTCTCTGTACTTTAATACTAGTCTTGTTTCTGATCTGGTTATAATCTCGAACCCCATAGGGGGTACGACTCATCGGTTTTTGATAGATTGGGGTTTGAGGTATATCTGTGTTAGGCGTCAAGTATGACGCATACATTCTGAATTTTGTGGAATACGATTTTATCATGCTTAGCTTCCTAAGAATCATTAAGGGAACCTGATCTGTACCAGTAGTCCGCAAATATCTGAATATTTCTGATAAGATTTCCAGTTCTGACATTTTCTAAAGAGGGTAATCCTCTGGGTGTCAATCTGATGTTGATTTCGGTCTTCAGGGTTGATACTTAGGGGATATATTCTCTCAACTAATGTCTGATGGGAACCAAGTTTTTGTTTTATCTGTACTCGCTTCCATCACTCGACTATATCCTATCGATCGAGTATTCAACCTATAGATAGGAATCATATGGATGTAAACGTGTGTTTGAGACATGTTATGTTTGATGGTTGCAAGTGGATGCAAGTGGTTGCTAGTGGTTGCTCGTGGATGCATATACACACACTAGGCACTAGATCGGCTCGAAAACACTCTCATACTGCATATGGATGTGTGAGCATTTTAATTTTTTTATGGATGAAAATTGGTTGAAACAGCACGTGGATGTTGCATATGAGTGAATGGTTGTGCACTCATATAGAAATGATATGTATCAAATAGGAAAATTTGCATACATAATGGATTCATAACACTGACATAATTTGCATTAAGGAGGTAAACTGAATCAGTAGACCGCCTGAATTTTCATTAGATAAGGACATATACACACACTTTGCATATGATCATGAAGCATTAGAAGTCTTTTTAAGGACAATGGATTCCTGTTATTGAATGGTTGAATAGATGGATGATTGGATGGTAGGACGCATTCTTCCTAACTTGAAGATTTTGGGGACAAAATCCTAAAAGGAGGGGAGAATGTAACACCCCGAATTTTCTGTTAACATTAAGGTTACAAAAATAATAATAAGTGAGTAAAGGGGGGATGTATCTAATATGCATACAAAAATAATAATAAGTGAGTAAAGGGGGGATGTATCTAATGTGCATATAAAAATAATAATAAGTGTGTAAAGGGGGGATGTATCTAATGTGTACATATTTATATGGATAAACAAATAATAGTAAATGTTGATAATGTACATTAAGAGAGTAATTATGGCATAAGTAAAGTTAGGAATTATTTACATATAGGATTTGTCCTATGAGAAATGTGTACATTGTAGAGTATATATATATATGCTAAAACATGAAATTACATGTAATTGAAATAGTAATTATGGCATAATTCAAAATGGGGGTAATTTGCATGCATAGTAATTATGGCATAATTCAAAATGGGGGTAATTTGCATGCATATTAATTATGACATAATTTAAAATGGTAGTAATTTACAGTCCTTAATTGTGAACATAATTGGCCTCTTTTGAAATTGATGGCCTTGATTAACCCTAGCATTATCAGACGGCTCAAATTAAAATGCAACTCTATAAAAAGACCCTAGGTCTCCAACTAAATATTCACATGAAAATAAGAGTTGAAACCGCCATGCTGTCGAATGAGAATTAGAGGGAGCCTCCATTTGAAAGAGACGAACAACAAAGCTAATACAAGTAAAAGATTAAAGCTTCTGCAACGATTCTACAACAATTAAAGATTCTTTCTTTAATCCAATCAAGGCAAGCACAGTTATTTTCCGATATAAACTTTAATTGTAATTGTGACATGATTGTAAATCTGAATTTGAGGATGTTCTGTTCTGATCTATTTTATTCTGTATTTCTTTCTGCTTTCTGTTCTATAGCCAGGCTACCACGAGCCTGAGCCAATCTCATAAGAGATTGACATACGCAAAAATATTTGGGACAATGTAATGAATGATGCATAATTGAACTAATCTGTGACTGATTTTGAGTAAAGGATATAGGTTGTAAACTAGATCTAGATCTGTGCATATATGTCAGTTTGGGATTATCATATGATAATATATGACTTGTAAATTTGGAATATAAGGCAAATTAAAAATTAAGATCTGAATTAAAAGACATAATACATGTTAGATCTAGATCCTTGGGCATATTTTATATAACGGACTATGACTTGAACAAAAAGGAAGGTGTGGCTTAGGCGTAAAAGATCTACACCAAAATAGGATAATTATTAATGTGGACATGCCTAATATGGATATTGGATATTTGGCATTAAAGGCTATAACTTGGCATAATTCATACCATGATTTGGGGACATAATTCAATATTTGATTTTTAAGAATATGATACATGAACCTAGATTTGTGGCACATTTTAAGATATGTGATTTCGGTGTGGGGATTAAAATCTATAATAAGATTTGATGACTATTAAGTGTGAACACACCTAAATAGGGATTTTTGGATATATGACATGCATTGTAATTAATGGTTATATTTGGTATAATTTATATGTGAATCTGCTGTACAATGCTAATTTAACCAAAATTTGAACATATGTTATGTGGTAAATTATGTCCATATTCTGCGCTATGTAAATTTATGCAAACATGGAAGTATACGATCATATTGTGAATTTGGATATTTAATCTAGATTGGTATAAGATGTAATATAAAATCTAGATTAGGCTTAACTATTGATTTGGAACGCCAAATATATGACATAGTAATTTTGGGCATGGCTATTATGGCAAGTTTGGGAAGGTGGGGTACAGCCTACTCTGATTAATAATTTGAAATTACATGTAACTGTCATGTTAGCATAATCATGGTTAGTAACATTTAATTTGGTATAAGTTACATACCAAAAATTATAAACATGATTTGAAGGGAAGGTGGGCCATAATAATAAATGTTTATTAATGTAAATTATGGAGTAAGTAAATTAGAAATAATTTACGTGTGAATAAAAGGCTATAAATTGGCATACCTTTATAGTGAATTTATGAATAGATTAATGACACATATACCTAAATGTTCTAGGGTGACAGAGAGGATAGTGTCTAGGCTTGGGTTTGGAAAATACAAGTTTCCTGCCCTCCCTGGCTATCCCTAACTGATCCGATGGACGGGATGGTTACCTTAAAAACCTAATTTGAAAATTAGATGTGTGACAACTGTATGGACACGAGGTTGGACTCATTTATGGTATAAGACTGCCCGGACCCGCCCGGCGAATCCAGCAACCATAAATGGTAGCCCAATGTGAGAGGTCCTACAGGGTTGCGGTAGTAATATGATTAGGCTAATGACACTTAACCAATATAGTATGAATGGGTGGGTTAAGTGATATGATTAGGCTAATGACACTTAACCAATATGGTAAGAATGAGTGGGTTAAGTAATATGACATCAAAAACGTGTTGGGTGGATAGGGTTAAACCAACTAGACTAATACATGTGATAAACCCGTTCATGAATCTGTAGGCCCAATACAAAGTTAGACAAATCTGAAAATCTGTTAAATCTGTACATCTGACCCGTTAGTCTGAAAACTTGTTGATTGGATTTTCTGATCTGTGAACTGGTAAATCTGAACTCTGTATGTCTGAACTTGTAAACAAGTTAATCTGAAATCTGTTAGTTTGGGGACACAAGGTTAGGAGGGAATTTACTTGTGTCATCTGTTGTTTGGGACCCATATTAGTCAGTAACCCTTTCTGGTATCAAAACTTTGACCCAACAGTAGGTAGGGTCCGGGCACGCTTACTAAACTAATTATAAGCGGTTCATTCTGATAATGGCGAGGGGTGTTGATGGTGCGTTCCAACCGGGTCATGTGCGTGCATGGATCCCGGTCTGCCTCTGTGGATGTAAGACGCCGTGACATCCATAAATAGGTCTGTGTCATTCAAAGGTTGCCACTTTAGGGAACGATACACCCTTCTGTGGGGCTGGCACAGGGTATTTATGTATTAGGGAGCCGATCGCTTGGGGTAGAATTTAGGGTACATCTAATTCTATCTAATTCTGTTGGGGTACCGTCTGTTTCTGTTGGGTGTAATACTTATCTGCTTCAGTGTGGTACCGTCTGTTCGGGTGGTAAAGGCCCATTATTTCTGTTCGGGTGGTAAAGGCCCAATATTAGCACTCTGTTTCTGTTTCTGTACCATATGTTTCTGCTTGGGCGGTAAAAGCCCATTTACTAGTACTCTGTTTCTGTAGAAATTATTCTGGCTTCGTTTCTGTTGTAGTCTGAACGCTAGGGTAACACCTAATTCTTTTATACTAGTATTAGTGCAGAGAAGTGAAAAGTAATAGCTTATGTAATTTTGTTTCTTCTGTTTAACTTAAGTATATCTGTTGCTTCTGTTACGTTATCTCTTGTCCAGCTTTATGTTCATGTCATCATTACTATTATCTGTTCATAACTGAAAATCACTGGACTTGCCAGACTTTATGTCTGACCTTGCTTGTTTTCGCCCCTTTTCTTCCGTTCCCCCCCCCAGGTTTTCTAAGGAGGGAATACTCTAGCTTGATCCGGATTCCTTCTGCTTGAAGTGCTTAAAGTATGGCTTGGCTCATGATAGCTTCTGTTCTGTGGGGATTATGCTTTTAAAGTTTTGTACCCTGATAGTCTGAACAAGGCTGATATTTATGTACTTGAGTTTTTGATAAAGATGTAACCATACTGATTTCTGTTTTCCGCTATAATAAAGTTATTATTTTTCAAGTACTGTTTATCTGTCTTGTAATATTCTGTTCTTTTTACTAAAACTCTCCACCAAAGTTAAGGCATTTCCTTTGTGAGTGACCTTAACGGAGGTGGGGTGTTACAAAGACCATCTGCATTTAGCTGAGTTCTCGTATAACAACAGCTACCAGGCGAGCCTGGCAATGTCACCATTCGAAGCATTGTATGGTAGACCGTTTCGATCTCCTGCTTGTTGGGTCGAACCTGGTAATAGACTTGTATTGGGACCTGATATGATCCGAGAGGCTGCCGACAAAGTCGATTTCGTTAAGAAACGATTACTCGCCGCTCAAAGCCGACAGAAGAGCTATGCTGATAAAAGAAGAAGAGATATATAATTTGCCGTTGGCGACTATGTATATTTGAAAGTATCGCCGATGAGAGGAGTTATCCGGTTCGGTAAAACTGGGAAGTTGGTGCCCAAATTCATTGGTCCGTTTCCTATTCTTGAACAGATTGGAAATCTCGCTTATAGGGTTAAATTGCCTAATTGGTTGCCTGGAGTACATGATGTATTTCATATATCTCAACTTCGAAAGCACGTTCATGATCCAAACTTGATCGTGGAAGAAGCAGCTCAACAGGATGTTGAAATTACTCCAGAATTAGCTGTGAGAAGAGAGCCGCTAAAGATTATCGGTAAAGAAACCAAAGAGCTGAGGAACAAGAAGGTTCACTTAGTCAAAGTGCAATGGAGTGGAGATCCGCGAGATTGTACTTGGGAAACTGAGGAGAGCATTCAGAAAGCCTGTCCTAAGTGTCGAGTGGATATCTCTGATTGACTCCGGTGCAAGGTACATTTACCATACTTTGCATTACCATTTAGTCCTCTACTTTGTTGTTATTTTCTTTCCATGGATGTGCACTTATAATTCTATAGTCTGCTTAATTTAAAAAGAATATAGGAATTGATTAGTATATTTTTGAAAAATTAAAAACAATTTGAATGTTGTTTGTGTTATGTGATAGTAGATATGATTAATTAAATTATTAAAACGATAGTTAATTTAATCAATAAGAGAATAATGGTAGGATTTATTCGATTAAATCACACATTGAAATGATTTAAAAATAGATAGAAATATATACATGTGCATTATATATGTTTGAACAGGTAACTGGATAGATGTTGAGTAAAGAAATTATTTGTGTGCTCGACAAATAGGTAAACCTTAATGAGTTGGATGCAAAATATTATTATATCAACTCCTGTGAATGCCATTGGATGCGGAGTGCTGGTTGTTCTGTGTGTAATAATAAACGTCGCCATAGGATAGTAACAATTAATTTTGAACTACACTACATGGCATACTTCAACATATACCACATAAGCATTTGGAGCTTGTGTGACGAGGTGGAAGATTTACCATATGAGCGAGAGGCTTGTATGGCGATGACTATATTTTACAGGTTGAACTGATGACTAATATGGACCATATAAAATGTAACGGTAAATTGCCAGAATAATAAAAACCCCACACGGGTCTGACGTTGACAATAATCAAGTCTCTCTAGTCATTAGATACGGCACATGGATTATTTATTTCCCACACGGGACGAGGTGACGAGAATTTATTCTCTAGAGCAATTAAAATACACACTCCCTCAGGCTTTGACAGGGTGATGAGAATTTATTCTCTGGAGTTATTTTCTATACACGCTCCCCTGTAAACACCAGAATACATCACTATAAATATGTGTATGCTTTATAGGATTTATTGGGTACCTAATACGGCCCAATAAATTTCCAAACCCCTCCCCGTACAAAGGAGGTTATGGAGAAATTTTTCGAAAATTCCGGGTGTTAGCCAAATTTTTGAAGAATTCGAAAATTCTCAGAAACTGAAAATTTGGAGAATGGAAGCCAGATTGAACGTAGAGTTGATTAATCAAACCACTTTCGACTTTGTTCCTTTTCGGGGACGAAAAGTTTTAAGTGGGGGAGATTGCAACGACCCGGAAAATCTGAACCAATTAAAAAAAATTTAATTGGCTATTTTAGTGGATTTTAAATATTTAAAATAAATATTTTAAATAATATCGATGAAAACTAAGTTTGAATCGACATTGAAAATGAATATAATTATTCCTAATTATAAACAAGGCCTGAAATGGCGCGGTAGTTTCAAAATTTGGATTCAAAATTCGCCGGACTGTACCGGGTGCAAAACAAAACGGATTTGAGTGAAACCAAAAATATTTAAATCTTTTAGTGGATACCTTTCTAACGAATCTAAAAAATCGAAGTTTCATAGTAGGAAGCAAAAGTTATGGCCAAATGAATTTTCAGAAAGGTCGCTATAGAAATTATATAGCCCGTGAAAATGGCCATTTTGCAAACGACCTCGGAATTTGACGAAACCACTTTTGTTGGATCCTAGATGTGAAGTTATTGCTAGGTTTCAAATTTCATAATTTTTGAAGCTAGTATGTGAGCGTGGCAAAAGAAAATGTGATTAGTCGATTTCTATTAAATTGGATCGACCAGAAATGGGCCATTTTTCAAACGGTCTCAAAATTCGATGAAACTAGTTTTGTTGGGACCATAGCGTCAAAACATAGCTAGATTTATTTTTCGGGAATTTTTAGAATCAGTTTGTGGCCCTGGCAAATTGAAATGTACGTTTAAAATTAAAATTAAATGCTATATACTTTAATTTGAAGAATAACTGACTGTAACAGTCGGAATGGCCTACAAAACCTATTCCATTGTGTCCGGGATGGGGGTAATTAGCTAGAGGCAACAGTCGTTGGGTTAGAAAAGGAGTTCGTTTAAGAAAACACTAATTTAAAATTTAATAAAGTATGGGCCAATCATTTTTTTTTTCCATCATTTTTTTTATTTTCAAAAATCCACGAAAACCTCCAGGAAACCCTCGATTAAACGACGACCATAGCTCCTTTCTTCCCGGCCACTTTCCCGTTGCTCCGTCCATCTCCAGACCTCGCCACCGCCCAATCTCAAAAACCCTCTCTCCCCTCTTCAAATCTATACCGGTTGCACCTCTCCCCATTGCACGGTCTAATGATGTAAATTTTTGAAGATCCAACGGTTAGATTTTCAGATATGTGTAAATCAAATCTGAAGAAAAACAGCGCCACGGCCGTGTTATGGCCCGAAGCGTCGTTTTGAATAAATTGGCTATTTTAAAATAAATAAAATTAGTGATAAATCATTATAAAATATTATAAACGATATGGATGCAAAATTTAGAAACTAACTGAAGGTTGGCTAAGTCGAATGGTTTCTTGGGTATTGATCTGATGTTGGTTTCGGCCTTCGGGTTAATATTTGGGAAATCGTTCTCTTACTGATTAACGGTTAGTGACTAATGAATTGAAATGATGCGTAGTAGTGTTTGTGTAGCACTTGTTTATTATATACGCGAGTTGCTCAGAAAGACCGGGTTTATCCCATTCTGAATAACTGAATCGACGACAAGAAATCGAAGATGAAGACGGTGGTCGAAGACCGGAGATCTTCACCTCGTTTGGATGGTAACTGATGTCCTAATTGGGAGGCATCCCAAAATATGGATAATGAGTGGTGATCGTCCAAACGTACGTGGAGATCGATGGGTTTGCGAGGTATATAGTGCCTCCGGTTTTGTTCAGACCCAGAACGGACTTGTAAATGGACTGTATGTCTGACATTGGATTTTATTCTGTGTTGATTGATCTCTATTAAATATACATCTGTTTGGCGGTGGAGAATTTATTCTTCTACTTAACGCCCTTCTCTAAGACGCACGAGCTCAGAGGTGGTATATCGATGGACATCAGTTGCATAGCGCGAATTGCTGTGTGGCATGCTAAGATGCAGTGATCAGGGCTTCTATTGAAAAGCAAAGTCTTGAGGTTGATAATCAAAGCACCGCCTGTATGGCGTAGCTATGTGTATAATGTGAAATCGCGAGCCTCACACCCCGGTATGAACCAGAAACGGGAGAGGACCTCAGGGAGGACATGCGTTTCTTTCTAGTTAGAGGTGGTGTCAGTGCTTAAACTGGCTGACATTTAAATTATTTTCACCTATGTGGTTGTTGCTGTTGCGAGGCGCCTCGGTTATATCTGTCAATCCGGGACCGATGGAGTCATTCGTTGGCTCATTTACGCCCCGAAGGGCGGGGAAACGTAGTTTTCAGGAATTTTAATCCACATCGGTGGACCGGCCGTGTCGCTCCAAGGGCCCACCTAAGTCTGGGTCCTAAGACATGGGCTAGATTGTCTCAAAGTCTGTAAGGACTATCTTTTGCCTTGGTTCATGACGGAAATCCAATTTTCAAATACGTGACTGTGCGATTTTGATTGTGTATCTATGTTTGGCGACATAGTGGCATGGGACGCTCATGTCGTCTATGATTGATAGTTATGATTGAAATTGTTTTCAAAACCTATAAACACTAGTAATAATATCAAATGCTTTTGTTTTATTCGTATCAAGCATATTTTGGCCATTATAAGGTAAAACTCTATCCTCCGGTTTGCATTGCATTGTGTGATGGGAACTGAGTCTTATAATGGCTTCATTTTTATAAAAAGCATTGCGATATTTTAAAAGAATTATTTGTTTTAAAGCACTGGCAATCCAATGGAGTAAACCCGTTCCACGAAAGTGGCGTGGTCCTGTGATTAGCCAATTGTATAATGTGTTAAGTAGATTTCTCATACCAGTCTCGTGATTGACTCGTAGTTTGTTTCACTTTCAAACTCGGGTGCCCCTTTTTCTACACAGGCAGCCTTGTATTCCGGTTTAGCAGGCTCTTTCTGGATAGCTGGAGCTGAAGATGGATCCTATCATTTATCTATTTTATGTTGTTCAGCTCCTATTATACATATTTTGTTTGTTTTTCCGCTGTAGACATTTATGTATAGCTGAACTGTATTTGTACTAAGTATGATCCTGTATACTGTGTAACTCTGATGATTTCGTTTATCCAATGTATTAATTGTTCATTATCTAGTGTATTTATTTATTTCTGTTCTGCATTATCTGTTTATGTGTTATATTCCAAAGATTACCCTTGTCACTGTCGGAACGGGATTTGGGGTCGTCACGGAAAACTTCCCTAAATCTTAATTAAAAGATTTATTCTTTTCTCAACTAGGCTTAAGAACAGTGGTAATGAAGACACCATTCACGACAAACCCAAAATCCCATTTGATATTAAATACAAGGCTCTGAATAGAAATCATATCGGCTTATATTCAATATCAAATTCTGAAACCAAAAAATAGTATATGGGAAATAACGATATAAATATATCTTCCAAATTTCCATAACAATCTCCGTATAATCACGGAATCCAAGATCAAAATATTCCGAAGATTATTTCCATTCCAAATCCATTCCAATTTGTTCGTTGGAAATTTCTGGTTATTTTAAAACCATTCACCAATCCAATTTATTTTATTTAAAAATTATTGGATTTCAAATCTAGTTAATAACTAGTTCATTTTGATAAAAATATATTTTTATCTTTACAAACATGGAAATTTTCATCCAAATTCTTTCCAAATCATTTATTATGATTTTACTCAAATTATTAATATTTTTAATAATTTTATCAAGGCCCGTACGGTCGATTTCCATGAACGGTCATCGAACTGCACTTACAATGACCTTTTCCAAATTTGATTTGGACATAGTTCCAAATACAACCGTTAGATTTCAAATCTCCTATATTCGTTGGAAGCCTCTTTTCGATACGAACCCAACGGTTCTGGTTTTAAGAGAATCCGACTGTCGGATCTCCCATAATATCAATTTGAAGTCAATGGTCGAAATTCGCGAACGGTCGCGGCGTGACGCGTTCTATTTAGGCCATTTAATATATATAATATATATATAATATGATATATATATTTCATTGAATTCCATTTAAAATGTATTTTATAAATTCGTTATAAATTCATTTTAAAAACGTTTTCAACTTCATTTTCAATTTTAAATCAAAATTGAATACTCCTTATCATTATAATATATAAATGATAATATTTTCAAAATATCAGATTTTGAGATATTTTCCTTTTCAATATTCATTATAAAAATGAATAAAATCGATATAAATATCGTTCGCGTCAAAATGGCGCATCTCTAATCAACACGGTGTAACGTCCCAGAAATTTCGACAACAAGAATATGGAATTAATTGAAGTTTAACGATTAATAATCAATTCTAAATTGATTCTTGGGTTCAAAATTTAAAAATCAAATGTATTGTTTGAACTTAATATTTAATTCAGAAGGATTGTTGAAAATTAAATATTACTATTGAATATTTAATTCGATTGAAAATTTCAAATGATTGGATTGGAAATAAATGTTAATAACGTTAAATAAATTGAATATTTTATTTGTTAAAATATACTAAGGTTTGTTTAGATACGTGAGTATTTGAACTAACGTTTCAAGTTTGAAATCAAATGGGATTGTTGTTGAACAAATGGAATAAAATCAACGAACCGTTAAATCTTTTAAATTTAAGTTAACACTGTATAGTAGCGGAGTTGGATTGCAGTCGAACTAATTTTTGTTGGGTTCAAAATGCAAAAGACAAGGAGATACATGTAATTTTTGTAGCAGTCAAAGACTGTGTTGGCGGTACATATTTAAAGAGGTTCAGGGTATTCACGGTAGAAATAAATATTAGTTTATACATAAATAAAAACTACACCAGTTAATAATCACGATGACCTATATTTGAAAACGCGGAGCCTCCCTTAACGCTATTGATGTTACGTCATCCTTATCTCCAAAAATATTCCTTTTAAATCCATAGCCTCTAAATATTTCTTCATTCCCAAATCGAGAGGAAATCGATCACCTTAAAAAATGGCTTCATTAGTCAACCGTTCCCTCTCCAAAACCAAATCGAAATCAATTTCCCCAAGTTCTTCATCAACAAAAAAAATCATTTATTTTTGCCTGCTTCGAAGATCGAGGTCCCCAAAATCGCCATGGCCTCGACCCTAAATCCGAAATCGAAATCCACCGCTCATTTGACCGCTGCGTTTCCGAGCCTTGCTTTCTGTAATCAGCGATAGTTACCATCGTCAAAGACCGCAAGTCATTGCTTTTCAATGGATTCCAACACCAAATCCATCGCTAGCACCTTCTCTGCTAATCTAAGGTGAGCATCTCACTCACGATAAATCTTAGTTTCAAGTAAATGGATTTCAATTTAAGCTAAGATATAAGATGGTTATTGCGGATGTGTTGGCTTGATTGTTTCGTGATTTTCTTATATGTTGCCTTGGTTTGAAATGAACTAAGTTGCTTGTTAAATGTACATAAAAAGCAACCTGGTGATATTCAGTTACCTACTGTGGTTTAGTATGTCGTGTTACTCTATTTACCCTTATGTTATGTAACAACCCGGAAAATCAAAACCAATTTAAAAATTTTATTTTGGCAATTTTAATGAATTTTGAATATTTAACATGAATTATTTTAAATAATTACGATGAGAAATTTATGTTGAATAGAATTAGAACGTATATATTTATTTGAATCGAAGTTAGAATATAAATATTTATTTTAATTATAAAAAGAATTGGAAATGGCGCAGTAGTTTGAAAATTCGATTTCAAATTTCAAATGAATGTACAGGATTCAAAATAAACCGGATTTTAGTGAAACCAAAAATATTAGAATCTATTTGAAAATATCTTTCCAACGAATCTGAAAAATCCAAATTCCATAGCGGGAATAAAAAGTTATGCCCAGTTGAAAATTCAGAATAGTCGCTATAGAAATATAGCCCAAATAAGTCACAATTTGCATACGAATGAATTTGGACTCGATACCACTTCCAATGAGTTAAAAATGCCGGTTGCGACTCCGAAAAGTATAAGCTTCGATATATTCCGAGATCCGGAATAGTGGCAATTGGATGGGGTTTTCGGTTATCAATACATAGCCCTTAAAAAGTGAAATTTTGCATATGAGCTCAGAGTTCGACGAGATATATTTTATGGATTCATAATGACAAATCATTGTTGAGTTCCAAAATGCACGTCGAACGGTGTTAGTATGTGGCCGTGCGAGCTAAAACAGTTCAGGGTAAAACAAGCAGTCATTTTACAAAGGAACATTATTGAGACGATCTCAGAATTCGATTCCGTATTTTTTTCTAGATTCATATCGTTTAATAATGGTTAAATCCAAAAGGGCATGATTTTTGGAGTTAGCGTGTGGGCATGCAAGAAGAAAAGGCGTGCTAAAATCGCATTTTTGAACAATATCTGAGCATCTTTGACAATTTTAACGGATGGTCAAACGAACTCGGAATTCAACGAAACTTGTTTCGTTGGAATCATCTTCACGTCTACTATGCCGTGTCCGAAATATGCAGCAAACGGAGATCGTTAGCAGTCGGACGATCGGATGGAAAAGGAGATAAATAACCACTTTCTCTCTTTCTTCCTTCATTCTCTTCCTCCCTCCTTTCTTTCTAAAATTCCCATTAATGGGCTCCAAACCCCAAATCGCCGCTGCCTCCCCCTCCCTCAGCTACCGCCGCACCACCTCAGGCCGCCGCACCCCCTCAGGCTGCCCTACCCCCTCCTCCTCTTCTCTTTCTCTCTCTCCCTTCACAAACCTAAACCCTAGACCAAACACTACAACCACCACCACTACCATCCCCACCACCACCACCACTTGCACCCTTCCGCCGCCCATTCATGCCACTCCACCGCCTGCAGCCCCCTAGCTCTGGCCGTGGGCTCGGCTACACTCAAAAACCCATTTTTCACAAATTTCCTATTTTGCAAATAACACCCTATCACTATTTCGCCAATAACTCTCAAACCGTGCGTTTCTGGGCAAAACTCCATAATATCAAAATCGAAGAGCACGATTTTCTCTTCGATTTGGTATATGATAGTCCTATTTTGGATTGCGGAGCTGTTTGGAAAATGCGTCCAAAGTCTGTTGTCCAAACGCTGTCCAAATGCTCTTTCCGCGATTTCCGACGAAATGACACATTTTCGGAAGAAAGACGTCTAGGCGAAAATTGTCCGGAATGGCGCGTTTAAGCTAGAAAAATAGATGGTGTGAAGATTGGAGCTCGTTTACAAATTCTGGAACCAGAACAGCAAATCCGGGCGATAGAAAATCTGTGAGTTTTCTCCGCTTTAAAGCTTCTATGGTTTTTGACGTCTGAAGTACATAAAGTTATGATTTTTAATCACATAAAGTTATGATTTTAATTACATAAAGTTATGATTTTTAGTTATGTAAAAATATCATTTTTGGTTAGTTAAAAATAGGATTTTTATCGTAGGAAGGAAATATTTTTAGCAAGATTAAAAATATGATTTTTAACTAGTGTATGGCATGGAAATGTTTTTTTAGAAAGATAAAAATATGATTTTTAGCCTATATATGCTATTTATAAAATAGACAAATTATGAAATAATCATTCGATAGTTAAAAATGTGATTTTTAACTTATGCATGTTATTTACAAAATAGACATGCGGGATTCCTGGAGAATTTAAGATTAACAATCAAAGATTGACGGAGTGGAAACCCAAGGTGAGAACTCTCTCACTGAATTTATTTATACAGTTATTTATTTATAACTGCATATATGAACTGTTCCCCGTCATCCACAGACCATGGACGACTTGTATGATTATTTATTTTGGTTGATTGGATTGTCTGGTTGAATTTGGTTTGGGAAATGAAATGGAATTGATGTGATTGGTATGTGTATGGCGGAGGCCATTATTAGACTAGAGATAAAGCTAGGCCTTATCCCGTTTCTAGTATCACGCCGTTATGCCGCCGAAATTTTCTAAAATATGTTAGAATAATAAAAAAAATCATTTTTATGGTGTAAATGAACCGAATAAAATATTTTATTATTA
Source organism: Allium sativum (assembly GCA_030737875.1). NCBI lineage: Eukaryota > Viridiplantae > Streptophyta > Magnoliopsida > Asparagales > Amaryllidaceae > Allium > Allium sativum. The sequence continues at coordinate 827,655,461 of CM060926.1, read as the reverse complement.
AAAATATAATTTTTGATGTGTATGTGAATAAAATAAATATTCATTTACAAATTAGACGATTTGTTTATGAATACTCATTTTACTGATATGGATTGGGACGATAAATTTTACACATCTCCCAATTGCACAAATTAAATTCATTATTTGTTGATTAAAACCCCACACGGGTGTTGGGATGATATTAGACGTACACTAATCCCGATTGTTTAGTTGTACGTCAATCTATAGGTTGACAGACTGTTTCTAAGCGTTAAATATTTATATTTAATGCTTATACAGTGTAGAATGCACTCTGGATGATGGATGATTATTTATCACTGTTATTGTATGCATGTGCTGTATGAAATCCATATAATAACATTATATGGTAATTGACTGTGTCAGATTCCATTTCTGAAAGAATGAATATTTTAAAATAACGAATATTTTAAAAATAATATTCAGTAAAAGATCAAAATCTGATTTTGATGTCTGATTTGGAATGGTTTTAAAAATAACCAGAAATTTCCAATATGAGAATTGGAATGGATTTGAATCAAATGTATCTTCGGAATATTTCGATACTGGATTCCATGATTATACAGGTATTGTGGAGGAATTTGGAAGATATATATATATATATATATCATTATTCCAATACGACACTTGTTGGTTTCAGAATTTGATATTGAATATATGCCGATATATTTTCTAGCCTTGTGTTTAATATCGAATTGGATTTTGGGTTTGTCGTGAATGGTATCTTTAATAATACTGTTCTTAGACCCAATGGAGTTAAGAAAATCAGAAACTGACTGGAGATTAGCTAAGCTGAATGGTTTCCTGGGTATTGATCTGATGTTGTTTTCGGCCTTTGGGGTTAATACTAAGGGAATTGTTCTCTTACTAATTTACGGTTAGAGACTGATGGGATTTTGGGTTTGTTGTGAACTGTGTTTTTAATGACATTCGTTCTCTAACCCGCTTTACAGTGAAATGTGATTTGGAATTTATAAATCTTTTTATTAAGATTTAATGGGAATTTTCCAAAGTAAAGTTTTCCAATTTAATATATTGAATTGGAATTGAATGGAATTCGATTGATAATAATCGAAGTGAACTGCTGTAGAGGAAGACTGTTAATACTTATGGAATTTAAAAGGTTATTCCATTTATATTATTAGTCGGATACAGAAATTGATAACGATTATATATTGATTTTTTTTCTGTATAGATTCCATAATTAATGGAATGTGATTTAGGTTTATCGTGAACGGTGTTTTAAAATAACACTTGTTCTTTAACCCGATTAACAACGGAATAAGATTTTGGATTGTTGTGAATGGTATCTTTAATAATACTGTTCTTAGACCCAATGTGTAACAACCCGCAAAATCAGGACCAATTCAAAAATTTTATTTTATAAAATTTTAATGAATTTTAGAGAATATAAAATAATTTATTTAAATAATTACGGTTGAAAATGTATTTTATTTGCCATTTGTTACTAAAAGAAAAAAAATGATGAAATAAATAGACTAGGTTTCATTTTGTCATTTGTTCACAAAAAAAAAGTAAAATATATATAACCAAATAAAGTGAAAGTGAAAAAAAAGGGGAAAATCCCCTCCTTCAATAAAATAAATAAAATTTGGAATCATATTCAATGGGAATTAAAAGCATGTCATTCATTGCAAGGAATAATAATGATAATAATAATGGCAAATTCTATTTATAAACCAAATATTGCTCTACGTACATCACAATCTTTTTAATAAAAATTTATTAATAAATTACCCTTCTTTTTAATTGCTTTCTCGCTTATATTTCCTATATCCATTAAACTTTAAAATTTAAAAAATTTATCAAAGTGATAGGTTTTAGTGATGGAATCAATGGATTTTTTTTCCTATTATAAAACGGAAATTGTCATCAATCAAGACAACTATCATCATTAAATGCTCTAATTTAAAGGGTACAGGGTTGTTTTTCCCTCATAAAATTAGGGTTGATTTTAATCAAAATGATAAATTATATGAGTAATAATAAAGAGTTTACAATTTTAATGTTAGAAAATAATGTCAATTATGATTATTTATTTTAAGGCCATGCTTTTATGTTTGCATATAAGTTTTATGTCAGAACAAGGAAAGAAAATGACGACGAGAACAAGGTTAATCTTGTAAAATAATAGTATGTATAAAGTAGTTTTAGGTGTATAATTTACTTATATAATGTGTGGTGTGTGCTAACTAATTAGTGGTGTACAAATAGAACCACCCAATAATAATTACAGCATGCGTTTCATTCATTTCTTTTATGATCCTCTCTCTTTCTTTCATATGAATATATGCCACACTTTATGCTTTTTAATAAATAAAAATATAAAAAGAGAAAGACACATTATGGGTTTATTTGTAAAATTAGAAACTAAATATTATGTTAAATACACAAACAAAGAATTGTGCATGCATAGGAAGAAATAAAGAGAAAATTTAATATAAATATGTTTAGGTATAAATTGCAAAAGTAATGCACAAAATAAACGTGCGTCATAGATGGTATAAAACCATGCAATAAAAGAAAGTTGAAATAACTTTTAATTTTGTGCGTATATTAATAATACGCGGTTGGAACTAAAAATAAAATGCACGTTAAAATGGTAAACGAGGAAGTTAAAAATAACCTTCACATGATTAAATAGGTAAGAATATAAAAATGAAGGAATTATTAATACGCACATCAATTTCGATTTTGAATTTTAAAATAAACATTAATTAATCCATTTACCTTATGCCCAGTCAGCTGACTAAATTACTGTGTAACATACTATATGTGGGAGACACATTGATGGTTTATTTTGCAAAATTAAAATATATATATATATATATATATATATATATATAATGTTATAACATAAAGACTATTACTAAAATTGATTAACATGGACAAGCTAGAATAAAAATCCTAGACCTCTACAAAATATTTCATACCTTCTCAATACCAAACACAAATCCTAATTTCATTGGCTGCCACCCCTTCCAAACTTCTCTCATCCAATTCTCCCTCCTCACTTCGAGTTAGAACCCATACCATACACCGTTTTGAAGCCCCTTCCCTCCTCTTTCACCTTCGACCAAAAGCACCTCCTCTCGTGGCGCGTAGCTCGAGGGCCGAGCCACCAAAGTCAGCGCCTTGCGCACGCCGCTGGCCCCACCAGGCACCACTGCACCCCCCTTGTCGCCGGCACACCTCGACCTCTCCGAGCCCGTTCTCCTCCAACTGACGACGCCTTAAACCATTCACTAAATCGCCGGAAATTTGAATCCAAAGTTTTGAACAAATTAGAAAAGTCATGGCCGAGTTTTACAGAGAGGGAAGAAAGAAGCGTTGGACTCGTACGATCCTGAACTACAATTCTAGACTGAAACGGGGAATTTCTGAGCTGTTGAAAAAATTGGGCTAATCACGAACGACTGTGAGAATTCCTATTTACAAAATTAATTTTTAGATTAATTATTTTCTCGCTGATTAATTATGTGTATGTATGTAATGATCCAGTTCTGCGATGAAAATCTATTATTTATTCCAGATCTGTTATTCTAGATCTGATTCTACGACGAAATTCTGCTCTTTGTTTCGGTGATAATAATAATTTACTAAACGTTTAATTAATTATTGGTAATCGAAATCCATGAATTTATGATTATAATTATAATTGCAATGTCTTGTGCTTGGATTTTTTGTATGAATTGCGGTGTTTTGGAATATCCATGATGGTTTAGATCTACGTCATACAAATAAAAGTTCCTATTTATTTAGATATGTAAACACCGATTAGATTAGATCTTGTTTTAAATAAATGAATAAAAAGATTCAATTTTTAATGTTGTTATTTTGCATAAAAAGGTGTACATTAAAAAAGATTCAATTTTTAATATCGTTATATTACAATAAAAGTTACAAATGAGAAGAGGCATTTTTATTGTCCTTTATATTACAATAAAAATTCAGTTTTTATTTCATGTATTAATATGAAACGTTACATGAATGTTGACACCAAAGGTTTAGTTATAACCACATGTATTAATATGGAAATTGACACTATATGTTGACATCAAAAATTTAATGTTGTTACATGTAATAGTATGGAAATTGACATCATATGTTAACACCAAAGTTAATATGATTACATGTATTAATATGAGAAATGGACATCCTAATTGATACCAAAATATTAGTTGCGGTCATATGTAGTAATATGGAATTGTCATGAAAACATTGACACCAAAATATTAGTAGTTGCCATATGTAGGAATGGTTATGGAAACATTGACACCAAAATATTAGTTGATAGCATACGTAGAAATATGAAGGTAATATGAAATTGACATAAAAATAAACATATTTTTAGCATCGTTGAGATTGACATAAAAATAAACATATTTTTAGCATCGTTGAGATTAACATAAAAATAAACATATTTTTAGCATCGTTGAGATTGACATAAAAATAAACATATTTTTAGCATCGTTGAGATTGACATAAAAATAAACATATTTTAGCATCGTTGAGATTTACATAAAATAAACATATTTTAGCATCGTTGAGATTTACATAAAATAAACATATTTTTTTTAGCGTCGTTAAGATTTACATAAAATAAACATATTTTTTTTAGCGTCGTTAAGATTTACATAAAATAAACATATTTTTTTTTAGCGTCGTTAAGATTTATATAAAATAAACATATTTTTTTTTAGCGTCGTTAAGATTTATATAAAATAAACATATTTTTAGCGTCGTTAAGTTTTATATAAAATAAACATATTTTTAGCGTCGTTAAGTTTCATGAAAATGAGCATAATTTTAATGTCATTAAGTTTCACCAAAAATGAAACATTATTTTTAGTGTCAAGTTATGTCATTAAAATGAAACATAAATTTAGTGTTATGTAGAATCATTAAAAATGAATATATTTTTAGTGTCATGTTGAAATATTAAAACGAACATATTTTTAGTGTCATGTGGATTCAACTAAAAAAAAAAAAAATCTTAGCGCCATTTTGTTGCAATTTGAAATAACATATTTTTGATGTCATTTGTATTACAATAAAAGATGTATTTGAGAATTTTACTTTTATTTACATTTTGTATGTAAATAAAAATACATGTTATAGAATTGAACTTTTATTTATATTTTATATGCAAGTAAAAGTACACATGTTTTTGTGTTATTTCTTATTATAATTCATTACAATAAAAAAAAATAGTCATGTAAGATTTTAATTTTAATTTTTATTTTGTTAAAGCAAAAAGTTACAATTTTTGTCATTTAAAAAGAATAGTTATAAAAGTTCATATTTTATTGTCGATTTGTACAATAAAAAGAATAGAATCTAGAAATACGCTTATTTACATTTTCTCATGTAAATAAAAAGAATAGAATTTAGAAATACATTTATTTACATCTTCTATAGTAAGTAAAAATACAAATTATGTGAATCACTTTTATTTACATTTTCTATTGTAAATTAAAAGATCAAATTATGTGAACCCTTTTTTATTTACATTTCCTATTATAAGTAAAAAGAAGTAGTTATGTGAGTTTACTATTTTGTTTAAATAAGAATATGACATATTTTTGTTTGCATTTTTGGATGCAAACAAAATATAGGAAAAAGAATCACATAGTTGTTTCCTTTTTTTTTGTAAACAAAACACAAGAAAAAGAAGGGAGTTATATTTCTTATTTGCATTTTTAGATGCAAATAAAGCATAGAAAGATTTAAAGAGGCATTTTATTTATCATGGTTTTGTTAATTAAAAGTAAAAGATTTAAAGAGACATTTTATTTACCATTGTTTTGTTAAATAAAAGGACAAGATTTAAAAGAACATTTTTTTAACATTGTTTTGTCAAATAAAAAGACAAATACATGAAATGCATTTTATTTGTATTTTATGTACAAATAAAAGTACAAGATTAGAAATACACTTTTATCTACATTGTATTTGTTGAAATAGAATTGCCAACAAAATGAGTATATCACTTTTACACATCTTTGTTGAAACAGAATTTACTTGCATAATATACAGTAGAATTTATATGCAAATAGAAAAATCCATTTTCATTTTGCAAACTTACATTAGAGTTTATGTTATAACATAGGAATCATTATGTGGGGAAAAAATATACACTGAATTGTATTGTCAAGAAATTCCACACGAATGAAGTGTAATAAAATTATTATTTTATTTGTCATCCGCAATAAAGCTATATAAGTAAATTACTGTTTATGTAACTTTAGGGATGTATATATAGAGAGAGAAATCATACGAGAAAAATACATTTTTACTCGATATAAGTGACATGTTTGATTTATTAACATCAACTTGTTAGTGAAATTGAAATTGGTTAAATCTATTAACCAATTATTTATTTATTTATTTATATGAACTGTTGTTGGCTGAAAAGCCCACACGGGTATTGGGACGATACTTGACTGACACAAATCCCAATCTTTAATTATATGTCTATCGATTGATCGACAGGCTGCGATGAGCGTTAAAATCTCATCTTAATGCTCACACAGTTGACATTGTCACTCTGGTTGTTAATGGATGGTTTGAGGATTATTTCCTGTTTATTACCCTATACATGAAATGTATGAAACCCATATGACCCAAATTTTATGGTGCATGGTTGAGTCACGTTCCAATGCAGAATTTCTTTTTAAATAAAAGATTTTTGTAAAATAAAGAGTTTTGTAATATAAAGAATATATTGAATTGAAAATATCTTACAAAACGGACTAGATGAAGTTTTCAATTAGAATTTAGTTCATGTAATGGATTTTGGGTTGTCGTGGATGGTGTCTTAAATAACATTGTCCTTAAGCCCGATGAAAGAGTTAATCTTTTAATTAAGATTATTTACAATTATATTTTGTGACTGAAAATAAATTGATATGTGAATTGGATTTATCGTGAACTTTGTTTTTAAACGACATTGGTTCTTTAATCCAATTTACATTGATATTGTTATTTGGAAATTTATAAATCTATTTTATAGATTTAAAAGGAATATAAATAAATCTTTTTAGAAAGATTAAAATGTAATTTATTTTATCTTTGATATAATTAATGAGAATCTTTTAACATAAATAATAATTTTTATTTAAAAGAATGTTCAGAGTTGGAATGTGGCGTATGGTTGATTTTAATTACAAATACGCGAGTTATTCAGAAAGACCGGGTCTAACCCATTCTGAATAATCATCACGACGATCAAGAGACGAAGATGAAGACGGTGACTGAAGACCGGAGAGCTTCACATCGTTTGGTTGATGGTGACTGATATCTTGAATTGGGACTGATCCCCCAAGGCAAGGTAAAAAGTGATGATCTTCCAGACGTACTGGAGATCGACGGATACGTTGTTTCGTTCAGACCCAGAACGGACTTGTAAATGGATAGCATGCCTGACATTGAAATTTATTTCATGTAATTAAATTGGTTTTTATTTAATATATAAATGCATGGTGGCGGAGGATTTATTCTCTTGCTTAACACCCTTTTGTATGTTAAATAATTACCGATCGCATGATATGAGTTGTTGATGTGGTATGCCAAGTTGCACTTGAACAAGGCTTATTGTTGCAAAGCAGAGCCTTGTGGGATGATCAAAGCATAGTCTATTTAGGCATAGCTTTGTGTAACGTGACTTCGCGAGCCTCACAGCCCGGTAGAGTCTAAAACGGAAGAAGGGAACGCAGGGAGTGCACACGTTTCTTTCTAGCTAGAGTGGTGCCAGGGACCTACCAGCGCTGGCATTTATTCATTGTGGTTGTTGGATTTTTCGAGGCCTCGGTTTATGCGGTCGCCACTGGCCGTATTATAGGTCCAAAAGGACCGGGGAGCGTGTGTTCAGGAATTGCCAATCCATTAAGCGTTAACGTATGGACCGGCCCTGCAGGATCCAAGGGTTGGACAGAGCACCAATCCTGGGGCATTTGCTAGAGTGTCTCGAATCGGTAAGGATCTCCTCCCTAGCCTTGACTCAGATGAAAACCCAAATTTCCAATACGACATCACGCGGTTTTGATTGTATACCTATATATGGCGACATAGTGGGATGGGGCACTCATGCCGTCTAGGATTGATACATTTACTTTGATGTATTTCAAATTGGTTGCACACTATTATTATATAATACCGTGTTTATCGTATCAAGCATCTTTTGATCATTATAAGGTAAAACCCTATCCTCCGGTTTGCGTTGCATTGTGTGATGGGACTTGGGTCTTATAATGGTTTCATTTTTCTAAAAAGCATTGCGTTATTTTGACGATTTACTTTAGTTATGCACTGGCAATCTATAGGAGAAAACCCGTTCCGCGAAAGTGGCGTGGTCCTGTGATTAGCCTTATTATATTATATAGGTTAAGTAGAATTCTCACACCAGTCCTATGATTGACCTGTAGTTTTGTCCACTGGCAAACTCGGGTGCCCATATTTTCCACACGGGCAGTCGAGTAGCCATTTTTGCAGATATATTAAGCAGGATTCTGGGTTGAGTTGAATGGAGATTAGTTAAGTTGAATGGTTTCCTGGGTATTGATCTGATGTTGGTTTCGGCCTTCGGGGTTAATACTTAGGGAATTGTTCACTTGCTAATTTACGGTTAAAGGCTGATGGAATGGAATGTGATTTTGGGTTTATCGTGAACTATGTTTTAAATGACAATGGTTCTTTAACCCAGTTAAAGGCAGGATATGATTTCCCAAATTAAACAATCGTTAATATTGAATTTTGGGAGGATTAAAACCAAGTGGAGTTTTAATGCATCTTTAATTAGATTGAAATGATATCCAAAGGAAAATTAAAGAATAAATTTAAAAAATTTAACTTTGATAAAATTAATGCGAACCTTTCCCAAAGTATAAGAATATTTGAATAAAGGAATATTCTGGATTGGAATGAGGCGTATGTTGTGTTCTTATAGCACTTGTTTATTATATACGCGAGTTATTCAAATAGATCGAGTTTATCTCATTCTGAATAACTGATTCGACGATATGTCGAGGATGAAGACAATGGTTGAAGACCGGAGGTCTTCACATCGTTTGGATGATTACTGATGTCTTGATCGGGCTGTACACCCAAGACAAGGTAATAAGTGGTGATCGTCCATACGTACTTGGAGATCGACCGGATATGCGAGGACCTCTTCCTGTATTGGACATATGGGGGAGGAATAAGGTGCCTCCGGTTTCGTTCAGATCTAGAACGATCTTGTAAATGGATGTGTGTCTGACATCGAATTTCATTCTGTGTGATAGGTAGACATCGGTTGCATAGCGTGAATTGCCTGTGTGGCTTGATGAGATGCAAATAATCAAGACTTCTGTTGAAAAGTAGGGTCTTGTGATTAATGATCAAAGCACGGCTTTAATATAGAGTAGCTTTGTGTAGCATTAATTCGTGAGCCTCACACCCCGGTGTGAACCAGAAACGGGACAGGACTGCAGGGAGGGTATGCGTTTCCTTCTAGTTAGGAGTGGTGTCAGCGTTTTACAAGCTCTGACATTTTACATATGTGGATGATGGATAGCGAGGCGCCTCGGTTATATCGGTCGTTCCGTGGCCGATAGTTTGGCCGGGATATGACCAATTGACGCCCAATAGGGTGGGGAAATGCATTGTTCAGGCATTTTAATCCACTCCATGTGGACCAGCCCTGAAGATCCGAGGTGCAGTTGCAGCTGTTCCTGAGATACAGGCTAGAGCATCTCGAAGCGGTAAGGACGATCCCTTCCCTTAGTTCACAGATGGAAATATGAAACGACCCAAACTTCCCCATCAAGGAAAGGCTGAATTGCTTTGATACCAACACACATTAGAACACAAACTGAAGAACATTTTATTGTTGATTACAAAAATTACTTCAGAGTAAAGAAAATAACAAAGTATGAATACTTATTACACAATAGAAATACAATAATATCAGAGACTTAAATTACATTTAAATAGCAGCGGAAAAATAATACAAATATACAACTGGAAGGAATACAGGGATACAGAGCTTTTCGAATACCGCTTCAGCTGTAAGCCAGGATCATATAAATATATCTGCAAAAAGCTACTCGACTGCCCGTGTGGAAAATATGGGCACCCGAGTTTGCCAATGAAACAAACTACAGGTCAGTCATGGGACTGGTATGAGAAATCTTAACTTAACTTATCTAATAACAAGGCTAATCACAGGACCACGCCGCTAACGCGGAACGGGTTTACTCCATTGGATTGCCGGTGCATAAAATAAAGTAAATCGTTAAACAACGCAATGCTTTTTAGAAAAATGAAACCATTATAAGACCCAAGTACCATCACACAATGCAACGCAAACCAGAGGATAGGGTTTTACCTTATAATGGTCAAAAGATGCTTGATACGATAAAGACGGATTTGATATTGTTAGTGTATATATATGGGTATATATATTTCAAAAACATTTCAATCATAATGTATCAATCATAGACGGCATAGTACCCCATCCTACTATGTCGCCATACTAGTTCTACAATCAAAACCGCAAGGTCATATTGGAAATTGGATTTTCATCATGAGTCGAGGCTAGGGGCAAGCTCCTCTCCGATTCGAGACAATATAGCCAATGCCTCAGGATTCCCCGCAGTGAACCCTTGGATTCGGTAGGGCCGGTCCCCGCCTATCGGCAGTGGACTAATTATGCCTGAACAGACGCTTCCCGGTTCCTTTGAATCTATAGTATGACCACTACCGGCCTATAAAAATCCTGAGGCGCCTCAAAATCCATCATCCACATAAGTAAAATGCCAGCCAGTTTAAGCACTGACACTACCACTAGCTAGAAAGAAACGTGTGCACTCCCTACGGTCCATATCCCGTTTTTGACTCATACCGGGGTGTAAGGCTCGCGAAGTCATGATATACACAAAGCTAAGCCGTAATAGGCTATACTTTGATCATCCCACAAGGCCCTGCTTTTCAACAAAAGCCTTGATCATTTGCATCTTGGCGTGCCACATTGACAATTCACGCCATGCGATCAATCACTGTTAATATATACCAGGGTGTTAAGCAGAGAATAAATCCTCCACCACCAAACAGACATACATTAACAAAAATCGATTTAACTCACATGGAACGAAATCCAATGTCAGACATGCATCCATTTACTAGCTTATGCTCTGGGTCTGAGCGAGAACCAAATCCAAACAATCAACAATAGTCTGGACGGCCACCACTGAAGCCCCTTCAAGGTAGCTACTCCCATCAAGGGTCTCTGTAGCAACACATCCATTCGATGTGAAGATCGTCGGTCTTCAACCACCGTCTTCATCTTCGACTCTTCATCGTCGTAGTAATTACTCGGAATGGGTTAAACCCGGTCTTTCCGAATAATTCGCGTATTTTTATAATAAAAATCAAGTACTATAAAAACACATCCAACGCCTCATTCCAATTCAGAATATTCTTTTAAAAAAAATATTCACATTATCTTATCAAAGATAAATTCTTTAACTTTGTACTTAAATCTTTCTTTTAAAAGATTTATTAAAATCTCAATTGGTTTTAGATATCAAAAATCATTATTCAATGATTATTTAAATTCAAGAAATTAATCTTATCTTTAACTGGGTTAAAGAACTAATGTCATTTAAAACATAGTTCACGGTAAACCCAAACTCATCTTCCATAAAATATGGAATCTTCACAGAAATCAAATCAATATATAATCGTTATAAATTTCTGTATCCGACCATAATATAAATGGAATAACGGCAAAGCCTCTTAAATTCCATATGTAGTATCGGTTTTCTTTTACAGAAGCTTATCTCGGTTATTATTAATTCAAATTCCATTCAACTCCAATTTAATATATTAAATTGGAAAACTTAGCTTTTGGAAAATTCCCATTTTAATCTTAATAAAAGATTTATAAATCCCAAATCATATTCTTACTGTTAATTGAGTTAAAGAACAGATGTCGTTTAAAAACATTGTTCACGATAAACTAAATTCACAAATCATTTTTATTCCAATTACAAAATATAGTTTGAAACTCTAGTAATCTTAATTAAAAGATTTATTCTTTTCAACTGGGTTTAAGAAAGGTGTTATTGAAGACACATCCACGACAAACCCAAAATCCAATTTATTTAATTTAATTTTAATTAAATATTCACTAATTGGAAAACTTCATTAAATTTTAATTTAATGATTTATTCTTGTAAATAACTAGTTCATTCAATAAAATATATTTTTCTAAAATATATTCTTTTTCTAAAAATTATTCTTTTCTAAAATATATTCTTTTTCTAGAAATTATTCTTTAAGGGGATGTGACTCAACCAACAGCCATATATTATATGAAATCAACAAGCATAATGAATAATTATCAAACATCCAATAGATCAACCAAAGTGGATTCTACACTAAATATTGGGACTAGTGTAGATCAGATATCAACCCAACACTCGTGTGGGGTTTCATCCAACAATCAAATATTAAATTATTTGTGCACTTGGGCGATGTGTAAAAATTATCGTCCCAATCACATAAACAAGTCGGATGACTTGTAAATGGAAGTGTAATATTCAGTTTTGAATACACTAACATTATATTAAATACATCAAACACTGCATCAACACATACATATATTCTAAGCCATCATTAACATCATATTTTTAACATATGGTCTTTTTATTGTGACTAATCGACAAATAAAAATAATAACCTTCCTATCTTTTGTGTAATCCTTTATTCTAATTACATTTTCTAACAAAAATGTATTCTTTATTCTAATTATATTTTCTAACAAAAATGTATTCTTTATTCTCATTCATATTTTGCAATCAAAATGTACTATTTATTCTCATTTACATTTTCTAATCAAAATGTACTTTTTATTCTCATTTACATTTTCTAATCAAAATGTACTTTTTATTCTCATTTACATTTTCTAATCAAAATGTACTTTTTATTCTAATTAGAAGATGACACTAAAATGTATTTTCTATTCTAAAAAAAATATTACGCTAAAAATGTACTTTTTTTATTCTCAAAAGAGAATAACTCTAAATTTATCCTTTTTATTCTCAAAAGAGAATAACACTAAATTTGTTCTTTTTAAACTAATAAGAATATTACATTGAAAATGTACTTGTTATTCTCAAAAGAGAATAACGCTAAACTTTGTTTTCTTTCTATTCTTTCTCATGTTCTTATTTGCAACTAATTTGCAAACGAAAATGTACTTTTAAATCTACCCCTTTACTTACACCTAATATGTAAATAAAAATGTAACTTTTTGATTTAAGCCTTCATTAAAAAAAAATGTATCTTTTGTTTAATCATTTTAAATGAACAAAAATGTTTTCATCTTTTCTTCAATCCCTTTTTTTTATATCCAAAAATGTAATCTTTCTTTTTAATGAACAAAATATATATTTTAGTTTCATTCTTTTTAAACGAAAAAAATGTGTATTTTGTCACACTCCTTTTATTTACATTGAAAAGTGTAATCTTTTTATTTCATTTCTAATTACATTGAAAAATGTAATCTTTTTATTTGATGTTTTATTTGCATCTAAATTGTCAAATAAAAATGTAATTCTTTTTCTCTTCATGTTTGCAAATACAAAATGTGATTTGAGTTCTGGCATAAATTCTCTTAACAAAAATATGATTTTTGTTTTGACACAAATTCTATATTTTGTTTTATCACAAATTCTCTTAACAAAAATGTGTATTTTGTTTTGACACAAATTCTATCAACATAAATATATATTTTGTTTTAACACAAAAAAAATGTATATTTTGTTTTGACACAAATTCTGTATTTTGTGTTTACATATATTTTCAAACAAAATGTTCTTTAATTCCAATGCATCACATTTATAACCAAAAATGTTATTTTAGTCTAATGTCACATTTTATAATAAAAATGTTATTTTTCTCTAATGCAACATTTTATCATCAAAATGTTATTTTATTTCTAATTCAGCAAAAAATTACATTATTGTTTTATCAATTCTAATTTAACAAAATGACTATTTTGTTTTGACAATTCTAATTTAACAAAATATGACAATTCTATAATTTCCATTTAATTTGACAAAAGTGACAATTCTACTTCGTCAATTCTAATTTCAACAATCATGACATTTCTATGATTTCCATTTAATTTAATAAAAGTGACAATTCTGTGTTGCTAACATTTTATATAACAAAATGACAATTTTGTCTCTCTAATTTTCTTTTATATAACAAAACGACAATTTTGTGTCGCTAACTTTTTATATAATAGAAATGAATATTTGTATTTGACAACAAATTAATCCCAATATAACAAATAAAAAGGGACATTTTTATTTGTTTATAATTTCTATATTAAACCGGGCAAATAAAAAGAAATGTTTTTATTTGACAACAATTTTATTTCTACAAAATGACATATATATATTCTAACATTTCTAACTCAACCAAATAACATGCTTACAATTCTAGCGACAAAATAAAAGACAATTTTGTCATATGTATATGTCTATAATTCTTTTATAACACATCTTATGTTTTTGATGATAAATAAAAAGAATAGTTTATTTGTCTACACCATCCTATATTATATATGTATAAATAAAAGAATCTTTTTATTTTCATAACAACTTTTATATTCAACATGACAAATAAAGAGGGGTTTTTATTTATACAGAAATTTCTATATCTTATCATGACAAATAAAAATGAATTTTTATTGGTATAACAATTTTGATATTTTAACATGAACATTTTTATCTTCATATATACAATAAAAATATAATTTTTATTGTATAAACAAATTTTATTCAACATGAATATTTTTCTAGCATACACAATTCAATCTAGTAGATCATCGCATTCAAAAACCATCAATTCAAATTTTATACATCAGACAACTGAATTTCACATCGCAATAAATAATAAATTAAAATTTTTTAATTCAGAAATCTCACCAATAGCTTTCCATTTCGCCAAAATTTGGACGAGCTCTAAATCAGTTCCCGTTAGTTTCATCATGTAGATCTGATTTTTCTGATTCCAACGCATTTTGTATCGTTCAATTTCGACTCTGTTTGCAAGAGTTATCGTTGTTTAAACATTGGAAAATTTAAATAAATAAATAATTAAATTATTAACTTTAACAACACTTGAAAGAGCGTTACCATCCCATTTAAACTCCTTCCTCCTTCGTTTTCATCACTGTAACAGGAACCCATTTAATCGACTTCCTCTTCCTCCTTGCGCACCACCCTGACAACCACCGAACTTCGATCAGAGACCACCACGTGACCCACCGTCCTCGACTCCACCTTTGGCCCAAGACACGGCCAACTCGCCGTACCCCAGCGCCGCAACCCCTCCCCCCTCCCCCAACGTCGGCCTTTCTCGGTCAGAATCCAGGCACCAGAGAGCATAAATTCCATCATAACCGTACAATATACAGAGCTCGAATTGCCCTTTCATTTAGGTTTGGAATTTCTGAATATCATTGATTAGATTTAAAGGGCGATGAGGAAGAAATTGAGAGCTTTCTATGCGTCAAAATAGAGAATGGCGGCTAGTCAAATTAGAATTATGGTTAGGGGTTTGTTTTAGTTGGGAATATTTATATTAAAATATTAATTAATTAAGCCCTTAAGGCCCGATTAGCAACTTTGTCCGATTCCAGCCCAACGACTGTCGTTCTTACCCAACTATCCCTATTCCGGACTCATCTAGCTATGTCTCGCAAGCCCAAACGAACTTTTCAGCCACCTTTTCTTTAATTTAATATTTAATTCATTTATTGTTTCAAAAAAAAAAATATTTTTTGCTTTGTTATGACAATATGGTACTAACAAGACTAATTTCATCGAATTCTGAGACCGTTTGGAAAATGGCTATTTTCTAGTCGATTAAATTTGACTGAAATAGTCAAAACACGTTTTCCTCTGCCACGCTCACATATTAATTCGAAAAATTATGAAAATTGAAACTTAGCAATAATTTGACATTCAGGTTCCAACAAAAGTGGTTTCATCGAAAATCGAGGTCGTTTGTAAAATGGCTATTTTCAAGGCCAATATATTTAATTAAAATATATATAAATTCTACAGCGACTTTTCTGAATTTTAAACTGGACATAACTTTCAAATTATAAAGTGAAATTTCAGTTTTTCAGATTTGTTAGAAAGATATGATTAAACAGATTTAAATATTTCTTGTTTCGCTCAGTTCTGATTTAAAATGAATCCTGTATAGTCAGTCAAAGTTCAAATTTTCAAACTACAGCGCTGTTTTAAACTCCTTTTATAATTAAATTGAATTTATTCATTTTAAAATAAATTTTTCATCGTTATTATTTAAAATAAGTTGTTTTAAACATCCTAAATTCATTAAAATTTCTAAAATAAAAATTTTAAATTGGCCCCAAAATTCCGGGTTGTTACAATCGCCCCCACTTAAAATCTTTTCGTCCTCGAAAAGGAACGTAGCTAAAAGTTGTTTAATTTACTAACTTAGTTAAATTTTTATTTATTGGTATTAATTATCATTCTAATATTTTAATTAGTGAAACTAATTATCAAACATCACGACCAGCAATCAATTAGGTGATTAACTTTTCAAATATATATAACTTTTATATATAGTCAAAAATCATATATATTTTTTAGTTAAAATCACAGCAATATATCCTATCTAAGTTTTGGTTCTCATACCAGTCAATGGAAATATATAGATATACCACCTTCGAAACTCGAACATAAATTCTGACGATGGTGCACCGATCATCAGAATTATCTTCGGGCGACTAGAGTGTGATTCTATATCTATCTAGTATATTAAAACTTCGAGTATCCGTTAATTACTCGTATATTCGAAATCTTTATATACTCGATTGTCCACATTAAAATATAATAATATTCAAATACGTATTTTAAGATAAAATTTTCAAAACTGAATTTGTTTTTATTTATTTTAAAGATAATAATACTCTTCACTCTCATTCTAGGATACTACTGATCCTATCTCTAACGAGTTATTCTCATTGGATATTACTAATCCAATCCCTGATGAATTCTTTCGTTTGGTTCTAATGTGTCATGTTCTCTAGCTCTGTAAACCAAAGCTCTAATACCAAATGAAACGACCCAAACTTCCCGATCAAGGAAAGGCTGAATTGCTTTGAGAACAACACACATTAGAACACAAACTGAAGAACATTTTATTGCGGATTACAACAATTACATCAGAGTACAAGCAAATAACAGAGTATAAATACTTATTACATAATAGAAAT
The DNA here is from genome assembly GCA_030737875.1 of Allium sativum. Taxonomy (NCBI): domain Eukaryota; kingdom Viridiplantae; phylum Streptophyta; class Magnoliopsida; order Asparagales; family Amaryllidaceae; genus Allium; species Allium sativum. The sequence continues at coordinate 827,638,114 of CM060926.1, read as the reverse complement.
ACAATAATATCAGAGACTTAAATTACATTTAAATAGCAGTGGAAAAATAATACAAATATACAACTGGAAGGAATACACGGATACAGGGCTTTCCGAATATCGCTTCAGCTGTAAGCCAGAATCCTGTAAATATATCTGCAAAAACCTACTCGACAGCCTGTGTGGAAAATATGGGTACCCGAGTTTGCCAGTGAAACAAACTACAGGTCAGTCATGGGACTGGTATGAGAAATCTTAACTTAACTTATCTAATAATAAGGCTAATCACAGGACCACGCCGCTAACGCGGAACGGGTTTACTCCATTGGATTGCCGGTGCATAAAATAAAGTAAATCGTTAAATAACGCCATGCTTTTTAGAAAAATGAAACCATTATAAGACCCAAGTCCCATCACACAATACAACGCAAACAGGAGGATAGGGTTTTACCTTATAATGGTCAAAAGATGCTTGATACGATAAAGATGGATTTGATATTATTAGTGTATATATATGGGTATATATATTTCAAAAACATTTCAATCATAATGTATCAATCATAGACGACATAGTACCCCATCCTACTATGTCTCCATACTAGTTCTACAATCAAAACCGCAAGGTCGTATTGGAAATTGGATTTCCATCATGAGTCGAGGCTAGGGGCAAGCTCCTCTTCGATTCGAGACACTCTAGCAAATGCCTCAGGATTCCCCGCAGTGAACCCTTGGATGCGGTAGGGCCAGTCCCCGCCTATCGGCAGTGGATTAATTATGCCTGAACACACGCTTCCCGGTTCCTTTGAACCTATAGTATGACCACTATCGGCCTATAAAAATCCCGAGGTGCTTCAAAATCCATCATTCACTTAAGTAAAATGCCAGCCAGTTTAAGCACTGACACTACCACTAGCTAGAAAGAAACGTGTGCACTCCCTACGGTCCATGTCCCGTTTTGACTCATACCGGGGTGTGAGGCTCGCGAAGTCATGATATACACAAAGCTAAGCCATAATAGGCTATACTTTGATCATCCCACAAGGCCCTGCTTTTCAACAAAAGCCTTGATCATTTGCATCTTGGCGTGCCACATTGACAATTCACGCCATGCGATCAATCACTGTTAATATATACCAGGGTGTTAAGCAGAGAATAAATCCTCCACCACCAAACAGACATACATTAACAGAAATCGATTTAACTCACATGGAACGAAATCCAATGTCAGACACGCATCCATTGACTAGCTTATGCTCTGGGTCTGAGCGAAAACCAAATCCGAACAATCAACAATAGTCCGGACGGCCACCACTGAAGCCCCTTCAAGGTAGCTACTCCCATCAAGGGTCTCTGTAGCAACACATCCATTCGATGTGAAGATCGTCGGTCTTCAATCACCGTCTTCATCTTCGACTCTTCATCGTCGTAGTAATTATTCGGAATGGGTTAAACACGGTCTTTCCGAATAATTCGCGTATTTTTATAATAAAAATCAAGTACTATAAAAACAAACCAATGCCTCATTCCAATTCAGAATATTCTTTTAAATAAAATATTCACATTATCTTATCAAAGATAAATTCTTTAACTTTGTACTTAAATCTTTCTTTTAAAAGATTTATTAAAATCTCAATTTGGTTTTAGATATCAAAAATCATTATTCAATGATTATTTAAATTCAAGAAATTAATCTTATCCTTAACTAGGTTAAAGAACTAATGTCATTTAAAACATAGTTCACGGTAAACCCAAACTCATCTTCCATAAAATATGGAATCTTCACAGAAATCAAATCAATATATAATTGTTATAAATTTCTGTATCCGACTAATAATATAAATGGAATAACGGCCAAGTCTCCCAAATTCCATATGTAGTATCGGTTTTCTTTTACAGAAGCTTATCTCGGTTATTATTAATTCAAATTCCATTCAACTCCAATTTAATATATTAAATTGGAAAACTTGGCTTTTGGAAAACTCCCATTTAAATCTAAATAAAAGATTTATAAATTCCAAATCATATTCTTACTGCTAATTGAGTTAAAGAACAGATGTCATTTAAAAACATTGTTCACGATAAACTAAATTCACAAATAATTTTTATTCCAATTACAAAATATAGTTTGAAACTCTAGTAATCTTAATTAAAAGATTTATTCTTTTCAACTGGGTTTAAGAAAGGTGTTATTGAAGACACATCCACGACAAACCCAAAGTCCAATTAATTTAATTTAATTTTAATTAAATATTCACTAATTGGAAAACTTCATTAAATTTTAATTTAATGATTTATTCTTGTTAATAACTAGTTCATTCAATAAAATATATTTTTCTAAAATATATTCTTTTTCTAGAAATTATTCTTTTCTAAAATATATTCTTTTTCTAGAAATTATTCTTTATTGGTATGTGACTCAACCAACAGCCATATATTACATGAAATCAACAAGCATAGCGAATAATTATCAATCATCCAATAGATCAACCAAAGTGGATTCTACACTAAATATTGGGAGTAGTGTAGATCAGATATCACCCCAACACCCGTGTGGGATTTCATCCAACAATCAAATAATAAATTATTTATGCACTTGGGCGATGTGTAAAAATTATCGTTCCAATCACATAAACAAGTCGGATGACTTGTAAATGGAAGTGTAATATTCAGTTTTGAATACACTAACATTATATTAAATACATCAAACACTGCATCAACACATACATATATTCTAAGCCATCATTAACATCATATTTTTAACATATGGTCTTTTTATTGTGACTAATCGACAAATAAAAATAATAACCTTCCTATCTTTTGTGTAATCCTTTATTCTAATTACATTTTCTAACAAAAATGTATTCTTTATTCTAATTATATTTTCTAACAAAAATGTATTCTTTATTCTCATTCATATTTTGCAATCAAAATGTACTATTTATTCTCATTTACATTTTCAAATCAAAATGTACTTTTTATTCTCATTTACATTTTCTAATCAAAATGTACTTTTTATTCTCATTTACATTTTCTAATCAAAATGTACTTTTTATTCTAATTAGAAAATGACACTAAAATGTACTTTCTATTCTAAAAACAATATTACGCTAAAAATATACTTTTTTTATTCTCAAAAGAGAATAACTCTAAATTTATCCTTTTTATTCTCAAAAGAGAATAACGCTAAATTTGTTCTTTTTAAACTAATAAGAATATTACATTGAAAATGTACTTGTTATTCTCAAAAGAGAATAACGCAAAACTTTGTTTTCTTTCTATTCTTTCTCACGTTCTTATTTGCAACTAATTTGCAAACGAAAATGTACTTTTAAATCTACCCCTTTATTTACATCTAATATGTAAATAAAAATGTAACTTTTTGATTTAAGCCTTCATTAAAAAAAATGTATCTTTTGTTTAATCATTTTAAATGAACAAAAATGTTTTCATCTTTTCTTCAATCCCCTTTTTTTATATCCAAAAGTGTAATCTTTCTTTTTAATGACCAAAATATATATTTTGGTTTCATTCTTTTTAAACGACAAAAATGTGCATTTTGTCACATTCCTTTTATTTACATTGAAAAGTGTAATCTTTTTATTTCATTTCTAATTACATTGAAAAATGTAATCTTTTTATTTGATGTTTTATTTGCATCTAAATTGGCAAATAAAAATGTAATTCTTTTTCTCTTCATGTTTGCAAATACAAAATATGATTTGAGTTCTGGCATAAATTCTCTTAACAAAAATATGATTTTTGTTTTGACACAAATTCTATATTTTGTTTTATCACAAATTCTCTTAACAAAAATGTATATTTTGTTTTGACACAAATTCTATCAACAAAAATATATATTTTGTTTTGACACAAAAAAATGTATATTTTGTTTTGACACAAATTCTGTATTTTGTGTTTATATACATTTTCAAACAAAATGTTCTTTAATTCCAATGCATCACATTTATAACCAAAAGTTTTATTTTAGTCTAATGTCACATTTTATAGTAAAAATGTTATTTTTCTCTAATGCAGCATTTTATCATCAAAATGTTATTTTATTTCTAATTCAGCAAAAAATAACATTATTGTTTTATCAATTCTAATTTAACAAAATGACAATTTTGTTTTGACAATTCTAATTTAACAAAATATGACAATTCTATAATTTCCATTTAATTTGACAAAAGTGACAATTCTACTTCGTCAATTCTAATTTCAACAATCATGACATTTCTATAATTTCCATTTAATTTGACAAAAGTGACAATTCTGTGTTGCTAACATTTTATATAACAAAATGACAATTTTGTCTCGCTAATTTTCTTTTATATAACAAAATGACAATTTTGTGTCGCTAACTTTTTATATAATAGAAATGAATATTTGTATTTGACAACAAATTAATCCCAATATAACAAATAAAAAAGGACATTTTTTATTTGTTTACAATTTCTATATTAAACCGGGCAAACAAAAAGAAATGTTTTTATTTGACAACAATTTTATTTCTACAAAATGACATATATATTCTAACATTTCTAATTCAACCAAATAACATGCTTACAATTCTAGCAACAAAATAAAAGACAATTTTGTCATATGTATATGTCTATAATTCTTTTATAACACATCTTATGTTTTTGATGATAAATAAAAAGGATAGTTTATTTGTCTACACCATCCTATATTATATATGTATAAATAAAAGAATCTTTTTATTTTCATAACAACTTTTATATTCAACATGACAAATAAAGAGGGGTTTTTATTTATACACAAATTTCTATATCTTATCATGACAAATAAAAATGAATTTTTATTGGTATAACAATTTTGATATTTTAACATGAACATTTTTATCTTCATATATACAATAAGAATATAATTTTTATTGTATAAACAAATTTTATTCAACATGAATATTTTTCTAGCATACACAATTTAATCTAGTAGATCATTGCATTCACAAACCATCAATTCAAATTTTATGCATCAGATAACTGAATTTCACATCGCAATAAATAATAAACTAAACTTTTTAAATTCAGAAATCTCACCAATAGCTTTCCATTTCGCCAAAATTTGGACGAGCTCTAAATCAGTTCCCGTTAGTTTCATCACGTAGATCTGATTTTTCTGATTCCAACGCATTTTGTATCGTTCAATTTCGACTCTGTTTGCAAGAGTTATCGTTGTTTAAACATTGGAAAATTTAAATAATTAATTAATTAAATTATTAACTTTAACAACACTTGAAAGAGCGTTACCCTCCCGTTTAAACTCCTACCTCCTTCGTTTTCATCACTGTAACAGGAACCCATTTGATCGACTTCCTCTTCCTCCTTGCGCACCACCCTGACAACCACCGAACTTCGATCAGAAACCACCACGTGACCCGCCGTCCTCGAATCCACCTTTGGCCCAAGCCACGGCCAACTCGCTGTACCCTAGCGCCGCAAAACCCCCCTAACATCGGCCTTTCTCGGTCAGAATCCGGGCACCAGAGAGCATTTAATTCCATCGTAACCGTACAATATACAGAGCTCGAATTGCTCTTTCATTTAGGTTTGGAATTTCTGAATTTCATTGATTAGATTTGAAGAACGATGAGGAAGAAATTGAGAGCTTTCTGTGCGTCGAAATAGAGAATGGCGGCTGGTCAAATTAGAATTAGGGTTAGGGGTTTGTTTTAGTTGGGAATATTTATATTAAAATACTAATATATTAAGCCCTTAAGGCCCGATTAGCAACTTTGTCCAATTCCAGCCCAACGACTGTCATTCTTACCCAATTACCCCTATTCCGGACTCATCTAGCTATGTCCCTCAAGCCCAAACGAACGTTTCTGCCACCTTTTCTTTAATTTAATATTTAATTTATTTATTGTTTAATTTAACAGTATATATAAATTCACCGGGGCCATAAATGATTTCTCAAAATTACAAAAAAAAAATATTTTTGGCTTTGTTATGACAATATGGTACTAACGAGAATAATATCGTCGAATTCTGAGACCGTTTGAAAAATGGCTATTTTCTAGTCGATTAAATTTGACTTAAATAGTCAAAACATGTTTTCCTCTGCCACGCTCGCATTTTAATTCGAAAAATTATGAAAATTGAAACTTAGCAATAATTTGACATTCTGGTTCCAACAAAAGTGGTTTCGTCGAAAACCGAGGTCGTTTGCAAAATGGCTATTTTCAAGGCTAATATATTTAATTAAAATATATATAAATTCTACGGCGACTTTTCTGAATTTTAAACTGGACATAACTTTCAAATTATAAAATGAAATTTCAGTTTTTCAGATTCATTAGAAAGATATGATTAAACAGAATTAAATATTTCTTGTTTCGCTCAATTCTGATTTAAAATGAATCCTGTACAGTCAGTCAAAGTTCAAATTCAAATTTTCAAACTGCAGCGCTGTTTTAAACTCCTTTTATAATTAAATTGAATTTATTCATTTTAAAATAAATTTTTCATCGTTATTATTTAAAATAAGTTGTTTTAAACATCCTAAATTCATTAAAATTTCTAAAATAAAAATTTTAAATTGGCCCCAAAATTCCGGGTTGTTACAAAATCCAACTTCCAATACGTGAAAATTGCGGTTTTGATTGTAGAGCCTAGTATTGGCGACAAGATATATGGTACCCATGTCGTCTAGGATTGATACATTTATATTTGAAGTTGTTTTATACACTATGCACTTATAATAGTATCAAATGATTTGTTTTAACGTACCAAGCATGTTTGGCTATTATAAGGTAAAACCCTATCCTCTGGCTTGCGTTGCATTATGTGATGGGACCTGGGTCTTATAATAGCTTCATATATCCAAAAAGCATTGCGTTGTTTTGTTATATGCACTGGTATTCTTGGGAGGAAACCCCTTCCGTGTTATACGGCGTGGTCCCTTGATATATCTGATTTAAAGTAAAGTTTTAAATAACTATTTTAGTTCTCACACCAGTCACATGACTGACCTGGAGTTTATTGTTTTAACCTAAACTCTGGGTGCCCCTATTTTCCACATGGGCGGCTAGTAGTTTTGGTTTTGCAGATTTCTATTCACAAGATCCTGGTTTACAGCTGGAATGATATTTGGAAGGCTCTGTATCCGTATATTCCTTTCAGTTGTGTTTTATATTATTTTTTGCTGCATTGTAACTTGTAAATCTCTTATATTTAGTAAATGTGTAATATTTATTCATACTCTGTATATTCTTGTTTTCTGATGAAATAGTTGTAATAAGCAATGAAATGTTCTTCTGTTTGTGTTCTGATTTATTGTGTTCTCAAAACAATCTGGACTTTTTTTACGGGGAAGTTTGGGTCGTTTCATTTTGTTATCAGAGCTTTGGTTTACAGAGCTCGAGAACAAGGCATATTAGAACAAACGAAAGAATTCATCAGAGATTGGATTAGTAATATCCAATGAGAATGACTCGTTAGAGATAGGATCAGTAGTATCCTAGAATGAGTCCGAAGAGTGTTATTTTTAAAATAAATTTGAAAACAAATCTTGTTATGAAAATTTAAATATAATTATACGTATTTGAGTGTATTTATTTTATATTGATTTGGACAATCGAGTATATGAAGATTTTGCGTATACGCGTCATGAACGTATATTCGAAGTTTTAATATACTGGATAGATATAGAATCACACTCTAGTCGCTCTGAGATGATTCTGATGATGGCATGTCATTATCAGAGTTTATGTTCGAGTTTCGAAAGTGGGATACCTATATATTTCCAATTGACTGGTGTGAGAACCAACACTAGATAGGGCTTATTGTTGTGAATTGGCATCAAAAATATGATTTTTGAATATTTATATCAAAGTTATATGATTGAAAAATTAACCAACTAATTGATTGATGGTTGTGTTGTATGATTATTGGTTTGATTAATTAAAATTTTGAACCATTAGCCAAATCGAATTAAAATCTTAAAATGATAAAATTAACATTTTTATCATGTATATGAGGTGCTGAAAATAGCTGTGTGGTGAAATAGATGTTTGTTCGCTAAAAATATTATTTTTAGCTTAGATGTGCATATATATATACACATTGTTAAACAGGTAAATGGATTTGCTGTAGAGTAAAGAATTTATTTGCGTGCCCGACAAATAGGTCATCCTTAATGAGTTGCTGCGCAATTTTATTATTATATAAACTCATGTGAATGCCATTGGATGCGGAGTGCTCATTGTTCTGTGTGAGATTATAAACGTCGCCATAGGATAGTAACAATTAATTTTGAACTACACTACATGGCATACTGCGTGAAGATAGCATACTATATCATATACCACGTAAGCATTTGGAGCTTATGTGACCAGGTTGAAGATTTACCATACAAGTGAGAGGCTTGTTTGGCGATGACTATATTTCAGGTTGAACCAAAGACTGATATGGACTATATAATATAACGGTAAATTGCCAGATTAATAAAAAAAAACCCCACGAGTCTGGAGTTGACAATAATCACGTCTCTCTAGTCATTAAGGCACACAAACTATTTATAGGGTACACACTCCCCTGTGGACAACGGAATATATCACTATAAATACGTGTATGCTTTTTTGGATTTATTGGGTGCCTAATTCGGCCCAATAAATTTCCAAACCCCTTCCCGTACAAAGGAGGTTATGGCGAATTTTTTCGAAAATTTAGGGTGTTAGCCAAATTTTTGAAGAATTGGAAAATTCTTAAAAACTGAAAAGTTGAAGAATGAAAGCCAAACTGAAATTTGAGTTGATTAGTTAAACAACTTTCAGCTCCGTTCCTTTTCGAGGACGAAAAGATTTTAAGTGGGGGAGATTGTAACAAACCAGAAAATCAGAACCAATTTAAAATTTTTATTTTGGCAATTTTAATGAATTTTGAATATTTATAATGAATTATTTTAAATAATTACGACGAGAAATTTATGTTGAATAGAATTAGAACATATATATTTATTTGAATCGAAGTTAGAATATAAATGTATTTTTTAATTATAAAAAGAATTGGAAATGAGCGGTAGTTTGAAAATTCGATTTCAAATTTCAAATTTCAAATGAATGTAAAGGATTCAAAATAAGCCGGATTTTAGTGAAACCAAAAATATTAGAATCTATTTGAAAATATCTTTCCAACGAATCTGAAAAATCCAAATTCCATAGCGGGAATACAAAGTTATGCCCAGTTGAAAATTCAGTATAGTCGCTGTAGAAATATAGCCCAAAAAAGTCACAATTTGCATACGAATGAATTTGGACTCGATACCACTTCTAATGAGTTAAAAATGCCGGTTGCGACTCCGAAAAGTATAAGCTTCGATATATTCCGAGATCCGGAATAGTGGCAATTGGATGGGGTTTTCGGTTATCAATACATAGCCCTTAAAAAGTGAAATTTTGCATATGAGCTCAGAGTTCGACGAGATAAATTTTTCTGGATTCATAATGACAAATCAATGTTGAGTTCCAAAACGCACGTCTAACGGTGTTAGTATGTGGCCGTGCGTGCTAAAACAGTTCAGGGTAAAACAGGCAGTCATTATACAAAGGAACATTATTGAGACGATCTCAGAATTCGATTCCGTATTTTTTTATGGATTCATATCATCTAATAGTAGTTAGACCCAAAAGGGCATGATTTTTGGAGTTAGCGTGTGGGCGTGCAAGAAGAAAAGGCGCGCTAAAATCGCATTTTTGAACAATATCTGAGCATCTTTGACAATTTTAACGGATGGTCAAACGAACTCGGAATTCGACGAAACTTGTTTCGTTGGACTCATCTTCACACCTACTATGTCATGTCCGAAATCCACGGCAAACGGAGATCGTTAGCAGTCGGACGATCTGATGGAAAAAGAGATAAATAACCACTTTCTCTCTTTCTTCCTTCATTCTCTTCCTCCCTCCTTTCTTTTTCAAATTCCCATTAATGGGCTCCAAACCCCAAACCGCCGTTGCCTCTCCCTCCCTCAGCCGTTGCCGCACCACCTCAGGCTGCCGCACCCCCTCTGGCCACCCTCCTCCTCCTCTTCTCCCTCCTCTTCTCTTTCTCTCTCTCCCTTCACAAACCTAAACCCTAGACCCAAACACCACCACTACCGGCCCCACCACTACCACCTGCACCCTTCCGCTGCCCAGTCAGGCCCCTCCGCCGCCTGCAGCCACCAAGCTCCGACCGTGGGCTCTGCTACACTCAAAAACCCATTTTTCACAAATTTCCCATTTTGCAAATAACACCCTGTCACTATTTCGCCAATAACTCCCAAACAGTGCATTTCTGGCCAAAACTTCACAATACCAAAATCGAAAAGCACGATTTTCTCTTCGATTTGGTATATGATAGTCCTATTTCGGATTGCGGAGCTGTCGGGAAAACGCATCCAAAGTCTGCTGTCCAAATGCTATCTTTTCGTGATTTCCGGCGAAATGACACATTTTCGGAAGAAAGACCTCTAGGCGAAAGTTGTCCGGAATGGCACGTTTAAGCTAGGAAAATAGATGATGTGAAGATTGGAGCTCGTTTGCAAATTCTGGAACCAGAACAGCAAATTCGGGCGATAGAAAATATGTGAGTTTTCTCCGCTTTAAAGCTTCTATGGTTTTTGACGTATGAAGTACATAAAGTTATGATTTTTAATTAAATAAAGTTATAATTTTAATTGCATAAAGTTATGATTTTTAGTTATGTAAAAATATCATTTTTGGTTAGTTAAGAATAAGATTTTTATCGTAGCAAGGAAATATTTTTAGCAAGAATAAAAATATGATTTTAACTAGTGTATGGCATGGAAATGTTTTTTTAGAAAGATAAAAATATGATTTTTAGCCTATGTATGCTATTTATAAAATAGACAAGTTATGAAATAATTATTCAATAGTTAAAAATATGATTTTTAACTTATGCATGTTATTTACAAAATAGACATGCGGGATTCCTGGAGAATTTAAGATTAACAATCAAAGATTGACGGAGTGGAAACCCAAGGTGAGAACTCTCTCACTGAATTTATTTGTACAGTTATTTATTTATAACTGCATATATGAACTTTTCCCCGTCATCCACAGACCATGGACGACTTGTATGATTATTTAGTTTGGTTGATTGGATTGTCTGGTTGAATTTGGTTTGGAAAATGAAATGGAATTGATGTGATTGGTAAGTGTATGGCGAAGGCCATTATTAGATTGGGGATAAGGCTAGGCCTTATCCCGTTTCTAGTATCGCGCCGTTATGCCGCCAAAATTTTCTAAAATATGTTAGAACAATAAAAAAAATCATTTTTATTGTGTAAATGAACCGAATAAAATATTTTATCGTTAAAAATATAATTTTTGACATGTATGTGAATAAAAAAAATATTCAATTACAAATTAGACGATTTGTTTATGAACTCCCATTTTACTGATATGGATTGGGACGATAAATTTTACACATCGCCCAACTGCACAAATAAAATTCATTATTTGTTGATTGAAACCCCACACGGGTGTCGGGATGATATTAGACGTACACTAATCCCGACTATTTAGTTGTATGTCAAATAATAGGTTGACAGACTGTTTGTAAGCGTTAAATATTTATATTTAATGTTTATACAGCGTGGAATGCACTCTGGATGATGGATGATTATTTATCACTGTTGTTGTATACATGTGTTGTATGAAATCCATATAATAACATTATATGGTAATTGACTGTGTCTAATTCCAGTTCAGAAAGAATGAATATTTTAAAATAACGAATATTTTAAAATAATGAATATTTTAAAAATAATATTCAGTAAAAGATCAAAATCTGATTTTGATGTCTGATTTGGAATGGTTTTAAAAATAACCAAAAATTTCCAATATGAGAATTGGAATAGATTTGAATCAAATGTATCTTCGGAATATTTCGATATTGGATTCCGTGATTATACGGGTACTGTGGAGGAATTTGGAAGATATATATATCGTTATTCCAATACAACACTTGTTGGTTTCAGAACTTGATATTGAATATAAGTCGATATATTTTCTATTCAGAGCCTAGTATTTAATATCGAATTGGATTTTGGGTTTGTCGTGAATGATATCTTTAATAATACTGTTCTTAGACCCAATGGAGTTAAGAAAATCAGAAACTGACTGGAGATTAGCTAAGTTGAATGGTTTCCTGGGTATTGATCTGATGTTGGTTTCGGCCTTCGGGGTTAATACTTAGGGAATTGTTCTCTTACTAATTTATGGTTAGAGACTGATGGGATTATGGGTTTGTTGTGAACTGTGTTTCTAATCACATTCGTTCTTTAACCCGGTTTACAGTGAAATGTGATTTGGAATTTATAAATCTTTTTATTAAGATTTAACGGGAATTTTCAAAAATAAAGTTTTCCAATTTAATATATTAAATTGGAATTGAATGGAATTCGATTGATAATAATTGAAGTGAACTTCTGTGGAGTAGGACAGTTAATACATATGGAATTTAAAAGACTTTGTCGTTATTCCATTTATATTATTGGTCAGATACGGAAATTGATGTCGATTATATATTGATTTGTTTTTCCGTAAAAATTCCATAATTAATGGAATGTGATTTAGGTTTATCGTGAATGGTGTTTTAAAATAACACTTGTTCTTTAACCGGATTAACAATGGAGTAAGATTTTGGGTTGTTGTGAATGGTATCTTTAATAATACTGTTCTTAGACCCAATGGAGTTAAGAAAATCAGAAACTAACTGGAGATTAGTTAAGTTGAATGGTTTCCTGGGTATTGATCTGATGTTGGTTTCGGCCATCGGGGTTAATACTTAGGGAATTGTTCACTTGCTAATTTATGGTTAAAGGCTGATGGAATGGAATGTGATTTTGGATTTATCGTGAACCATATTTTAAATGACATTGGTTCTTTAACCCAGTTAAAGACATGATATGATTTCCCAAATTAAACAATCGTTAATATTGATTTTTGGGAAGATTAAAACCAAGTGGAGTTTTAATGCATCTTTAATTAGATTGAAATGATATCCAAAGGAAGATTAAAGAATAAATTTAAAGAATTTATCTTTGATAAAATTAATGGGAACCTTTCCCAAAGTATAAGAATATTTAAATAAAGGAATATTCTGGATTGGAATGAGGCGTATATTGTGTTTTTATAGCACTTGTTTATTATATACGCGAGTTATTCAGAAAGACCGGGTTTATCTCATTCTGAATAACTGATTCGACGATATGTCGAGGATGAAGGCGGTGGTTGAAGACCGGAGGTCTTCACATCGTTTGGATGATTACTGATGTCTTGATTGGGCTATACACCCAAGACAAGGTAATAAGTGGTGATCGTCCATACGTACTTGGAGATCGACCAGATATACGAGGACCTCCCCGCTGTATTGGACATATGGGGGAGGAATAAGGTGCCTCTGGTTTCGTTTAGACCCAGAACGAACTTGTAAATGGATGTGTGTCTGACATCGGATTTCATTCTGTGTGATTGATAGACATCGGTTGCATAGCGTGAATTGCCTTTATGGCATGCTAAGATGCAAATGATCAAGGCTTCTGTTGAAAAGCAGGGTCTTGTGGTTGATGATCAAAGCACGGCTTTAATATAGCGTAGCTTTGTGTAGCTTTAATTCATGAGCCTCACAGCCCAGTGTGAACTAGAAACGAGAGATGACAGCGGGAGGGCATGCGTTTCCTTCTAGCTAAGAGTGGTGTCAGCGTTTTACAAGCTCTGACATTTTACTTATGTGGATGATGGATAGCGAGGCGCCTCGGTTATATTGGTCGTTCTGGGGCCGATAGTTTGGTCGGGATATGACCAGTTGACACCCCATAGGGCGGGGAAACGCATTGTTCAAGCATTTTAATCCACTCCGTGTGGACCGGCCCTGAAGATCCAAGGTGCAGTTGCGGCTGTTCCTGAGACACGGGCTAGAGCGTCTCGAAGAGGTAAGGACGATCCCTTGCCTTGGTTCACAGATGGAAATCCTACTTCCAATACATGACAATTGCGGTTTTGATTGTAGAGCCTAGTATTGGCGACATGATATATGGTACCCATGTCGTCTAGGATTGATACATTTATATTTGAAGTTGTTTCATACACTATGCACTTATAATAGTATCAAATGATTTGTTTTAACGTACCAAGCATGTTTGGCTATTATAAGGTAAAACCCTATCCTCCGGCTTGCGTTGCATTGTGTGATGGGACCTAGGTCTTATAATAGCTTCATATTTCCAAAAAGCATTGCGTTGTTTTGTTATATGCACTGGTATTCATGGGAGGAAACCCATTCCGTGTTATACGGCGTGGTCCTTTGATATATTTGATTTAAAGTAAAGTTTTAAATAACTGTTTTAGTTCTCACACCAATCACATGACTAACCTGGAGTTTATTGTTTTAACCTAAACTCTGGGTGCCCCTATTTTCCACACGGGCAGCTAGTAGTTTTGGTTTTGCAGATTTATATTCACAGGATCCTGATTTACAGCTGGAATGATATTCGAAAAGCTCTGTATCCGTATATTCCTTTCAGTTGTGTTTTATATTATTTTCCGCTGCATTGTAACTTGTAAATCTCTGATATTTAGTAAATGTGTAATATTTATTCATACTCTGTATATTCTTGTATTCTACTGAAATTATTGTAATAAGCAATGAAATGTTCTTCTGTTTGTGTTCTGATTTGTCGTGTTTTCAAAGCAATCCGGGCTTTCCTTTACGGGGAAGTTCGGGTCGTTTCATGTTATTAATGTAGGAATTTACTTGTTGGGTTAATATAGAAAGATAAAATAGGGGAAGATCTAGGGAAACCAGATTTAATGAAATAAGGCTTCGATTTTCATTACACCATTTATGTTACTAATGAATAACAATGGGATCTGGACTCGCCTTATAATCCATCTAGGCACTTCTCTGAAAGGGTATCGACCTATCTAAATATATTCTTACCATTGATTATTAGTATATCACCAATATGATTCCAGATTTAAGATACTTAAACAAGAAAACATGGATTTAATCTAATAGACGAATATTAACAGTGATATTCTTGCCTCAGGCGGGTTATTATCTACCTGAATCAAAATGATACTTGCTGTTTGGGAAATTGGAGTTTAGCAAACTTGACTTTCACCACCTGGAAGCAATTAGGCATTTTGTGTAGCCCGTATATGAATATAAGTTATACTGTTTGGGTAATTACATGACTCGTTGAAAAGAGAGATAATGTATTGCATCTTTTTATCTCTATTTTGTGTTAATATGGAAATGCTAAAAATAAGTTTACCCAATGCACTGACATCCTTTAATCTTGCTAGGAAATAATAAATAAATAAACAAATAAATAAATTTGTGGGTGACTTGAGAGTTCTTGTCTGACATTAGATACCACGTCCTTATTACAGTAGTTGTGAGGCATATAGAATACCATACCGGCTCCAATGTGTATCACCTATTTGCATCTAAACTGACACTCTTTCGGTTCGAAGTATGATAACGTCATTCTCCACAAGGCCTTTTGATATGTGAACTCCTTAGTGATATTTGAATATTAAATACCGTACACAGTAAGATGATTATGGTTATTTGATATTCATATGGCCAGAGACAAATGTCCCCAAACGTTTGTGGTTCAGGAAGTGAAAACTGACATTGTTAGCAAATAAAAGCAGTAAGAATGAACAATAATCTAAATCACTAGATTCGTCCATTGTCGCGTGCTCCTTTGTTAAAACCATAAGCACTTGCGTGCTTATAAGAATGTATATTCTGACATCAATTTTGTGTACACTAAAATGCGTGGTCAAGTTCTTCATATGTTGGTCAAGTTCTCTTATAGTAAAGAGCAAGTCCAATTAAGCATGATCAACAGCAGTCCTGATATGACATCCTAGCATAGGCCTCCAGGAAATGAATTATAAAGCGCAAACATATTAGATTTATTATATGATTTAAACCACCACAGTTTTTGCGTGAACTCTGCATTTTTTTTATATAAGCTATGGATTGTTGATTTTTCAAATGAACTGGAAACAAAATGTTCTTGGATACCTCAGGTTCTTAACTACAAATAACATGATGATTACTTTTCATTACTTTTATTAATAAGTATGTTAAATACCATTTGCTAATTTGTTAAGTGCACAATTGAAAATATCATTTCCCACATCTTGATTACATGTATTGAATCATGTCCATATTCCTATGCATTTAGATTATTATTTAAGTGCAGGCATGACATTTGTGTAGTCTGCTGTGCTCTTATACCACTTTGATACTTTACACTTGCACTGGAAATTACTAATTAACCACACCTTCATGAATGGGTTTCCTCCAGTGGCTTTGAAATTTGTTTGCATGTACCTACTACCATTGAAGTCCTGAGGCATGCACAATGTTTAAAGCTGTTTCTTGGCACCGTTGCACCCTTGTATAACATCGTGTGTACCTGTTCATTGTGTTGATTAACTGTCCTTTCCAGCAAGTGTGTTGTAGAACATTTATGTGTCTCGGAATTTACGTTCTTGCCTTGATTTGTTGGAGTTGAAATGTACCATGTTCACAATATTAAATTTAAGCCTATTTTGCATACAGGCTTGAGCTAACTATATCTATATTGTGACAATTTAGTATTCTCCCAAATATGTCTATATTATGACAGTATGTATGTGGTATTTTTGCCAACTGTACTGTTGACAGAAATTGAAACACCCCACCTCCGTTAGGGTCACTCTCAAAGGGAATGCCCTAATTTTGGTGGAGGTTTATAAGTATAAGTCACAGATATACAAGACAGATATAATAACACATGTTATTGAACAACGGAAAACAACAACTTTTATTTCTTCAAAATACGTGTTACACAAACCATGCCATAATACTTCCCAAAATCATAACTGTCTTGATTACATTATTTAAAGAAGCATGAAGAAAACATAAATAAACTGCAAAAGTCCCCTAATTGCTGTCCAAAGCCATAGTCCAAAACGGAAAAGATCCAAGCAATACATTCTTTCTCTTCAAGCTGGATGTGAAAACTGATCAAGCTGCGGTATTCCCTCCCTGAGAACCTGGGGGGGGGGGGGGGAAACGAAAGAAAAAGAGGTGAAAGGAAAAGGGTCAGTCATAAAGACTGAGTAAGTTCTAGTGACTTTCAGTGTAGAAACGGTTAAAACAACCTGTCATGTATGAACTAGAACTAAACTTAAGAATGGTGTCAAGGTGAACAAGATAGACTAAGGTGATCAGGATAAGTCAAGACAAGTCAAGTAAAGCATCACATGTTCGAAATCCGTTGCATCGACTTCACTAGTATACTAAGCCCATGTCATAAGTTAATCACAAAATAAATCCCACGGCCCAATGTCATGAAATGACCCTGAAACGGGGTCTGACCCAAGTACGGGGTCCTACGGAGCGATTATCTAGTCGATCGGCTCCCTACAAGTTCTAGCTCGTCAAGTGTCCGTGTCATACGGCTAATCACGAATGCAGTCACCTGTGCTGGGTCCACCTTCAGGTGTATCAGCCCTAGGGTGTCAACCCCTGACACGATTCAAGATGCACAGATAAATCTACGGATACCCAGTGTCTGCCCCGGATACGTGCACGATCGTAGTCCGCCGAACCTACACTGGCGTACCCTACTGCCGTCGTTCACCTCTTATATTCAGCCCAGTAATCGTGCCCCACCCGGCCTAGCCCCAGGGTACCTTGATACTTCTAGAGGGTTACTGCTGAAAGGGGTCGTGTCTAGGGTTTCGCCTAATAGATTAGGTCATGTAATTCGTGACCTAACCCACCTAACAGAATAAGTCATGTAATTCGTGACTTAATCCTTTTCTAGTCTAGTCATGTCAAGATGGTTAAGTATGTCATTTCAGTTCGCGACTTAACCCGCCTACGTGTCATGTCAAGTTGGCTAAGTGTTGTCGTTTTCAAGTTCATGACTTAGCCCTACAAACCGTGTTCAAGTTGGTTAAGTTGTCTTTTCATGTTCATGACTTAACCCTAATTGGCATTAATTGATTCGTTAATGCACCGAACCACTCACATTGGATCCTGTTGTTCGTAGCCACTGGATTTGCCGGGCGGTTCCGGGCAGGTTTACGCTACGAACTCAACCCAACCTCGGGTTTCAAGCGCGATGTGACCAACTACCCACATTGGATCCTATTGTTTGTAGCAACTGGATTTGCCGGGCGGTTCCGGGCAGATTTACACTACAAACTCAACCCAACCTCGAGTTGGCCACCTTCTTGTTTTCTAAAGTCATGCCCATGTTTTTATCAGATTTTGCTATTTCCACATCATGTTCATATGTCAACTTCGTGCCCAACTAAGGCATGTTTAAAGTCAAGTTATGGCATGTTCAAGTCAAGTTTTCGTGCCATATTTCATGTTCTACTTATGCCAAATTTCACAGTTTATGCTTATAATTAATTCAAGTTTTGCCTATTCTACCCAATCGTATCCCCAACGTATATAAACGCACTTCGTTCACAAGCATAAACAATTCAAGAGATAAAGGGGAATAACACCAAACATGTGATAGGCATGTGTGACAATTCCAACATCACTTGCAAAATAAACAGGCTATAACATATCACATGGTTGCAATACTAGTATGATGATAACTTGGCATAGTAATGATTCCAACTTAATTTAACATGATGATTTCAACTTTACATCATAGGCATAATAATCATTGCGGGCATAATAATAATTTTATTATAAACATGAAACATTAAAGGCATAGTAATCCTAATAGGCATAGTGGATTCCAATTTAGCATTTTTAACATAATAATTCTCATAGACATAATGATTTCAATTTATCATAATGATTCTCATCTAACATTATAAACATAATGGTTCCAACTTAGCATTTTTAACATAATGATTCTCAACTAACATTATAGATATAATGATTCCAATTTAGTATTTTTAACATAATGATTCTCAACTAACGTTATAGACATAATGATTCCAACTTTTCATCATAACCTAGCAATACCCAATTTTTCATTAATCATGATGGGTATATTAACATCACAGGCATAATTCCATCAATAGTCATAGCCATGGTTTAATTAGTACCATAGGCATGGTTTAATCAACATAAAGATTTCAACAAACATAGCGATTCCATGGACATGTATTAGTCCAACTTGCCAAACAATTAAGCCCAAGTGATTCATAACAACATCAAAATCATGACAAGTTTAACTTGCAACGTTGCCATAGCAATATCCCCAAATTATAATTCAAAGATAAACAATATAAACAATGGATTAACAATAGTTCCTAAATCCGGTTTCAATTCATGGCATGTCCATATTGTTTTAGCGTTTTTGCCTAAAAAGTAACATAGAACTTACAATATGAAGCAAATAACCCAAATAAAAATCCCAAATCAAATAGTCCCAAATTCGTTGTCTAAGGCGTCGTAGTTGTTGTAGCTTCTAGTTGTAGCCTTCAAGAATCGTCCTCTATCTTCTATAATTTTATTCTTTGTATTTTTAATTCAGAGCTCTAGGTTTAATGGCGGCGGCCAGAGGTTAAAATGAGATAGTATGATTTAGGTTAGGTCTTAGGTCCTTTTTATAATGTTTGTGAGTTGTTTTAGACCGTCGATGGAGCTTGATTCAATAATAGCCGTTTGTTTGAAGGAGAGACCAACCAGGAGCTGACACCTAGCCCTAGTGACAAGGCAAGGCTCAGAAAATCGACCAAACACAGACCAGGCCAACCAGGGTGGGTTGGGTTCGACCTGGCTCTGGGGCCAGGTCGACAACCCAGTCGACACCGTGTCGACTTGGCAGTCGACACGGGTGTCGACAGCCCTGTCGACCTCTAGCCCAGGTCGACTGCCAAGTCGACCTGGGTGCCTTAGGCGGGAATTTTCCCGCCCTGGCCAATTGGGCCCGATTTTGAATTTTAAACTTGTTTTTCTGAGCTGCTTTCGTCTGTTTGAATTTTAAACTGAATTCTGAAACTTCCGGGGGCCATATCTTGGTCATACGGACTCCAATTTTCGAAAACTCGGACTCTATTTCGCGTATTTTTCCGAGACGAACACAATGGCCTATCCCGTTTCCCTTAATTCTTTGATTTGAAATTAATTATACTTTAATTTGTGAATTTCACTGTTATAGAATACAAGGGGTGTTACATTCTCCCCCACTTAAAAGGATTTCGTCCCCGAAATCTTCAAGTTTAGGAAAAATATATATCCTAACATCCAAACATCCATCTACTCATCCATCAAACACGAGTATCCATTGTCCTTAAAAGACTTCTAATGCTTTATGATCATATGCGAAGTGTGTGTATATGTTCCTTAGCTAATGCTAATGATCAGGCCTAATTGATCTTCTAAATGCAAAATATGTTTAGTGAAATGAATCCAATATGTGTGCAATTTTTTCCTATTATAATTCATAATTTCTACATGAGTGCTCGAACATTCAATCATATGCAACAACCAAATGATGGCACAACCAAGTTTCCAAAATAAACACTCATGCATATGCAACATGAAAATGTGTCTGAGCCGATCTAGTGCCTAATGTGTATTCATGCATCCACGAGCAACCACTTGCGACCACTTGCAACCATTTCGCAATCATAACATGTTTCAATTACATGTTTACATCCAAAAAGATTCTAACTATGGTTCTCAAGATAGGATCGAGGAGAGAAATAAGATAAAACAAAGCATCTAGAATAGGTTAACGATGTACCGCCAGAAGGTCCGGTCTGCTTCTCAGGGCAGTCTTTGCTGATGTGTCCAGTCTTCCCACAATGAAAACATTCACCTTGCTTTCTCTTCCTCTTTCTACAATCCTTGGCTATGTGCCCTTCCGTACCACAGTAATTGCATTTCCTTTTATCGCGTGAGTTGTTGTTCTTGCCTCCCTTCTCGGAGTCTACCTTCTTATTCTTAGAATCGTTGGGCTTGACCTCTTTCTTCCCTTGAGAGTTTTCTGCCTCTGTCTCCTTCTTGCCCTTATCTTCCTCGTTCAGCAATGCCATCTGCACCAACCTTTCGTACGTAGCTCCCATGGGTATATGGGTCATGGCCAAACTGTGTAATGGCTCATTCAACCCTTTGACAAAGCGGAGAGCCTTTTTGTGCGGGGTGTTGACTAGGTCTAGTCCGAACCTAGCCAGCTCGTCGAACTGATTAATGTACTCTTTGACTGTCATATTTCCTTGCTTAAGAAATAAAAATTTCTCAAACTGCAAACTCCTTTCGGCTTCTGAGAGAAATTTAGCCTCAAACCTTACCCTAAAGTCCTCCCATGTTTCCACTGGTCTTTCTGCATTAGTGACTTCCCACCAGTAGGAAGCCTCGCCCTTTAGTAGCCACACTGCCAGTTGTACTTTCTGCCTATCTTCTACCTCAAAGATGACGAATAAGTCCTCGGTTTCTTTCAGCCAATTTCTAGCTGCCACGAAGGACTCCGTTCCATGAAAGTCCTTTCCTCCCATACCCTTAAAATCTTTACATATCTTAGCAAAAGTGTTTCCCCGCGGAGGAGGTGGAGGAAGAGGTGCTGCTGCAGCTGGATGATTTCCTGCAGCTGGGGGAGGAGGAACGGTAGGACCTGGCTGGGTGGCCCTTACTTCTAAGAATCGTCTAAACCAACCAGGTATTGGTACACCCTCTGGCAAGTTAAGTTCTTCAGACATGCTGAAACAAGAAGGATAGATTCAAAACAAAGGATAAGAGATAGTACCTATGGCTTTGGGGGACTTTGCCTTTTTAAAATAAAATAATATTTTATCATTTAAAAATGCTTCTTTAAATTTTCTTTTGAAAATAAATTTGCAAAACTTTTTATCTTATCTGGTAAACCTATGCTCTGATACCAAGTGAAACACCCCACCTCCGTTAGGGTCACTCTCAAAGGGAATGCCCTAATTTTGGTGGAGGTTTATAAGTATAAGTCACAGATATACAAGACAGATATAATAACACATGTTATTGAACAGTGGAAAACAACAACTTTTATTTCTTCAAAATACGTGTTACACAAACCATGCCATAATACTTCCCAAAATCATAACTGTCTTGATTACATTATTTAAAGAAGCATGAAGAAAACATAAATAAACTGCAAAAGTCCCCTAATTGCTGTCCAAAGCCATAGTCCAAAACGGAAAAGATCCAAGCAATACATTCTTTCTCTTCAAGCTGGATGTGAAAACTGATCAAGCTGCGGTATTCCCTCCCTGAGAACCTGGGGGGGGGGGGGAACGAAAGAAAAAGAGGCGAAAGGAAAAGGGCCAGTCATAAAGACTGAGTAAGTTCTAGTGACTTTCAGTGTAGAAACGATTAAAACAACCTATCATGTATGAACTGGAACTAAACTTAAGAATGGTGTCAAGGTGAACAAGATAGACTAAGGTGATCAGGATAAGTCAAGACAAGTCAAGTAAAGCATCACATGTTCGAAATCCATTGCATCGACTTCACTAGTATACTAAGACCATGTCACAAGTTAATCACAAAATAAATCCCATGGCCCAATGTCATGAAATGACCCTGAAACGGGGTCTGACCCAAGTACGGGGTCCTACGGAGCGATTATCTAGTCGATCGGCTCCCTACAAGTTCTAGCTCGTCAAGTGTCCGTGTCATACGGCTAATCACGAATGTAGTCACCTGTGCTGGGTCCACCTTCGGGTGTATCAGCCCTTGGGTGTCAACCCCTGACACGATTCAAGATGCACAGATAAATCTACGGATACCCAGTGTTTGCCCCGGATACGTGCACGATCGTAGTCCGCCGAACCTACACTGGCGTACCCTACTGCCGTCGTTCACCTCTTACAATCAGCCCAGTAATCGTGCCCCACGCGGCCTAGCCCCAGGGTACCTTGATACTTCTAGAGGGTTACTGCTGAAAGGGGTCGTGTCTAGGGTTTCGCCTAATAGATTAGGTCATGTAATTCGTGACCTAACCCACCTAACAGATTAAGTCATGTAATTCGTGACTTAATCCTTTTCTAGTCTAGTCATGTCAAGATGGTTAAGTATGTCATTTCAGTTCGCGACATAACCCGCCTACGTATCATGTCAAGTTGGTTAAGTGTTGTCGTTTTCAAGTTCATGACTTAGCCCTACAAACCGTGTTCAAGTTGGTTAAGTTGTCTTTTCATGTTCATGACTTAACCCTAATTGGCATTAATTGATTCGTTAATGCACCGAACCACTCACATTGGATCCTGTTGTTCGTAGCCACTGGATTTGCCGGGCGGTTCCGGGCAGGTTTACGCTACGAACTCAACCCAACCTCGGGTTTCAAGTGCGATGTGACCAACTACCCACATTGGATCCTATTGTTTGTAGCAACTGGATTTGCCGGGCGGTTCCGGGCAGATTTACACTACAAACTCAACCCAACCTCGAGTTGGCCACCTTCTTGTTTTCTAAAGTCATGCCCATGTTCTTATTAGATTTTGCTATTTCCACATCATGTTCATATGTCAACTTCGTGCCTAACTAAGGCATGTTTAAAGTCAAGTTATGGCATGTTCAAGTCAAGTTTTTGTGCCATATTTCATGTTCTACTTATGCCAAATTTCACAGTTTATGCTTATAATTAATTCAAGTTTTGCCTATTCTACCCAATCGTATCCCCAACGTATATAAACGCACTTCGTTCACAAGCATAAACAATTCAAGAGATAAAGGGGAATAACACCAAACATGTGATAGGCATGTGTGACAATTCCAACATCACTTGCAAAATAAACAGGCTATAACATATCACATGGTTGCAATACTAGTATGATGATAACTTGGCATAGTAATGATTCCAACTTAATTTAACATGATGATTTCAACTTTACATCATAGGCATAATAATCATTGTGGGCATAATAATAATTTTATTATAAACATGAAACATTAAAGGCATAGTAATCCTAATAGGCATAGTGGATTCCAATTTAGCATTTTTAACATAATAATTCTCATAGACATAATGATTCCAATTTATCATAATGATTCTCATCTAACATTATAAACATAATGGTTCCAACTTAGCATTTTTAACATAATGATTCTCAACTAACATTATAGACATAATGATTCCAATTTATTATTTTTAACATAATGATTCTCAACTAACGTTATAGACATAATGATTCCAACTTTTCATCATAACCTAGCAATACCCAATTTTTCATTAATCATGATGGGTATATTAACATCACAGGCATAATTCCATCAATAGTCATAGCCATGGTTTAATTAGTACCATAGGCATGGTTTAATCAACATAAAGATTTCAATAAACATAGCGATTCCATGGACATGTATTAGTCCAACTTGCCAAACAATTAAGCCCAAGTGATTCATAACAACATCAAAATCATGACAAGTTTAACTTGCAACGTTGCCATAGCAATATCCCCAAATTATAATTCAAAGATAAACAATATAAACAATGGATTAACAATAGTTCCTAAATCCGGTTTCAATTCATGGCATGTCCATATTGTTTTAGCGTTTTTGCCTAAAAAGTAACATAGAACTTACAATATGAAGCAAATAACCCAAATAAAAATCCCAAATCAAATAGTCCCAAATTCGTTGTCTAAGGCGTCGTAGTTGTTGTAGCTTCTAGTTGTAGCCTTCAAGAATCATCCTCTATCTTCTATAATTTTATTCTTTGTATTTTTAATTCAGAACTCTAGGTTTAATGGCGGCGGCCTGAGGTTAAAATGAGATAGTATGATTTAGGCTAGGTCTTAGGTCCTTTTTATAATGTTTGTGAGTTGTTTTAGACCGTCGATGGAGCTTGATTCAATAATAGCCGTTCGTTTGAAGGAGAGACCAACCAGGAGCTGACACCTAGCCCTAGTGACAAGGCAAGGCTCAGAAAATCGACCAAACACAGACCAGGCCAGCCAGGGTGGGCTGGGTTCGACCTGGCTCTGGGGCCAGGTCGACAACCCAGTCGACACCGTGTCGACTTGGCAGTCGACACGGGTGTCGACAGCCCTGTCGACCTCTAGCCCAGGTCGACTGCCAAGTCGACCTGGGTGCCTTAGGCGGGAATTTTCCCGCCCTGGCCAATTGGGCCCGATTTTGAATTTTAAATTTGTTTTTCTGAGCTGCTTTCGTCTGTTTGAATTTTAAACTGAATTCTGAAACTTCCGGGGGCCATATCTTGGTCATACGGACTCCGATTTTCGAAAACTCGGACTCTATTTCGCGTATTTTTCCGAGACGAACACAATGGCGTATCCCGTTTCCCTTAATTTTTTGATTTGAAATTAATTATACTTTAATATGTGAATTTCACTGTTATAGAATACACGGGGTGTTACAGAAATTATTTGGTAATTTGACATAATTGAGACTTCACTGGGATTTGTTGCTCACTTATTTCATGGACATCGAACGTATTTTACTTATGTCCTTCATTGCGTGGGTTTTACTTCACAAGCATGGGTTAAATGCATATACGTGGTGGCTGATGTGTGTGTGTGTGTGGACATATATATGTGTGTGTCAGCAGTTTCTAATGGGTACGATACACTCTGAATTTAGTGAATTATAGGATTAACTAATTATTCAGTTTATATTGAAATTTATTTACTTGAACTATGATTAATCCTGACTCGAGTGTTTTATGTTTTTGCATGGAACGCTCGGGTCAGACCCGAGCAATACAGATTTAAAGATCCAGCTTAGGGTTCAAAGACGGTCAAAGCTGGGGATTCAAAAAAGGGCGCACTCTGAAGATTTTAAACCAGTAAATATTTTATTATTTTCAAACCGTATTTAATTCCACTGTATAGCTAAATTCTTGTATTCAAAAATCCTGATTAATATATATATATATATATATATATAAAAGTCTTATTATTGTTCAAGATTGTGTTATTTATTTATTCTGTGATTTCTCTATGTGATTCTGTTTCAAACTCTGTAAGCTAAATAACGAACCATCAGTTTGAACGTTTTAAGTCAGTTTTTTTTTTTTTTGAATTGGAATAAGACCCAATCAGTTTCCATATAATTTTATTTATATGGATTTCAAACAACACATGCATATACCAACAATGATAAACAATCAACCATCAACCAGAGTGCACTACACAACTGCATAAGCATTAAATATAAATAACTAACGCTTACAACAGTCTGTCAACCAATCGATTGACATACAACTAAACAGTTGGGATTAGTGTATGTCCAATATCATCCCAATACCCGTGTGGGGTTTTCAAACAACAAATACTGATTATTATTTGTGCAGTTGGACGATGTGTAAAATTTATCATCCCAATCAATATCAGTTAAATGAGTGTACATAAACAAATCGCCCGATTTGTAAATGAATATTCATTTTCAAAACATGACCATTTTATATGGTTCATATATTCAATAAAAAATTATTTTTTTATTGTTTAAATATTTTATTCCATACATGAATATTTTATATATTTTATTCATTCAATAAAAATGTTATTTTTATTGTTTAAATATTTTATTCCATACATGAATATTTTATATATTTTATTCATTCAATAAAATGATATTTTTATTGTTCAAATATTTTATTATTCGAATATTTTATTCCATACAATACAATCAACAACCACAATACAGTCCATTCAAACAAACAATCATGGTTTGTACAATAAATGGTGTCGGGTGCTGCTAAGCACCGTCTGCATCCTAGTATATATTTAACTGTAAAATAATTTGAGTGAGAAAGAATTCTCATCTTTGGTTTCCACTCCGCCAGTTTTATTTCTGAATTTCTGAATAGTTTGGATTTGCCCGAAATTCCAATGCAATCTTTTTCACACTGTTCATAGTAAAAATTACATTTTTAATATGATGTTTATATATTTAAAAATCATATTTTTATATCGGTATTCATATAATAAAAATCATATTTTTATATCACAAATTATATAATAAAATTCTTATTTTTATATCGCTATTCATGTTATAAAAATCACAATTTTATATTACCATTCAAACAATAAAAAATCATATTTTTATATAGATATTCATATAATAAAAATCGAATTTTTATTATCGTATTGTCTACATAAAAATCATATTTTTATAACGATGTTCATATAATAAAAATCATATATTTATATAATGAAAAATCACATCTTTACGTAATAAAAAAATCACATCTTTATGTAATGAAAAATCATATTTTTATGATCATAAAATACATTTTTCTTCGCTAAAAATCAAAATCAAAAGACTTACATCGATCTTAGGGTTTTGATCAAGAGAGCAATCACAAATTGATCGAGCAAAGCCATCCAAGACTCGAGCATCGGAGAAGGGTTCGCCGGTTTATAAAAATTGGAATTTTATTCTCGAGGGGGCCCACAGTCGGAGTTGGAGGCTGAGGGGGGGCGCTGGGGTGCTGCAGGTCGGAGGAAGTGGCATTGGTGCTAGGTGTGGGCCAGAGGGTGCGGTTTTTAGGCTGCAAGGTGATAGGGGTTTTAATGGAGAAGGGGGAGGGGGTTTCCGTCGATGTGGAGGAGGGGGGTGTGCGGCGGCGGCACTCCGCCTGGAGGAGCGGCGGTAGATCGGTGGAGTGGGGGCTGAGCGACGGGTTAACACGAGGTTTTTTTTTTTTTTACTGAACGGGGGAGGGAGAAAGTGGGGGGAGTATTATATAATTTATATTTTATTATTTTGAATTCCAAAAGGTCAATTTTTCCTTCCTACTCCACATCAGACCCAATGACCATCACCCCCAGTGTAATACCCCCATTCCGGACACAATGGGATATGTTCGGTAAGCCAATTCGACCGTTACGATCAGTTTTCGATAAAATTAAAATATAAATTAATTTAACGTTCAAAATTGATTTCAACATACTTTTTAATTTACCAGAGTCACATACTGACTCTAAAAATTCTAGAAAAATAAATCTAGCTATGTTTTGATGATACGGTCCTAACAAAACTAATTTCATTGAATTTGAAGATCGTTTGAAAAATGGTCATTTTCTAGTTGTTCCAAATTGACTCAAACTGTCAAAACACATTTTATTTTTTGCCACGCTCACATATTAATTCCAAAAATTATAAATTTTGGAATCTAGCACTAATTTGACATTCCAGATCGAACAAAAGTGGTCTCATCGAAAACGGAGGTCGTTTGCAAAATGGCTATTTTTAAGGGCTATATAATATATAAATTCCATAACGACTATTCTGAATTTTCAACTAGACATAACTTTTTATTCCCGTTATGAAATCTGGATTTTTCACATTCATAGGAAAGATATTTTCAAACAGGTTCAAATATTTCTAGTTTTACCGAAATCCGATTTATTTTGAATCGTGTACATTCATTTGAAATCGAAATTTCAAACTTCCTCGCCATTTCAGGCCCGTTACAATATTAAAATAAATTTATTCGTTCTAACTTAGTCTAAAATAAATTTTTAGTCATTATTATTCAAAATAAATCATTATAAATATTCAAAATACATTAAAATAGCTAAAATAAAATTTTTAAATTGGTTCTGATTTTCTGGGTTATTACAATCTCCCCCACTTAAAATCTTTTCATCCTCGAAAAGGAACAAAGATGAAATTTGTTTAACCAACCAACTCAACTTTCATTATGGCGTTCATTCTTCAACTTTTCAGTTTCTAAGAATTTCTATTTTTTTCAAAAATTTTGCTAACACCCTAAATTTTTGAAAAAATTTCGCCATAACCCCCTTTGTATATGTAGACCTTTAAAATTGCAACTAGCCAAGCAGGGCCCTCATTATCTAAAAATAAAAATAAAAAGCCAATCGGCTCATAAAATCATCCAAACCCAAGAAATATAGTAAACACATACCTATTTGTCGGGCATACAATTTAATTCCTCTTCTTAGCCTCCTTGCTATGACCTGTTCATTATATACACATGTACATATATGCAAATGCAATCAATTTTCAAGTCAGTTCAATATTTGATTTGATTTGACTAAATTTATCTTTCTTTCACACGTTGGTTTAAATAAATAATCACACAACACAATCATCAATCAATTAGTTGAATATCGTTTCAAACACATAACTTTAATATATTCAAAAATTGTATTTTTAGTGCCAAATCACAACAATAAACCCTATCTAATTTTGATTCTTACACCAGTCAATTGGAAATATATAAATATCCCAATTTCGAAGCTCGAACATAAATGCTGATGATGACATGCCATCATCAGAATCATCTCCGGGTGACTAGAGTGTGATTCTATACCTATCCAGCATATTTGAGGCTTCGAATACACGTTAATTACGCGTATATTCAAAATCTTCATATACTCGATTGTCCAAAATCAATTTAAAATAAATATTCAATTACGTATTATAAGGTTTAGATTTTCAAAACAAAACTTTTTTCATTTTTATTTTGAGAATAACACTCTTTGGACTCATTCTAGGATACTACTGATCCCATCTCTAACGAGTCATTCTAATTGGATATTACTAATCCAATCTCTGATGAATTCTTTCGTTCGGTTCTAATGTGTCTTGTTCTCGAGCTCTGTAAACCAAAACTCTGATACCAACTGTAACGATCCAAACTCACCCTTGCGGGAAAGCTCGGATTGAGTTGAGAACACGACAAATCAGAATGCAAACAGAAGAACATTTCATTGCTATTACAACAATTTACATCAGAGTACAAGAATATAAAGAGTATGAACAAATAATATACATCTGATAAATATCATAGATTTACAAATTATAATGCAGTGGAAAATAATACAAAACACAACTGAAAGAAATACACGGATACAGAGCGTTACGAATATAGCTCCAGCTGTAAACCAGGATCCTGTGAATATAATATCTACAAAAACGAAACTACTAGCTGCCCATGTAGAAAACAGAGGCACCTAGAGTTTAGGTTCAAACAATAAACTCCAGGTTAGTCATGTGACTGGTGTGAGAACTAAAACAGTTATTTAAAACTTTACTTTAGAATTTGGTAAATCAAGGGACCACGCCGTATAACACGGAACTGGTTTCCTCCCAAGAATACCAGTGCATAAAACCAATAGCGCAATGCTTTTAGGAAAAATAAAGCTATTATAAGACTCAGGTCCCATCACACAATGCAACGCAAGCCAGAGGGTAGAGTTTTAACATATAACAGCCAAACATTCTTGATATGTTTAAAACAAATCATTTTGATACTATTATAAATGTAAAGTGTATAAAACAACTTCAAATA
Organism: Allium sativum; assembly: GCA_030737875.1. NCBI lineage: Eukaryota > Viridiplantae > Streptophyta > Magnoliopsida > Asparagales > Amaryllidaceae > Allium > Allium sativum. The sequence goes on along the minus strand of CM060926.1, from coordinate 827,607,865 downwards.
TAAATGTATCAATCATAGGCAGCATAGTATCCCATGCTACTATGTCACCATATAGGTTTACAATTAAAACCGCATAATGTCGTATTGGAAGTTGGATTTCCATCTGTGAACCAAGGCAAGGGATCGTCCTTACTGCTTCGAGACGCTCTAGCCCGTGTCTCATGTAAGTACTCAGTCAAGCCGTTGATCGTCAGGGCCGGTCCACCTAAGTGGATTAATAATCCTTGAACATTACGTTTCCCCGCCCTATGGGGTGTAAGTCTGGTCAGTATGTCGACCATGTCATCCATCGGCCCCGTAGTGACTGATATATCCGAGGTGCCTCGCTATCCATCATCCACATAAGTAAAAATGTTTGGGCTCCATACCATGACACCACTCCTAGCTAGAAGGAAACGCATGTCCTCCCCGAAGTCCTCTCCCGTTTCTGGTTCACACTGGGATGTGAGGCTTGCGAATTAACGCTATACACAAAGCTATACTATATTAAAGTCGTGTTTTGATCATCAACCACAAGACTCTGCTTTTCAACAGAAGCCTTGATCATTTGCATCTCGGCATGCCACACAGGCAATTCACGTCGTGCGACTGATGTCTATCGATATATAACCTCTGAGCTCGTATGTCTCAGAGAAGGGTGTTAAGCAAGAGAATAAATTCTCCGCCACCAAACAGATAAATATTTAATAGAGATCAATCAACACAGAATAGAATCCCATGTCAGACACACATCCATTTACAAGTTCGTTCAGGGTCTGAACGAAACTGGAGGCACCTTAATCCTCATCCCATATGTCAAATACAGGAGAGAGGTCCTCGCATATCCGGTCGATCTCCAAGTACGTCTGGACGATCACCACTTGTTACCTCGTCTTGGGTGTACAGCCCAATCAATACATCAGTAATCAACCAAATGATGTGAAGAGCTCCGGTCTTCAACCACTGTCTTCATCGTCGACTTATCGTCGATTCAGTTATTCAGAATGGGATAAACCCGGTCTTTCTGAATAACCCGCGTATCTTATAAACAAGTGCTATAAAAACACAATATACGCCTCATTCCGATCCAGAATATTCATTTATCTAAATATTCACATTTTTAGGGAATGGTTCCCATTAATTATATCAAAGATAAATTCTTTAAATTTATTCTTTAATGCTCCTTTGGATATCAATTCAAACCAAATTAAGGTTTATCCAAACTAGTCGAGATTAGCGAACCTTACCGAAGTAATCATTTATTATATTTCCCAATCCCAACCTATTCATCCCATGAAGCAAAACTGGTAATACTTCATATCTAACACTACGGTGTTATCGGTAAGATTAATTACCATTTCACGTTCAAATCTAATTAAAGATTTAACTATCGCTTGGAGCAGAAACTGGTGATACTCCATTCTTGATCACTTTATGAATTCGATAAATTTAATTATCCCATTCGCATTCCAATCTTATTAAAGATTCATTAAAACTCTAGTTCAGTTCTAATCTCAAAAATCATTACTTAATTATTATTCAAAGTTAAGAAATTAATCTTATCTTTAACTGTTTTAAAGAACTAATGTCATTTAAAACACAATTCACAATAAACCCAAAATCCCATCCCATCCAAATATAGTAACAGTCTTCCTCCACAGAAGTTCACTTCGATCATTACCAAATCGAATTCCATTCCATTCCAATTTATTATATTAAATTGGTAAACTTTTCTTTGGAAATTTCCCCTACATCTTAATTAAAAGATTTATAAATTCCAAATCATATTTCAATGTTAATCGGGTTAAAGAATGAATGTCATTAAAAACACAGTTCATGATAAAACCGATTCACATTCCATTTTATTCCAATTACCAAATGTAACTAGAAACTCTAATAATCTTAATTAAAAGATTTATTCTTTTCAAACGGGGTTTAAGAACAGTGTTACTGAAGACACCATTCACGACAAACCCAAAACCCAATTCTTTTATTCAATTCCAATTAAATATTAATTAATTGGAATACTTCCCTAAATCTTAATTAAAAGATTTATTATTTTCTCAACTGGGCTTAAGAACAGTGGTAATGAAGACACCATTCACAAAAAACCCAAAATCCCATTTGATATTAAATACAAGGCTCTGAATAGAAATTATATCAGCTTATATTCAATATCAAATTCTGAAACCAACAAATATCGTATTGGAAATAACGATATAAATATATCTTCCAAATTTCAATAACAATATCCATATAATCACGGAATCCAAGATCGAAATATTCCGATGATTATTTCCATTCCAAATCCATTCCAATTTGGTCGTTGGAAATTTCTGGTTATTTTAAAACATTCACCAATCCAATTTATTTTATTTAAAAATCATTGGATTTCAAATCTAGTTAATAACTAGTTCATTTTGATAAAAATATATTTTTATCTTTACAAACGTGGAAATTTTCATCCCAATTCTTTCCAAATCATTTATTATGATTTTACTCAAGTTATTAATATTTTTAATAATTTTATCAAGGCCCGTACAGTCGATTTCCATAAACGGTCATCGAACTGCACTTACAGCGGCCTTTTCCAAACTTGATTTGGACATAATTCCAAATCCAATCATTAGATTTCAAATCTCTTTTCAATACGAACCCAACGGTTCCGATTTTACGAGAATCTGACGGTCGGATGTCCCGTAATATCAATTCGAAGTCAGTGGTCGAAATTCGCGAACGGCCGCTGCGCGACATGTTCTATTTAGTCCATTTAATATATACAATATATATATATATATATATATATATATATTATATTTCATTGATTTCCATTTGAAACGTATTTTATAAATTCGTTTCAAAAACGATTTCAACTTCATTTTCAATTTTAAATCAAAATTGAATACTCCTTATCATTATAATATATAAATGATAATATTTTCAAAATATCAGATTTTGAAATATTTTCCTTTTCGATATTCATTATAAAAATGAATAAAATCGATGTAAATATCATTCGCGTCAAAATGGCGCATCTCTAATCATCACGGCTTCATATATTTCAATATTTTCGTGTCCACCCAAAACCGAACATCAAATTCGCATTTTAATAATTTACTTAATATTATTTTAAAATAGTCGTTATTTTAAAATATTTTGTTGTTTCTGAATTGGAATCAGACCCAATCAATTACCATATAATTTATATGGATTTCATACAACACATGTTTATATCAACAATGATAAACAATCAACCATCAGCCATACTGCACTACACAACTGCATAAGCATTAAATATAAATAACTAATGCTTACAACAGTCTATCAACCAATCGATTGACATACAACTAAAAAATTGGGATTAGTGTATGTCCAATATCATCCCAATACCCGTGTGGGGTTGTCAAACAACAAATACTGATTATTATTCGTGCAGTTGGGCGATGTGTAAAATTTATCATCCCAATCAATATCAGTTAAATGAGTGTACATAAAAAACGTCCGATTTTTAAATGAATATTTATTTTCAACACATGACCATTTTATATGGTTCATATGTTCAATAAAAAATTATATTTTTATTGTTCAAATATTTTATTCCATACATTAATATTTTATATGTTTTATTCATTCAATATAAATGTTATTTTTATTGTTCAAATATTTTATTCCATACATGAATTTTTTATATATTTTATTCATTCAATAAAAATGATACTTTTATTGTTCAAATATTTTATTGTTTGAATATTTTATTCCATACAATACAATTAACAACCACAATACAGTCAATTCAATTCAAACAAACAATCATGGTTTGTACAATAAATGGTGTCGGGTGCTGCTAAGCACCGTCTACATCCTAGTATATATTTAAATGTAAAATAATTTGAGTGAGAAAGAGTTCTCACCTTTGGTTTCCACTCTGCCAGTTTTATTTCTGAATTTATGAACAGTTTGGATTTTCCCAAAATTCCAACGTAATATTTTTCACACTTTTCATAGTAAAAATCACATTTTTAATATGATGTTTATATATTTAAAAATCATATTTTTATATCGCTATTCATATAATAAAAATCATATTTTTATATCGTTATTCATATAATAAAAATCATATTTTTATATTACCATTCAAACAATAAAAATCATATTTTTATATAGTTATTCATGTAATAAAAATTGAATTTTTATATCGTATTGTCTACATAAAAATCATATTTTTATAACGATGTTCATATAATCGAAATCATATTTTTATATAATGAAAAATCACATCTTTATGTAATAAAAAAAATCACAACTTTATGTAATGAAAAATCATATTTTATGATCATAAGAATACATTTTTCTACGCTAAAAATCAAAATCGAAAGACTAATATCGATCTTAGGGTTTCGATCAAGAGAGCAGTCCCCAATTGATCGAGCAAAGCTATCCAAGACTCGAGCATCGGAGAAGGGTTCGGCGATTTATAAAAATTGGATTTTTATTCTCGATGGGGCCCATAGTCAGAGTTGGAGGCTGAGGGGGGCGCCGGGGTGCTACAGGTCAGGGGAGGCAGGGGTGGTGCTGGGTGTGGGCCAGAGGGTGCGGTTTTTAGGTTGCAAGGGGATAAGGCTTCTAATGGAGAAGGGGGGTTTCCATCGACATGGAGGAGGAGGGTGCGGCGGCGCTCCGCTTGGAGGAGCGACGGTGGATCGGTATAGGGGGGCTGAGCGACGGGTCAACGTGAGGGGTTTTTTAATTTTATTTTATTTTCTTTTACTAAACGGGGGGGGGGGGGAGAAAGTAGGGGGAGTATTATATAATTCATATTTTATTATTTTAAATTCCAAAAAGTCAATTTTTCCTTTGAACTCCACATCAGACCCAACTACTATCGCCCCTAGCGTAATACCCCATTCCGGATAGAATGGGATATGTCTGGTAAGCCAATTCGACCGTTACAATCAATTTTCATTAAAATTAAAATATAAATTAATTTAACGTTCAAAATTGATTTCAACGTACATTTTAATTTATCGGAGCCACATAATGACTCCGAAAATTCTAGAAAAATAAATCTAGCTATATTTTGAAGATATCGGTCCTAACAAAACTAATTTCGTCGAATTTGGAGACCGTTTGAAAAATGGTCATTTTCTGGTCGATCTAAATTGACTGAAACTGTCAAAACACATTCTTTTGCCATGCTCATATATTATTTCCAAAAATTATGAATTTTGGAATCTAGCAATAATTTGACATTTCGCATCGAACAAAAGTGGTCTTATCGAAAATGGAGGTCATTTGCAAAATGGCTATATTTAAGGGCTATATATTATATAAATTCCATAGCGACTATTCTGAGTTTTCAAATGGATATAACTTTTTATTCCCGTTATGAAATCTGGATTTTTTACATTCATTGGAAAGATATTTTCAAACAGGTTCAAATATTTCTGGTTTTACTGAAATCTGATTTATTTTGAATCATGTACATTCATTTGAAATTTGAAATCGAATTTTAAAACTGCCGCGCCATTTCAGGCTCGTTATATAATTGAAATAAATTTATTCGTTCTAACTTCGTTTAAAATAAATTTTTAGTCGTTATTAGTTAAAATAAATCATTTTAAATATTCAAAATATATTAAAATAAATAAAATAAAATTTTAAATTGGTTCTGATTTTCCGGTTTGTTACAAACAAAGTATATGAGAATAGGTAGATTTACCAACCGCTACCCAATACCGGAGAAGAACCGACACTTGCCTTCCCACACCTGACAGTGATAGCCTTTACAATCCAAACAATCAAGAAACAATAGTTCAACTATGGAAACCAGAAGTAACCAAACAATGTCAAACAACTATCATTCAATAGCAAACATAACATCTAGTTATATCTCACGTAAACCATCCTAATTGAACTCAACACTCCTCAAGAACAAGCCCCAAAGGCCAAAACCAGTATCAGACAAGCATCCAAGAAACATATCCTTTGACTTTAGATGATCAACGTGAGATGGTGCAATCAAACATCCACGACCTGCCTATCACTGCCCTTCGTTGCTTCGAAAACATCATTGGTCGTATAACAGCCACTTGCCATATGTCAAGGGCTAATGGTAAACCCCAGTTTTAGCAAAAACTCCATACGCCTTCACGAATCATATGTTTGCCTTCTTAAGAAAACTAGGCCCTTCATGACTGCCCAGGTACTCAACCTTACACCGGGTCTTTTATTGTACCCCTGCTTTGAGTCCGCCAGAACTTACGGCAATGATAATCTCTCGGCCTTCATACCTTTAGTCTTATCACCGATGATTATCCACAAGCTCAAGTCCCCCTTGAGCAACCATAATCAAAAACTTAACATCCTTGAATTTTCTTCACATTCGTTGCATCACAACGATCAATGAACACTTCACAACACTTCGAACATCCTACAAGTCCAACTTAAATCACCTTCACGTTTGTTGCATCTCTATGATCAATGAACACTTCACAATGCTTCAGACATTCCTCCTTGAATTTGTGTCGAAGCTAGGACCATCGTCGACGTAATAAACAAGCTTCATTTGGTCGATACTGCGTTTCATTGCATTTCCTGGGATCCATGCTACTCCGATTTTGTGTGATCCATCCCCCTGGATTTTGTGTGATCCATCCCCATGAATTCCCAGTGATCCATCCCCATGGATTCTGTGTGATCCGTCCCCATGGATTTCATGTGATCCATCCCCATGGATTCCATGTGATCCATCCCTACAAATTCCATGTGATCCATCCCTATGGATTCCGTGTGATCCATCACTATGGATTCTATGTGATACATCCCTACGGATTCCATGCGATCCATCCCTATAGATTTCGTCTGATCCATCCCCTTGGATTTCGTGCGATCCATCTACTGGATTTCGTGCAATCCATCCCCCTGGATTTCGTGTGATCCATCCCCTGGATTTCGTGTGATCCATCCCCTTGGATTTCGTGTGATCCATCCCCTGGATTTCGTGTGGTCCGTCCCCTTGGATTCCGTGTGATCCGTACACTGAAATGGACAAACTTCGACTAAATCTTCGCCAAACGACAATATCGACGAAGCCAACTCATCCAATCATCCAAATCAACCACCAACATGTTAGGAAATCACTAACAACATGAAAATGATAATTATCATCAACATTTATGTAAAATACACCAAAATCACGTTAAATGAATAAATGGCCAAATTTATGGATCTAACTTGCATAAACATATAAAACTATATGGAAATTACCGGTTTTAAGTTGCTACATTAGATCCTAAAACGATTCATATGAAATCACACTTACCATGATGTAGTTCTAGGTGAAAATGACCCAATATGATGAAATTATGATCATACAACCCATATACTTGATTGAATCCGTGTGAGAGATGATATCACTCACCAATTCATCAAAGCCACACAAAAACGCTTGAATATAAATTCGGGCAGCACTGAATTTGCTGTAAACTCTTCATCGATGAACTCTCTCTTCGACTGATGTAGATCTAGCTTCAAATGAGGTAGATCTTCGATTTTCTTCCTTGGATCTTGATTTTAATGGTGGAAAGGAGTTTTTTTTTTAATTGAGCAAGGAAGATCACAAGCTCAACCAAATGAGAGAATGGAGAAAGTAAACTATTCTGCATGCCTCTAACCCTCTATTTATTGCCTCCCACCATCGCACTACTGGGCCTCTCCAAATCAACTCATTATGGCTTAAAAAACCTGAACATCCAACTGTGAAACACAAAAATGGCGATTCCTCTCAAACCGCTTAGCTAAATCTTTAATGTAACCACTCTACGGAATAGGAAACATCATTTCCTTTCTAATAATATCGATCTCAGCACCTGATTCGATCTGAGTCAAAAGTTATGCCTTGTGCAAGAACGATAGGGGTAAAATGGTTACAAATAAAATTGGTGAAAATTATGGACATGCCTCACATTCCCATAACCAATATATTAAAATTTGAGAATGATCCAACTCTTCAGGAATAAAATAAAAATATTTTACAATCCTCTGATACGTAAAATGCGGGCTGTTACATTCTCCCCCCTTAGGAATTTCACCCTCAAAATACTAACAACCATAAGCAACCAAAACAACTCTACATGCCTATCATCCATGAGTAGCCAATTTACCATCCAAACTTACATCCATCAAGCCATGCATCCATAGCCTTATCCTAGCATGCGGAATTCTAATGATGTAATGATGACACGATATCAATGGGTCATACCGACGAAGAGTTCTGGATGGGTCGCCTTCATACTCTCTTCCGTCTCCCACGTACAATCATCATTATCCTCACTCCATTGTACCTTGATCAACTTAACAGTCTTCCTCCTAAGCTGTTTAGTGTCATTCCCCACTACACGAAGCGACTTACGAGGTTTTGCAACTACGGTCTCGACTTCTATGTCCTCGTACTACTCTGGAGATGCCACCACACTCGAATCATGCACGCACTTCCGTAGAAATGAGACATGGAAAACATTATGCACACTCAACATCTTCACGGGTAACTCCAATCTATATGCAAGCTTTCTAGTTCGCTCGACTATCGGAAATGATCTAACAAACCTAGGAGCCAATTTTCCTTTGCTTCTGAACCGAACTACAGGCTTCAACGACGAAATCTTCACGAAAACCATGTCACCTACGTCGAATTCCAAATCTTTCTGATGTTTATCAGCATAGCTCTTCTGACGATCTTGGGATGCCTTCATTCGTTGTCGAACGTTCTTGATACAATCCAAGGTCTTTCTAATCATCTCAGGCCTAAGTATCAACTTATCTCCAGTTTCTAACCAACATGCCGGAGAGTTACACGGTCTACCATACAACGCCTCATATGGTGCAATCCCAATGCTCGATTGGTAGCTATTATTATATGCAAACTGAACTAGATGTAGATGGTCTTCCCATTCTCCCCCAAAGTCCAATACACACGCTCTTGGGAGATCTTCCAAAACTCAGTTAATGCTCTCGGTTTGGCTATTAGTCTAGGAATGATAAGCCATACTCAAACACAACTCGGTTCCAAGAGCTTCTTGCAAACTCTTACAAAATCCACTCGTGAATAATGGATTTCGATCACTCACTATGCTCTTTGGGATACCGTGGAATTGGACTATCCATTTAATATAAAGCTCAGCAATCTTTGATGATGTCCTAGTCGATCTGATAGGAATGAACCTTGCACTTTTGGTCAAACGATCCATGATGAACCGAATCCCTTTGTTTCCTGTCCTGGTTCTACGTAGTCCATCGATAAAATTCATCGATAATTGGTCCCACTTCCACGTAGGAACTTCCAATAGCTGAAGCAATCCAGTTGGCTTCTTCTGTTCAGCTTTCACCAACTGACAGTTCATGCACTTGAAAATAAACTTTCCAATATCCTTTTTCATCCCTTCCCAGTAGTAAGCTCGCTTCATGTCCTGGTACATCTTATTATCACCAGGATGAATCATCAACTTTGAGTGATGACATTCCCTTAGAATCTCATCTCTCAATCTGTCAATATCAGGAACAACCAGCCGTCCTTGCTTTCTAAGCCACCCTCTTGATCAACCTCAAACTCTTTATCCTCTGCTTCCATCTTCTGGATAATCTCGACAAGTTTTGCATCTCGCTTTTGCTCTCGCATTCCTTCTGACGAGAGTAGATCTCATCGATAAGTTTGCCAACATTTCAGGTTCTAACTCGCAACGTGGTATAAAATCAAATCCTGCTAAGTACTCGAGGCTTTTCCATTCCGAAAACATCGCTCCCAATCCTGCATGTCTCCGACTCAACGTATTCAAAACTGCGTTACCTTTTCCTGGAGTATAGGCTATACCAAAATCATATGATGCCAGAAACTCTAACCACCGTTGCTGCCAAAGATTTAGATCCTTTTGGGAGAAAATATACTTCAACAATTTATGATCCGTAAACAACTCAAATTGAACTCCCAATAGGTATTGCCTCCACATCTTTAGAGAAAACACAATCGCTGTGAACTCCAAATCATGGATTGGATAATTTCTTTCGTGTGGCTTTAGCTATCAACTCGCGTAGCCCAAAACCTTATCCTTCTACATTAGTACTGCTCCTAGTCCAATACCGCATGCATCGGTTTATACCACCATCTCTTCATTCTCGCTTGGAATCATCCAAACAGGAGCACTCGTTAGTCTCTATTTAATGATTTCAAAAGCTTGCTCACACTTTACATCCCATGTGAACACTTGGTTCTTCTTCGTCAATCCTGTTAATGGTGCAGCTATGTTCGAGAAATCCTTGATAAACCGGTGATAATATCCCGCCAACCCAAGGGAACTCCTGACATCCTTTTCATTCTTAGGTATATTGTAACGACCCGGAAAAATGCGATCTTGGTTATCCGATATACAACACATATCGAACATCCAAGGATCGAAAATAACCGAATAGTTAATGAAAGAAATTAGAAGGTGAGAATAGATAAGATAGAAACTTATAATAGAAGAAGAAGAAGAACATAACATCAGAGTAACACGAACCTCACAGCGGAACGAATAACATATAATAGATAACATAACTTTGAAATATAACAGTTATGTATACAATAGCACTTATCAGAGTACAGCACTTACAACACAGCGGAAATAACTATAGCTATATGATCTTGAAGCCTCCTGCTCCACGCTCTTCCAGTATATCTGTAAATTCCTGACTACTTGACTGCCCGTACAAAATTAGGCACCCAAGAGTTTAGGGAAAACAACAAATAAACTCCGGGTCAGTCATGGGACTGGTGTGAGTAAAACAGTTTAAAACAGGTATATGAACAAGTAAACGATATCCCATAAGACCACGCCGCATAACGGAACGGGTTTTTCCCTTATGAGAATCCAAAATATCTTTATATCAAAAACCTTTTGATATTATAATAATGTCTATGTACAAATAGATATCAACTAGAAGAAACGCTTTCATCTCACGTTCTACATATATAGTATACAATCAAAATCGCAAGCACGTATTGGATAATGGATTTCCAACTATGACAAGGTATGGAATCACCTTCCGATCAGTGTACTCTAGGAACGATACACTGGAGTTCAACAAGAACATCTTGCAACTCAGCCACGCATGACCGACCACTCATTTCGCTTGAGTGTATCGAATGTACATCACCAACGGTTGGGATCAGCAACCGTTCCCGTATATATATATGGGACAGCATTGATAGATTTAAAAGAAGCAAATGAATATTCACTAGATAGGTGATTATACACCCTACTTCGGTGCGACCGACTTAGCCATGCTGCCTGCCTGATTTCTGTCATTTACCGGATGATGAGGCTAGAAGCTACGCTTTATCATTACATCAGATTCACTTCGAATGCCACATTGTCAGATCCATCGAAAATCACTAATTGACGTCTACAACCATACATTACGTGTCAGCTAAAAGAAGTTTCCTTCTCCGCTTCCACTCTTGGTACGGTTGAAGAAATCAATGTACGTGACCGTCTGGAAATACTATGTCAGACATCCATCTTCATTCACTTAGAAATGTCACATCGTCATACCCGCCAAATCACAAATTGACTTATCCAAAAATAACACGGGTATACAGCTAAGAGAAACGAATTCCTCCGCCACCAAACGTGAATACGTTTGAACAGATCAACTTACGCGATCCATTGGATATACTCCGTCAGACCTTCGTCCATACAAGTTGTCCTGGGACTGGACAAACCGAAGGCACTATTCTGTAAAACAGGATAGCCCTTGCATTTTACTCCGTCTTCAATTATCCTTGGCATATATGATTCGCGACGCTTATGCCAATACAGAGTGGTTCTTTGGATAATAATCCAACCGGTCTCTCCATATTAACAACGTTAAAATGGTCAAAACTTCGATAGTCGGTGAGTTAACTATCAAAGAAAAACAAGTGTGCAAACAACGATATTATTCCCAGATGGAAATTATATCGAACAAACATCTTTTAACATTAATCTCTTTAGTTCCTTTATTTACTTATCTCCTGTTTCCCTATATTCTAAATTCTTATTTTCTTTTATCAGAAAACATTTCTGATTCTCGTTTGGAAAACATTTCCAAAACTCCTTTACGATCAAACCTTACCATTTCTTAGTTAAGAAGGAAGTCACTCAAGTTGGGGTATAATTACCTCTCAGACCTTAACTGAACAACGTTATAACTTCGAAATGGTCAAAGTTTATCTTAAATCTTTAACAACTTCCTTACGCCTTTCTCGAATTCAATTTTACTAATTCACTTCTATATTTAAAACATTGGTTATAACGATAACGTTATAACCCCTACTTTCGAATTATCTAACTTTGATTATAACTTCTATTCTCATTAGTGAATAATTAACCTAACACTTATTTATTTATAGATAAATAAATCTCTATTTAAACACTGGAAAGTATAAGTACTTTCCCGAATTCGATATAATCGAATTTGCCGATTTACTCTCTTCGAGAAATCTCTATTTGATTAACTCTTCTTCGAATAACCTATATTCGATTAACTCCTTCTCGAATAAACTATATTCGATAATCTCTCTTCGAATAACTAATATTCGATAACTCTTCCTTTTCAAATCTCATATTTGAAAATCTCACTTCGATTAAACTATAATCGATGACTCCCTTCGATGAAACTAACATCGATTTATTTAACTCGATGAACTTAACTCGACTAACTTAACTTGACTCGACTAACTCGACTTACTTGGTTCGACCAATTCGATTCGATTAGCTAGGCTCGACTAACTTGACTAACTTAACTCGACTTACTTGGTTTGACCAATTCGATTCGATTAACTAGGCTCGACTAACTTGACTAACTTAACTCGACTTACTTGGTTCGACCAATTCGATTCGATTAACTAGGCTCGACTAACTTGACTAACTTAACTCGACTTACTTGGTTCGACCAATTCGATTCGATTAACTAGGCTCGACTAACTTGGTCGAACCACCCGATCAACTCAACTTATTTAACTTAACTTATTTCTCAGCTCGATCAACTCGATTAACTCCTATCGAATAACAAATATTCGATTAAACTCCATTTGCTTGACTCTAGATCGCAGCGATCACAATGGTTACGCCTGACTCCCTCAGGAAACATCCGACCGCCGTAGGCTATTTACAGCCCTGCGAATTACGCTAGCAGTCGTACGAGATGGCAACTTATCCCGAATACTATGTTTGACTAACTCTGTCTCAAATAACTATATTTGATTTACTCTAGTTCGTTTTAACTCTAATCGATTAACTCTAACTAATTAACTCCAACTGGTTAACTCTAACTGATTAACTCTAACTGGTTAACTCTATCTGATTAACTCTAACTGGTTAACTCTATTTGACTAACTCGACTTGACTAACCCCTTTCGAATAACATATTCGATTAACTAACTTTCGAATACCATATTCGATTAACTAACTTCGAATACCATATTCAATTAACTAACTTCGAATACCATATTCGATTAACTAACTTCGAATACCATATTCGATTAACTCCTTTCGAATGTCTATATTCGATTAACTAACTTCGAATACCATATTCAATTAACTAACTTCGAATACCATATTCGATTAACTAACTTCGAATACCATATTCGATTAACTAACTTCGAATACCATATTCAATTAACTAACTTCGAATGCCATATTCGATTAACTCCTTTCGAATGTCTATATTCGATTAACTAACTTCGAATACCATATTCGATTATCTCCTTTCGAATGTCTATATTCGATTAACTAACTTCGAATACCATATTCGATTATCTAACTTCGAATACCATATTCGATTATCTAACTTCGAATACCATATTCGATTATCTAACTTCGAATACCATATTCGATTAACTCCTTTCGAATGTCTATATTCGATTAACTTTATTCACTTTATAAAGATTTCCTTTTTAACAACGTTTTATTCATTTGAAAAGATTTACTTTTAAATAACGGTTCTACACTTTAAAAATGATTTCCTTTTTATAACGTTTCCTTTCAAATTCTATTTGTAAATGGTTTACAAATATTTCCTTTTCAAATTTATTCTTGAAATATTCTAACTCCTTAAATTCCCAGGAAAATTCGCCATAACCTCCTTTGTATCGGGAGCATCGGGAAAATCCCCAAACTCGCCACACAGGCCTTTCCATTCAAAAAGAAAATGTTTTGAATTTATTTCCTTTTTTAAAATATCTCCTATTTATAAATATCCCAATTTATAAATATTCCTTATTTATAAATATTCCACTTTATAAATATTCTATTTTTCAATATCACTTTGAAAAATCTCCTTTATCTACATTCCGGTATGTCATGGTATTCAATCATATCAAATCACGATGTTCAATATCGTCCATACACACACAATCAACAACAGGTTATAATTCACATCATATATCAAAATATATGAAAAACAATAAAATAACTGTTGAGGAATCCAGTCGGATTCCTCCAACCTGTTTCCCTGCATCACAGATGTTAGACAATATAGATAACATCACTTTCAGTTCCATATGATATATTCTGTTAAACAGAATCAATATAGAAATTTAACTAACTGACTAGCAGTTCAATCAAACAGTCAACACACAGTACATCAGACAATTTCTAACAGTTCTAAATATACAACATGAAATTATAAACTGTTCAGAGTTGGTGAGATTTACTCACAGTTGTGCGTTAATCGTTAAATAACGGTTTGCGTTATTTGACTCAGTTGGACAATTTATTTCGCTATAAATTGTAACGAGCTCGAATCCACCCCCAGTCAGCTTCGTTGTGAAGCTCTCGTCCATACGATCCAAACGCAACTTACGGTTCGCAAATCCGACCTCGTATGACCAAGTTATACGCTTGTAAAGTTAATACACTTTTATATTAATAATTAACTTGGATTATTAAACTATTGGGCTTTACCATCTGTAAATACCTCGGCCCGCTACCCCAAAGCCCACGCTCCCTTCCTTCTTCCCCCAAAACTTTGCCGTGACCTGCTCCTTCCATTCGACATTAGCCGAACTTCATCCCATCATCCATCCTCCTCCAGTACACCGAACACAAAACGAGTACTACCACCTTCCTCTTCTCAAGAGCACTGTTCCCAACTCCACCATTTTCCACTCGACACCCCGCCTCGATTCCCGTCGCCACGCCTGCTACAGTGGCCACCGAACCAAAGTAACACCGGACCTGGCCAGAAGATCACCACCCAACCAAAATTTCATCGTGAGTTCAAATACCACTTCCATTCGAGCTCAAAACCAACGAACGAGACAAAAACTCCAACCCTAGTTATCACGGTGATGTTCAAACTCCGACTGGAATACATCGAACACAAAAAAAAATGCATCGCACCTCTCAGGAATGATACCAAACTGAAGAGGATCCTTTATAGATTTCAATGATGTTTGGATTTTGATTTATGGGATTCTGTATGATTTTATTTGGATTTTTGAACATGATTTCCTTCACGTTGAACGTTATTTTGTGGCGGCTGCAGAAGTGGACTTCTGGTAGAAAAGAATTAGGTTTAGGATTTGCAAAAAGGGGGGTATTTATAGCCAATAAAAATATCTAGATATTTTTATAATATTATTTTAATATTTTTATTTAATTCTTTTTATTCATTTCTGACTTCTAAAAATCCGTGTGATCACACACGATGCTCAAAAATCATGAAAATTGACATGTAGCTAGAGTTCGACATTACGGTCCCAACGAAACTGGTTTCGTCGAATTCCGACTCCGTATGCCCACACAGCGTATTTTTAAAGCTCTGGATGACCCTTTTAAATATATAAATATATTTAAATATAATTAAATTAAATATTAATAAATTAATATTATCGTATATATCCATATACGATGTCGTCCGGCTCCAGAATATCACCTCAGATTTTATGACTTGATTTCCAGAATCCAGATTATCCCGATACTCAGTTCGTATTGAAAAACCGATTTATAACGTATATAAAGCGTCGCAAATTATAAAGGAATTCCACAGCGACTTTTCTGAAATTTGATTTGGACGTACATCAAAATCTACATGACGAAATCCCGATTTTTCTCTTCCACTAGAAAGATATACTCCACCAGCTCCACACGTTTCTTGTTTCACAGAAATCCGGCTTAAAACGAATCCTGTACACTCGGTTGAAGTTCAAATCGCCAAATCGCGAACTGCAGCGCCATTTCAAGCTCGATTTTAATTATAATAAAATTATACGTTCAAACTGTCGTCGATTCAATATAATCGTTATTATATTTCGAATCGAAACTCCACCAAATCTCGTATGCTATTCAATTCACATGATATTGTGAATTTCACTATTTCCGACTGTTTCGACATTATAATATATTATTATATTATAATTATTTATTAAATATTCAATATTATTTAATTAAACGATCATTAACTTCTCTAAATCACCAATTATATAATTAAATAAATTAATTATAACCCTGGGAAAATGCGGGTCATTACATTCTTCCCCACTTAAAATAATTTCGTCCTCGAAATTGCTAAGTCAGAGGACGACCCCATCTATTGGAACTCCTAAGATTTGTTTACCTCTCAACTTCAGTTTCAATTGAACCAATAAATATCGATTTCAATATTAATTTATTCCGACTAACTAAAATTTCCAAAAATCCTGAAAATTTTCTAACACTTTAAATTTCGGAAAATTTCGCCATAACCTCCTTTGTACAGCCCTATCGGTAAAACCACAACTCGCCTATCTAGGCCATCTCCAACCCAAAAGAAAATCAAACAGCCAAGCGGCTTGCCAATTTGGCTCATAAATTCCAAACTCATAAAAATATAAACTTGTACCGTTTTGTCGGGTATATCAACTCTATCACTTCTATATGCTATCAACTCAGCATATACCAATGTTATCCTCCAAATCAAATTTTGCATTATCTCCAACACAACCATTCGCATATATCCAAGTCGAATTCACTTCCAGATTATTCTCTAATCAAATCCAATTTCATTTAACTTAGTCAAAGTTAAATTCTAATTTATTATTCACTTTCACTATTTTAATCCATTTAACTTCATACGTTAAATTCAAATTTCAAATTTCAAATTCCTGGGTTTATTTCAAATCAATTTGAAATCCTAATACATATTCAAAACATTTGAATTTCTAAACACTTTGTTTTCTCAAAACAATTCAAATCAAAATCTTTGGTAGTAATCCACCACTTAGAACTCGAAAATCACACCGATGATACTGCGCAGTCATCATCGGAATTATTTTCCAGCGACCCAAGTGATTTCCATACTATATCATTTTTAAAACCATTACTAAATACTTCCATTTTGAAAACATTCAAAATCTCCCAGGAACTTAAAATTTCCTTATTTTAATTCCAAATCTGATTTAAATTCATATTTAATTCATCTTATTTCATATACTTTACTTATATGAATTCTGATTGGTTATATATAACCATTTCACATGTTATAATCTTACTCGATTATAATATCAACCAATATATCTCATATATTATAAATCCAATATATATCAAATATACTTTGGGTAAAGTTATTTCGTTTACCCTCTTTTCAAAACATACGATGACGGTTCATTGTATTCAAGTGTTTATTTACTCCTACCGATACAGTGGATCAAACTGATCGACCAGAACTCATAAACAACTCAGCCAATGAATCTCCACAATATAAAACCATTTTTATATCAAATACAAATACGCACTCGTATATATACACTCAAACTCAATCTAGAGTGTTACTAACCCTATCTCTACCGAGTCACGCCACAGAGCCAAGTAATTCTTAACTTAAGCTCTGATACCAACTGTAACGACCCGGAAAAATGCGATCTTGGTTATCCGATATACAACACATATCGAACATCCAAGGATCGAAAATAATCGAATAGTTAATGAAAGAAATTAGAAGGTGAGAATAGATAAGATAGAAACTTATAATAGAAGAAGAAGAAGAACATAACATCAGAGTAACACGAACCTCACAGCGGAACGAATAACATATAATAGATAACATAACTTTGAAATATAACAGTTATGTATACAATAGCACTTATCAGAGTACAGCACTTACATCACAGCGGAAATAACTATAGCTATATGATCTTGAAGCCTCCTGCTCCACGCTCTTCCAGTATATCTGTAAATTCCTGACTACTTGACTGCCCGTACAAAATTAGGCACCCAAGAGTTTAGGGAAAACAACAAATAAACTCCGGGTCAGTCATGGGACTGGTGTGAGTAAAACAGTTTAAAACAGGTATATGAACAAGTAAACGATATCCCATAAGACCACGCCGCATAACGGAACGGGTTTTTCCCTTATGAGAATCCAAAATATCTTTATATCAAAAACCTTTTGATATTATAATAATGTCTATGTACAAATAGATATCAACTAGCAGAAACGCTTTCATCTCACGTTCTACATATATAGTATACAATCAAAATCGCAAGCACGTATTGGATAATGGATTTCCAACTATGACAAGGTATGGAATCACCTTCCGATCAGTGTACTCTAGGAACGATACACTGGAGTTCAACAAGAACATCTTGCAACTCAGCCACGCATGACCGACCACTCATTTCGCTTGAGTGTATCGAATGTACATCACCAACGGTTGGGATCAGCAACCGTTCCCGTATATATATATGGGACAACATTGATAGATTTAAAAGAAGCAAATGAATATTCACTAGATAGGTGATTATACACCCTACTTCGGTGCGACCGACTTAGCCATGCTGCCTGCCTGATTTCTGTCATTTACCGGATGATGAGGCTAGAAGCTACGCTTTATCATTACATCAGATTCACTTCGAATGCCACATTGTCAGATCCATCGAAAATCACTAATTGACGTCTACAACCATACATTACGTGTCAGCTAAAAGAAGTTTCCTTCTCCGCTTCCACTCTTGGTACGGTTGAAGAAATCAATGTACGTGACCGTCTGGAAATACTATGTCAGACATCCATCTTCATTCACTTAGAAATGTCACATCGTCATACCCGCCAAATCACAAATTGACTTATCCAAAAATAACATGGGTATACAGCTAAGAGAAACGAATTCCTCCGCCACCAAACGTGAATACGTTTGAACAGATCAACTTACGCGATCCATTGGATATACTCCGTCAGACCTTCGTCCATACAAGTTGTCCTGGGACTGGACAAACCGAAGGCACTATTCTGTAAAACAGGATAGCCCTTGCATTTTACTCCGTCTTCAATTATCCTTGGCATATATGATTCGCGACGCTTATGCCAATACAGAGTGGTTCTTTGGATAATAATCCAACCGGTCTCTCCATATTAACAACGTTAAAATGGTCAAAACTTCATAGTCGGTGAGTTAACTATCAAAGAAAAACAAGTGTGCAAACAACGATATTATTCCCAGATGGAAATTATATCGAACAAACATCTTTTAACATTAATCTCTTTAGTTCCTTTATTTACTTATCTCCTGTTTCCCTATATTCTAAATTCTTATTTTCTTTTATCAGAAAACATTTCTGATTCTCGTTTGGAAAACATTTCCAAAACTCCTTTACGATCAAACCTTACCATTTCTTAGTTAAGAAGGAAGTCACTCAAGTTGGGGTATAATTACCTCTCAGACCTTAACTGAACAACGTTATAACTTCGAAATGGTCAAAGTTTATCTTAAATCTTTAACAACTTCCTTACGCCTTTCTCGAATTCAATTTTACTAATTCACTTCTATATTTAAAACATTGGTTATAACGATAACGTTATAACCCCTACTTTCGAATTATCTAACTTTGATTATAACTTCTATTCTCATTAGTGAATAATTAACCTAACACTTATTTATTTATAGATAAATAAATCTCTATTTAAACACTGGAAAGTATAAGTACTTTCCCGAATTCGATATAATCGAATTTTCCGATTTACTCTCTTCGAGAAATCTCTATTTGATTAACTCTTCTTCGAATAACCTATATTCGATTAACTCCTTCTCGAATAAACTATATTCGATAATCTCTCTTCGAATAACTAATATTCGATAACTCTTCCTTTTCAAATCTCATATTTGAAAATCTCACTTCGATTAAACTATAATCGATGACTCCCTTCGATGAAACTAACATCGATTTATTTAACTCGATGAACTTAACTCGACTAACTTAACTTGACTCGACTAACTCGACTTACTTGGTTCGACAAATTCGATTCGATTAGCTAGGCTCGACTAACTTGACTAACTTAACTCGACTTACTTGGTTCGACCAATTCGATTCGATTAACTAGGCTCGACTAACTTGACTAACTTAACTCGACTTACTTGGTTCGACCAATTCGATTCGATTAACTAGGCTCGACTAACTTGACTAACTTAACTCGACTTACTTGGTTCGACCAATTCGATTCGATTAACTAGGCTCGACTAACTTGGTCGAACCACCCGATCAACTCAACTTATTTAACTTAACTTATTTCTCAGCTCGATCAACTCGATTAACTCCTATCGA
Source organism: Allium sativum (assembly GCA_030737875.1). NCBI lineage: Eukaryota > Viridiplantae > Streptophyta > Magnoliopsida > Asparagales > Amaryllidaceae > Allium > Allium sativum. Next base: position 827,587,295 of record CM060926.1, on the reverse strand, counting down.
ATAACAAATATTCGATTAAACTCCATTTGCTTGACTCTAGATCGCAGCGATCACAATGGTTACGCCTGACTCCCTCAGGAAACATCCGACCGCCGTAGGCTATTTACAGCCCTGCGAATTACGCTAGCAGTCGTACGAGATGGCAACTTATCCCGAATACTATGTTTGACTAACTCTGTCTCAAATAACTATATTTGATTTACTCTAGTTCGTTTTAACTCTAATCGATTAACTCTAACTAATTAACTCCAACTGGTTAACTCTAACTGATTAACTCTAACTGGTTAACTCTATCTGATTAACTCTAACTGGTTAACTCTATTTGACTAACTCGACTTGACTAACCCCTTTCGAATAACATATTCGATTAACTAACTTTCGAATACCATATTCGATTAACTAACTTCGAATACCATATTCAATTAACTAACTTCGAATACCATATTCGATTAACTAACTTCGAATACCATATTCGATTAACTAACTTCGAATACCATATTCCATTAACTAACTTCGAATACCATATTCGATTAACTAACTTCGAATACCATATTCGATTAACTAACTTCGAATACCATATTCAATTAACTAACTTCGAATGCCATATTCGATTAACTCCTTTCGAATGTCTATATTCGATTAACTAACTTCGAATACCATATTCGATTATCTCCTTTCGAATGTCTATATTCGATTAACTAACTTCGAATACCATATTCGATTATCTAACTTCGAATACCATATTCGATTATCTAACTTCGAATACCATATTCGATTATCTAACTTCGAATACCATATTCGATTAACTCCTTTCGAATGTCTATATTCGATTAACTTTATTCACTTTATAAAGATTTCCTTTTTAACAACGTTTTATTCATTTGAAAAGATTTACTTTTAAATAACGGTTCTACACTTTAAAAATGATTTCCTTTTTATAACGTTTCCTTTCAAATTCTATTTGTAAATGGTTTACAAATATTTCCTTTTCAAATTTATTCTTGAAATATTCTAACTCCTTAAATTCCCAGGAAAATTCGCCATAACCTCCTTTGTATCGGGAGCATCGGGAAAATCCCCAAACTCGCCACACAGGCCTTTCCATTCAAAAAGAAAATGTTTTGAATTTATTTCCTTTTTTAAAATATCTCCTATTTATAAATATCCCAATTTATAAATATTCCTTATTTATAAATATTCCACTTTATAAATATTCTATTTTTCAATATCACTTTGAAAAATCTCCTTTATCTACATTCCGGTATGTCATGGTATTCAATCATATCAAATCACGATGTTCAATATCGTCCATACACACACAATCAACAACAGGTTATAATTCACATCATATATCAAAATATATGAAAAACAATAAAATAACTGTTGAGGAATCCAGTCGGATTCCTCCAACCTGTTTCCCTGCATCACAGATGTTAGACAATATAGATAACATCACTTTCAGTTCCATATGATATATTCTGTTAAACAGAATCAATATAGAAATTTAACTAACTGACTAGCAGTTCAATCAAACAGTCAACACACAGTACATCAGACAATTTCTAACAGTTCTAAATATACAACATGAAATTATAAACTGTTCAGAGTTGGTGAGATTTACTCACAGTTGTGCGTTAATCGTTAAATAACGGTTTGCGTTATTTGACTCAGTTGGACAATTTATTTCGCTATAAATTGTAACGAGCTCGAATCCACCCCCAGTCAGCTTCGTTGTGAAGCTCTCGTCCATACGATCCCAACGCAACTTACGGTTCGCAAATCCGACCTCGTATGACCAAGTTATACGCTTTTATATTAATAATTAACTTGGATTATTAAACTATTGGGCTTTACCATCTGTAAATACCTCGGCCCGCTACCCCAAAGCCCACGCTCCCTTCCTTCTTCCCCCAAAACTTTGCCGTGACCTGCTCCTTCCATTCGACATTAGCCGAACTTCATCCCATCATCCATCCTCCTCCAGTACACCGAACACAAAACGAGTACTACCACCTTCCTCTTCTCAAGAGCACCGTTCCCAACTCCACCATTTTCCACTCGACACCCCGCCTCGATTCCCGTCGCCACGCCTGCTACAGTGGCCACCGAACCAAAGTAACACCGGACCTGGCCAGAAGATCACCACCCAACCAAAATTTCATCATGAGTTCAAATACCACTTCCATTCGAGCTCAAAACCAACGAACGAGACAAAAACTCCAACCCTAGTTATCACGGTGATGTTCAAACTCCGACTGGAATACATCGAACACAAAAAAAAATGCATCGCACCTCTCAGGAATGATACCAAACTGAAGAGGATCCTTTATAGATTTCAATGATGTTTGGATTTTGATTTATGGGATTCTGTATGATTTTATTTGGATTTTTGAACATGATTTCCTTCACGTTGAACGTTATTTTGTGGCGGCTGCAGAAGTGGACTTCTGGTAGAAAAGAATTAGGTTTAGGATTTGCAAAAAGGGGGGTATTTATAGCCAATAAAAATATCTAGATATTTTTATAATATTATTTTAATATTTTTATTTAATTCTTTTTATTCATTTCTGACTTCTAAAAATCCGTGTGATCACACACGATGCTCAAAAATCATGAAAATTGACATGTAGCTAGAGTTCGACATTACGGTCCCAACGAAACTGGTTTCGTCGAATTCCGACTCCGTATGCCCACACAGCGTATTTTTAAAGCTCTGGATGACCCTTTTAAATATATAAATATATTTAAATATAATTAAATTAAATATTAATAAATTAATATTATCGTATATATCCATATACGATGTCGTCCGGCTCCAGAATATCACCTCAGATTTTATGACTTGATTTCCAGAATCCAGATTATCCCGATACTCAGTTCGTATTGAAAAACCGATTTATAACGTATATAAAGCGTCGCAAATTATAAAGGAATTCCACAGCGACTTTTCTGAAATTTGATTTGGACGTACATCAAAATCTACATGACGAAATCCCGATTTTTCTCTTCCACTAGAAAGATATACTCCACCAGCTCCACACGTTTCTTGTTTCACAGAAATCCGGCTTAAAACGAATCCTGTACACTCGGTTGAAGTTCAAATCGCCAAATCGCGAACTGCAGCGCCATTTCAAGCTCGATTTTAATTATAATAAAATTATACGTTCAAACTGTCGTCGATTCAATATAATCGTTATTATATTTCGAATCGAAACTCCACCAAATCTCGTATGCTATTCAATTCACATGATATTGTGAATTTCACTATTTCCGACTGTTTCGACATTATAATATATTATTATATTATAATTATTTATTAAATATTCAATATTATTTAATTAAACGATCATTAACTTCTCTAAATCACCAATTATATAATTAAATAAATTAATTATAACCCTGGGAAAATGCGGGTCATTACATATATCCCAGTCCTGGATTGTTGCCACCTTAGCAGGGTCAAATGCTATTCCATTTTCACAAATTACATGGCCTAAGAGCCTCACTTTGCTCTTCTAGAAGTGACACTTTGAAAACTTAGCCTTCAGCCGATGCTTTCGAAAGATTTCCAAAACAACTTGCAAGTGCGTCTTGTGCTTCCTCATTCCGAGAGTAAACCAGAATATCGTCCACGAACACAAGCACGAATTTGTTTAACTAATCTCCGAAAACTCTATTCATAGGATCCAATAAATATGCTGGTGAGTTAGTCAAACCGAATAGCATCACCAACCATTCAAAGAAACCGGATGGTGTCCTAGAAGCAGTCTTCGGCACACTATCCTTTGCCACCCTCAACTGGTGGAATCCCGTTGCCAAATCCATATGAGAAAACACTTTGGCTTCGTGAAGCTGATCGAACAAGTCATTTAACCTCCACAACGGATACTTTTTCTTCTTGGTCACCTTGTTTAGCTCACGATAGTCCACACATAACTTCAACGAGCCATCTGCCTTGGTTGCAAACACAACTAGTGCACCCCATTCGGAAACACTCCTCCGAATGAATCGTTTTCCTAAAAGGTCACGAACTTGCGCCTCTAACTCTCGTTGTTCCTTAGGCGCCATCCGCTTAAGAGGCATAACGATTGGTCTGGAACCCTCAACGAAATCGATCATAAACTCGATCTCACAATGCGACGACAAACCTTTTGACCTCATCAAAGACATCATCAAACTCATTTGCGATCAGCACTGATGACAAGTCTTCTTGTGGAATCACAAGCGAATATAGATAGCTTACGAAGACCCCATCTTCAGGCTTACATCTAATCAACACCTTTTCCTTTTCAACATCCCCGACTCTTACCTCCATCTTCTCGCAATTCATTCTTGTCGCACACCTCTTGAGCCAATCCTTGCCCAAGATGATCCCAATCCCGGCGAAGTTCAAAACAAAGCAATCACACACAAAAGAGCAACCATGACTCGATTAGACTAGACCACGAAAAAGCATACAAAGGTTGGTCGAACCCCAACCGGATTAGTCACAACCAAAGGTCTATCACATATCTCGGGTACCAAACCCAAATGGCACGCAAGTGCATTACAGATGAAAGAATGTGATGCCCAGTGTCAAACAACACACGAACTGAAACACCATTAACTGAAAGAGTACCTTAAACAACGACACCCTTTCCCTTTTCCTCTGTTGTAGGAGTTCTTGAGGAAGGCAACATAACTTCCAAAGCATAAGTGTAACACCCCGTATTTTTAATGAAATTAAAAATGTGGAAATATGTATATATATTATATACATAGATATATTTAAGAGAAAAAATAAATATTGCAACAAAACATGAAAAATAGGAATTAGAAAAGAATAATGTTTAGCATTATTCTAAGGTTTGTAAACAAAAGACTTAGTAGCTCATTTGGTTAGAGCTCGTGACTTATATACAAGAGGTTCTAAGTTCAATCCCCGCCAGCGCCATATTTTTGTTTTAGGGGAATGACTAAAAAGTGGCTTAGTGTGAACGCAGTTCAATAAAAAAAGCGTTTTAGTGTGAAAAGGGTTAATTGGAAAGATGGATAAAAAGAAAAATAAATATATATATATATAATATATATGACAAGTGGGTGTTAACACCCCTGTTGTTGCGCATCATGTTGCACACATGGCGCATTTTTATTTGTTGTTGACGATTTTTGGAGTTTTAGGCTTATGTGGCATTATCTGATTAGTCTGGTGACATGTCTTTTCATTTTGGATGGCTTAGATGAATCCTAGTCAAATCTAAGGGTTCTAATTAATCCTACACATCTATATAAGCATACATAAACCTAAACCCTAATCTAAACTAAATTCATTCATAAGCCGTCATGCTGCTGCGTCCTAAACTAAGCTAGTCTCATCTCCAACAAATTAAAGCTTAGGAATTGCGAAAAGGGATTCAAGAACAACAACGAACGAATCAAATCCTAAGAATTGTGAAAAGGAGAACGATTCTACAAACGCCTAATTCTCTTCTTTAATCCGTTCTCTGTGAATGCAGTTACTTTCACAAGATAATTATTTAAACGTAATTATGATAAGTTGTGATCTGGACTGTATGAATATGCCTGTTGAATCATATGCTATTAGCCAGTTCTGTTATCATCTATTTTGTTAATATATGCCAGTTTGTTATCATATGTAATTAGATTCAATTTATGATGTTAATTCCTATGTCTAATTACATATGCTTGATTAGATTCATTCTATGTAAGTTATGATTTATGCAAGTTTATATGCAAGTTATGTTCTATGCAAGTTTACATGCAAGTTATGATCTATGCAAGTTATGATCTATGAAAGTTATGATTTATGCAAGTTATGATCTATGCAAGTTTATATGCAAGTTATGATCTATGCAAGTTTATATGCAAGTTATGATATATGCAAGTTATGTTCTATGCAAGTTTATATGCAAGTTATGATCTATGCAAGTTTATATGCAAGTTATGTTCATCTATGCAAGTTATGCAAGTTTGTATGCAAGTTATGTTCATCTATGCAAGTTATGCAAGTTTATATTCATATGTTTAGATCCATACGAGTTCATATGTTCAGATCTAGATGTTTAGATCCATGCCAGTTCATATGTTTAAATCTACATGTTTATATGTTTAGATCCATGCCAGTTCATATGCTTAGATCTGTGCAAGTTTATGTTTATATGTTTAGATCTATGCTAGTTCGCATTCCATATGTTGATTGGATCTATCTTATATGTTAGTTCACGGTTTTATGCTTAACTAGATTTATGATGTTCTATGCCAAATTTATGTTACCCATACTTAATTAGATCTATATTGTTTTATGCCAGTTATGATGTCATGTGTTTTTCCATTTTTCCTTTTATGAGTTAGGCTAGTTGCGAGCCTAACGTATTACATGAATTATACGTATGAACGATGTGGGAACGTTGGGGTAAAGTTTGGGTAAAAGTTGAATATTATGTAATTGACATAAATTGGGTTGTAACCATATAATTAACTTGAATTGACTACACTTGTGGATAATTGACATATAAACTAGGACATGAATGGTAAATATGTAAATTGGTTAAAAGATGAACATGCCTAACCCGAGGTTAGATTGAGTTGCGGTGTAAGACTTCCAGGAACCACCCGGCACATCCAGTAACCGCAACAACAGGTCTAATGTGAGAGGTTAGTGCATCAAACGCAAAACTCGAGGTTAGAATGAGTTTGCGGTAGAATTCTTCCTGAAACCGCCTGGCACATCCAGCAATCGCAAACAACAGTTCAAATGTGAGAGGTTGGTGCATTAATAAATCAATTAATGCCAATAAACAGACATGCTAAGAATGGTAGGGTTAAGTAACATATTAATAGGCGACACTTAGCCAACACAACATGTTAATTAAAAAAATGGGTGGGGTTAGGTTAAATTGAAAACACTTAACCGTTATAACATGTTGGTTAGGAAACCCAGGGGACTCATTTCAGTAGTAACCCACATAGATGTATCACGGTACCGTGAACTAGGCAGGGTGGGGCACGATTACTGGGCTGATTATAAGCGGTCAAAATAGCGGCGGGTGGTGCGTCAGTGTAGGTTCCGATAGAGTACGGGCGTGCACGTGCTCCGAAGTGGAAAAATCAGGCACTGGGCATCAGTAGTTATACACTGTGCATTTTGAATTATGCCGGGTTGTCATCATAGGGATTGATATACCCCATGGTGGGACCAGCACAGGTATCTGCAAACAAGCGGGGCCGAATGACACAAGAAATAAATACACATGAGTTAGGGAGCCGATCGAGTGGGGAAGGCAGTGGGTACAACTAGTGGAGATAAGGGGCATGCGACACCTATGACAATAGCTAGAAGTACAATTACCATTATTATTATCATCATTATGATTTGTGAGAGGGATCAATATATTAGTGTAAGTAGCATTGGTGCAGTGTAGGAATTATCTTATACTGATTAGAAGCGCAATCAACGTTATATCTTTTTCATCTTGTCTGCCTTGTCATGCCTGTTTATTTTACAGTCATTTCCTATTTTCCAGTTTATGTTCTTATCTTGTTACTTTAATGCTTATATTGTTAAAGTCACTAGACTCGCCAGACTTTATGTCTGACCTCGATTGTTTCGCCTTTTTCTTTCCTTCTCCCCCCCCCCCCAGGTTCTCAGGGTGGGACTAGTGGAGCTTGACTTGGATCTTTTTCTCTCTCTCTCTTTTGAAGTGCTGAAAGTAATGTTCAGCTTACCTCTTTTCATGGCTATTTGTATTGGGGTTATGCTTTTGTTTTATGTACTCAGAAAATAATTTGTCCAAGATGGATATTAGTGTACTCAGTGGTTTTGATGATATAACCAAACTATGTTTTGCTTTTCCGCTGCAATGAAGTTGTTTTAAATTTTGAAGTGTCATTTTATATATATCTGTCTTGTGATTTCTGTTCTATACACTTATAATGCTCCATGAAATTTAATGCATTCCCTTTGTGAGTGACATTAATGGACGTGGGGTGTTACACGTGGTATCAGAGCTGAATGTTACTAGAACAGATAAAAGATTTTGAAAGCCGTTTTCAAAAGCATTTTTTAAAGAAGTATTTTCAAAAACATGTTTTAAAGAAGGTGTTTTCAAGAGAAAAGTTTACTATGAAAAACATAATCCCCAAGAGCCATATATCTTTCTTTTGATTCTCCGTTTTGAATCTCTCCCTTTTTCCTTTCTTAATCTCTTCCTCCGCGTTTAGATGCTTTCCTAAGATATGTAAGGACTTCCGTGCGTTGGGCGGAAAACCACTTCATGGGGATGAGACGTTTGTCGAGGCTAGAAATTGGCTCAAGGAAGTGGAGGAATTCTTTGGTATCTTTGAGATAGACGATGGAAGGAAGGTTCAACTGGCTGCTTGGTTAATGAAGGATGAAGCTCCATCCTGGTGGGAGGTGACAAATGGAGAACGTGTAGTGGAGGCATGGATAGGACACAGGATAAGAAAGTGGATCCAAAGAAGGCACAACAACAACAAAAGAAAGGCGGAAAGGATAAAAAGGGCCAAGAGAAAAGGAAGTACCACAATTGTGAAATACCTGGCCACTTAAAGAAAGATTTAGAAAGAAGAAGAAGACTGGCTGTTACCATTGTGGTGAGGCAGGACATATGATTTAAGATTTCCGGAGGAGGCAAGGGCAAGGCCAAGGACAGAGGGCAGGATCTTATGGAGGGCAGGTTGTGTTCTCGTGGTCAGTATATCGGAAAGAGATAGGAAGCTTCGGTTGAAGATTTGATTTTTTTTCCTAGGACTCTTTTCGCTTCGCATTCGTTTATATCTGCTTCGTTAGTTGAAACACTGCACGTAAAATACTAGTCTAGTTACGGATCCCATTATAGTCTCAAATCCAATTGGTGGTTCGACTCAGCTTTGTCGGGATTTGAGAGTGTCTATCTTGGGCGTTGTGTTTGAATGCAACACCTACGTTCTTGGTTTCATAGGCTATGGCTTGATTCTAGGGATGGATTGGCTAACCAGGTATGGTGCCATCCTAGACTGTGAAAAGAGGGTAGTTAGACTGTTTACTCGTTGGGGAAAGACCCTTGATATTTTTTGTGACCCTAGAGGTTCGGTGATGCTTAGCTACCTAGAATCACTTGACGCATCCATCGATGATTTGAAATTTGTTCGTGTAGTCTGATGACGCCTTTGATGAGGTTCGGGGTTTACCCTGAGGCGCAAGATAGACTTCCGTATATACTTAGTAGATAATGCAAAGCCAGTTGCATTGCCAGTGCGCCATATAGCACCGAGAGAGAGAAAGGAGGGAACTCAAAAAGCATGTAGTGTAGCTACTTGAGAAAGGGTTCATAAGAAGAGGTATTTCGCAATGGGGTGCTCCAGTTGTTTTTGCTACAAAGGCAGACGGTTCACTTAGATTAAGTTTGGACTATATGGAGCTAAATAAACTCACAAAGAAAAATAGACACCCATTACGGAGGATAGATGATTTGTTCGATCAGTTGGTTGGCGCTTTGGTTTTCTCGTAGTTGGACTTAGCTACTGGATTTCATCAGCTGAGGGCAGCTGAGGAGAGTATAAATAGGATTGCTTTTAGGACTCCCGACGGTTTCTTCGAGTGGCTCTTCATGCCTTTTGGTTTGACGAATGCACCCGCATATTTCGTAGACTTGATGAGTAGGGTGTTTAGGGAGTTTCTAAACAAGTTCGTAGTAGTCTTTGTGGATGACATTTTGATATTCTCTAGAAGCGAGGAAGAACATGCCCTACATCTTAGGGAAGTCTTAGAGACTCTTCGAGCACATCAACTCAAGGCTAAGTTCTCCAAATGCCATTTTTGGAGGAAGGAAGTGATGTTCTTAGGACACATGGTCTCTAAGAAAGGGTTAGCAGTGGATCCCGCGAAGGTGGTGGCAATCCAAGATTGGAAGGTTCATAGAAACGCAATGGAAGTAAGAAGTTTTCTAGGGTTGGCATGCTATTATAGGAAGTTCATTAAATACTTTGTGTTTCACGAGACGAGAGCTTGAGAAAGACAATTCTTGAAGATGGCACAGGGCCGAAAAAAGTCATATGCTGATAAGAGAAGGACCGATCTTGAGTTCGGTGTTGGGGACGTGGTTTTTGTTATCATCGTTGAGGAATGTAGTTCGTTTTGGATCTGTAGGGAAGTTGGCACCGAGGTTCGTAGGACCATTCCCCATTATAGAGAGGATTGGACAGGTGACGTACAAAATGAAGTTGCCATAGAAGCTTAGTGGTGTTCATGGCGTATTTCACGTGACGCATTTGCGGAAGTGTTTACATGATACCACGGAAGTAGTGGAGCCAAGCATGCTTAGGGAAGTGGAAGTGGAGCGAGATGCCATAATTAGACGAGCTCCTACATGCATCCTTGGATCAGAGGTCAAGAAGTTACGCAACCAAGAGGTCAAGTTGGTTGAAGTCCAATGGGGAGATGATCAAGGAGACGCGACTTGGGAAACGGAAGACAAGATACGTTCGTTACACCCTTTCCTTTTTTAGGGTATGATCTTAACTTCTCCTTTTCTTACCGCTTTGTTTCTACTTGTTCTATCGTTTAGTATATCCTCTCGGTTACATCTTTGATCTTTAGGTAGGAAAATCCTATGGTTGTAAACATGTGTTTGAGACGTGTTATGTTTGGTGGATGCAAGTGGATGCAAGTGTTTGCTAGTGGTTGCTCGTGGATGCATTTACACACACATTATGCACTAGATCGGCTAAATCACTTTCATATTGCATATGAATAAGTGTGCATATTTAAATTAATGGATGTATATTGAATGCGTTATCATATGGATGTTGCATTTGAGTGAATGGTTGTGCACTCATATAAAAATGATATGTATCATTAGGATTCCTTTGCATACATGTTGGACTCATGGCACTGACATTATTTGCATTGAGGAGGTCAACTGAATCAGTAGACCGCCTGATCTTTGCATTAGACAAGGAACATATACACACACCTTTGCATATGTTCATATAGCATTAGAAATCTTTTAAGGACAATGGATGCTTGTGGATGATGGATAAGTATATGGATGGTAGGATATATTCTTCTTAACTTGAAGATTTCGAGGACGAAATCCTTTGATAGGGGAGAATGTAACACTCCGCATTTTTAATGAAATTAAAAATGTGGAAATTTGTATATATATTATATACATAGATATATTTAAGAGAAAAATCAAATATTGCAACAAAACACGAAAAAGAGGAATGAGAAAAGAATAATGTTTAGCATTGTTCTAAGGTTTGTAAGCAAAAGACTTAGAAGCTCATTTGGTTAGAGCATGTGACTTGTATACAAGAGGTTCTGAGTTCAATCCCCGCCAGCGCCATATTTTTGTTTTAGGGGAATGGCTAAAAAATGGCAAAGTGTGAACACAGTTCGATAAAAAAAGCGGTTTAGTATGAAAAGGGTTAATCGGAAAGATGGTTAAAAAGATATATATATATATATATATATATATATGATATGTGGGTGTCAACACCCCTGCTGCTGCGCATCATGTTGCACACATGGCGCATTTTTATTTGTTGATGACGATTTTTGGAGTTTTAGGGCTTATGTGGCTTTATCCGATTGGTCTGGTGACATGTCTTTTCATTCTGGATGGCTTAGGTGAATCCTAGTCGGATCTAAGGGTTCTAATTAATCCTACACATCTATATAAGCACACATAAACCTAAACCCTAATCTAAAATAAATTCATTCATAAGCCGTCATGCTGCTGCGTCCTAAACTAAGCTAGTCTCTTCTCCAACAAATTAAAGCTTAGGAATTGCGAAAAGGGATTCAAGAACAACAACGAACGAATCAAAGCCTAAGAATTGTGAAAAGGAGAACGATTCTAAAAACGCCTAATTTTCTTCTTTAATCCGTTCTCTGTGAGTGCGGTTACTTTCACAAGATAATTATTTAAACGTAATTATGATAAGTTGTGATCTGGACTTATGAATATGCTTATTGAATAATATGCTATTAACAGTTCTGTTATCATCTATTTTGATAATATATGCCAGTTTGTTATCATATGTAATTAGATTCATTTTATGATGTTAATTCCTATGTCTAATTACATATGCTTGATTAGATTCATTCTATGTAAGTCATGATTTATGCAAGTTTATATGCAAGTTATGTTATATGCAAGTTATGATCTATGCAAGTTTATATGCAAGTTATGATATATGCAGGTTTATATGCAAGTTATGATCTACGTAAGTTTATATGCAAGTTATGTTCTATGCAAGTTTATATGCAAGTTATGATCTATGCAAGTTTATATGCAAGTTATGATCTATGCAAGTTTATACGCAAGTTATGATCTATGCGAGTTTATATGCAAGTTATGATCTACGCAAATTTATATGCAAGTTATTTTCATTTATGCAAGTTATGCTAGTTTATATGCAAGTTACATTCATCTATGCAAGTTACGTTCATCTATGCAAGTTACGTTCATCTATGCAAGTTATGCAAGTTTATATTCATATGTTTAGATCCATACGAGTTCATATGTTCAGATCTATATGTTTATATGTTTTGATCCATGCAAGTTCATATGTTTAAATTTATATGTTTATATGTTTAGATCCATGTCAGTTCATATGTTTAGATTTGTGCAAGTTTATGTTTATATGTTTAGATCTATGCTAGTTCGCATTCCATATGTTGATTGGATCTATTTTATATGCTAGTTCACGTTTATATGCTTAACTAGATTCATGATGTTCTATGCCAAGTTTATGTTACCCGTTCTTAATTAGATCTATATTGTTTTATGCCAGTTATGATGTCATGTGTTTCTTCCCTTTTTCCTTTTATGAGTTAGGCTAGTTGCGAGCCTAACGTATTACATGAATTATACGTACAAACGACGTGGGAACGTTGGGGGAAAGTTTGGGTAAAAGTTGAATATTATGTAGTTGGCATAAATTGGGTTGTAATCATATAATTAACTTGAATTGACTACACTTGTGGATAATTGACATATAAACTTGGACATGAATGGTAAATATGTAAATTGTTTAAAAGATGAACATGCCTAACCTGAGGTTAGATTGAGTTGCTGTGCAAGACTGCCCAGAACCACCCGGCACATCCAGCAACCGCAACAATAGGTCTAATGTGAGAGGTTAGTGCATCAAACCCAAAACCCGAGGTTAGAATGAGTTTGCAGTAGAAGTCTTCCCAGAACCGCCTGGCACATCCAGCAACCGCAAACAACTGTTCTGATGTGAGAGGTTGGTTTGAACAGACACACTAAGAATGGTAAGGTTAAATAACATATTAATATGCGACACTTAACCAATACAACATGTTAATTAAAACAATGGGTGGAGTTAGGTTAAATTGAGAACACTTAACTATTATAACATGTTGGTTAGAAAACCCTAGTAACGGGGACCCATTTCAGCAGTAACCCACATAGATGTATCACGGTACCCTGAACTAGGCAGGGTGGGGCACGATTACTGGGCTGATTATAAGCTGTCAAAATAACGGTGGGTGGTGCGTCAGTGTAGGTTCCGACGGAGTACGGGCGTGCACGTGCTCCGGAGTGGAAAAATCAGGCACTGGCATCAGTAGTTATACACTGTGCATCTTGAATTGTGTCGGGTTGCCATCATAGGGATTGATACACCCCATGGCGGGAACAGCACAGGTATTTACAAACAAGCGGGGTTGAATGCCACAAGTAATAAATACACACGAGTTAGGGAGCCGATCGAATGGGGAAGGTAGTGGGTACAACTAGTGGAGATAAGGGGTAGGCGGCACCTACGACAGCAGCTAGAAGTACAACTACCATTATTATTATTATCATCATTACGATTGGTGAGAGGGATCAATCTTTCAGTGTAAGTAGAATTGGTGCAGTGTAGGAATTATCTTATAGTGATTAGAAGCGCAATCAACGTTATATGTTGTTCATTTTGTCTGCCTTGTCATGCCTGTTTATTTTACAGTCATTTCCTATTTTCCAGGTTATGTTCTTACCTTGTTACTTTAATGATTATATTGTTAAAGTCACTGGACTCGCCAGACTTTATGTCTGACCTCATTTTTTTGGCCTCTTTTCTTTCCATTCCCCCCTAGGTTCTCAGGGTGGGACTAGTGGAGCTTGACTTGGATCTTTTTCTCTCTCTCTTTGGAAGTGCTGAAAGTAATGTTCAGCTTATCTCTTTTCATGGCTATTTGTATTGGGGTTATGCTTTTGTTTTATGTAATCAAAAAATAATTTGTCCAAGATGGATATTAGTGCACTCAGTGGTTTTGATGATATAACCAAACTACGTTTTGCTTTTCCGCTGCAATGAAGTTGTTTTAAATTTTGAAGTACCATTTTATATATGTCTGTCTTGAAATTTCTATTCTATACACTTATAATGCTCCATGATAGTTAATGCATTCCCTTTACAAGTGACATTAATGGACATGGGGTGTTACAATAAGCCTTCATTATCTACTTTCCCATTGCCGGTTTTGGACAGTCCTTCTTGAGATGGCCAGTCTTTTCACAGTTGTGACATTTCCTTTCAACCTTTGGATTCTTGCACTCATTAGCAAAATGACCCTTCTGTTGGTAGTTAAAGTAAACCACCTCACTCTTTGGCTTCTTCTTGCCATCCTTTCCTTTCTGTTGTTGTTGCTTTCTCTTCTTATAATTATTATCACCCTGCTGTGGTTTTGGAGCTTCCTTGGTTGCAACATCAACGGTTATATATCTTCCAAATTCCCATAACAATATCCGTATAATCACGTTTTCCAATATCGAAATATTTCGAAGATTATTTCCATTCCACTTTATTCGTGGGAAAATTCTGGTTATTTTAAAACCATTTTCAAATCTAATTTATTTATTTCTAAAAATAATTGGATTATTATTCTAGTTATTAACTAGTTCATTTGGATAAAAATATATTTTTATCTTTTCAAAACTAGAATTTTTCATCCAAAATCTTTCCAAATCATTTATTATGATTTTACGCAATTTTTCCATATTTTTAATAATTTTATTAGGGCCTTTACAGTTGGTTTCCAATAACAGCCAACGAACTGCATTCATAGCGACCATTTCTGAAATTGATTTGGACATAATTCCAAATCTAACCGTTAGATTTCAAATCTCTTATATTCATTGGAAAGCTTTTTTTCGATACGAACCCAACGGTTACGGTTCTAGGAGAATCCGACGGTCAGATCTCTCGTTACGTCCATTTGAAGTTAATGGTCGAAATTCACGAACGATCGCTGCGCGGCGCTTTCTATTCAGGCCATTACATATATTATATATATTTCATCGATTTTTATTTAAATCGTATTTTATAAATTCGTTTTACATTCATTTTAAAACGATTTCAATTTCATTTTCAAATTTAAATCAAAATTGAATATTCCTTTATAAATTCGTTTTAAATTCATTTTCAAATTTTAAATCAAAATTGAATATTCCATGTCATTATAATATTAGAATGATAATATTTTCAAAATATCATATTTTGAAATCACTTTTCGGTATTCATTATAAAATGAATAAAATCGACAGATCATCCCGCTCGTGTTAAAATGGCGTTTTAACACGGCTTCACATTTCGATATTCACTGAATATTATTTAAAAATATTCGTTAATTCTGAACTGGAACCAGACTCAATCAATTACCTTATAATTTCAGTTATATGGATTTCATACATCGCATGTATACAACAATAATGATAGACGATCATTAAAAATTCATACAACATCCAGAGTGCATTTTATAACTGTATAAGCATTAAAATAAATAAATAACACTTATACAGTCTGTCAACCCATCGATTGACATACCACTAATTATTGGAATCAATGTATGTCAAATATCAGCCCAATACCCATGTGGGGTTTTCAAATAACAAATACTGATTATTATTTGTGTAGTTGGGTGATGTGTAAAAATTATCGTCCCAATCAATATCAGATAAATAAGTGTACATAAACAAACCGTCTGATTTGTGCATGAATATTTATTTTCATTTCCATGATAATTTTTATATATAGTTTATATAAATAATTTTTATATACAGTAATATCAATATATGACAATCCCAATCACAATCCAAATAAGCAATCAACCATGGTCTGTACAAATAAATAGTGTCAGGAGGTACTAAGCCCCGTCCGCAACCTATTATATAATAATGGTAAAATAATTTGAGTGAGAGATAGTTCTCACAGTCGTTTCCACTCCGCCATTCTTTAATTTCTGAATTTCAGTTTTGTTTATGTTTGAATTTGCCCAAAATTCTAACGTGCTTCAAATTGGACCCGATCAGTTTTGTTGCGAAGCTCTCGGCTCCATGATCACAATGCAACTGAAATTGTTGTGTTTGGACCTCGTATGAAAGAGATATCGCATTACAAACATTATTTACATTAATTAGATAAATAAATAAAATAATTAGCACTAATCCTCTAATTAAACACTCTCCCTCTCGTTCAAATCTGGAAAACGCGGTCGGTTTGAATCCCTTGCCTGCGCTGCCACCTACAGTCATCGCGCCGTCGATCCAACCCCACCATGCCACTCTCCTCCACGTCAGCCCCCAGTGCCAGTGACCTTGCGAAGCTCGGTAGCTTCATCAGCCATAAAAATCAACCCAAATCGAATGCTTTTGAGGCCATAGAACTCGCAATTCACTCCACTGAATTTGATCAAACCCGTATATTCTTGAAGCTGGTTAAAATCTCTTTGATTTTCGTTTTGAAATGATAATTAATTTAATGATGGATTGAATGATTTTGAGCACCAAAAATCGAACGTGGACAGCCCATTAAAACTTATGGTGGCGGACTGGTTTAGTAAGGAATTAGGGCTTGAGATTTTAATATATATATATATATATTTATATTTAGTTACTATTTTATTCTCTTTATTGTTTTGTAATGAAATTTTACATTCGAACTCCAAATCAAACCCAACGACTATCAGTCCTAGCTAAATACCCCCATTTCGAACACAATGGGATATGTCTCGTAAGCCAATTCGATCGTTTCAGTCAGTTTCCTTAAAAATTAAAATATAAATCAATATATATTAAATTTGAATGTACATTTTAATTTACCGGTACCACATACTAACTCTGAAAATTCCAGAAAAATAAATCTGACTATGTTTTGATAGTACGGTCCTAACAAAACTAATTTCTTCGAATTTGGAGACCTTTTGAAAAATGGCCATTTTTTGGTCGATCCAATTCAAATTGAAACCGTCAAAACACATTTAAAATTTCCACGCTCATATATTAAATCCAAAAATTATGAAATTTGAAACCTGACAATAATTTGACATTCTAGATCCAACAAAAGCGGCTTCATTGAAAACGGAGGTCATTTGGAAAATGGCTATTTTTAAGCGCTATATATTTGTATAGTCCAACATATGCGATCATAAATATTTGTACAGTCCAACATATGCAATCATTGGAAATACTCTGTCAGACATTCCTCCATATATGTTCGTTCTGGGATTGAACGAAACCGAAGGCACAATTTCCATTAATCCATTTTAGGCAATTTCTACCTAGGATTAGCAGAAAAGCCCTTACACTTTATTCCATCTTCGATTATTTTCATATAATCTGATCCACAATGCTACAGCCAATACGGAGTAGTTCTCAGATAATAATCCAACTGTCTCTCTATATTGACAACGACATTGGAAAATACTTCGATAGTCGATTATTTAACTATCAAAGAAAAACAAACATCCATTCAAAGCATCAAACAATCACTAGGCCCCGTAATATCGATTTCCTTATCAGTATTGGTTAACCCAATATTTTCAACAATCATCTTGGCATCTTACACTATTTGGAAAACATTTCCATATATCGACTCCTTTTATTTTCTATACGTAGAAAATATCTTCTTTTTATTATTGGAAAACATTTCAATTACTTGTCCCTTTCACGCCCGTTCATTTCTACACTCAGGACATATTTATTATTATATTTCCAAAATTCCACTTACTTGGGTTAAAACGAATGTTGTATAAAACACCGTTACAACAACCCAAAATATTTCATTTAACTAAATTTCTGTAAACATTTATCTCCGAGACTGAATTCTCCTATTTATCGGTTAATAATTAAATCAATCAAGTTGGGGTATAATTACCGCTGGACCTTGAATGAAAACATCATTAACTTCAAAACCGACAAGACCACTTGCCTCGAATAATCAACACCATAAAAACCAATTTTTCATTTTTAAACCCGTATACGTTTCTCTTTCTAATTCTACCAGACTTAATTATAGATTTCCTTTTTGTTTATAATATTCTATTTTTAAGTTTGTTTCCTTATCAAATTCTATATATATCGATACATTGATTTCTAACTATCAAATTTTCTTAAAAATATTCTAACTCCTGAAATTTCCAGAAAACTTTGCCAGCACCTCCTTTGTATTGATCGAAAGCTCAAACTCCAACTCACCTCTTTATGCCCTTTCCATTCAAAAAGAAAATTAAAAAGCCAAGCGGCTTACGGATTCGGCGCATATAATCTCATATGGAATTTAAACGTGTATCTTTCCTTAGGCACTTAAATTATAATCTTCATACACTTCATTCCATACCTGTCTAACCCATATACATCCCTTCCTAATTTATTCCAACTCAATCTGGTCATTTTAACTCGGTTCGCTAATTTATTCTTCAATTAGCTCCTTTGCTTATTTCACTTTTTATTTGAACATATCACGTTCAAATATATATTAATTTGTTTATAAAACAATCGAATGCCATTTCTAATTCAATTTTCAAATTCGATTTCGAATATGAATTTACAAACCCCTATTTCTGATCCAAAGTCCAATTTTGATTCAAAATCCTATTAACTAATTGTTCTTCAAATTAGTTTATTCTATTCAATGTTTAACAAATCTGATTTTTGTTTCAAAAATCATTTCATTACTCCACTTGAGTTTTTATATATTTTAGAACTCAAATCTGGATTTTTAAATGAAGATTAGGATTTTATTTGCTTAAAATCCTTTTACAAATTTAAATAAACCGTTATGCTTTTATAATGGTTATGGCTTTGTTTTTTTGGAAATTATATTTTGTGATAACTCAAAATCTGTAAGACGAAATCCAAATTTTTCTCTCCCATTACAAAACTATTATTCAAACGGTCCCGACGATTCTTGTTTCAAAGAATTCCGACTTAAATTGAGTTTTATATTGTAACAACTCGTATTTTCAGAACCAATTTAAAATTTTTATTTTAGCTAATTTAATAGATTTTGAATATTTAAAATGGTTTATTTCAAATAATAACAACTATAAATTTATTTAAATCGAAGTTAGAACGTATAAATTTATTTTAATTATAAAAGGAGCCTAAAATGGCGTGGTAGTTTGAAAATTCGATTTTAAATTTCAACAGAATGTACAGAACTCAAAATAAATCGGATTTAAGTAAAACCAGAAATATTTGGATCTGTTTAATTATGTCTTTATAACGAATGTGAAAAATTGAGATTTCATAATATATATTTTTAAATAATATATAGCCCTTAAAAATAGCCATTTGCAATCGACCTCCATTTTCGATGAAACCAATTTTGTTGGATCCGGAATGTCAAATTATTGCTAGATTTCAGTTTTTATAATTTTTGGAATTAATATGTGAGCGCAGTGAATTAAAACGTGTTTGGTAATTCCAGTTTGAATTTAATCGACTAGAAAATGACCATTTTTCAAATGGTCTCCAAATTCGATGAAATTAGTTTTGTTAGGACCATACCATCAAAACATGTCTAGATTTATTTTTCGGGAATTTTTGGAGTCAGTATGCGGCCCCGACAAATTAAAATGTATGTTCAAATTCCATATTGAATACGTTATATTTTAATTTTATGAAAAACTAATTGAAATAGTCGAATGGGCTTACGGAACATATTTCATTGCGTCTGGAATGAGGGTATTTAGCTAGGGGCGATAGTCGTTGGGTTTGATTTGGAGTTCAGATGGATAAACATGTACTTTTGAAATTAAAATAATTAAATATATATATATATGGTTAAATTCAATCAAAACCCTAACTATTATTCTGCCGTGGTCAACTTCCTTGGAGTCGCCGTAACCTGCGATTCAAAGGACGATTTTGCTCCTTCCTTCTCCTCACTTTTTCTCTCCATCCACACAATGATTTCAAAAATCTCCAACTGCAAAACGAAGAGCTAAGCAAGATCTAGAGTATCAACGCTCATGATCGGATAATTTGGAGCATGGTCGCCAGATTTTGGGATGGAAGTCGATGACTTTGAGGGTGTTTTAGGAGCACACGGGCCCACCGAGCTCCACCGTATGCCAGGAAGTGGAAGGGGGTGCGATGCTCGATGACGTGGCGGTGTTGGATTTGGGGCATGATGAACGTGGAAGGAATGCATAGGAGAGAGATGGCGTGAAGATTGGGTTCGACGTGAGCAGTTTTGAACAACGAGGAAGAAGGAGTTATTCGGAAATACCGGGTTTATCCCATTCAAAATAATTGATACGATGACTAAAAGTCGACGATGAAGATGGTGGTTGAAGACCGGAGATCTTCACATCGTTTGTATGATTACTGATGTCTTGATTGGGTTGTACACCCAAGACAAGGTAATAAGTGGTGATCGTCCAGACATACTTGGAGATCGACCGGATATACGAGGACCTCTCTCCTGTGTTGGACATATGGGACGAGGAATAAGGTGCCTCCGGTTTCGTTCAGACCCAGAACGGACTTGCAAATGGATAATATGTCTGACATTGTATTCCTTTATACTGTATTTGTTGATCTCTGCTAAATATATATTTGTTTGGTGGCGGAAAATTTATTCTCTTGCTTAACACCCTTCTCTGAGATGTATGGGCTTATAGGTTATATATTGGCAGAAATCAGTGGTACAGTATGGATTGACGGTGTGGCATATTGAGTGGCATGTGATTAAGGCTTTTATTGAAAAGCAGGGCCTTATGGTTGATGATCAAAGAACGGCTTTAAATAGCATAACTTTGTGTATAGCGTTAATTCATGAGCCTCACCCCCGGTATGAAGTAGAAACGGGAGAGGACTGCAGGGAGAACATGTGTTTCTTTCTAGCTAGGAGTGGTGTCATGGTATGGAGCCCAGACATTTTTACTTATGTGGATGTTGGAAAGCGAGGTACCCCGGATTTGAGTCCCTAGTGGCTCTTGTGATGGTTGACGTACTGACCAGATTTACGCCCCACAGGGTGGGAAAACATATTGTTCAGGAATTACTAATCCACAAACGTAAGGGTGGACCGACCCTGAAGATCCATGCTGCAGTTGCGACTGATCCTGAGACATGGGCTAGATTCTCTCGAATTCGGTAAGGATGATCCCTTGCCTCAGTTCATGATGGAAATCCAATTTTTAATTCTACATCATGCGGTTTCAGTTGTAGACCTAGTATGGCGACATGATATATGGTACCTATGTCGTCTATGGTTGATACATTTATATTTGAAGTTGAACACTATGCACTTATAACAGTATCAAATGATTTGTTCTAAAACATACCAAGCATATTTAGCTATTATAAGGGAAAACTCTATCCTCCGGCCTGCGTTGCATTGTGATAGGACCTAAGTCTTATAATAGCTTCATTTTTCTGCTTAGCATTGCGTTGTTTCTTTTATGCACTAGTATTCATAGGGGATAAACCCGTTCCGTGTTATACGTCGTGGTCCCGTGATTTACCCAACTTTAAAATAAAAGCTAATAGTTGTTTTAGTTCTCACACCAGTCACATGACTGACCTGGAGTTTATTGTTTAACCTAAACTCTGGGTTCCCCTATTTTCCACACAGGGAGCTAGTAGTTTTGGTATTTGCAGATATTTCACAGGATCCTGGATTTACAGCTGAAACTATATTCGGAAAGCTTTGTATCCATGTAGTTCTTTCAGTTGTGTTATGTATTATTTTTCTGCTGCTTTGTAATTTAAATCTCTGATATTTTTCTGATGTATATTATTCATTTATACTCTGATATCTTGTACTCTGATGTAAATTGTTGTAATAGCAATGAAATGTTCTATTGTTTGTATTCTGATTTGTCGTGTTCTCAACTCAATCCGGGCTTTCCCTCAAAGGGAAGTTCGGGTCGCTACAGTTTGGTATCAGAGCTCTGGTTTACAAAGCTAGAGAACAAGACACATTAGAACCGAATGAAAGAATTCATCAGAAATTGGATTAGTAATATCCAAGGAGAATGACTCGTTAGAGATGGGATCAGTCGTATCCTAGAATGAGTTTCAAAGAGTGTTATTTTTAAAATAAAACTGAAAACAAATATTTTTTTTGAAAATTATATCATATTATACGTATTTGAGTATTTTATTTTATATTGATTTTGTACTATCGGGTATACGGAGATTTTAATATACGTCTGATCCATGTGTATTTGAAGTCTCAAATATACTGGATAAATTTAGAATCACACTCTAGTCGCCCGGAGATGATTCTGATGATTGGTATACCATCATCAGCATCTATATTCGAGTTTCGAAAGTGGGATATCTATATAATTCCAATTGGCTGGTTTGAGAACCAAAACATAGATAGGGTTTATTGTTGTGAATTGGCACCAAAATATGATTTTTGGGTATGTATAAAATACATATTTGAAAAGCAAATCAACTAATTGATTGTTGGTTGTGTTGTTTGATTACTAGTTTAACTAATAAAATTAATGAAACCAATATGTAAGTGAAAGGTAAAATTTAGCCAAATCGAATCAAAATTTGAACCGAATTGAAATTGACTGAAAATTGCAATATGTACATATATGAGAAGGTCACTGCATGGAAGCTAAGCAAAAGAATAAAATTTTATGCCCGACAAATAGGTACATGTTTACTATATTCATTGGGTTTTGATGATTTTATGAGCCACTTGGCTTTTTCTTTTTCTTTTGGATTGATGAGGGCCCTGTGAGGCAAGTTGCAGTTTTAAATATCAACCCGTACAGAGGAGGTTATCGCGAAATTTTTCAAAAATTTAGGGTGTTAGCCAAATTTTTGAGAAATTAGGAAATTCTTAGAAACTGAAAAGTTGAAGAATGAAAGTTGAGTCGGTTAATTAAACAATTTTTAGCTCCGTTCCTTTTCGAGGACGAAAAGATTTTAAGTGGGGGGATTGTAACAACCCAGATTTTCAGAACCAATTTAAAAAAGGGTTCGTTTTTTACAGGTCCCTGTTAAGGTTTTAAATTAGGCTCACATCCGCTCATAGTTTAATATACATTTTCGGTCCCTATTTTTAAACAGCCGCCTCCTACAATCAAGGATCCGCTCCCTACTTTCACGTCCAGCCTACACACTTCGCTCCCTTCGCTCCTTCGCTTTTTACAAAAAAAAATGTGCGGCCATATATAAAAAAAAAATCTAAAATCTGGAAATAATCCCAGAAGTCCACGCCAAGAAGAAAAAAAAACTTGCATATATGTATGCAAGTATTGTCAATACTTGCATACATGTATGCAATTATTGCACAAGGTAAATTATCCTATAATTTTGTCTGCATATATGTTGCACACATATGTGCATGTTTCGGATTTAATTGCATATCTGAATGCAAATAAAAATGAACCGAGTTACACTACTATGAAATTTTGCATACATATACGCAAGAAATTGAAATTCTTGCATAACAAAATGCATTTAACTGCATTTTTTGTTGTTTTTTCTGTTTGATTTTATTTTTTACATGTTTTTGATTTTTTTTAAGTGAATTTATGGTCAAATGAATAATTTATTTAAATAATAATTTTCGTTTTTTTTAGTTTTTATTTTCATTTACTTCGCAACTTTTGAAAAATAGGGACCTAATTTATAATAAGTTTATCACTGGATGTGAGCCTAATTAAGTTTGCTTTTAGGGATGTGAGCCTAATATTCACTTTAAAAAATTTATTTCAGCTAATTTAATGGATTTTGAATATTTAAAATGGTTTATTTTAAATAATAACAACTAAAAAATTTATTTATATCAAAGTTAGAACATATAAATTTATTTTAATTATAAAACGAGCCTGAAATGGCGCGGTAGTTTGAAAATTCGATTTTAAATTTCAATGGAATGTACAAAATTCAAAATAAATCGGATTTCAGTAAAACCAGAAATATTTGAATCTGTTTAAATATATTTTCTAACGAATGTGAAAAATTGGGACTTCATAATATAAATTGAAAGTTATGTCCAATATAAAATTTAAAATAGTCGCTATGGAATATATATATATATATTTAAATAATATATATAGCCCTTAAAAATAGCCATTTTGCAACCAACCTCCATTTTCGAAGAAACCACTTTTGCCAGATTCGGAATGTCAAATTATTGCTAGATTCCAATTTTCATAATTTCTGGAATTAATATATGAGCGCAGTGAATTAAAACGTGTTTGGTAATTCCAGTTTGAATTTAACCGGCCGGAAAATGACCATTTTTCAAACGGTCTCCAAATTCGACGAAATTAGTTTTGTTAGGACCTTATTGTCAAAACATAGCTAGACTTATTTTTCGGCAATTTTTGGAGTCGGTATGCAGCCCCGGCAAATTAAAATGTACGTTTAAATTCAATATTGAATGTGAAATATTTTAGTTTTAAGAAAAACTAACTGAAATAGTCGAATAGGCTTACGTTCCATTGCGTCCGGAATGAGGGTATTTAGCTAGAGGCGACAGTCGTTGGGTTTGATTTGGAGCTCGGATGGATAAACATGTATTTTTGAAATTAAAATAATTAAATATATACACATATGTATGCATGGTCAAATTCAGTCAAAAACCTTACTATTATTCCACCGTGGTCAACTTCCTTGGAGCCGTCGTAACCTGCGATTCAAAGGCCGATTTTGTTCCTTCCCCCCTCTTTTTCTCCTCATCCACACAATGATTTCAAAAATCTCTAACTGCAAAACGAAGAGATAAGCAAGATCTCGAGTATCAACGGTCATGATCGGATAATTTGGAGCATGGTCACTGGATTTTAGGATGGAAGTCGCTGAATTCGAGGGGGTTTTGGGAGCACACGGCCCACCTAGCTCCACCATATGCCAGGCGGTGGAGGGGGGAGCGATGGTCGATGACGTGGCAGTGTTGGATTTGGGGCACGACGATCGTGGAAGGCGCACGTAGGAGAGAGATGGCGTGAAGATTGGATTCGACGTGAGCTATTTTGAACGATGAGGAAGAACGAGTTAATTAAAGGTAGGATTATTAATTATTTAATTTAATTTCTCGTTTAATGTAGTCAAAAGTTTAAAAATCTATATCTTCTTCATACGAGTTCCAAATCTGACGATTTTGGATCCGTTGCGATCGTGGGGAGATCTTCACAACAAGACTGACCATGTCCAGTTTGGAGCAAGTTAGAATTTAGGGCGAATCCAAATCCAAACTGTCCAATAAAGACTGACGGAGTGGATCCCAATGTGAGAACTCTCTCTCACTCAAATTATTTTACAGTTATTATATAATAGGAAGCAGACGGGGCTTAGTAGCTCCTGACACTACTTTTTGTACAAACCATGGATGATTTGTGTGATTTGATTGTATTGCGGGAAAAATTGATTGTATTGTGTATTGTATTTTGAAATGGAGTAAATAATATATATATATATATATATATATATATGCGTTGTATAAATTATTTATATATATGTGATATATAAATTATTTATAAATGCTATTTAAAATCTCCTGAAATAAAATAAATATTCATTTACAAATCAGACAGTTTGTTTATGTACACCCATTTAACTGATATTGATTGGGATGATAAATTTTACACATCACCCAACTGCACAAATAATAAACTGTATTTGTTGGTTGAAGCCCAACACGGGTATTGGGATGATATTTGACATACACTAATCCAAATCGTTTAGCTGTATGTCAATCGATAGGTAGACAGACCGTATAAGCTTATTTATTTTAATGCTTATACATTTGTTGTAACAACCCGTATTTTCAATAACCTGTTATAACATAAATGGAGGCAGAATTAAACTGTAAAATCTGAATCAAGGGAAACGGGCTATGCCTTTGCATTCGTCTCGGAAAAATACGCGAAATAGAGTCCGAGTTTTCGAAAATCGGAGTCCGTATGACCAAGATATGGCCTCGCGAAGTTTCACGAAAAATTCCCAAATTAAAGTATACTTAATTAAGTGAAATGGGTTGCGCAGAGAAATATATATATATATTGATATATATATATATATAATTGAAAGATAAATAAATAAATATGCAAAAATGTTCAAAACAGCGAATTGGGAGAGGGGAATAACCGAACCGGCCAATTTTTGAGGTCGACCCGAGCTCGCTGGGTCGACTAGGGGTTAATCCAGGGTGTTTGACTGTCAACCCGTGGGCCGATTCGCTCAAATGCAGATTTTGCATTTGGATGGTTCTCATGGTTCATCTTTAATCTAAAGGCCCTAGATGGTTCCTACACTTGACTTCTTCCCCAAGACATGCTTTGATGGCTTGGATTGAATCTAGGTTTAATCCTATGGCCTAAAACACTTGCCTAATCTATAAATAAGACCCTAACCTATCCTAAATCCTCATTATTCATTCATGCAACTAAACTATGGCAAAATTTTACCTCTCATGGCCTCCACTCTCTTCATAAAATTTCTAAATGGTTTCTATGAGAGATTTTCCATGCATACAAGTGTTTTCAAGCTTGTATGGTGTCATTAGCTTGCATTCAAGTCAAGTTTCTATCTTTGCATCATAAAGCAAGGGTTTTGATCATTTTGGCTCAAAGGTTTTTATGTTAGAGCTTGCATTTTGGGTCTATTTGATTGCATAAGGGCTTTGTCATATCTTTTGTGCCTTCATAGCAATGTAAGCCCTTTCCCTACTCTTAGATATTAACTATGAAGTTAAATGTTCATGTTGCAAGTTTGGGTTTGATCATTGAGTATGATACATGCTATCATGTCATGCAAGTTTATGAAGTCGTTATCTTGATCTTGTGAGCTAAAAGCTACAACCTTTATGTTGAAATGTTGCATTAGGCAACATGAGAACCCTCATAACCTTTATGTCAACTTGCATATGAAGTCATAACCCTTATATGATGATATATGCGAGTTACTAGTCATCATTCCATATCTTTTGTCACCATGATTCGCTTATGTGCCAAGTTTGGGTTTATGCATGTTTTGAGGCTTAAGAATGTAACATGCAAGTTAATGAACACATTTGTGCCTCGTTTGCCACCATGATTAACTTGTGGCTTAATATCCATTTTTGTCATGCCTTTGCCAAGTCTCTTCTTTTAATCCATTACGTTGTCGCGAACGTATATGCGAGTTTAAAAGCGTTGGGTTATGTTATGGGTAATTTCTAATGACATGAAAATACAACTTGAAAACATGACTTGAAATATAACATGGAAGTTGACATGTAAGTATGCATAAAAACATAAGCTTGGGAATTTACCTATTAAGTTAGGTCTACCCTTTGGGAATTTACCTATTAAGTTAGGTCTACCCAAATGCTTGAAAACTTGTAACATGTTTTGGGAAACATGATGGACATGACACTTAGATAATATAAGTGTGGCCAACTCGAGGTTGGGTTGAGTTTGCAACGTAAAACTACCCGGAACCGACCGGCCTAACTAGTAGTTGCAAACAATAGGACCCAATGTGAGAAGTTGGTCATGTTGTGCTTGAACCCGAGGTTAGACCAAGTTGTGGTGTAAAGCTACCCGGAACCGACCGGCTTAACTAGTAACCACAACAAAGTCTAATGTGAGAGGTGATGGTGCATTAAGTAATTAATGCCACATGAAGGGTTAAGTTAATTTGATTAATGACTCTTAACCAAATATGACATGGACAAATGGGTTAAGTAATTTGATTAGGCTGATGATACTTAACAAAACATGACAAGGTTGGGTAGGTTAAGTAACTTGATTTGCCTAATGACACTTAACCATTTTTATATGACTAGTGGATGGGGTTAAGTTAACCAACACTTAATCAATCCAACGCGATAACCTGGTAAGGTTAAGTAAGTTTTCTTAATGACGCTTAACCGAAAAATACGGTTAACGAATGGGGTTAAGATTAGACTCAACTAGTCTAAACATGGAAATCGGATGGGGTTAAGTTAGCCTAGACTTAATTAATCCCACTTAGTAGTTTAATGGGGTTAAGTTAAACACTTAACTAATCTAAACATGATGAATTGATGTGGTTAAGTGACCTATACTTATCCAATCTAACTCGTTAATTTATTGTGGTTAAGTTAACCAATACTTAACCAATATAATGTGAAAACATGATAAGGCTAAGTCACGAATCGCTTGAATACACTTGACCGATTTGACTAAGTAAATTGATAGGGTCAAGTTAATATATACTTAACCAATCTAGAATGATAATTGGACGAGGTTAAGTCGTGAATTGCTTAATATACTTAACCAACTTGAGCATGGTTTGTAGGGTTAAGCCTTGAACTTGGATACTTAGCCAATTTTAACAGGATTTGTAGTCATGAACTTAAGTGACACTTAATCCATTATGTAAACCCTAGTTCTGAGGATTAGGTGGATAACCGTAGTTAACAAGGATAACGGGAACAATCCTAAGTGGTAAACCTTAGTTGAAGAATAACTAAGTAATGATTCTTAGTCAAGGAAATTTAGACCAGTTCATAGATAGATGAGTAACCTGATACGGTAGGTCATCGTTTAAGTATACGAGTAGGAGCAAGTATCTGATTTAGATAAAGGCTCCAGCGAACTGGGTAACGAAGCAGCGGCTTCGGGGAACGTGAGGATATTCTTGGTATCCCTCTATGAGCTGCCAGGTGATTATACTAGGCTCATGAGAGGTTAATGTAACACCCCGAATTTTAGTTAATACTAAAATTCACTAATTACAGGATAAATAATCTCAGAGGTGGGAATTGGGGGTAACGGGCTGCATCATTGCGTTCGTCTCGGAAAAATACGCGAAATAGAGTCCGAGTTTTCGAGAATCGGAGTCCGTATGGCCCAGTTAAGGCCCAAAGAAGTTTGCAGAAAATTTAAAGCTAAAAACAGATTTAGAAATTCAAATTTAGATTTGAATTATGGAACCAGCGGGGCCAGGCGGGAAGATTCCCGCCCTAAGCATGTCGACAGGGCTGTCGACAGGCCTGTCGACAGGGGTGTCGACTTGCCTGTCGACACGGCGTGTCGAACCAGGGGGCTTGGGTGCACCCGATCTGGTTTTCTGGCTAGGGCTGGGCTGGATTCTAGAGATTTCCTAAATCTAAGGGTCCTAATCTAACCTAGGGTTAATCTAAGGGCCTAAAACACTCCCTAATCCTATAAATAAGACCCCAACCCTACCCTAATTCATTCATAATTAGATCTTGTAACTAAACTATGGCAAAATGAAACTTGATCATGGTCTCCACAAATCAATGAAGAGAGTTGCAAGCTAATCAACCTCAAATCAATGATCTTCTTCAATTAAAAGCCACTAATTCCACTTCATAAGTTGCTAATCTTGGTTTTGGTGAGTTCCTATGGCTTTAATAATCAATTGTTAAATTGATTATGGTAGGATGTGATAAGACATGGCTATGTTTGTGGATAAATGTGTTTATGCAAGTTTGTATGATATAGTTCTATGCCATATGCAAGTTTGTTGCCATGTTTAATGATGCAAAATATTATGTTGAACATTTATGCATATGTAACATGTTATGCAAACTATATGTGAGAGTATATGCAAGTTATATGTAACATGATATGCAAGTTATGCATGTGATTTTATGCATGTTAAGTATTTGATGTTATGCATGCTATGTATTTGATTTTGTGCATGCTAAGTATTTGATTGTATGCATGTTAAGTATGGGGTTTTATGCATGCTAAGTGTTTGGGTTTATGCAAGTTAAGTGGTGTGTTTATGCATAATAAGTAATTGATTCTATGCATGCTAAGTAGGTGGTTTTATGCATGCTAAGTGTTTGGTATTATGCATGAATCATGACATGCAAGTTTACCCTTTTAAATGTGATGCATACATATGCAAGATGACACCCTTATATGCTATGCATGTTTACCCTCCTTTAAGAAAAAGTCATATATGCAAGTTCAACATGTTAAGCAAGTTATGCGTATGCTTATATGCAAGATCAACATGTTATGCAAGTTATGTGTATGATGTATGTAAGTTATGTGCATGTTGTTATGCAAGTTCATATGCAAGTTAGGTGTATGAGGTTATGCAAGTTATGTGCATGATGTTATGCAAGTTATGTGTATGTTGATATGCAAGTTATGTTTATGATATCATGCAAGTTATGTGTATGATGTTATGCAAGTTATGTGTATGTTGATATGCAAGTTATGTTTATGATATCATGCAAGTTATGTGTATGATGTTATGCAAGTTAACATGTAACATGTTGTGCAAGTTCACACCTTTAAGACACATGCAAGTTCATCTTTGTATAACCTATGAATACTTATGCAAGTCGCCTTTGTATATACGACATATGTATGTTCATGCAAGTTGGGTTATTTAGTAATGCTAGTTGGGTTAATATCATGATGTAAGTGGACACCTTTTAACCCATGTTAATGCTAATGTATGCTAAGTGAAACCCATGTTAAGCGTGAAAGAATCTTCTCTTGGAAATATGTCGTGTTAGCATAAGTGCGTGGGGAAACGATGGGGTTAATAGACATGTTAATGAAATGGTGTGAAATGGTTATGATTAAGCATACCATAAAATGAATAAGCATAAGTGGGAATTTACCTATTGAGTTAGGTCTACCCCATGGGAATTTACCTATTGAGTTAGGTCTACCCATGTTATGAAAAACTTGATATTAATTAGGGATAATTAATATGGGGGTGATTAATTAGGTGTAATTAATCAACTAAGACACGAGGTTGGACCCTTTTGTAGCGGAAGTCTGCCCGGAACCGACCGGCCATCCAGCGGCTACAGATGATTGGCCCAATGTGAGAGGTCTTAGTCATAAATTAAATACATGATTAAAGTAAAGACACGAGGTTAGACCCTTTTGATGACAGAAGTCTGCCCGGAACCAACCGGCATATCCAGCAGTCATAAAAGACGGTCTAATGTGAGAGGTCTTTATGAGGTCATGATCTTAATTAATGAATTAAGAAACACTTAACCATATTAGCATGTAGTGGGACATGAGGGGTTAAGTGGGTGCCTTGGGTGGCATGAGGAGACTAGTGGGTTGCCTTGGGTGGCAATGGAAAATACGATTAGAATACTTAACCAAAGTGAAACATGTAATTAAACATGATTAAAGGGTTAAGTAAGTGCCATGGGTGGCATGTGAAAATACGATTAGAACACTTAACCAAAGTGGAACATGTAATTAAACATGATTAAAGGGTTAAGTAAGTGCCTTGGGTGGCATGTGGGAATCAAGTAAGTGCCTTGGGTGGCATGCGGAAATCTAGTGGGTGCCTTAAGTGGCAATTGAAATATAATTAGATGACTTAACCAAACCTTAACATGTAAGGGGGCATGATTATAAAAAAGGGGTTAAGTGGGATGCACTAGATAAAGTGACAAGCTTAAGTAGTAGCTTGTGGGGGCCCATTTCAACCAATATCCCAAACGTATCTTTGTGGGCTCGACCC
The DNA here is from genome assembly GCA_030737875.1 of Allium sativum. Taxonomy (NCBI): domain Eukaryota; kingdom Viridiplantae; phylum Streptophyta; class Magnoliopsida; order Asparagales; family Amaryllidaceae; genus Allium; species Allium sativum. Next base: position 827,555,571 of record CM060926.1, on the reverse strand, counting down.
ATGTCGAGTGACGGGACACGCATATTGGGCTTGATTATAAGAGGCCAAAACGGGTTAGCGGTGGCAACGCAAGTCCAACGGGTTTCATATGCGTGTGTGGGCCCGGGCTGGTAGATAAGCCGTTGTTGCATCGTGTAGATATAAAGCCGTGCACCGTTGATATTATCAGGTGGCCACTTTAGGGGAGTGATACACCCCACTGGGGGACCAGCACGGGTATCTACGTTAGGGAGCCGATCGCTTGGGAGTAGTGGGTACACCTAATAAAGATAGGGGCAGACGGCACCTATGTAGGGGTACACAAAACTACTGGGTAAAATTACTAAGTACACCTAGTGGAGATAGGGGCAGACGGCACCTATGTAGTGGGCTAGGGGTACACGAAATTACTGGAAAATTTTCTAAGTCCTTGGGAGGGATCAACCTTTAAGTAGGAATTACCCTTGGGTGGGTAGAACTGGTGTGGTGCAGTGTAGGAATTACCCTTGGGTGGGTAGATCTGGGGTGGTGCAATCTAGTAATTATCCTTGGGTGGATAAATGCGTCTTTCGGTTATCTTAGTATATCCTGTGTAGTTGGCTACTTAGTCATTATCCCCAGAGGTACCGTACCTTGTTTATGTCATACCCTAATTACTTTAATGGTTGTATTGTTAGGGTTATAGGACTCACTCGGACTTATGTCTGACCCCGTTGTTTTTATCTTTTTCCCAACCCTCAGGTTATCAGAGTGGGCCGGTACGAGTGGGCTAGATCAGGCTGCTTTATTCTCTTTTGGAGCTTGGACCATAGATGTAGAGCTCAGCTTACCCTTTCTTTTATGGCTATCAGTTCATGTATTGGGATTATGTACTTTTATTTATCAGGATGGATATTTTGTACTTGACTCTTATTATGGTTTTGTGATGTAACCAAACATGTTTTACTTTCCGCTGCAATGAAATGATGTTTTAAGATTTTCAAGTAGTACTTATATCTGTCTTGTGGTAATTTTTCTGTTCTATATTCACTTAAAATACTCCATCGATGTTATGGCATTCCCTTGGCGAGTGACCATAGCGGGTGTGGGGTGTTACAGTTAAGGTCTGCGTTAGAAGAACCAAGAGTATGCCTTGGTTGTTATACGAGCGACCTAAAGACGGGGATGGATAGGGGATAGTCGACGATACACGGTCGTACCCTAGATAGCATTTCGTCAGGCTACCTACCATCTTTGGTTAAGCGTGTACGTACGGAAAGGCAGAGAACACCCAAAAGACCATAATTGCTATCTAATTATGGTTGCGGTAAGGCTTGGATGTGGGTTGGCCAGTGTTGTGTTCTCATACAGGATTTATCCTGTCTTGTCTTTCACTAGTTGAGGGAGTGGTCTCGTGGGACCATAGCCACGTATAAGAAAAACAGACCTTAGCATCTGCATCGGCAGATAAATCGAAAGCTCCCGACCGAGTCCTGTATTTCTTGATTTGCCCTGTGACAGGACTCGGCTGGCACGATGTGATACATGTGCATACAGTCATGGAAAAGCGATTCATGATGAATGCGTGGGAAAAAGGGCGCGGTTGGCGGTTAGCGTAATCCCTAGTGGCCCTAGGTGGTTGAACCCAAACCGAGATACGAAAACGTGCAATAGGTAAGCATAATCCCTAGCAGCCTTAGGTAGCATAAGTCCTAGTTGTACAAACAATAATTCATGTTGGAAGACCCTAGCTAGGTTTAGGGTAACAGTCCAAACCGATCTTAAGGATCATGGAACTATGTTAAAGTAATATAGAATCTCATGGGAAAGCCCGTATGGTCTACGGCAAGGGACTGAACATTTACATGGAATAAAACATACAAGTTGAGTAACCTATATATGCGATATATTAGGTTGACATGGACCATTACACGACTTTTGAGTGAGGGTCATTCTTGGTTAACACATGACACGGTGGGGATACTAGTACGGTAGGTGCAGAGCTAAAATACAGGATAGATATCACGGGGCGTTATACGTGACAGATATCTTGGGGATATTATACTTGATAGAAACCTGACGATGTGATACCTTGTTTTATCTTGACATCGTAATTTATCATGACACCTTAGTTTATCTGAGTTCAGTAGTTCATCCTGTTATTTTGATTTAGCTTATCTATCTTGTTATCATGCTTATGTTCATCTCAGTTTCTCATGTCAGTTAACTTTACTAGTTTTTATGCTAATAGTAGATAGGGCTTACTCAGTCTTTTTGACTGACCCGTTTTGTTTCGCCTCTTTTCTTCCGTTTCCCCCCCAGGTTACAGGGAGGAAATACTGTTGTTTAGTTCGGACTTCTTCTGCTTGAAGGTCATCATGGATGGCTTGGACTTTTCTTGGCTAATGGCTACTTTACTGTTTTTACTTGGGGAATAATTTATGAAAATGTCTTTATGCTTCTTTACTATTGCAAGACAGGTTTTGATGTACTCTGATGTAAAAGGCTTTAGACCTTATTTATTCATGTTATGAAAGTTTGATTTTACTTCCGCTATTTTATATGTTCTGTGCATGTTTACCAATAATGCCCCTCTAAAGCTAGTGCATTCCTTTGCGAGTGACCCTAGCGGAGGCGGGGTGTTACACGTGGTATCAGAGCAGAAGGTTACCAGACTGGGCAAAAGTTTTTAAAGACCTTCTGAAAACTATTTGAAAAAAAAAACCGTTTACAAAGAAGCATTTTTCAAGAAAATTTTCTTTTAAAAGAAAAAGGCTATTCCCCAAAGGCCATTAGCACTATCCTTGTTTCCTTAATTGAGTCTCTTTTCCTTTCTTTCCTCCATCTGTAGTCACAGTAGTTTTAACTGCGACTAGTCTTTTCTACCTACGAAAGTGCTTTCCATACGATGGAGGTGGTTCTCGAGAGACCAGTGGCCGCGTTATAAGAAAGGATCGTGAGAAAGAAGGATAAAGGATACGAGCTTAAGGATGAGCAACTTGTTGGTATGGCTTAGTCCTCAAAGGAGGGAGAAAGATGAACAATGAAACCCATGACGAGAGAGTACCTTTGGCATGGTAAAACGGGGCGGATAGTTAAGTATTATGGGACAAGGACAAGATCATCGGGAGGGCAGTAGTATGCTCTCATTTCTAGAGTACCTCGGAAGGAGGGTAACGATCTTGTTAAAGGTTTAGCTTTTCTTCTCTATCATCCCGTTAGGACTTCGTTGTTCGTATCATTTAAGTCTGCTTCGATAGTTGAGTCTCTGCACCTTAAGTACTAGCGTAATAGAGAATCCCATTTTTGTCTCAAAGTCCTATTGGAGAATCAGTCCATTTATACATGACTTGTTTGGATTTGGGAATGTCTATGCCAAGTGTTGAGTTTGGAAATAATGCTTATGTTTATAAGCTATGGATGGATTCTAGGGATGAAGTGGTTATCCAGTAGGGGGTGCCACTCTCGGTTTTGATAGGAGGGTAGTTAGACCTTTTGACTAGCCTTGGTAATGCCCTCGAAGTATCGGGTAACCTTTTTGAGGTTCTGTCATGACTAGTTACTTAGAATCCCTTGATGCCTTTATTGGAAATTTGAAGCCCGATCGAGTGGTGTTCGCCAATAAGACGGATGGTTTACTTCATTTATGCATGGGTTATAGAGATCACCCTAGTAAGTGCGCATGATAACCTGATTGAAATCTGTTTACTTTCAAGAGAAAGTTCTTCTACATGGAATGCCTTATAGTATATAAACGAGATCCAAGATTCACTAGTTAATTTTGGAAAGCTTGCATGAGATCATGAGTACGCAGTCATGTTTGTGTCAAGTATTCTAGGAAAAGGATAAGTGCAAGTGGAACGAGAGGCGACGAAGAAATGAGTTCCAGCTCATGTTATGGAAACAGGAATAAGAAGCTACAAAATCGCGAATTTAAAAGACGACTTTGATGGTCAAAGACTAGATACGCGCATGATATCTCTTTTTGGGAGTATATCCTTGATCCCTGTTTTCTGTAGAGCTTACTTGTAGGCTATCTTTTGTGGACATCCTCTCGGTCCTATTCTCCGTTACAAACCCTGTAAGGAGTTTGTCCTGTTTATCTTCTCGACCCTGTTTCAGGGAATTCTAGGTAGAACCCTATGGATGTAAACATGTATTTGAAACATGTTATGATTGATATGGTTGCAAGTGGTTGCAAGTGGTTGCTCGTGGATGCGCGAATACACATTAGATACTAGCTCGACTCGGTCATATTTCATATTGCATATGCACGAGTATTTATACTTGTTTATGGATGAAATCGAATGTATTATCATGCGGTTGTTGCATATGAATGAATGATTGTGCACGCATATAGTATCTATATGACTAGGACTATTTGCATACATGTTGGATTCATGGCACTATACATATTTTGCATTAGAAAGATTATTCAGGCCTGATCATTAGCATTAGCTAAGGAACATGTACACACACGTTTTGCATATATTCATACAGCATTAGAAATCATCTAAGGACAATGGTTGCTTGTGGATGATGTTTTGAGTAGATGGATGATGGATGGTAGGATATGTTCTTCCTAACTTGGAGATTTCGGGGACGAAATCCTAAAAGGTGGGGAGAATGTAACAACCCGTATTTTCAATAACCTGTTATAACATAAATGGAGGCAGAATTAAACTGTAAAATCTGAATCAAGGGAAACGGGCTATGCCATTGCGTTCGTCTCGGAAAAATACGCGAAATAGAGTCCGAGTTTTCGAAAATCGGAGTCCGTATGACCAAGATATGGCCTCGCGAAGTTTCACGAAAAATTCCCAAATTAAAGTATACTTAATTAAGTGAAATGGGTTGCGCAGAGAAATATATATATATTGATATATATATATATAATTGAAAATTAAATAAATAAATATGCAAAAATGTTCAAAACAGCGAATTGGGAGAGGGGAATAACCGAACCGGCCGATTTTTGAGGTCGACCCGAGCTCGCTGGGTCGACTAGGGGTTAATCCAGGGTGTTTGGCTGTCAACCCGTGGGCCGATTCGCTCAAATGCAGATTTTGCATTTGGATGGTTCTCATGGTTCATCTTTAATCTAAAGGCCCTAGATGGTTCCTACACTTGACTTCTTCCCCAAGACATGCTTTGATGGCTTGGATTGAATCTAGGTTTAATCCTATGGCCTAAAACACTTGCCTAATCTATAAATAAGACCCTAACCTATCCTAAATCCTCATTATTCATTCATGCAACTAAACTATGGCAAAATTTTACCTCTCATGGCCTCCACTCTCTTCATAAAATTTCTAAATGGTTTCTATGAGAGATTTTCCATGCATACAAGTGTTTTCAAGCTTGTATGAGTGTCATTAGCTTGCATTCAAGTCAAGTTTCTATCTTTGCATCATAAAGTAAGGGTTTTGATCATTTTGGCTCAAGGGTTTTTATGTTAGAGCTTGCATTTTGGGTCTATTTGATTGCATAAGGGCTTTGTCATATCTTTTGTGCCTTCATAGCAATGTAAGCCCTTTCCCTACTCTTAGATATTAACTATGAAGTTAAATGTTCATGTTGCAAGTTTGGGTTTGATCATTGAGTATGATACATGCTATCATGTCATGCAAGTTTATGAAGTCATTATCTTGATCTTGTGAGCTAAAAGCTACAACCTTTATGTTTAAATGTTGCATTAGGCAACATGAGAACCCTCATAACCTTTATGTCAACTTGCATATGAAGTCATAACCCTTATATGATGATATATGCGAGTTACTAGTCATCATTCCATATCTTTTGTCACCATGATTCGCTTATGTGCCAAGTTTGGGTTTATGCATGTTTTGAGGCTTAAGAATGTAACATGCAAGTTAATGAACACATTTGTGCCTCGTTTGCCACCATGATTAACTTGTGGCTTAATATCCATTTTTGTCATGCCTTTGCCAAGTATCTTCTTTTAATCCATTACGTTGTCGTGAACGTATATGCGAGTTTAAAAGCGTTGGGTTATGTTATGGGTAATTTCTAATGACATGAAAATACAACTTGAAAACATGACTTGAAATATAACATGGAAGTTGACATGTAAGTATGCATAAAAACATAAGCTTGGGAATTTACCTATTAAGTTAGGTCTACCCTTTGGGAATTTACCTATTAAGTTAGGTCTACCCAAATGCTTGAAAACTTGTAACATGTTTTGGGAAACATGATGGACATGACACTTAGATAATATAAGTGTGGCCAACTCGAGGTTGGGTTGAGTTTGCAACGTAAAACTACCCGGAACCGACCGGCCTAACTAGTAGTTGCAAACAATAGGATCCAATGTGAGAAATTGGTCATGTTGTGCTTGAACCCGAGGTTAGACCAAGTTGTGGTGTAAAGCTACCCGGAACCGACCGGCTTAACTAGTAACCACAACAAAGTCTAATGTGAGAGGTGAAGGTGCATTAAGTAATTAATGCCACATGATAGGGTTAAGTTAATTTGATTAATGACTCTTAACCAAATATGACATGGACAAATGGGTTAAGTAATTTGATTAGGCTAATGATACTTAACAAAACATGACAAGGTTGGGTAGGTTAAATAACTTGATTTGCCTAATGACACTTAACCATTTTTATATGACTAGTGGATGGGGTTAAGTTAACCAACACTTAATCAATCCAACGCGATAACCTGGTAAGGTTAAGTAAGTTTTCTTAATGATGCTTAACCGAAAAATACGGTTAACGAATGGGGTTAAGATTAGACTCAACTAGTCTAAACACGGAAATCGGATGGGGTTAAGTTAGCCTAGACTTAATTAATCCCACTTGGTAGTTTAATGGGGTTAAGTTAAACACTTAACTAATCTAAACATGATGAATTGATGTGGTTAAGTGACCTATACGTTTCCAATCTAACTCGTTAATTTATTGTGGTTAAGTTAACCAATACTTAACCAATATAACGTGAAAACATGATAAGGCTAAGTCACGAATCGCTTGAATACACTTGACCGATTTGACTAAGTAAATTGATAGGGTCAAGTTAATATATACTTAACCAATCTAGAATGATAATTGGACGAGGTTAAGTCGTGAATTGCTTAATATACTTAACCAACTTGAGCATGGTTTGTAGGGTTAAGCCTTGAACTTGGATACTTAGCCAATTTTGACAGGATTTGTAGACGGGTTAAGTCATGAACTTAAGTGACACTTAATCCATTATGTAAACCCTAGTTCTGAGGATTAGGTGGATAACCGTAGTTAACAAGGATAACGGGAACAATGCTAAGTGGTAAACCTTAGTTGAAGAATAACTAAGTAATGATTCTTAGTCAAGGAAATTTAGACCAGTTCATAGATAGATGAGTAACCTAATACGGTAGGTCATCGTTTAAGTATACGAGTAGGAGCAAGTATCTGATTTAGATAAAGGCTCCAGCGAACTGGGTAACGAAGCAGCGGCTTCGGGGAACGTGAGGATATTCTTGGTATCCCTCTATGAGCTGCTAGGTGATTATACTAGGCTCATGAGAGGTTAAGGTCTGCGTTAGAAGAACCAAGAGTATGCCTTGGTTGCTATACGAGCGACCTAAAGACGGGGATGGATAGGGGATAGTCGACGATACACGGTCGTACCCTAGATAGCATTTCGTCAGGCTACCTACCATCTTTGGTCAAGCGTGTACGTACGGAAAGGCAGAGAACACCCAAAAGACCATAATTGCTATCTAATTATGGTTGCGGTAAGGCTTGGATGTGGGTTGGCCAGTGTTGTGTTCTCATACAGGATTTATCCTGTCTTGTCTTTCACTAGTTGAGGGAGTGGTCTCGTGGGACCATAGCCACATATAAGAAAAACAGACCTTAGCATCTGCATCGGCAGATAAATCGAAAGCTCCCGACCGAGTCCTGTATTTCTTGATTTGCTGAGACGACCCGATTTCCCGTTCTCACGGAAACAAGGTTATCTTTTGGAATATAACACAGAAACAGATAATAGCAGAACATAATTAAATAAATACACCAGAATGAACAACAAAATATACTGGATAAAAGTAATCATCAGAGTTACACAGTATACAGGATCTTACTTAGTACAAATACAGTTCAGCTATACATAAATGTCTACAGCGGAAATAAACAAAATATGTACAATAGGAGCTGAACAGCATAAAAAGAAATAAATGATAGAATCCATCTTCAGCTCCAGCTATCCAGAAAGAACCAGCTAAACCTGAATACAAGGCTGCCCGTGTAGAAAAAGGGGCACCCGAGTTTGAGAGTGAAACAAACTACGAGTCAGTCATGGGACTGGTATGAGAAATCTACTCAACACATATATAATTGGCTAATCTCAGGACCACGCCACTTTCGTGGAACGGGTTTACTCCATTGGATTGCCAGTGCTTTAAAACAAATCCTTCTTTTAAACATCGTTATGCTTTTTATAAAATGAAACCGTTATAAGACTCAGTTCCCATCACACAATGCAACGCAAACCGGAGGATAGAGTTTTTACCTTATAACGGCCAAGATATGCTTGATACGAACAAAACAAAGGAATTTGATATTATTGCTAGTGTTTATATGTTTTGAAAAACAATTTCAAATCATAACTATCAATCATAGACGGCATTAATGCCCCATACCACTATGTCGCCATATATATAGGTATACAATCAAAACCGCACGATGTCGTATTTGGAAATTGGATTTCCGTCATGAACCAAGGCAAAAGATAGTCCTTACCGAATTCGAGACGCTCTAGCCCGCCCCTCAGGACCCAGACTCAGGTGGGCCCTTGGATCGTCAGGGCCGGTCCACCGATGTGGATTAAAATTCCTGAACCTGCGTTTCCCCACCCTTTGGGGTGTAGACGAGCCAACGAATGACTCCATCGGACCCGGATCGTCCGATCAAACCGAGGCGCCTCGCAACAGCAACAACCACATAGGTGAAAAGTATATAAATGTCAGGGCTGGTAGGTCACTGACACCACCCTAGCTAGAAAGAAACGCAGGCCCTCCCTGATGTCCTCTCCCGTTTTAGGTTCATACCGGGGTGTGAGGCTCGCGAATTCACGTTATACACAAAGCTACGCCACACAGGCGGTGCTTTGATCATCACCACAAGACTTTGCTTTTCAACAGAAGCCCTGATCACTGCATCTTAGCATGCCACACAGGCAAATCACACCGTGCAACTGATGGCTATCAATCACACAGAACAGATTCCCATGTCGGACACACAGTCCATTTACAAGTCCGTTCTGGGTCTGAACGAAACCGGAGGCACTAAATACCTCGCAAACCCTTCGATCAACACGTACGTCTGAACGATCACCACTCATTATCCATATTTCGGGATGCCTCCCAATCAGGACCTCGGTTACCGTCCAAACGAGGTGAAGATCTCCGGTCTTCGACCATCGTCTTCATCTTCGACTTTCAATCGTCGATCAATTATTCGAAGTGAGAATTAACTCGGCCTTTTCAAATAATCCACGTATATTTAGAATTTCAAATCAATTTATTTCAATGGTTAAACTATTCGACAACACCAATTGTGTTCTTTAATGTAATTTTCACACCAAACACATTCAACCATCAAACATCACATAAATCAAGCAAATTCAGTTTATTTCCATTCCATATCGCTTATGATATTTTATAACTATTTATCGCTATTTTTATTTATTTTAAAATAGCCATTTTATTCAAAACGACGCTTCGGGCCATAAGGCGGCCGTGGCGCTGTTTTTCTTCAGATTTGATTTACACATATCTGAAAATCTAACCGTTGGATCTTCACAAAATTTACATCATTAGAAAGGTCTTTTCAAAACGAATCCAACGGTTCCAGTTTCGGGAAAATCCGACGGTTGGATCTCCCGGTACAATCGTTTGAAATTTCGATTTCAAAATACGAACTGCAGCGTCGTTATTCGATTAAATATAATTATATTTATATATATATATAAATAAATATAATCGTTTCTGGCGCTGTTTTTCTTCAGAATTGAATTAAACATTCCAGACAATCCAACCGTTGGATTTTAACAAGGTTGGTGCCGTTGGAAAGATTATTCCAAGGCGAACCCGACGGTTGAGGTTTCGGGAAAATCCAATGGTCGGATTTCCCGCACTAGTCGTTTGAAATCACGGTTTCAAAATACGAACTGCACGGCCTCGTTTCGTTTTAATTTTATTTATATTTATATATTTATATAAATATAGTTCATTCAATGATTTCAATATCGTTTTCACTTCAAATATTTTTCTAACACCTTAAATTTTGGAAAAATTTCGCCATAACCTCCCCTGCACCGGGAGCATCGGGAAATCGCAAATAGCGTTCCCGGTCCTTCTAATCTCAAAAAGAAAAAGAAGAAGCCAAGCGGCTAGCCAACAGGCTCAAAATCATCACCCAAACAAATCAGTAAATGTGTACCTATTTGTCGGGCACAAAATTTTATTCCTCTTCTCTAGCCCCTTTGCTATAACCTGTTCAATGAATATGCATGTACATATATATACAGTTCTTATCATTTATCATTTTCTATTCGACTTCATATTTGATTTCAATTTGGTTTAAAAACACCATTCATTCTAATGTTACATAAATAGGTGCAAATCATTTCATTAGCTAATTAATGAATATTTCATCTCATATATGTTTATTTCGAACAAGTGGCTATTTTTAACACTTCACATTTCAACGATTTATGCATACAATAAAAATGCGATTTTTATTGTAAAACGATTCATTTCAAAACACTATTTTTCTATATAGTTCATATAGTCGATAAAAGGTGATTTTTATTATCAAACAATTTATTTCAAAATATGAATACCATTCAACACATGAATTTCTAAACAACGAATGAATATCAATTCAATACATGAATGTTTTCAATAGTTTTTATATATAGATAAAAATGTGATTTTTATTATCGAACAATTTATTTCAAAATATGAATACCATTCAACACATGAATTTCTAAACAACGAATGAATATCAATTCAACACATGAATGTTTTCAATAGTTTTTATATATAGATAAAAATGTGATTTTTATTATCGAACAATTTATTTCAAAATATGAATACCATTCAACACATGAATTTCTAAACAACGAATGAATATCAATTCAACACATGAATGTTTTCAATAGTTTTTATATATAGATAAAAATGTGATTTTTATTATCGAACAATTTATTTCAAAATATGAATACCATTCAACACATGAATTTCTAAACAACGAATGAATATCAATTCAACACATGAATGTTTTCAATAGTTTTTATATATAGATAAAAATGTGATTTTTATTATCGAACAATTTATTTCAAAATATGAATACCATTCAACACATGAATTTCTAAACAACGAATGAATATCAATTCAACACATGAATGTTTTCTATACAATGAATAAATATAATTTAAGCATATGAAAATAATTCAAACACACAAATATTATTCAAAATTTCGGCAGCATAACGGCAGGGTAGTTACACCGGCACCGTCCCTAGTACGGCTCCTCGCTCTACCTTAAAACCTCGCGGTTTTTGACAATGGGGATCATGCATCTAGTTCGCACGCAGGCGGCATGTATATATTTATTTCATTTCCACAAACTAATCCTATGTGGTTTCAACCAAATATTTCACAACCACAAATGGGTATTTTTCAACCACATACAACCAATATCAATCACAAACAATCCCAAACAACCATTCAATTTTCACAACAATTTCAACCAATAAATATCGTCCATGGTTTGTGGACGAGGGGCGTATATATATATATAGATATTTATATATAGCTATTCACTTTCATTTCACACACATATATAATATTTTTAAATCAGAAATCTCACCAATAGCTATCCAGTACCACGACACTTCTTTTATAGAAATCTTCGCCTTTTGTCGCTTTCGCCCGTATTCTCTACACATGTAAAAATCGAATTTTTACTATGCTACTCAATATATAAAAATATGATTTTTCTTTCGACTTTCGATATATAAAAATATGATTTTTACTTCGGCTTTCCATCTATACAAAATCTGATTTTTACTTTTAAATTTCTAATCTTCTTCTAGTTTATAAATCATTTTAAAATCAGTTTTTATATTCCTTTATAATTCAGTTTTTAAAATCTCAGAAAAATCAGTTTTTATATTTTTATAAATCAGTTTTTAATACTTATATAAAAAATCAGTTTTATTCTTTTACGAAATCAGTTTAAAATTCTTTTTTTTTTAAAATCAGTTTAAAATTCTTTTTTTAAAATAAACAGTTTTAATCCTCATAAAAAAAACAGTTTAATCTTTTTATAAAAACAGTTTCAATCTTTAAACAAAATCAGTTTCCTTTTCGAAATAAAATCAGTTTTTATAATTTAAACAAATCAGTTTATATATAAAATAAAAATAAAATAAATAAAAATAAAATAAAATTAAAACTTACAGAGGAGCGGGGGGGGGGGGGGTGAAGGCGTCGGCGCTCGCTTCGAGGGGGCAGCTCGGGGTTCGAACGGTGGTGGCGGTCTTCGATCTCCAGGGGGGGCGTCGCGATGCTTGGGGTCTGGTGGCGGCTTGGGTCTTCGGGGTGAGGGCGCTGGGAGGAGGAGGCGGCTTCGAGGGTAAGGGCGGCGGCTCGGGGTTCGAACGGGGAGGCGGCGATCGATTTGGTTTAGGGTTTTCCTTTTCTTTTTTTTTATTTTTTTTTTATTTCTGGTTGTAATCGAATGAACGGGGGGGGGGGGGGGGCAGTACGAAGGAAAAGGGAGGGAGATGATTTTTTTTTTTTATTTAATTATTTAATTTAGCTAAGAGTTGACTTTTACGTACGACCTCTAAACGAGGCCCACCGCCTGCCGTCCATAGCGTTATACCCCCATTCCGAACACAATGGGATATGTATCGCAAGCTGATTTGATCGTTATAATCAGTTTCCGTTTGAATTTACATTTAAATCAATATATTGAATTTTAAACGTACATTTCAAATTACCGGGGCCACATACTAACTAGAAAAATTCCAAAAAAATATTTTCTAGCTTCGTATTGACGATACGGCCCTAACAAAACTAGTTTCGTCGAATTCTGAGACCGTTTGAAAAATGGCCAATTTCCAGTCGATTAAAATCAACTGAAACTGGTCAAACGCGTTTTCCTTTGCCACGCTCACATATTGATTCGAAAATTTATGAAATTTGAAACCTAGCAATAACCTGACACTGCGGATCTAACAAAAGTGGTTTCGTCCAAATCCGAGGTCATTTGCAAAATGTCCATTTTTAAGGGCCTGAATTCCATAGCGACTATTTAGAATTTTCAACTGGACATATCTTTTGATTCCCGCTATCAAATTTCGATTGGTCGGATTCGTTAGAAAGATATCATCAATTAGATCCTAATGTTTTTGGTTTCACTAAGATCCGGATTATTTTGCACCCGGTATATTCAATTGAAGTTTGAAATCGAATTATCGAACTACCGCGCCATTTTCAATTCTATATATAATTATAATTAATTATATTCGTTTTCAATTGTCGATTCAAACTCAGTTTTCATCGCAATTATTTAAAATATCTATTTTAAATATTTAAAATCCATTATTTTAGCCAATTTAAAAAATTTAAATTGGTTCAGATTTTCTGGGTCGTTACAATCTCCCCCACTTAAAACTTTTCGTCCCCGAAAAGGAATAAAGTCGAGAAGTGGTTTGATAAATCTACAATCACACAACACAACAACCAATCCAATTGTTTTTAACCTTTCAAAGCCATACAAATTAATTCCTATTTTTCTTCTAAAATCATTCTAACAATTATAATAGAATAGAGGATTAAATGGTGAGGTAAAGTATGGTAAATATACCTTGCACCGGAGTCAATCAGAGATATCTACTCGGCATCTAGGATAAGCTTTCTGAATGCTCTCCTCAGTTTCCCAAGTACAATCTCGCGGATCTCCACTCCATTGCACTTTGACTAAGTGAACCTTCTTGTTCCTCAGCTCTTTGGTTTCTTTGCCGATAATCTTTAGCGGCTCGCGCCTCACAGCTAATTCTGGAGTAATTTCAATATCCTGCTGAGCTGCTTCTTCCACGATCAAGTCTGGATCATGAACGTGCTTTCGAAGTTGAGATATATGAAATACATCATGCACTCCAGGCAACCAGTCAGGCAATTTAACTTTATATGCGAGAGTTCCAATCCGTTCCAGAATAGGAAACGGACCAATGAATTTGGGTGCTAACTTTCCAGTTTTACCGAACCGGATAACTCCTCTCATCGGCGATACTTTCAAATATACATAGTCGCCAACTTCAAAGGATATATCTCTCCTTCTTTTATCGGCATAGCTCTTTTGTCGGCTTTGAGCGGCGAGTAATCGCTTTTTAATAAAATCAACTTTGTCGGCAGCTTCTCGAATCATATCGGGACCTAACACAAGTCTATTTCCAGGCTCGACCCAACAAGCAGGAGATCGGCACGGTCTACCATATAATGCTTCGAATGGCGACATTGTCAGACTCGCCTGGTAGTTGTTGTTATAAGAGAATTCAGCCAAATGCAGATGGTCTTCCCATGATCCACTGAAATCTATAACACAAGCTCGCAATAGATCTTCTAAAATGCGATTCACCCTCTCAGTCTGACCGTCCGTCTGAGGATGATAAGCGGTGCTCAAGTTTAACTTCGTTCCGAGCTCGACTTGAAATGCTTCCCAGAATTTGCTAGTGAATATTGTATCTCTATCACTTACTATACTGAGCGGCACTCCATGCAGTCTAACTATTTCCCTGAAGTAAATCTGCGCCAGACTCTGAGCGGTTCTATTTGATTTGACAGGTATAAAATGGGCGGTCTTCGTGAAACGATCTACGATCACCCAAATACTGTCATTTCCTTTTCTGGTTCTGGGCAAACCATCGATGAAATCCATAGAAATATGTTCCCACTTCCAGCCAGGAACTTCTAGCGGTTGTAATAATCCAGCCAATTTCTGTTGGTCACTCTTGACTAGCTGGCAAGTAGGGCAGCGGCTAACATATATTGAAACGTCTCTTTTCATAGCCTTCCACCAGAATGTTCTTTTGAGATCGTTATACATTTTGGCCACGCCAGGATGGATACTCAGCTTGGACTTGTGACACTCGTCTAACACTTCCCTCTTTAGCTCAGGAACGTCAGGAACACAAATCCTTCCCTTCAATCTCAAGGTCTCGTCGTTATCTATTTGAAAACACGTGGGTTCGCCTTTCTGAATCCTTTTGATCATATCTTTTATAAAGTTATCCTCTTTCTGAAGAATAGATATTTTGTCAATCAAGGATGTCGTGATAATAAAGCTGGCGATCATTACATTCTTTCGGCTCAGAGCATCGGCCACGACGTTGGCTTTTCCTGGAGTATATATAATTTCAAAGTCATATGCTGCAAGAAACTCCAGCCAACGTTGCTGTCTCAGATTTAAGTCCTTTTGAGTGAACAGATACTTTAACGACTGGTGATCTGTAAACAGTTCAAATCTCTCGCCCAGAAGATAGTGTCTCCAGATTTTCAAAGAGAATATGATAGCCAATAACTCAAGATCATGAGTTACGTAGTTTTTCTCGTGTGGTTTCAGTTGACGGCTAGCATAGGCAATTACTTGGCCTCTTTGCATTAACACTGCGCCAAGGCCTTCTCTAGAAGCATCAGTCCAGACTTTCAAATCTTGGTTGCCATCGATGATGGTTAGCACTGGAGCTGTCGTTAATCTCAACTTCAACTCTTCGAAAGCCTCCTCACTTTCTGAAGTCCATTTGAACTTAGAATGCTTCTTTGTAAGCTTCGTTAAGTGACCAGATATCTTCGAAAAGTCTTTAACGAATTTCCGGTAATAGCTAGCCAATCCAAGAAAACTCCGGACTTCAGTGGGAGTACTAGGCTGTTTCCAATTCTGAATAGCTGTGATTTTGCTTGGATCCACAGCGATTCCATCTTTCGATACAACATGGCCCAGAAATTTCACTTCATCTTGCCAGAATATACATTTGGAAAACTTGGCTTTCAATACATTCCTTCTGAGGATTTCTAGAACCTGTTCCAGATGTTTTTCATGTTCGGCCTTTGATTTAGAGAAGATTAGAATATCGTCAATAAAAACCAAAACAAATTTATTCAATACTCCTCTGAATACCCTGTTCATTAGATCGACGAAGTAAGCAGGAGCGTTACATAAGCCGAATGGCATTACTAACCACTCGTAGAATAGGTCGGGACCTCTGAACGCTGTCATTGGAACACACTCTTCGGCAATTCGAAGTTGATGGAAACCTGTAGCTAGGTCCATTCGTGTAAATACTTGTGCTCCATTTAATCGATCCAACAAATCATCAATCCGCGGCAATGGATATTTGTTCTTTATGGTCTGCTTGTTTAAATCACGATAATCCACACATAGACGTAGAGTACCGTCAGATTTTGGGACAAACACCACTGCTGCACCCCAGTCAGAGAAACTAGGCCTGATCAGACCTTTCCATACTAGTTGTCTTGTTTGATTGTCTAATTCTTCCTTCTCTTTCAAGGACATTCTTCGAATAGCGTGAACTACCGGCCTTGCATTGGGAATTAAAGCAATTTTGAAATCTATTTCTCTCTGCGGAGGTAAGCGAACAACTTCTTCGAACACATCCGCATAATTCTTGACGACAGGAATATCTTTAATGAGGTCAGGAATATTCTCAGTGATCTCAGGGACATTTTCAATTTGAGCTGGAGAAACATCGAGAGCTGACCAGAAATCTTTTCTATTAGAATTCTGACCTTCACAGGGAATGGTTATATAACTCCCGGATTTAATCTTAGCTCTAACAACTCTCTCGGCGCATCTAACCTCTGCTTCATATTTGGTTAACCAATCCAATCCCAAAATAAGATCGAATTCATCAAAGTTCATGACGACAGAGATAATAGGGAATTTATAGCAAGAAAAAGAGACGGGTACTGCACAAACCCAACTGAGATTGATGGAACCTCCAACTGGATTTCGGACAGTCATTGGCTCTTTGAGTTTCTTCAAATTCAAATCCAACTTCTTGACTGCACTCTTTGCAATAAAGCTTCTTGACGCGCCTGTGTCAAACAGTACTTTAACTGGAATGTTTTTGACATTGAGCGTGCCTTCTAAAACATCAGACCTTTCCTGAGCAGACGGGGAGGCAGGTACTTCTACCACTTCATTCACTTGTACCGCTCCAGATTTCTGAGATAGCGGGCAGTTTTTCGCGATATGCCCAGCCTGATGGCACTTATGGCATCCTCTGCCTTCAGGAACCTTCTTACTGGGTTCTAATCCTCTCTTTCTTCGTTTGTTCCAAGATTTGCAACTTATCGCCAAATGTCCTTTTCTATTGCAGCTTGAGCACGTGGCGGTTGTTATTTGTTCGTTCCCAGATTCAGCCCTTTTTCTCTTGGCACTGAGCCTCTTATTGACCTCAGACCTTGTACTGGCTTCAGGAATATCAGCTTCTGACTTTGCTATGTCACTAGAACTGACTTCTTCTTCGTCGCATAACATTCCTTTCTTATGGAGATCTTCATACTGATAGGCCATATATATCATTTCAGAAAAAGGAAGCTTCACATGCCCCAATACTTTATTCTGGTATTTCCTTTGAAGTCCGTGAATAAATCTCAGATTTTTCCTCTTCGGATTTTCAATTAGATGAGGGGCAAAGTGAGAAAGTTCATTGAACTTCTTATGATATTCTGGGATGGTCATATCCCCTTGTATTAGATAAGAAAATTCATCACATAGTCGCTCAGTTGCTTCGGGAGGAGTAAATCTTTCTAAGAAAATCACTTTGAATCTGTCCCAGGTGATATCACCTTCTGGATTATCTTTGATGATTGTTTCCCACCAGATTAAAGCTTCTTCTTTGAGCGCCCAAGATGCTACTAACCGTTTCTGGTCATCTCTCAGCTGGATATGCTCAAAGATTCTTTCGACAGAACTCAACCAAGCTTGGGTTTGAATAATAGATTCATTGCCCGAGAATTGCGCTCCGTTCAGATTTCGATATTTCTTTAATAGAGCCTCTAGATCGGGTTCTG
This sequence comes from Allium sativum, assembly GCA_030737875.1. Classification (NCBI taxonomy): domain Eukaryota; kingdom Viridiplantae; phylum Streptophyta; class Magnoliopsida; order Asparagales; family Amaryllidaceae; genus Allium; species Allium sativum. The sequence goes on along the minus strand of CM060926.1, from coordinate 827,537,490 downwards.
TATTCCTTCTGTTTCTGGCACTCATTTTTCTAGTACTTCTGCAATTAGCAGATCAAGTGTCAGGTCACAGAAAAGGTATTTTAAACATAGAAACATATACTTCAAGGTAAATGTGTCTATCGAGGTGAAATTTCATTCTGCTTTACTCATACTAGGATATTACTAATCCTATCTGTATAGAGTTACCCGTCCTAGAACTCTACTGGTTCTATTTCTGACGAGTTCGTTCAAATGTTATATTCCAGAACTAAGCTTAACCTAAGCTCTGATACCACGTTGAGACGACCCGATTTCCCGTTCTCACGGAAACAAGGTTATCTTTTGGAATATAACACAGAAACAGATAATAGCAGAACATAATTAAATAAATACACCAGAATGAACAACAAAATATACTGGATAAAAGTAATCATCAGAGTTACACAGTATACAGGATCTTACTTAGTACAAATACAGTTCAGCTATACATAAATGTCTACAGCGGAAATAAACAAAATATGTACAATAGGAGCTGAACAGCATAAAAAGAAATAAATGATAGAATCCATCTTCAGCTCCAGCTATCCAGAAAGAACCAGCTAAACCTGAATACAAGGCTGCCCGTGTAGAAAAAGGGGCACCCGAGTTTGAGAGTGAAACAAACTACGAGTCAGTCATGGGACTGGTATGAGAAATCTACTCAACACATATATAATTGGCTAATCTCAGGACCACGCCACTTTCGTGGAACGGGTTTACTCCATTGGATTGCCAGTGCTTTAAAACAAATCCTTCTTTTAAACATCGTTATGCTTTTTATAAAATGAAACCGTTATAAGACTCAGTTCCCATCACACAATGCAACGCAAACCGGAGGATAGAGTTTTTACCTTATAACGGCCAAGATATGCTTGATACGAACAAAACAAAGGAATTTGATATTATTGCTAGTGTTTATATGTTTTGAAAAACAATTTCAAATCATAACTATCAATCATAGACGGCATTAATGCCCCATACCACTATGTCGCCATATATATAGGTATACAATCAAAACCGCACGATGTCGTATTTGGAAATTGGATTTCCGTCATGAACCAAGGCAAAAGATAGTCCTTACCGAATTCGAGACGCTCTAGCCCGCCCCTCAGGACCCAGACTCAGGTGGGCCCTTGGATCGTCAGGGCCGGTCCACCGATGTGGATTAAAATTCCTGAACCTGCGTTTCCCCACCCTTTGGGGTGTAGACGAGCCAACGAATGACTCCATCGGACCCGGATCGTCCGATCAAACCGAGGCGCCTCGCAACAGCAACAACCACATAGGTGAAAAGTATATAAATGTCAGGGCTGGTAGGTCACTGACACCACCCTAGCTAGAAAGAAACGCAGGCCCTCCCTGATGTCCTCTCCCGTTTTAGGTTCATACCGGGGTGTGAGGCTCGCGAATTCACGTTATACACAAAGCTACGCCACACAGGCGGTGCTTTGATCATCACCACAAGACTTTGCTTTTCAACAGAAGCCCTGATCACTGCATCTTAGCATGCCACACAGGCAAATCACACCGTGCAACTGATGGCTATCAATCACACAGAACAGATTCCCATGTCGGACACACAGTCCATTTACAAGTCCGTTCTGGGTCTGAACGAAACCGGAGGCACTAAATACCTCGCAAACCCTTCGATCAACACGTACGTCTGAACGATCACCACTCATTATCCATATTTCGGGATGCCTCCCAATCAGGACCTCGGTTACCGTCCAAACGAGGTGAAGATCTCCGGTCTTCGACCATCGTCTTCATCTTCGAATTTCAATCGTCGATCAATTATTCGAAGTGAGAATTAACTCGGCCTTTTCAAATAATCCACGTATATTTAGAATTTCAAATCAATTTATTTCAATGGTTAAACTATTCGACAACACCAATTGTGTTCTTTAATGTAATTTTCACACCAAACACATTCAACCATCAAACATCACATAAATCAAGCAAATTCAGTTTATTTCCATTCCATATCGCTTATGATATTTTATAACTATTTATCGCTATTTTTATTTATTTTAAAATAGCCATTTTATTCAAAACGACGCTTCGGGCCATAAGGCGGCCGTGGCGCTGTTTTTCTTCAGATTTGATTTACACATATCTGAAAATCTAACCGTTGGATCTTCACAAAATTTACATCATTAGAAAGGTCTTTTCAAAACGAATCCAACGGTTCCAGTTTCGGGAAAATCCGACGGTTGGATCTCCCGGTACAATCGTTTGAAATTTCGATTTCAAAATACGAACTGCAGCGTCGTTATTCGATTAAATATAATTATATTTATATATATAAATAAATATAATCGTTTCTGGCGCTGTTTTTCTTCAGAATTGAATTAAACATTCCAGACAATCCAACCGTTGGATTTTAACAAGGTTGGTGCCGTTGGAAAGATTATTCCAAGGCGAACCCGACGGTTGAGGTTTCGGGAAAATCCAATGGTCGGATTTCCCGCACTAGTCGTTTGAAATCACGGTTTCAAAATACGAACTGCACGGCCTCGTTTCGTTTTAATTTTATTTATATTTATATATTTATATTTATATATTTATATAAATATAGTTCATTCAATGATTTCAATATCGTTTTCACTTCAAATATTTTTCTAACACCTTAAATTTTGGAAAAATTTCGCCATAACCTCCCCTGCACCGGGAGCATCGGGAAATCGCAAATAGCGTTCCCGGTCCTTCTAATCTCAAAAAGAAAAAGAAGAAGCCAAGCGGCTAGCCAACAGGCTCAAAATCATCACCCAAACAAATCAGTAAATGTGTACCTATTTGTCGGGCACAAAATTTTATTCCTCTTCTCTAGCCCCTTTGCTATAACCTGTTCAATGAATATGCATGTACATATATATACAGTTCTTATCATTTATCATTTTCTATTCGACTTCATATTTGATTTCAATTTGGTTTAAAAACACCATTCATTCTAATGTTACATAAATAGGTGCAAATCATTTCATTAGCTAATTAATGAATATTTCATCTCATATATGTTTATTTCGAACAAGTGGCTATTTTTAACACTTCACATTTCAACGATTTATGCATACAATAAAAATGCGATTTTTATTGTAAAACGATTCATTTCAAAACACTATTTTTCTATATAGTTCATATAGTCGATAAAAGGTGATTTTTATTATCAAACAATTTATTTCAAAATATGAATACCATTCAACACATGAATTTCTAAACAACGAATGAATATCAATTCAACACATGAATGTTTTCAATAGTTTTTATATATAGATAAAAATGTGATTTTTATTATCGAACAATTTATTTCAAAATATGAATACCATTCAACACATGAATTTCTAAACAACGAATGAATATCAATTCAACACATGAATGTTTTCAATAGTTTTTATATATAGATAAAAATGTGATTTTTATTATCGAACAATTTATTTCAAAATATGAATACCATTCAACACATGAATTTCTAAACAACGAATGAATATCAATTCAACACATGAATGTTTTCAATAGTTTTTATATATAGATAAAAATGTGATTTTTATTATCGAACAATTTATTTCAAAATATGAATACCATTCAACACATGAATTTCTAAACAACGAATGAATATCAATTCAACACATGAATGTTTTCTATACAATGAATAAATATAATTTAAGCATATGAAAATAATTCAAACACACAAATATTATTCAAAATTTCGGCAGCATAACGGCAGGGTAGTTACACCGGCACCGTCCCTAGTACGGCTCCTCGCTCTACCTTAAAACCTCGCGGTTTTTGACAATGGGGATCATGCATCTAGTTCGCATGCAGGCGGCATGTATATATTTATTTCATTTCCATAAACTAATCCTATGTGGTTTCAACCAAATATTTCACAACCACAAATGGGTATTTTTCAACCACATACAACCAATATCAATCACAAACAATCCCAAACAACCATTCAATTTTCACAACAATTTCAACCAATAAATATCGTCCATGGTTTGTGGACGAGGGGCGTATATATATATATATATATATATATATATAGATATTTATATATAGCTATTCACTTTCATTTCACACACATATATAATATTTTTAAATCAGAAATCTCACCAATAGCTATCCAGTACCACGACACTTCTTTTATAGAAATCTTCGCCTTTTGTCGCTTTCGCCCGTATTCTCTACACATGTAAAAATCGAATTTTTACTATGCTACTCAATATATAAAAATATGATTTTTCTTTCGACTTTCGATATATAAAAATATGATTTTTACTTCGGCTTTCCATCTATACAAAATCTGATTTTTACTTTTAAATTTCTAATCTTCTTCTAGTTTATAAATCATTTTAAAATCAGTTTTTATATTCCTTTATAATTCAGTTTTTAAAATCTCAGAAAAATCAGTTTTTATATTTTTATAAATCAGTTTTTAATACTTATATAAAAAATCAGTTTTATTCTTTTACGAAATCAGTTTAAAATTCTTTTTTTTTTAAAAATCAGTTTAAAATTCTTTTTTTAAAATAAACAGTTTTAATCCTCATAAAAAAAACAGTTTAATCTTTTTATAAAAACAGTTTCAATCTTTAAACAAAATCAGTTTCCTTTTCGAAATAAAATCAGTTTTTATAATTTAAACAAATCAGTTTATATATAAAATAAAAATAAAATAAATAAAAATAAAATAAAATTAAAACTTACAGAGGAGCGGGGGGGAGGGGGGGGGGTGAAGGCGTCGGCGCTCGCTTCGAGGGGGCAGCTCGGGGTTCGAACGGTGGTGGCGGTCTTCGATCTCCAGGGGGGGCGTCGCGATGCTTGGGGTCTGGTGGCGGCTTGGGTCTTCGGGGTGAGGGCGCTGGGAGGAGGAGGCGGCTTCGAGGGTAAGCGCGGCGGCTCGGGGTTCGAACGGGGAGGCGGCGATCGATTTGGTTTAGGGTTTTCCTTTTTTTTTTTTTTTATTTCTGGTTGTAATCGAATGAACGGGGGGGGGGGGCCAGTACGAAGGAAAAGGGAGGGAGATGATTTTTTATTTTTTTTATTATTTAATTATTTAATTTAGCTAAGAGTTGACTTTTACGTACGACCTCTAAACGAGGCCCACCGCCTGCCGTCCATAGCGTTATACCCCCATTCCGAACACAATGGGATATGTATCGCAAGCTGATTTGATCGTTATAATCAGTTTCCGTTTGAATTTACATTTAAATCAATATATTGAATTTTAAACGTACATTTCAAATTACCGGGGCCACATACTAACTAGAAAAATTCCAAAAAAATATTTTCTAGCTTCGTATTGACGATACGGCCCTAACAAAACTAGTTTCGTCGAATTCTGAGACCGTTTGAAAAATGACCAATTTCCAGTCGATTAAAATCAACTGAAACTGGTCAAACGCGTTTTCCTTTGCCACGCTCACATATTGATTCGAAAATTTATGAAATTTGAAACCTAGCAATAACCTGACACTGCGGATCTAACAAAAGTGGTTTCGTCCAAATCCGAGGTCATTTGCAAAATGTCCATTTTTAAGGGCCTGAATTCCATAGCGACTATTCAGAATTTTCAACTGGACATATCTTTTGATTCCCGCTATCAAATTTCGATTGGTCGGATTCGTTAGAAAGATATCATCAATTAGATCCTAATGTTTTTGGTTTCACTAAGATCCGGATTATTTTGCACCCGGTATATTCAATTGAAGTTTGAAATCGAATTATCGAACTACCGCGCCATTTTCAATTCTATATATAATTATAATTAATTATATTCGTTTTCAATTGTCGATTCAAACTCAGTTTTCATCGCAATTATTTAAAATATCTATTTTAAATATTTAAAATCCATTATTTTAGCCAATTTAAAAATTTTAAATTGGTTTAGATTTTCTGGGTCGTTACATTTGCCCTGTGACAGGACTCGGATGGCACGATGTGATACATGTGCATACAGTCATGGAAAAGCGATTCACGATGAATGCGTGGGAAAAAGGGCGCGGTTGGCGGTTAGCGTAATCCCTAGTGGCCCTAGGTGGTTGAACCCAAACCGAGATACGAAAACGTGCAATAGGTAAGCATAATCCCTAGCAGCCCTAGGTAGTATAAGTCCTAGTTGTACAAACAATAATTCATGTTGGAAGACCCTAGCTAGGTTTAGGGTAACAGTCCAAACCGATCTTAAGGATCATGGAACTATGTTAAAGTAATATAGAATCTCATGGGAAAGCCCGTATGGTCTACGGCAAGGGACTGAACATTTACATGGAATAAAACATACAAGTTGAGTAACCTATATATGCGATATATTAGGTTGACATGGACCATTACACGACTTTTGAGTGAGGGTCATTCTTGGTTAACACATGACACGGTGGGGATACTAGTACGGTAGGTGCAGAGCTAAAATACAGGATAGATATCACGGGGCGTTATACGTGACAGATATCTTGGGGATATTATACTTGATAGAAACCTGACGATGTGATACCTTGTTTTATCTTGACATCGTAATTTATCATGACACCTTAGTTTATCTGAGTTCAGTAGTTCATCCTGTTATTTTGATTTAGCTTATCTATCTTGTTATCATGCTTATGTTCATCTCAGTTTCTCATGTCAGCTAACTTTACTAGTTTTTATGCTAATAGTAGATAGGGCTTACTCAGTCTTTTTGACTGACCCGTTTTGTTTCGCCTCTTTTCTTCCGTTTCCCCCCAGGTTACAGGGAGGAAATACTGTTGTTTAGTTCGGACTTCTTCTGCTTGAAGGTCATCATGGATGGCTTGGACTTTTCTTGGCTAATGGCTACTTTACTGTTTTTACTTGGGGAATAATTTATGAAAATGTCTTTATGCTTCTTTACTATTGCAAGACAGGTTTAGATGTACTCTGATGTAAAAGGCTTTAGACCTTATTTATTCATGTTATGAAAGTTTGATTTTAATTCCGCTATTTTATATGTTCTGTCTTGTGATATTTCTGTGCATGTTTACCAATAATGCCCCTCTAAAGCTAGTGCATTCCTTTGCGAGTGACCCTAGCGGAGGCGGGGTGTTACATTTGTAAAATGCACTATGGATGTTGTATGAATTTTTAATGATTGTTTATTGTTATTGTTGTATACATGCGATGTATGAAATCCATATAACTGAAATTATATGGTAATTGATTGAGTCTGATTCCAGTTCAGAATTAATGAATATTTTAAAATAATATTCAGTGAATAATCAAAATGTGATTTTGATGACCGATTTTGGATGGACATGAAAATAGTGAAATGTGAAGTCGTGTTAAGTAGTTAAACGCCATTTTAACACGAACGAGCTTTTCTGTCGATTTTATTCATTTTATAATGAGTATTAAAAAGTGAATTCGAAATCTGATATTTTGAAAATATTATCATCTTAATATTATAATGATATGGAATATTCAATTTTGATTTGAAAATTGAAATGAAATTGAAATCGTTTTAAAATGAATTTAACATGAATATATTAAGGAATATTCAATTTTGATTTAAAAATTGAAATGAAATTGAAATTGTTTTAAAATGAATTTAAAACGAATATATTAAGGAAAATTCAATTTTGATTTGAAAATTGAAATGAAATTGAAATCATTTTAAAATGAATATATTAAGGAATATTCAATTTTTTATTTGAAAATAGAAATGAAACTGAAATCGTTTTAAAATGAACTTAAAACGAATATATTAAGGAATATTCAATTTTGATTTGAAAATTGAAATGAAATTGAAATGTTTTAAAATGAATTTAAAACGAATATATTAAGCAACATTCAATTTTGATTTGAAAATTGAAATCGTTTTAAAATGAATTTAAAACGAATATATTAAGGAATATTCAATTTTGATTAGAAAATTGAAATGAAACTCAAATCGTTTTAAAATGAATTTAAAACGAATATATTAAGGAATATTCAATTTTGATTTGAAAATTGAAATGAAATTGAAATTGTTTTAAAATGAATTTAAAACGTATATATTAAGGAATATTAAATTTTGATTTGAAAATTGAAATGAAATTGAAATCGTTTTAAAAAAGAATTTAAAATGAATATATTAAGGAATACTCAATTTTGATCTGAAAATTGAAATGAAATTGAAATCGTTTTAAAATGAATTTAAAACGAATTTATAAAGGAATGTTCAGTTTTGATTTAAAATCGAAATATAAGTGGAAATCATTTTTAAAACGAATTTATAAACGAATTCATAAAATACGATTTAAATGGAAATCGACTATATATATATTATATGTATAATGCCTTGAATAGAACGCGCAGTACAGCGACCGTTCGCGAATTTCGACCATTAACTTCAAATTGATGTAACGGGAGATCCGACCGTTGAATTGTCCTAAATCCAAAACCGTTGGGTTCGATTCCAACAGATATAAGAGATTTAAATTTCAACGGTCGGATTTTAAGATATGTCCAAATCAAATTCAGAAAAGGTCGATGTGGATGCAGTTCGGTGGCCGTTATTGGAAACCGACCGAAATGGCGATATTAAATTTATTAAAAATATGGAAAAATTGTCAAAAATCATAATAAATGATTTGGAAAGAATTTGGATAAAAAAATCCAGTTTTGAAAAGATAAAATTTATTTTTATCGAAAAGAACTAGTTAAAAACTAGAATAAAAATCCAATTATTTTTAGAAATAATATAATGGATTTGTAAGTGGGATTTAAAGTAACTAGAATTTTCCAACTAATAAATTGGAATGGATTTGGAATGGAAATTATCTTCGGATATTTCGATATTGGATTCCTTGTTATATGGATATTATTGAGGAATTTGGAAGATATATATATCGTTATTCCCAATACGATATTTGTTGATTTCAGAATTTGATATTGAATAAAAGCCGATAAAATTTCTATTCAGAGCCTTGTATTTAATATCAAATTGGATTTTGGGTTTGTCATGAATGATGTCTTTATTAACACTGTTCTTAAACCCCGATGAGAAAAGAATGAATCTTTTAAATGAGATTCAGTGAAATGTACCAATTAATTAATATTTAATTGGAATTGAAATGAAATTGGATTTTTGGGTTTATCATGAACGGTGTTTTAAATAACACTTGTTCTTTAACTCAATTAACAGTGAAGAGATGATTTGGAATTTATAAATCTTTTTATTAAGATTTAATGGAAATTTTCCAAAGTAAAGTTTTCTGATTTAATATATTAAATTGGAATTGAATGGAATTCGATTTGGTAATAATCGAGTCTCTATAAACGAAGACCGTTACTATATATGGAATTTAAAAGGCTTTGTTGTTATTCCATTTATAGTATTAGTTTGATATGGAAATTTATATCGATTATATACTGTTATGATTTCCATGAAGATTCCATTTTGATGGAAGATGATTTTGGATTTATTGTGAATAGTGTTTTAAATGACATTGGTTCTTTAACCCGGTAAATGGTAGGATTAATTTTCCTAAAAGTTTAATGATCATAAAGTAATGATTTATCATATTAAAACCAAGTTGGAGTTTTAATGAATCTTTAATTAGATTGAAAAGTTAATGTGATAGTTAAATTAGCCAAATTTGAGAAGTGATCGAGAATGGAGTACCACCGGTTTTACTCCAGGTGATAGTTAAATCTTTTATTAGATTTGAACATGAAATGGTAATTAAATTTACCGATAACACCATGGGTGTTAGATATGGAGTATTACCGGTTTTTCTCCATGGGATGAATAGGTTGGGATTGGGATTAATAAATAAATGATTACTTCGGTAAAGTTCGCTAATCCTGACTAGTTGATAAACTTTAATTTGGTTTAGAATTGTGAAAGGATAAAATCAAATCTTTTGAATTGATATAAAAAAGGAAGATTAAAGAATAAATTTGAAAGAATTTATCTTTGATAAAATTAATGGGAACCTTTCCCTAAAGATGTGAATATTTGAATAAAAGAATATTCTGGATTGGAATGGGGCGTATGTTGTGTTTGTGTAGCACTTGTTTATGAAATACATGAGTTATTCGGAAAGACTGGGTTTATCCCATTCTGAATAATTGATACGACGACTAAAAGTCGATGATGAAGATGGTGGTTGTAGACCGGAGATCTTCACATCGTTTGTATGATTACTGATGTCTTGATTGGGTTGTACACTCGAGACAAGGTAATAAGTGGTGATCGTCCAGACGTACTAGGAGATCGACCGGATATGCGAGGACCTCTCTCCTGTATTGGACATATGAGACGAGCAAAAAGGTGTCTTCGGTTTCGTTCAGACCCAGAACGGACTTGCAAATGGATGATATGTCTGACATTGTATTCTTTTATATTGTATTCGTTGATCTCTACTAAATACATATTTTTTTGGTGGCAAAGAATTTATTCTTTTGCTTAACACCCTTCTCTGAGACGTACGGGCTTAGAGGTTATATATTGGCAGAAATCAGTGGTACGGTATGGATTTACGGTGGGGCATGTTGAGTGGCATGTGATCAAGGCCTTTGTTGAAAAGCAGGGCCTTGTGGTTGATGATCAAAGCGCAGATTTAAATAGCATAGCTTTGTGTATAGCGTTAATTCGTGAGCCTCACCCCCGGTATGAACCAGAAACGGGAGAGGACTGCAGGGAGAACATGCGTTTCTTTCTAGCTAGGAGTGGTGTCATGGTATGGAGCCCAGACATTTTTACTTATGTGGATGTTGGAAAGCGAGGTACCTCGGATTTGAGTCCCTAGTGGCTCTTGTGATGGTCAACGTACTGACCAGATTTACGCCTCATAGGGTTGGGAAACCGAAGGGTGGACCGGCCCTGAAGATCCAAGGTGCAGTTGCGACTGATCCTGAGACATGTAATGACCCAAAAATCCCCGCCCTTTGAATCGACCATAAACCACACAGGCCTGATCCAAAAGTTGGAAATCCTCGAATGCACTATCTCTAGGCATACAACACATCAAAACAGAAAACAGAAGACTTTTATAAACATTATAATAATGTTACATCAGAGTACATAATATCAAAGTACATCGATATAATAATACAACAGCGGAAGATAATTTACAATGAATTTAATACAATGCAGCAGAAGACTCTCAATGCTCTGGACACAACTTTAAGCTTCGATCCAAAATCCTGCTCAATATATCTGCAAAATAAGTTACTCGACTGCCCGAGTGGAAAAGAGGGCACCCGAGTTTGCGAAGTGAAACAAACTACGAGTCAGTCACGGGACTGGTATGAGAAATCTTTCCTAACTTATCTAACAATATGGCTAATCACAGGACCACGCCGCTAACGCGGAATGGGTTTACTCCTTTGGATTGCCAACGCATAAATAAAATAAATTTTTATTCAAAACAACGCAATGCTTTTTAGAAAAATGAAATCATTATAAGACTCTGGTCCCATCACACAATGAAACGCAAACCGGAGGACAGAGTTTTACCTTATAATGATCAAACATGCTTGATACGTAGAAAATAATAATTTAATATTATTATTAATGTCTAATCAGTTGTAAAATACTTCAAAGTAAATGTATCAATCATAGACGACATAGTACCCCATCCTACTACGTCGCCATATATAGGTTTACAATCAAAACCGTAATGTCGTATTGGAAATTGGGTTTCCTTCATGAGTCAAGGCTAGGGACGATCTCCTTACCGATTCGAGACACTCTAGCAATGTCTCAGGATCACACCTACGGGCAACCCTTGGATCCTATAGGGCCGGCCCAAAAATACTTTAGTGGATTAGTTATGCCTGAATACACGCTTCCCGGTCCTATTGAACCTATAATTTAGTCACTATCGACCAATAAATCTAAGGTACCTCATAATCCATCAACCATATAAGTAAAATGTCAGGGCTTGCAAAACCCTGATACCACTTCTAGCTAGAAAGAAACGTGTGCACTCCCTGCGTTCGCTTGTTTCTGACTCTTACCAGGGTGTGAGGCTCGCAAGGTAACGCTATACACAAATCTATGCTGAAATAGGAAATGCTTTGATCATCAACCACAAGTCTCTGCTTTTCAACAAAAGCCTTGATCATCTGCATCTTGGCATGCCACATTGACAATCCATGCAATCTATAACTAGCAATATATAACCTCGGAGCTCGTGCATCTCAGATAAGGGTGTTAAGCAAGAGAATAAATACTCCGCCACCGATCAGATATATATTAAATAGAAATCAATTTACATGGAGTGAAATCCAATGTCAGACACATATCCATTTACAAGTCCGTTCTGGGTCTGAACGAAACCGGAGTCACCTTATTTCTCGTCCCGTATGTCAAATACGGAAGAGAGATGCTCGCTTATTAGGACAATCAACAAGTACGTCCGGACAACTACAACTTTAACCCTTTACTGGGAGCTACCCAATGTCGGGCATCAGTATTCATCCTTTCGATGTGAAGATTGGCGGCCTTCAATCACCGCCTTCTATGTCTTCAATTTAAATTGTCGTATAATTATTTGAAATGAGATTGAACTCGGTCTTTTCAAATAATGCTCGTATATATATATAATTTAAGCCATCTCATATCATTAATATTATTTTATAATGATTTATCACTATTTTTATTTAAATAAAAATATCCCAATTTAATTTTACGACGCTTCGGGTCTATAAGCGGCCCTGGTGCTGTTTTTATCAAAATTTGATTTACACATATCTCGAAAACTAACCGTTGGATTTTAATAAAATCTATATTGTTGGAAAGATCTTCCCAAAGCGGTCCTAACGGTTCCAGCTTTGTGAAAATCCGACGGTCGGATCTTTCGGTATAATCATTTAAAGTTACGATTCCGAAACGTGAACTACCGCGCGCGATTCATTTAATTTTAATTTATATTTATATATAATTATATATAAATATAAACCATTCGACAATTCCACTAACGTATTTAACACGCCAAATAAAAGAATGTTTTATTGGCATATCATATCTACATGTTCATAATGTCAAATAAAATGTATTTTATTTACATGACAATTAAGCTAATGACAAATAAAAAAGCTAATTTTTATTTGCATTATTTGCATGCAATTTCTATTTTTGACTTTAACAAATAAAAAGAAATATTTTATTTGTATATATATAATTTCAATGTATAACGTAACATACAAAATGTTTATTTTAAATTTACATACAAATTCTAACGTATGCATTGACAATAAAAATGATATTTTATCTTGCATACAAATTCTAATGTATGCATTGTCAATAGAAATGATATTTTACCTTGCATACAAATTCTAATGTATACATGTTCAATAAAAATGATTCTTTGAATTGCATACAAATTCTAATGTATGCATCTTTAATAAAAATGATATTTTTTTTCTTGCATACAAATTCTATATATGCATTTTTCATTAAAAATGATTCTCTGAATTGCATATAAATTTTAATGTATGCAATTTAAAAAAAATGATATTTTATCTTGCATACAAATTCTAGTGTATGCATTTTCAATAAAAATGATTCTTTGAATTGCATAAAATTCTAATGTATACAATTTAAATAAAAATGATATTTTCACTTTTGTTGACAATCCTATTTCAACAAAATGTTTTAAAAGTAATTCATTCATTTTGTTGACAATTCTAGTTTAACAAAATGATTAAAAAGTGGTGATTTCATTTTGTTGACAAGTCTAATTTAACAAAATGACTAAAAAGTTATTATTCATTTTTGTTGACAATTCTAGTTCAACAAAATGACTAAAAATGACAATTTAATTTATTTAACATACAAATTCTAATGTATGTTGTGATAGTAAAAATGATTCTTTATTTAACATACAAATTCTAAAGTATGTTGTGATAATAAAGATGATTCTTTATTTTAATATCTAATTTTGTTTAATGTAACAGAAATACTATGAAATTACAATAGTCATGGTCTAGTCTGTTATTTAAAACCAAACGACAAATAAAAAGGTAATTATCTAATCTCTTTAATGAAACATGATAACGCTAAAAATATCATTTTATAATTATCTAATCTTTTTATTGAAAACAATGCTACATTAAAAATGTAATTTTTAATGTTCAACCTTTTTATTGAAAACAATGCTACATTAAAAATGAAATTTATAATATTCAATCTTTTTATTGAAAACAATGCTACACTAAAAATGTAAATTTTAATGTTCAATCTTTTTATTGAAAACAATGAACAATAAAAATATAATCTTTCATGTTACTTATTTTTATTTAAACAAAGTGAAAATAAAAACATGATCTTTAATAACTAATCTTTTTATTGCGACAAAATTATGGCAAAAGTATGTCTTTAATAACCAATCTTTTTATTGCAACTAAACTGACAATAAAATTATGTCTTTTAAATCTACTCTTTTTATTGTAACTAAAATGACAGTAAAAATGTATCTTTTAATTCCAATCTTTTATTTGTAACTAAAATGACAATAAAAATATGTCTTTTAAATCTACTCTTTTTATTGTAACTAAAATGACAATAAAAATATGTCTGTTAATTCTACTCTTTTTATTGTAACTAAAATGACAATAAAAATATGTCTTTTAATTCTACTCTTTTTATTGTAACTAAAATGACAGTAAAAATGTATCTTTTAATTCCAATCTTTTATTTGCAACTAAAATGACAATAAAAATATGTCTTTTAAATCTACTCTTTTTATTGTAACTAAAATGACAATAAAAATATGTCTTTTGATTCTACTCTTTTTATTGTAACTAAAATAACAATAAAAATATGTCTTTTAATTCTACTCTTTTTATTGTAACTAAAATGTCAATAAAAATATGTCTTTTAATTCTACTCTTTTTATTGTAACTAAAATGACAATAAAAATATGTCTTTTAATTCTACTCTTTTTATTGTAACTAAAATGACAATAAAAATATGTCTTCTGAATCTACTCACAATAAAAATATTTCTTTTAATTCTTCTCTTTTTATTGTAACTAAAATGACAATAAAAATATGTCTTTTAAATCAACTCTTTTTATTGTAACTAAAATGACAATAAAAATATGTCTTCTAATTCTTCTCTTTTTATAGTAACTAAATTGACAATAAAAATATGTGTTCTAATTCTACTCTTTTTATTGTATCTAAAATGACAATAAAAATATGTCTTCTACTTCTACTCTTTGTATTGTAACTAAAATGACAATAAAAATATGTCTTTTAATTCTACGCTTTTTATTGTAAATAAAATGACAATAAAAATATGTCTTCTAATTCTACTCTTTTTATTGTAACTAAAATTACAATAAAAATATGTCTTCTAATTCTACTCTTTTTATTGTAACTAAAATGACAATAAAAATATGTCTTTTAATTTTAATCTTTTTATTGTAACTAAAATGACAATAAAAATATGTCTTTTAATTCTAATCTTTTTATTGTAACCAAAATGACAATAAAAATATGTCTTCTAATTCTACTCTTTTTATTGTAACTAAAATGATAATAAAAATATGTCTTCTAATTTTACTCTTTTTATTGTAATTAAAATGACAATAAAAATATGTCCTCTAATTCTACTCCTTTTCTGGTAACTAAAATGACAATAAAAATACGTCTTTTAATTTTACTCATTTTATTTGAAACAAAGTGACACATAAAATATGTTCTTTTACTTCTAATGTATTCTATGTTAATGGATTCAAATAAAAATAATATTTTTATTACTGAACGAAATCTAATCAAAACCCATGTTCCATGGTTAAATAAAAAAATGAATATTTTTATTATTAATCAAATCTAAACCAATCCATGTTTCATGTTTCAATAAAAATGAATATTTTTGTTATTAATCAAAACCTGACACAACCCTGTTCATGAAAACAAATAAAATAAGATTTTTATTGTAAACCTAAAATTTGACAAAAACCAAGTTCATGTAAACAATAAAAATGTAATTTTTATTTTAAACCTATTCCCAATGTTCATGGATTCCATAAAGATGATATTTTACTATAAAAACAAATCTATGTTCATGGATCTAAATAAAGATGATATTTTTACTTCAAACCAAATCAATGTTCCTAGATCTAAAATGAAAATAAAAATAAGATGTTTATTCCAAATCCAACCAATATTCATAGATCCAAATAAAAGATGAAATATTTACTATAAAACAAATCTAAGAATAAGCTAGAGATTCAAATAAAACAAAGGATTTTTATTATAGATCTAGATGTAATAAAGCATGAACATCGCAATCCATCATAATCCACAAACAACAAATTCCAATCTCAAACATCACATATCTGATTTTATAATCATACATACATGGTTTTCAAATAGCGAGAAATAATTAAATTTTAATTAATTATTAAAAATAGAAATCTCACAGAAGTTTTTCCATTCTGCCAAAATTTAGACAAGCTCCAAATCAGTTTCTGTCAGTTCCTTGTTGTAGATCTCATTGCTACGAATCCAACACATCTGAATTTGTCCATTTCTGATTTCGTATGGCAAAGTTATGATCATTTTTACAGTAATTACATTATTCGATTTATTAATAAAATAAATTAATAACCTAACTAAATTCTTAATCATACTCTTAATCCATCGTCTCTTTCTCGTAGCCTTCAGGAGAAAACGAACCCATCATCTCGG
The DNA here is from genome assembly GCA_030737875.1 of Allium sativum. Taxonomy (NCBI): domain Eukaryota; kingdom Viridiplantae; phylum Streptophyta; class Magnoliopsida; order Asparagales; family Amaryllidaceae; genus Allium; species Allium sativum. Next base: position 827,520,828 of record CM060926.1, on the reverse strand, counting down.
TATGAAATCGAAGATCAGAAGGAGTATTACCATTTTCGTAATATGAGTTTGGAAAAATAATTGATGGATTGAACATGAATTAGGAATGAATTTCAAACGATGAGGGCCATTGAAATGTGGAGACGGCGACTAAATGCTTTTAGTTGATTAGGGTTTCCAATTTTCCTATTGGTTTTTTATATAGGTTTTAATATTATTTAGTTTTCTTTAATTTCATTTCCCTTAATGTGTCATGTAACGACCCACATTTTTGACCGTTCAAAATCGACAATAAACCACACATGTCGACTCAAACAAATCTCAAATATAGGTTGTTATTGAGAAATGAAGAAGAACAAGACAGAGTTCTCACAGCGGAAGGACAACAAATAATAACTAAATAACAGTTTAAAACAGTTGAAAGATACATATAACTATAACATACAATGATTATCAGAGTTATACATATACAGGTATACATACATGGCAGCGGAAACAAGGTGCAGCGGAAAAATATTACATATAGTAGATATATACCAACTTCGTCTTCGTGCTCCACGGAAGGAAAATCTTCGCTAGCTGCAACATCTGCTGACCCGAGCGTATTGCATAAAAGAAAACACAACAAACACTGGATCAGCCCTAAATCATTCTCATATTAGTCAAATTTAAATACGAAATAACATCAGTGTCATGGGTACAGTAACTCAAGAGATGTTACGGGATTTTTCCATCTCTCAAGGATCCGTTAAACTAATATATAGATAGTATAGTATGCTATTATGATAGTGTCTACTCAGTAAAGTATAAATACTGAAAATAGCGTAAGCGGGATTACATTTTTACCATTACACCATTTATAATACCGTAGTCTATACAGTACCGTAAACCCACCGTAAACGATGGCATCAGAGGGCACTCCATAGGTACGATACAAATCAAAATCGTATGGGGCTCGATAAGGATAATATGACAAGGACTCGAGGCAATGCCCAGGGTAGGATTCTACCAATTGCACTCCCGGACCGGTGGTAACGCATAGCAGCCACTACCGCCCACTTCGGAACACACTCCCAAATCAAAATTGGGCCCAAATCATCATCATCATAGTCATAGAAATAGTATCGAAGAAGTGTGTCTGATCAAAGGGGCTACCTCAATTAGTCACGGTATAGCTCCTGTTTTAGTCATTTCAATTCTGACCCGAAGGTCAGGGCTATTTCGTCATCGTTCATCTTCTTCGATTCAATAATCGCATCCAAGTCATTATACTCATTCTGGATACGTCATAACGTTCACAGTTGTCAAAGTGGTATCGACACTGACAGAGAGTATGCCGTATGTCAACTCCGGTCTCTTTAACAACCAACGCTTACATCTTTTCACATCGGTTGTTCTTTTATATTTCACAAAGGTTCGCTTCATATCAAAATATCATATTCTGTTTCGAACCAAATTTATATTCAAATAGAATATAAACTCATATCAACATATCATAATCATACCAAACCGATTATATTCTAAACTAGAATATTTTTCATTTCATTATATTATAATCATATAATATTTCACCAAATCGATTTATATTCAAGTAGAATATATGTGACGATCCCAAAATCCGAGGGGCGGTATTAAGGATAATCATTGGAATATAACACATTAATCATCATAGCAGAGAACAGATAATAGCAGAAACAATAAATAAAATAATTTTACATGGATAGGACAGCGGAATCACAACATGTAATGATATCAGAATAGCATAGCGTGGGATATAACTTAGTAAATAAAAGGAAATTGATCAGTCATCATCGCCAGAGGCGGAATCATAATATAAGAACAATAATGGCAGAAAATGTCAAAGTCATCTCTGTGAAGTCAGCCTCGCCATGAGCCAAAAATGCACTCTATGCAGCAGTGCAGAGCCAAAAACAACCTGTCACCTGTGAACTAGGCTGCCCATGTGAAAATAAGGGCACCCGCGTTTGCAAAGTGAAACAAACAACGAGTCAGTCGTGGGGACTGGTATGAGGAATCTATTTAATAGTTTAAACAACAGTAATAAGCAAATCAAAGGACCACGCCACTTTCACGGAACGGGTTTACTCCAGTGATTGCTAGTGCATTTAAAAACAAAGTAAATTCTTTTAAAACAACGCAATGCTTTTAGAAAGAATGAAGCCATTATAAGACTCAGGTCCCATCATACAATGCAACGCAAGCCGGAGGATAGAGTTTTACCTTATAAGGGCCAAATATGCTTGATACGTATAAAGCAAAATCATTTGATATTATTACTAGTGCATATATGTTTCAAAAATGAATAGCATCATAAATATCAATCATAGGCGGCATAACTACCATCTACTATGACGCCATACTAGTTTACAATCGAGTCCGTTATTTCGTATTGGAAATTAGATTTCCGTCATGAGTCGAGGCAAGGGGCAAGCTCCTCTCCGCTTCGAGACATTCTAGCAAATGCCTCGGGACTACACACTCTGGGTAACCCCTGGATCTTCAGGGCCGGTCCTCTCTTACGTTTGAGGATTGGCAATTCCTGAACACACGTTTCCCGGTCCTTACAGACCTATAATCGAGACGCCTCGCATTCCAATAACCACATAGGTGAAAAATAGATATAAATGTCAGGGCTGGTAAGTCACTGACACCACCATAGCTAGAAAGAAACGTCGTGCTCTCCCTGCAGTCTGTATCCCGTTTTTAACTCATACCGGGGTGTGAGGTTCGCGAATCTATGAAATACACAAAGCTAGGCTACATAGACCTTGCTTTGATCATCATCCACAAGACTTCGCTTTGCAACAGAAGCCTTGATCATAGCATCTTGGCATGCCACATATGCAGTCCACTCCATACGATTGATTTCCATCGATATATAACCCCTGAGCTCGTATGTCTCAGAGAAGGGCGTTAAGCAAAAGAATAAATTCTCCGCCGCCAAACAGATATATATTTAACAGAGGTCAATCAGTATAGAACAAAATCCAATGTCAGACACACAGTCCATTTACAAGTCTGTTCTAGGTCTGAACGAAACCGGAGGCGTCAAATTCCTCGTATATCCGTCCAATCAACACATACGTTCAGACGGCTACTACTTCCGTCCCTTTCCGGTAGCTACTCCGGTTAGGAACCTCAATAGCGCCCATCCAACCGACACGAAGATCGTCGGTCTTGAATCGTCTTTGCGTTTTCCAATTCGAATCGCTCGATAAATTATTTGAAATGAGGGTTAGCTCGGCCTTTTCAAATAATTCACGTCACTAGAATTTAAATCGATTCATTTTATGGTTATATTATTCGACATCCATCTTTCGGTTCTTTAGTGTTATTTTCATGTCATACACATACAACCATCAAATATCAAACAATTCAAGCCCAATTGGTTTATTTGCAATCTATGTTGCTTATAATATTTTATAACGATTTTTCGCCATTTTTTTTTATCTATTTAAAAATGGCCATATTTAATTAAACGACGTTTCAGGTCGTGCTGTGGCACTGGCGCTGTTTTCCCCTTAATTTGTTTTACACATATCGGAAAATCTAACCGTTGGATTTCTACAAAGACTATATCAGTGGGAAGATATTCCCAAAGCGAACCCAACGGTTCCAGTTTCGTGAAAATCCGACGGTCGGATCTCCCGCACTAGTCGTTTGAAGTTACGGTTTCAAATTTCGAACTGCAGCGTCGTTATTCGATTTAATTTAATTATATTTATATTTATATATGAATATAAACGATTCTGGCGCTGTTTTTCTTCAGATTTGAATTAAACATTCCGGACAATCCAACCGTTGGATTTTTACAAGGTTGGTGCCGTTGGAAAGATATTTCCAAGGCGAACCCAGCGGTTGCGGTTTCGGAAAAATCCGATGGTCGGATTCCTCGTACTAATCGTTTCAAATTACGATTCCGAAACACGAATTGCACGGCCTCTATTCCTTTTATTTATATTTATATTTATATATATAAATATAGTTCATTCTATAATTTCAACTATAGTTCATTCTATATTTTCAACTTCGTTTTCACTAACGCCTTAATATTTCGAAAAATTTCGCCATAACCTCCTTTGTATGGGGAGGGGTTTGGAAATTTATTGGGCCGTGTTAGGTACCCAATAAATCCTAAAAAGCATTCACATATTTATAGTGATATATTCTGGTGTTTACGGGGGAGTATGTACTGATAATCACTCCAGAAAATAAATTCTCGTCACCCCGTTTCCGTGTGGAAATAAATAGTCCATGTGCCGTATCTAATAACTAGAGCGACGTGATTATTGTCAACTCCAGACCCGTGTGGGGTTTTTATTAATCTGGCAATTTATCGTTATAATTTATATAGTCCATATCAGTCATCAGTTCAACCTGTAGTACATAGTCATCGCCATACAAGCCTCTTGCTTGTATGGTAAATCTTCCACCTCGTCACACAAACTCCAATTTCTTATGTGGAATATGATGAAGTATGCCTATCATCAAGAAGTATGCCATGTAGTGTAGTTCAAAATTAATTGTTACTATCCAATGGCGTTATTTATTATTTCACACAGAATAACCAGCACTCCGCATCCAATGGCATTCACAGGAGTTGATATATAAATAAAATTGCGCAGTCAACTCATCCAGGTTTACCCGTTTGTCGGGCACGCAAATAATTTCTTTACTCTACAGCTAATCCATTTTTCCTGTTCAACACATGTATATATATGCAGAACAAAGCTAATAATAATATTTCTAGCAAACTATTATTTATTTCAACATGTGTGTATTTTTATCTAAGCGTATACATGATAAAAGAAATATTTTTGTCATCTAAAATATTTATTCGACACGTGTGTATTTTTAACACTTCATGTTCACAATAAAGGTGCAGTTTTTATTGTCGATTCATTTTATTTTAAAATACGATAACATTCAACACATGAATTTCAACTCGACGAACAAATTGCAATTCAACACATGAATATTCTATATAGTTTGTATATATATAAAAATGTGATTTTTATCGCTAAAGCCATTTGTTTAAATTCAAATAATATTCAACACATGAATTTCAACTCAACGAATGAATTGCAACTCAACACATGAATATTTTATATAGTTTGTATATATATAAAAATGTGATTTTTATCGCTAAAGCCATTTGTTTAAATTCAAATAATATTCAACACATGAATTTCAACTCAACGAATGAATTGCAACTCAACACATGAATATTTTATATAGTTTGTATATATATAAAAATGTGATTTTTATCGCTAAAGCCATTTGTTTAAATTCAAATAATATTCAACACATGAATTTCAACTCAACGAATGAATTGCAACTCAACACATGAATATTCGATACAGTTTGTAATTTATTTCAACGAATGAAAATTATTCTAACACATAAATATTTCAGAAAATTTTGGCAGCATAACGGCAGGGTAGTTAAAACCGGGACCGTCCCTAGTACGGCTCCTCGCTCTACCTTAAAACCTCGCGGTTTTTGACAATGGGGATCATGCATCTAGTTCGCACGCAGGCGGCATGTTTTATTTTCAATTCCACAATCCTATTCTAATTTGTTTCAACCACAAGAGGGTATTTTTCAACCACAAAGGTATTTTTCAACCACAAAATCAACCACAAACAATTATTTCCAACCATTCGTCATACCATATAATATCACGTCAATCACAAGCAATAAATATCGTCCATGGTCTGTGGACGAGGGGAGTATATATATATATATATATATAATATAATATAATAATTCACTTGCATTTCATCACAATTCAAAGCATATATGTTTCATTCAACGCTTGTATAATTTATACATCGCTTATATAACTTATACAACACATGTACATGAGGTATACAATGCGTATATAATTTACACTTCGCTTATATAATTTATACAACACGATTTCATTCACACAATTAGTTTAGATTCCTCACATTGGTTATTGCAGTGCTAAAAATCGTAGGAAGGTCAGAAAAATCCGCGGCTTCTTCTAGAATGTAGAGAGCCTCCTTGCGGTCACGGTGTCTCCTGTTTCATCAAATTTCGTTAAAGAACGAAAAAGATATTATTTTTCAAAGTTTTGCAACGCTTTATAGTGTAAAAACAGTTTAAAATTATATAACCCGTTAGTTTTCAAACCTGCTCAAATTTAGGTTTTGATTTTTCTCTCGATTCGTTGCTCTATAGGTTGACCAGATTGTCGGACGTCGTCGAGGGAGGGAAGAGCTTTCTGGCGCCACCAGTCTCCTCCAGTTCGACGTCGAGATGAACCCTGGGCGGCGGCTTAAATGTGCCGACTTTGGAGCGCCAGAACTCGATGGCGGCGCCTCTGATGGTGGCGAGACTGGGTCGGATGTGGAGAGGGGACTAAGGCGGTCAGAAACTTTAACTGGCGGAGGCGGCGAAATCGACTAAGGCGGCGGCAAAGTCGACGAGAAGCTTCGTGCTTCCTGAGTCGTCCAAATCGCTGGCGGCTAGGGTTTCCTTCGTATTTTTTTTAAAGAAAAATTCCTATTGGTCCGAGCTTTATAGGAAGTTTTAAATAGTGTTTTTGCAAACGGACTCCTTTTTAAACCCAACGACTGTCGCCCCTAGCTAAATACCCCCATTCCGGACACAATGGGATATGTTTCGTTGGCCCATTCGACTGTTACAGTCAGTTATTTTTCAATTTAAAATATAAAACATTCGATATTTAATTTAAACGTACATTTCAATTTGCCAGGGCCACAAACTGAATCGAAAAAATTCCAGAAAAATAAATCTAGCTTTGTTTTGACGATACGGTCCTAACAAAACCAATTTCGTCGAATTCTGAGCTCGATTGAAAAACGGCCATTTTTAGGTCGACCCATTTTAACAGAAATTGACCAATCACATTTTCTTTTGCCCCGCTCACATACTAGCTTCAAAAATTACGAAATTTGAAACTTAGCAATAATTTAACATCCCGGACCCAACAAAAGTGGTTTCGTTGAATTCCGAGGTCGTACGCAAAATATCAATTTTCAAGGGTTATATATGCTATATAGCGACCTTTCTGAAAATTCAATTGGCCATAACTTTTGATTTCCGTTATGAAATTTCGATTTTTCAGATTCGTTAGAAAGTTATACTTAAACAGATTTAAATATTTTCAGTTTCGCTAAAATCCGTTATATTTTCCACCCGGTACAGTCAGACAAAGTTTGTATACAAAATTCCAAACTGCAATACTATACCCAATTCTATATTTTATTGAAATATGCTATTTCAATTATTCAAATTTCTTGGTAATAACCAAAATTAAAAATTTTAAATTGGTTCACATTTTCCGGGTTATTACAATCTCCCCCACTTAAAACTTTTCGTCCTCGAAAAGGAAATAACAGCTAAGTAGGAAATAAAATGTAAATGCAAAGTATTGTAAAGGTACCTTGCACCGGAGTTAGTCAGAGATGTCCACTCTGCATTTGGGATAGGCTTGTTTAATGCTTTCCTCAGTCTCCCAAGTATAGTCTCTAGGATCACTACTCCACTGCACTTTGACTAAATGAATCTTTTTCCTCCTTAGCTCTCTAGTTTTCTTGCCAACTATCTTTAATGGCTCTCTTCTGAGTGCTAATTCTGGAGTTATGTCAATATCATGTTGCGCTGCTTCTTCCACAACAAGATCTGGATCATGAACATGTTTTCTGAGTTGAGACACGTGGAACACATCATGTATACCAGGCAACCAATTAGGTAATGAAACCCTATACGCAAGAGTTCCAATCCGTTCAAGTATAGGAAAGGGACCAATAAATCTCGGTGCCAACTTCCCAGTCTTGCCAAATCTGATTACTCCTCGCATTGGAGAAACTCTTAAATAAACATAATTGCCAACGGCAAACGATATATCCCTTCTTCTCGCATCAGCATAACTTTTCTGTCGGCTTTGCGCGGTTTTTAATCGCTTCTTAATGAAATCGACTTTATCCGATGCTTCTTGAATCATATCGGGCCCTAACACAAGTCTGTTGCCAGGTTCTACCCAATATGCGGGAGATCTGCACGGTCTACCGTATAATGCTTCAAATGGAGACATTCCCAAACTTGCTTGATAGCTATTGTTGTAAGAGAATTCGGCTAAATGTAAATGATCTTCCCATGAACCTCCGAAATCAATAACGCAAGCCCGCAGCAAATCTTCTAGAATTCTATTCACCCGCTCAGTTTGGCCGTCTGTCTGAGGGTGATAAGCGGTGCTTAGATTCAATTTGGTTCCCAATTCTTCCTGGAATGCTTCCCATAATTTGCTAGTAAACAGGGGATCTCTATCACTGACTATATTGAGCGGCACTCCATGTAGTTTAACTATTTCTTTGAAGTAAATTTGTGCTAGACTTTCAGCCGTTCTATTGGATCGGACAGGTATGAAATGGGCAGTCTTCGTGAAGCGATCTACGATTACCCATATACTGTCGTTTCCTTTTCTAGTTCGAGGCAGGCCATCAATGAAGTCCATCGAGATTTGTTCCCACTTCCATCTTGGAATTTCTAAGGGTTGTAATAATCCAGCCAATTTCTGCTAATCACTCTTGACTAGTTGACAAGTGGGGCATCTGCTAACATATAACGAGATATCTCTTTTCAAAGCTCTCCACCAGAACGTGCGCTTGATATCGTTATACATTTTGCTCACACCGGGATGGATACTTAGTTTGGACTTGTGGCACTCATCAAGTATTTCTCTTCTGAGCTCAGGAAGGTTTGGGATGCAAATTCTGCCATTTAATCTTAGAACTCCTTTGTCATCGAGTCGGAAACTTGTGGATTCACCTCCTTTGACTCTCTGACAGATTCTTTGAATGAATTCATCGTCCTTCTGAAGGGTCGAGATCCTGTCTATTAATGAAGACGTGATGACAAAACTGGCGATGATTTCATTCTTTCTGCTGAGCGCATCGGCTACAACATTGGCTTTCCCTGGAGTGTATATAATTTATAAATCATATGCCGCAAGGAATTCTAACCAACGATGTTGTCTCAAGTTTAGATCTTTCTGAGTGAACAGATATTTCAAGGATTGATGATCAGTGTATAGTTCGAACTTCTCGCCCAGTAAATAATGCCTCCAGATTCTTAAAGCAAACACGATAGCTAATAACTCAAGATCATGAGTTGCATAGTTCCTTTCATGCGGCTTCAGCTAACGGCTGGCATAAGCGACCACTTGGCCTTTTTGCATTAACACTGCGCCTAGCCCTCTAATAGAAGCATCTGTCCATACAGTCAAGTCTTGGTTGCCTTCTATAATGGTCAATACTGGAGCAGTTGTCAACTTCAGTTTCAGCTCCTGGAAAGCTTCTTCACATTCGGGAGTCCATTTGAATTTCTCATGCTTCTTTGTAAGCTTTGTCAATACACCAGATATCTTTGAAAAATCCTGAACGAATTTCCGATAGTAACTAGCCAATCCAAGGAAACTTCGAACTTCTGTGGGCGTAGTAGGTTGTTTCCAGTTCTGAATCGCTGTAATTTTGCTTGGATCTACAGCAATTCCTTCTTTTGATACGACATGGCCTAGGAACTTAACTTCATTCTGCCAGAAGACACATTTAGAAAATTTAGCTTTCAAGACATTTCTCCTTAGGATTTTCAACACTTGATCTAAATGTTTTGCATGTTCGTCTTCCGACTTTGAGTAGATTAAAATGTCATCTATGAAGACTAGAACAAATTTATTCAACACACCTCGGAACACTCTGTTCATAAGATCGACGAAGTATGCTCTGATACCAACTGTTGCTCCATTTAATCGATCTAACAGATCATCTATACGGGGCAAGGGATATTTTTTCTTCAGTGTCTGTTTATTGAGATCTCGGTAATCAACACAAAGTCTTAGAGTACCGTCTGATTTCGGGACAAATACTACTGCTGCTCCCCACGCTGAAAAGCTCGGTCTGATCAGACCTTTCCAAAGCAATTCTCGGGTTTGACTACCTAACTCTTCTTTTTCTTTCGGGGCCATTCTTCTAATTGGACGTACTACTGGTCGGGCGTTAGGAATTAGATCTATTCTAAATTCAATCTCTCTTTGCGGCGGTAAGTTTTCTACTTCTTCAAACACATCCGCGTAGTTTTTAATGACCGGTATCTTTTCTAATGAAGGGGAAGTAACTTCTAAAGAAGACCAAAATTCTGTTCTATTAATTTCTGCACCGAGACATGGTATAGTGATATGCCCCGATTTTGTTTCAACTTTCACGATTCTTTCGGCACATCTAACTTCGGCCTTATATTTTGTCAACCAGTCCAGCCCCAGTATAATATCAAATTCGGAAAGGTCCATGACAATCGAATCAAAAGAAAACTTGTAGCAAGAATAAGAGATATGCACTCTACTGTATAAACTGAGACTAACAGAACTTCCTATTGGGTTTCGAACTTTAATTGGTTCTTTAAGCTTTCTTCGTTTCAATTTTAATTTGTGAACAAGGTTACCAGAAATGAAGCTACGTGATGCACCAGTATCAAAAAGTACAGAAACAGGAATATTTTTAATGGTAAGGGTACCTCCCAAGACGTCGGGTTTACCTGATCCATCGGTGGTAGCTGGCGGGGTCTTCCCGTCATACACATGAGCCACTTGTGCATTCTGCTTCAGAGGACAGTTCCTGCTATAGTGCCCCTTCTTATGGCAGTTGTAGCATTCGGCTGAGTCATTTGCCTTTGGTTTCCTCAGGGCTTTGAATACATTAGAAAAATGACCTGGCTTCCCGCAGTTGTAGCAATTTCCTTTAGGGATCTTTCCAGGTTTCTGAGTAGCGGCCGCGGTAATGCTAGATTCGGGTTGATCTGTTGAAGCCTTGCGCTTATTTCCAGCTTGGGTTTTGGCGCGGTCTTGGCTAGCGTGCCTTTCATCCATGTCTTCATAATTGCAAGCCATTTCTACTAATTCTGAAAAGGAGAGTTTGATGTTGCTCATAGCTCTATCGTGGTACTTGCGCTTTAGCCCAAATATGAATCTCTTGTTCTTTGCTTTGTTAGTCATAATCAGCTCTGGAGCATAGCGCGACAACTGGGTGAACTTATTAAGGTAATCCTGAATAGAGAGATCTCCTTGCTGGAGATTAGCAAACTGCTCTCGCATCCTCTCTAGAGCCTGTTCAGGTACAAACTTCTCATTGAACATAGTTTTGAATTGCCCCCAGGTTTTGACAGTACCAGCTGCATCCTCTGAGGTAATGGCATCCCACCACAGCTCTGCTTCCTCCTGTAGGATCCAAATGCCAAGTCGTGCTTTGTTGTTGGTTCCCATACCCATGCCTTCAAAGATTTTCCCACAGGTCTTCAACCAAGCTATAGCCTCGGTCACTGTACCAGTGCCAGTAAAGGGTTTTCCCCCAAGGTTCATGTACCTCTTTGCTACTTTGTCTAGCTCAAAGTCTTCGGGTGCTGGTGGCTGAACAATAGGGCCTTCCACAACTACGGGGATATTCCCCCGTCCTCCTGCTGCCTCTCCTCGGCCTCCACGGCCTCCTCTAGCTGCTGCTACTTGTGTAGCCATCTAAGAGAATACTGTATAAGCAAGAAAAGAGTCAAGCTCACAGATTTGATAATTTTCATAAATGATAAAGCAGGGGAACATAAGGAAAGATAATGATGATGCACTGATCAAATTGTTTTGCTAATCTGCTTAGCTCGTTCTAGGACATTGCTAATCCTATCTCTAATGAGCTACTCGCATTAGAACACTACTGATTCTATTCCGACGAGGTGTTTAATGTGTTAGATCCCGGAACTAAGGTTAACCAAAGCTCTGATACCAACTGTGACAATCCCAAAATCCGAGGGGCGGTATTAAGGATAATCATTGGAATATAACACATTAATCATCATAGCAGAGAACAGATAATAGCAGAAACAATAAATAGAATAATTTTACATGGATAGGACAGCGGAATCACAACATGTAATGATATCAGAATAGCATAGCGTGGGATATAACTTAGTAAATAAAAGGAAAGTGATCAGTCATCATCGCCAGAGGCGGAATCATAATATAAGAACAATAATGGCGGAAAATGTCAAAGTCATCTCTGTGAAGTCAGCCTCGCCATGAGCCAAAAATGCACTCTATGCAGCAGTGCAGAGCCAAAAACAACCTGTCACATGTGAACTAGGCTGCCCGTGTGAAAATAAGGGCACCCGCGTTTGCAAAGTGAAACAAACAACGAGTCAGTCGTGGGGACTGGTATGAGGAATCTATTTAATAGTTTAAACAACAGTAATAAGCAAATCATAGGACCACGCCACTTTCGCGAAACGGGTTTACTCTAGTGATTGCTAGTGCGTTTAAAAACAAAGTAAATTCTTTTAAAACAACGCAATGCTTTTAGAAAGAATGAAGCCATTATAAGACTCAGGTCCCATCATACAATGCAACGCAAGCCAGAGGATAGAGTTTTACCTTATAAGGGCCAAATATGCTTGATACGTATAAAGCAAAATCATTTGATATTATTACTAGTGCATATATGTTTCAAAAATGAATAGCATCATAAATATCAATCATAGGCGGCATAGCTACCATCTACTATGTCGCCATACTAGTTCTACAATCGAGTCCATTATTTCGTATTGGAAATTGGATTTCCGTCATGAGTCGAGGCAAGGGGCAAGCTCCTCTCCACTTCGAGACATTCTAGCAAATGCCTCAGGACTACACACTCTGGGTAACCCCTGGATCTTCTGGGCCGGTCCTCTCTTACGTTTGAGGATTGGCAATTCCTGAACACACGTTTCCCGGTCCTTACAGACCTATAATAGAGGCGCCTCGCATTCCAACAACCACATAGGTGAAAAATAGATATAAATGTCAGGGCTGGTAAGTCACTGACACCACCATAGCTAGAAAGAAACGTCGTGCTCTCCCTGCAGTCTGTATCCCGTTTTTAACTCATACCGGGGTGTGAGGTTCGCGAATCTACGAAATACACAAAGCTAGGCTACATAGACCTTGCTTTGATCATCATCCACAAGACTTTGCTTTGCAACAGAAGCCTTGATCATAGCATCTTGGCATGCCACATAGGCAGTCCACTCCATACGATTGATTTCCATCGATATATAACACCTGAGCTCGTATGTCTCAGAGAAGGGCGTTAAGCAAAAGAATAAATTCTCCGCCGCCAAACAGATATATATTTAACAGAGATCAATCAGTATAGAACAAAATCCAATGTCAGACACACAGTCCATTTACAAGTCCGTTCTGGGTCTGAACGAAACCGAAGGCGTCAAATTCCTCATATATTCGTCCAATCAACACATACGTTCAGACGGCTACTACTTCCGTCCCTTTCCGGTAGCTACTCCGGTTAGGAACCTCAATAGCGCCCATCCAACCGATACGAAGATCGTCGGTCTTGAATCGTCTTTGCATTTTCCAATTCGAATCGCTCGATAAATTATTTGAAATGAGGGTTAGCTCGGCCTTTTCAAATAATTCACGTCATTAGAATTTAAATCGATTCATTTTATGGTTATATTATTCGACATCCTTCTTTCGGTTCTTTAGTGTTATTTTCATGTCATACACATACAACCATCAAATATCAAACAATTCAAGCCCAATTGGTTTATTTGCAATCTATGTTGCTTATAATATTTTATAACGATTTTTCGCCCTTTTTTTTATCTATTTAAAAATGGCCATATTTAATTAAACGACGTTTCAGGTCGTGCTGTGGCATTGGCGCTATTTTCCCCTTAATTTGTTTTACACATATCGGAAAATCTAACCGTTGGATTTCTACAAAGACTATATCAGTGGGAAGATATTCCCAAAGCGAACCCAACGGTTCCAATTTCGTGATAATCCGACGGTCGGATCTCCCGCACTAGTCGTTTGAAGTTACGGTTTCAAATTTCGAACTGCAGCGTCGTTATTCGATTTAATTTAATTATATTTATATTTATATATGAATATAAACGATTCTGGCGCTGTTTTTCTTCAGATTTGAATTAAAAATTCCGGACAATCCAACCGTTGGATTTTTACAAGGTTGGTGCCGTTGGAAAGATATTTCCAAGGCGAACCCAGCGGTTGCGGTTTCGGGAAAATCCGATGGTCGGATTCCTCGTACTAATCGTTTCAAATTACGATTCCGAAACACGAACTGCACGGCCTCTATTCCTTTTAATTATATTTATATATATAAATATAGTTCATTCTATAATTTCAACTATAGTTCATTCTATATTTTCAACTTCGTTTTCACTTCAAATTTTTCACTAACGCCTTAATATTTCGAAAAATTTCGCCATAACCTCCTTTGTACGGGGAGGGGTTTGGAAATTTATTGGGCCGTGTTAGGTACCCAATAAATCCTAAAAAGCATTCACATATTTATAGTGATATATTCTGGTGTTTACGGGGGAGTATGTACTGATAATCTTTCCAGAGAATAAATTCTCGTCACCCCGTTTCCGTGTGGAAATAAATAGTCCATGTGCCGTATCTAATAACTAGAGCGACGTGATTATTGCCAACTCCAGACCCGTGTGGGGTTTTTATTAATCTGGCAATTTATCGTTATAATTTATATAGTCCATATCAGTCATCAGTTCAACCTGTAGTACATAGTCATCGCCATACAAGCCTCTTGCTTGTATGGTAAATCTTCCACCTCGTCACACAAACTCCAATTTCTTATGTGGAATATGATGAAGTATGCCTATCATCAAGAAGTATGCCATGTAGTGTAGTTCAAAATTAATTGTTACTATCCAATGGCGTTATTTATTATTTCACACAGAATAACCAGCACTCCGCATCCAATGGCATTCACAGGAGTTGATATATAAATAAAATTGCGCAGTCAACTCATCAAGGTTTACCCGTTTGTCGGGCACGCAAATAATTTCTTTACTCTACAGCTAATCCATTTTTCCTGTTCAACACATGTATATATATGCAGAACAATGCTAATAATAATATTTCTAGCAAACTGTTATTTATTTCAACACGTGTGTATTTTTATCTAAGCGTATACATGATAAAAGAAATATTTTTATCATCTAAAATATTTATTCGACACGTGTGTATTTTTAACACTTCATGTTCACAATAAAGGTGCAGTTTTTATTGTCGATTCATTTTATTTTAAAATACGATAACATTCAACACATGAATTTCAACTCGACGAAAAAATTGCAATTCAACACATGAATATTCTATATAGTTTGTATATATATAAAAATGTGATTTTTATCGCTAAAGCCATTTGTTTAAATTCAAATAATATTCAACACATGAATTTCAACTCAACGAATGAATTGCAACTCAACACATGAATATTTTATATAGTTTGTATATATATAAAAATGTGATTTTTATCGCTAAAGCCATTTGTTTAAATTCAAATAATATTCAACACATGAATTTCAACTCAACGAATGAATTGCAACTCAACACATGAATATTTTATATAGTTTGTATATATATAAAAATGTGATTTTTATCGCTAAAGCCATTTGTTTAAATTCAAATAATATTCAACACATGAATTTCAACTCAACGAATGAATTGCAACTCAACACATGAATATTCGATACAGTTTGTAATTTATTTCAACGAATGAAAATTATTCTAACACATAAATATTTCAGAAAATTTTGGCAGCATAACGACAGGGTAGTTAAAACCGGGACCGTCCCTAGTACGGCTCCTCGCTCTACCTTAAAACCTCGCGGTTTTTGACAATGGGGATCATGCATCTAGTTCGCACGCAGGCGGCATGTTTTATTTTCAATTCCACAATCCTATTCTAATTTGTTTCAACCACAAGAGGGTATTTTTCAACCACAAAGGTATTTTTCAACCACAAAATCAACCACAAACAATTATTTCCAACCATTCGTCATACCATATAATATCACGTCAATCACAAGCAATAAATATCGTCCATGGTCTGTGGACGAGGGGAGTGTATATATATATATATAATATAATATAATATAATAATTCACTTGCATTTCATCACAATTCAAAGCATATATGTTTCATTCAACGCTTGTATAATTTATACATCGCTTGTATAACTTATACAACACATGTACATGAGGTATACAATGCGTATATAATTTACACTTCGCTTATATAATTTATACAACACGATTTCATTCACACAATTAGTTTAGATTCCTCACATTGGTTATTGCAGTGCTAAAAATCGTAGGAAGGTCAGAAAAATCCGCGGCTTCTTCTAGAATGTAGAGAGCCTCCTTGCGGTCACGGTGTCTCCTGTTTCATCAAATTTCGTTAAAGAACGAAAAAGTTATTATTTTTCAAAGTTTTGCAACGCTTTATAGTGTAAAAACAGTTTAAAATTATATAACCCGTTAGTTTTCAAACCTGCTCAAATTTAGGTTTTGATTTTTCTCTCGATTCGTTGCTCTATAGGTTGATCAGATTGTCGGACGTCGTCGAGGGAGGGAAGAGCTTTCTGGCGCCACCAGTCTCCTCCAGTTCGACGTCGAGATGAACCCTGGGCGGCGGCTTAAACGTGCCGACTTTGGAGCGCCAGAACTCGATGGCGGCGCCTCTGATGGTGGCGAGACTGGGTCGGATGTGGAGAGGGGACTAAGGCGGTCAGAAACTTTAACTGGCGGAGGCGGCGAAATCGACTAAGGCGGCGGCAAAGTCGACGAGAAGCTTCGTGCTTCCTGAGTCGTCCAAATCGCTGGCGGCTAGGGTTTCCTTCGTATTTTTTTTAAAGAAAAATTCCTATTGGTCCGAGCTTTATAGGAAGTTTTAAATAGTGTTTTTGCAAACGGACTCCTTTTTAAACCCAACGACTATCGCCCCTAAC
This sequence comes from Allium sativum, assembly GCA_030737875.1. Lineage (NCBI taxonomy): Eukaryota > Viridiplantae > Streptophyta > Magnoliopsida > Asparagales > Amaryllidaceae > Allium > Allium sativum. Next base: position 827,503,966 of record CM060926.1, on the reverse strand, counting down.
TAAATACCCCCATTCCGGACACAATGGGATATGTTTCGTTGGCCCATTCGACTGTTACAGTCAGTTATTTTTCAATTTAAAATATAAAACATTCGATATTTAATTTAAACGTACATTTCAATTTGCCAGGGCCACAAACTGAATCGAAAAAATTCCAGAAAAATAAATCTAGCTTGGTTTTGACGATACGGTCCTAACAAAACCAGTTTCGTCGAATTCTGAGCTCGTTTGAAAAACGGCCATTTTTAGGTCGACCCATTTTAACAGAAATTGACCAATCACATTTTCTTTTGCCCCGCTCACATACTAGCTTCAAAAATTACGAAATTTGAAACTTAGCAATAATTTGACATCCTGGACCCAAAAAAATTGGTTTCGTCGAATTCCGAGGTCGTACGCAAAATATCAATTTTCAAGGGCTATATATGCTATATAGCGACCTTTCTGAAAATTCAATTGGCCATAACTTTTGATTTCCGTTATGAAATTTCGATTTTTTAGATTCGTTAGAAAGGTATACTTAAACAGATTTAAATATTTTTAGTTTCGCTAAAATCCGTTATATTTTCCACCCGGTATAGTCAGACAAAGTTTGTATACAAAATTCCAAACTACAATACTATACCCAATTCTATATTTTATTGAAATATGCTATTTCAATTATTCAAATTTCTTGGTAATAACCAAATTTAAAAATTTTAAATTGGTTCACATTTTCCGGGTTATTACAATATACTTCATACCAAAGATTATAATTATCTCAACTCGAATTGAATTCGAAATCCATTCATATTCAATAGAGTATAAATTTCCCATAACAACCCATTCATATCATTTATGGAATCCATTATATTCGAATAAAATATTAATTACATTTCCATGTAAAATTTGTTAAAGTCGATTCATATTTGAATACTTTATCACGACTCCATCTCGAACTAGGGTTTAAATCCAGCACTTTCCATTCAGAAGAAATTTACGATCGTTTACTATAAAAAAAACTTAGATGCTTTAAATAAATATTTATATAAAAATATATGTGTAGAAATACTGGTTAAAACAAAATAAGATAATTTAGATCATTATGAATATATATATATATGTATAAAATAAAAATTTTACTAATTAATTTAAATAATAACCTATATAAGAAAATTTAAGCTAAAATAAATAGTCTATAGGTAAAGTTAAATAATAAATTGTAAGAAAGAATAACTTATTTGAAATCAACATTTTAAATATATATATATAATAAAATTTTCTTTAATCAAATTTCTCCTTTCTTCTGAACTTCAAATACTTGAACCCATACTCCAATCTCAATGAGTTACATAGTTCAATATCTTGTTTCAAATGCCATTCAAATCAATCTTTCAATTTCAAGAATTTGAATCAATATTCAAAAATGAGTTAAACAACTCAGAATACCTCGATTCCCTTATTAAAAAATTTAATTCAATAAGAATTTATTTCATTCAAATCCACCCCATAAATTTTGGATAATTCCAAATCATATTTACATCCCAATTCAAGAATTTCCACTTTGTTTTGGGAAAATTTCCTTAACCCTCTTTAATAAACCCCAAGTTCAGAATCTTTAAAGAAAAGGTTTATCGAGTATCGACACATCCTTCTAAATGAAAACTCTATCAAATTAAATTTCCAGATATTAAAAATCATTTAACCAGCCGATGTCTGTATAATATTTATCTATCCAATGGCCAAGTGATTTTTAATTTAATTTCTCGATATTTCAGGGATGGATCTATCATTTCAGTCCGCATCGGGTCACAAATATTTATCATTTCAATCTGCGTTCTTAATTCATTTTAAATCGATCAATCCTGGGTTGATTCGATGCCCGCAACATCAAGGGTAGATGGGATTAATCGTCATGATGAACATACAACATACATATTCTGAATAAAGGGACATTTCAGTGCTAATATCAATTCATCGATCAAATCAGACCAAGGCATTCATCACAACCATTTAATTCAAATGGTAAGTATTAAATCATTTCACTGATTAACAAGCGTCAGGGTTTTAACTAGAGTTTAATTAACTAGGATAACTAGTTATCGACTTAACTTCCTCAGATTCACACACTTGCATGTTAGTTTCAAACAACACATCAACTATCAACACAACCATGCAACCAAACTTACTTCATAAATTAATTTAATAAACATGTGAATAATTTAGTCATTCGTGATCGAAGAATCACTCACCTTTGGGTCTTAATTGGGTCGGATGTCCAAAAGAAGCCCAAAATTTCACAGTCTCTAAACGCAGCCAAACTAGTCTCAGATCGACCGCAATTCCACCACGATCCCAACGCAACAGACCGCGCTCAAATCCGAGTTAAAACGCAAAAGTTATTAACGTTTTTCTATTTGAATTTTAAATATATATAAAATTATAAAATATTCTCTCACCCCATCAGATCCGCCACGTCATCAGCATCTAGGTCTCCCGCTCCTTCACTCCTGCTACAGTAAACCCACACGTAGAACCTATTCGACAGATGACTTTGACCACGAATTAATCTCTCCTCCGACGGAATTGGAGGACCCAACCACCACCTGCTGGAAGCTCATCAGAATCCGCATCTAGCAGCACCATCCTCGTCGTTTCCGGTGGTCTAGGCTGCCTACGGCGGAGCGAAAAGGAAAGTGGGTTTCGAACCCTAAAACATGAAATCCGAACTCCATACTTGATTTCATTCCAATCAACTATCACCAATAGGTTTGTATGCTCCTTCTCCTCCAAACCCATATCCGCGATTCTTCAATTAGCTCATGAACCAAACCCCCCCCCCCCAAATTTCATGCTAGGGTTCCGCAATTCAGAGGTTTGACCATCGATTTCTGGCAAATCCGAGCACTGCACGTCGAAACGGATGGTAACAGCAGCTTCGTATCGTCGAGAGCTTCGAATGGATATATAATTTGCTAGGTTTCGCGAAGATTTGATTTCCAAAGTTTGTATTTTTATTTGAATAAGGGTTTGAAATTGGGTTTCAGCCATTAGAGAGAAAATATTCGATGGAGGAAAATGTACGTGTAATGAAATGGCTAATGAGGTGTTAAGTGGGTTTTATTTATATATAATTATAAGGCCTAAATATGAGAAATACCCAATTATCCATTTACAATGATCTCGTTCACATTTTCTCCCGTACGATCAAAAGGTAAGTCGGATTGTAACGCAAATTGAAATCCTAAAATAATTCACTGTTCCGGTTCTGATGGCGCCAGTTTCGTCGAATTCCAAGATAGTCGCCAAAACAGTTAAATTTCACAGTTAATTAAATAAATAAATGTTCAATTATTCAGTTAACTGTTTTAATTCAATTTAAATATTCGTTAAATTCAAATTAAATCAAATCATAACTTAAATAAATTCCACACATTTTAAATCTAAATAATTTTTTTTCTTTTTTTCTTTATTTTTTCTGATTTGAATTTCATTTATTATTTCTCAACTTAGAATTCTCCGTTTACCAATTAAATTTGAATTTCCATTTTAAACTAAATTACTCAAGTCATTTAAATAAATAAAATATGAATTTCCAAATTTCACCCATTCTATGTATAAAATAAAATTTAAAATCTATTTATACTCCATTCAAATAATAATTATCATTATAATCAACTAATTTGATTTTTATCTAATATTATTCTATTTTATTTATTTAAAATTGAATATTAAATATACAGAAAATATGGGATGTTACATTCTCCCCCACTTAAGATCTTTTCGTCCTCGAAAAGAGAATGAAATATGATATTAACCATATTCATACTTCCAAATCCATACTTATAAAATAATATTTATAAAATAAGTATATAGTTGTAAAACCCCATAGATTTTCTAACTCCTGAATTCACGGAAAATTTTGGCAGCATCTCCCTTGTACGGAGAGGTCCGGAAAATCATAACATATATAAAATCCCAATATACATCTCATCATTCGATGAGGCATCCCAAAAAATGGGGAAAACGCCATATATATGTAACTACCAAACTATATAACCAACATACATACCTTCTTAGCATTTATTTGCATTTTTATTTACCTTAACATTTAGCGTTTAGCGAAAGCGAGCTCCGTAGCGTAGCGCGACTTCCTTACACCTGCCACATACTCACATACACATAAGAATCAACATATATACAATATATAGCAATTGTATACAACTACACAACATATATCAACATTTCAACTACAAAACAACCATGTTAACAACAGGCCAGCGAACAGATGAGGTATTATCGACCCTTAGATGATGGAATTTGACTAAGACACACTAGGCAAAATTTGTTGCATTCGTTTCAGGCTTTTCGAATTGTCCTGATTCGTCAAATTCAGAAAATTCATTTGAAAGTTATGACTATTTTAATAAAACCGAACGCTTCAGCCCGTACCCTGAAAATGCAGGTCTAAAATGTTCTATTAACTTTTTAGCCCTCTAAACATCAGAATTTGACTCAGCATATTAAAAGAAAGTTTTAGTTCAGATCCAAGGCTTTCCGAATTGTACTCGCACATTGAAATCCGACGCTCCATTAGGATGTTATGGTCAAAACAATATAGGTATATGCTTCAGATTTTTATTTTCTACGCACACGACTACGACTAAAACTTGAATTACAGCTTAGTAACATGAAAATTCCAACATGGCTCTATAACGAAAGTTTTAGCTCTTGTTTCTAAGGTTTCCAAATTGTCCTGAATCGTCGAATTCCGATCATCCAATCAAAAGTTATGACTACTCTACTACAGCCTATCGAACACTTCAGATTTCGCATGAACGTCGACTTATATAATTGGAGTTTCAAACTTTCGGATTTCAAAACTTTTATAAATCTTTATCACTTCACATTAGTTATTAGTCTTTGCTCGAGGAATGGTTTTCGAAACTTTTAGTAACCTAACCATCAATGTAACGACCCATCTTTTTGCCCGATTTTCGCCGGTAATTAAACCGAGTTAAACCGTTCGCAAAGATGAATTGTTATGGGTACTTACATATATTGCACAAAATAACAGGACTTTTTATTTCATTACAAAATATTACATCGGAGTTATCAGAGATGTATCAGAGTACATCTATTTCACAGTGGAAGGAAACATATGGCTATACTATCAGCGGAAGAACAAAACACAGCGGAAGCTTCAACTTTATCACTGATTCCAACTCTAAAAGCGCTTCGAATCCTGCTCCAACGACCTATAACTGCAAACTAAACACTAGTCGCCCGTGTGGAAATTAATGGGCATCCATAGTTTAGAAAGGAGCAATAAACTCCAGGTCAGTCGTGGGACTGGTGTGAGAACTCAAAAATAGTTATTTTTAGGATTTATTTTAAAGTTGGGAAATTCACCGGACCACGCCGCTAAAGCGGAACGGGTTTACTCCATGTGAATACCCGTGCATACGAATTCGCAATGACTTTGGAAAAATGAAGCTATCATAAGCTCGTCCCATATCACACAATGCAAGCGCACACCAGATGGGCGAGTTTTACCTTATGATAACCAAACATACTTTCATACGTGAAAATCCTCTTCTAATATTATCATATAGTGTGGAAAACAATTTCGCAATTAAATGTATTAATCCTAGACGACATAATACCATTAATATTATCTCGCCATATATATACAAACCAAAATCGTATGGCTCGTATTGGAGATTGAATTTCCAACTTGATGATTCCTGACACGAAAGATCAACCAGGGATACAAAACGAAGTGCCTCAATGGCTTTTTCATCCATCATGCGGACACCGACTACACATCATCAGGGAAGATCAACGGTTTTCGATCAGACACGACCCACCGAACATACCCAACTTCCCCAGGTTCATAAGTGGTCTCCCACTGCTGCACAGCTTCATCATCAATTCATATATAAGTATAAAACCTAACCGCCTGTTTCTCATCAATCCGGGGTGTGAGGTCTGTCGATGTCACATCATACACAAAGCGATGATTCGATAAGCCATTCTTTGATCATCATTAGCTCGTTTCATAACTCGGGTATGCCACATTGACAATTCATGACATATCACTGATTTCAATCAATGCATACCCTCTAAGTTCATATGACTTAGAGACGAGGATAATATATTGCCACAAATCCGATATACTTTAACGGAAATCAGTGCTATGCGGTCAATTTCAACGTCAGACACACCATCCATAAAAATCTGTTCTGGGTCTGAACGGAACGACAACCCGAAAATACTTAAATATGTTCAGGTCTCATGTAACTCATACCTCATATTGGTGGCCTACCTAACCGAGACATTAATCACGATCAATCTAAGAAAATTTAAATATTCCCGGTCTTCATTCGTCATTTACCGAGTCTTGGATTGCTTCATAACGTCGTATTATTACTTGGAATGGTTTTCGAACATATATTCGATCTCGGTCTTCCCAAGTAACGAACGTGCTTTGAAACAGTATCTATGGTTCACACTGGCTTTTCAATTCAAATCTCCTTCCAAATATTTACCAATTCATTTACGACTCAAGATTTGAATTACTATAAATTTCATACATCTTGTTATCATCTTATCTCTTCTTTGAAATCAAAGATTACCCATTCGCTTCAATTTCTTATCTTTAATTCCCTCGAATCAAAGATTTGATTAAATCCCAATTACGATATGAATTTCCATCATTCAATCTCATCGGGTTTCAAGAATGATATTATTGAAGATACGATTCACGACAAAACCCAAATCAATCGATATTGAATCATAAATTACACAAAAATTTTATCCACTTATATTCGATATAAATTCTCAAAATCAACGTATACCATGAGTGGAATAGCGATATAATAATATCTTCCAAATTCCTCAAATAGTATTTATTTACACCATGAAATTTCATACCAAATATCGAAGATTAATTCTTATCGAACTCATTTCAATCAGGTGGAGAAACCCATATCTTAATTAAAAGATTTATTCAACTCTTCGATATTTGATCTGGATAGGAATAACATCGACTTATCTTCAATATTAATCTCTATATCCAACTCATATTATAAGTGGAATAACGATGAATTACCTTTTAAATTCCTCAGATAATATGAATTTTCATCCACCGAGTTAATATCAAACATCCGAAGATTTATCTCCAACCATATCCAAATTTAAAATTGGAAAAACCCATTTCAATCCCATATAGGTATTCTCGATATTTTAATAATCTTCGAACTATTTTATAAATCATTCTTATAGCCAAACAATAGTTCCTGCTTTAAATTCCAAACTAAAAATAAATTTGGAAATGTTACCAAAGTACTGCTATTTAAAATAGCCCTTTAAATCAAATAGATTTAAAATTACTTGAAATGCAAGTATTCCAATTCTAATCACCATTTTAGGAGTTATCATAATTTCCTCCAAAATAACCTCGTTTTAT